>OX344753.2:26709618-27909618 GCA_947034885.2 Thuidium tamariscinum | reverse complement strand
AAGAATCATTTTTTTGTGGACTTAGAAAAACTTCAATTGAAAGTGAAAGTGACCAAGGGGAAGGTGGAGTTGAGTAAGAGCGCATCAGGAAGTATGGAGGGTGAGGATGAATTGCTCAAGCTAGCCAAGAGGGCGGGCGTGAGGTCCAAGCCCAAGGTGACCAAGAAAAAGAAAACAACTTCGGGGCCTTCAACAGGCCCAAATCAAGAGGTTGTAATGGCAGAAGTAGAAGACTATCAAAATGAGGGGACTAAGAGTGATAAAGCACGTTCACCACCCCGTGAAGAGGTCAGAATGTCGGGCTTGATGAACTCAGACTTGACACCAAGAAATGAGTCTAGTGACTCAAGTGACTCCAAGAAGTAAAAAGAATCAAGTAATGGAGAAGGGGAAAATAAAGACTCCGATAGAGTTGCCCCGCGACACAAGCTGATCCAACCAAGGGTAGTAGTGGTCCTAGCCAATCTAAATGACAGCGTGAGGAACAAAGTTTGGGAGCGAGATAAGCTTCTAAACACCATGATGGAGTTGTTCGACTTAGTCGTGCGGCTTAGTGACTCCCGTGATGCGGGAAAGGCTCCTGAAGGGCAAGGAAGTGTCCAAGGCGGGGGAAATCACCAAAAGGAGGGGCAAAAATGGAAGTTCCACAAGTCATAGCCAAAAGCGTGGGAGAGTGCCAAGGGTGATGACAAGCACCACAAGAAGGCAAGAAAAGACAAAGTGGACTTGAAAGTAACCAAGGATAGTAGAGCTTGCTTCAACTACATGGAGCAAGGTCACTAAGTGAGGAATTGCCCCAAAGCAAAGAAGAAGGGGCCCAAAGTTGTAAGTAGGGTTGATTCCAAAGGGTCCAATGTTAAAGTTATGACATTGAGCCAAAACTCCAAGGCTACACAAGATGGTAGTGCCACTAAAGTTAGTGACCCCAATAGGGACGTTTTGGTAAAGGAATTACCAAGAGTACTTTTCAAAAGGGAAACAAAGTCCAAAAGGGAATGAACCTAAGGCAAATGGTGAAGGAGGGTGGCTTTGAAGCTACCCTCTCTTCAATAAACACTAGTTCTAAGGGTTTGGTCTACTTGTGGGTCAAAGTGAAAGGAACTCATGTGGCTTTGTTGTTGGATGTAGGGGCCACAAACTCAGTCTTGACACCACAGTGTGCTGCAAGGTTGGGACTAGAGTTGGAAGACATGGCGGCACCCGTGAAGGTGAACTTCAGACAAGGCACCACTTGAGCTACCAAAGTGGTGCCGGATGTGCATTTTGGATCAAGCGGCGTGAAGTTCAAAGAGGAGTTCACCATTTGTAAGCTTGGAGGAGTGGACAGTGTGTTAGGCAATACTTTCTTAGCCTACTATGGGGTAGAAATTAGGTGGCGGCCTAAACTTCAAGTAGTGATGGTTGATGATCAAGGGAAAGCAAAAGCCCTTGAACATGTTAAAAAACCAGGACTAAGTGGGATAGGCATCAACATGTGCAAAATGAGCCAATTTTGTGAGGAGTGTTTTATGATGATTCTCCGTCAAACTCCTTTCCAGTTTGACAATGTCAAATTTTTGCCATCAAAACCCAACTCTAGGGTATCCATGCAAAAAGAGAAGTACCTTAAGGTGTTAGAAGGATTTAAAGATGTCTTTACCAATGAGTTGCCTTTGGATCTACCTCCAAGGAGAGAAGTGGATCATGAAATTGAAGTAGAGCTAGGGGCAGAGCCCCCTAACAAAGCGCCATATAGGCTCAACCAAAAGGAGTTGGAAGAGCTAAAGAAGTAAATCAGTGAATTGCTAGCCAAAGGGTACATCAAGCCTAGCAAGTCACCTTATGGGGCGCCAATGCTCTTTGTGAGTAAGAAAGGAGGTGAACTAAAGATGTACATCGACTATCGGGACTTAAACAAGATCACCATCAAGAACAACTATCCTTTACCTAAGACGGATGACTTGATGGATAGTCTAGCTGGAGCTAAGTACTTCAGCCGGATTGACTTGAAGTCGGGGTACTACCAAATCCGCAAAAGTGAAGCGGATGTGCCCAAAACTACCATGAGAACAAGGTATGGCTCTTATGAGTTCTTGGTGATGCCATTTTGGCTTTGCAATGCACCTACAACCTTCACCATGTTGATGAACCCTTGTTCCATAATATCTTGGATGAGTGCGTAGTTATCTATATTGATGACATTTTGGTGTTCTCTAAAACAGAAGAGCAATACGCAAAAGATGTGGCCAAGGTGTTGAGCAAACTAAAAGAGCATAAGTTTTATGCCAACGCCATGGAAAATGAAATTTTCTTGGAGGAGTTAGAATTTTTCGGACATATTCTAAGAAGAGAAGGTATTAGGCTCGTTCCCAAGAAGATAGAGGCCATGGTGGACTGAAAAGTGCCACAAATTCAAAAGGGAGTTAGGTCTTTCTTGAGGTTAGCAAATTATTATCGAAAGTTCATAAAGAACTTCTCCAAAGTAACAGTACCCATTTTTGACTTGTTGATCAAAGAAGGCAAAGTCCTCAAATGGATTGAAGCAACAGAAGGGGCTTTCAAGGAGCTCAAGAGATTCCTTTCTAACGCGGATGTGCTTAAGTACCCTGAACTCGGGGAGATCATTTAGAGTAACCTTTAGACACCACGTGTGTTAAAAATTTTGGACCCCCTATTTTTTTTCTAAAGTTTAAATAAAAAAGAAAAGAAAAAATATGAGAGTAGTCCCCTACATTAAAAGTTCATAACTTGAATTATTGATATTTTTATGTGTTGGTTATAATTAGTTACAAATTTTTGAAGTAAAAAAATACACTGTAGAGCTAGAAATAACTTTCACACCCCTATTTTATATAAGAAAAAATTGTCTAAAAAATGAACAAAAAATTGCTAAAAATAGTTTTTCATTGTAAGTTTATTTTTCTTGAATATTGATGCCATGGTCATTTAAATGCATTCTCTATAAATGTTTGAGTTGAAAAACATGCTAGTATAGTTCATTTTTCAACTTCCTCTAGAAATCATTTCATATGTTATTTGATTTCAAAAATTTTGGCAATAGAAACTTATAGTCATTATTAAGCACATCTCAAAATTATAGGTTGAAATCATAGTTTATAAAAAAGTATATAGGGGGTCAAAAAGTCACTTTAACACACGTAGTTTGTTTTTGATACATTAAGTGATCTCCCTGAGACCCTGAATTTGACAAATCATTCAAAGTGCACATCAATGCAAGTGACTTCGCAATTGGTGGTGCTCATGCAAAATGGGCATCCCGTTGCTTATGAGAGCAAAAAGTTAAGTGGATGCCAATTGAGATGGCCCACACATGAAAAAGAGTTGTACGCGGTAATACATTGCTTCAAAGCTTGGAAGCACTGTGTGTGTGGAGGTAATAAGACTAAGGTCTTCACTGACAACATCTCACTTAAGTACTTAGAGTCCAAAGCATAGGCGACTCTAAAAGAGCTAAGGTAGTATGACACCATCGTTTCCATGGACGTGGAGATCATTCACAAACCTGAAAGGGACAACTTGGTGCCAAATGCACTAAGTAGAAAAGAAGAGTGGTTGACACAACGCATTCTCATGTTAATAGAGCAAGATAAAGAAGATGATGCGCAAAAGTACTTCATGCATAGGGTGAGGGAGGCCATGAAAGTGGATCCGGATGCAATTGCACACAACCACCTCTTTGATGGAAGGAAGGACTTGGTGAAGGAACCAGTCTTGTTCAAGAGGATCCATCAAATTAAAAGGAAAAATGGTTTGCATTACTTTAAGCAAACCCGACGCTACATTCCAGAAAAGACCTAAGGAAGGAGTTGTTGCATGATTACCATGACACACCGATGGCAGGGCACAAGGGTATCTTGGCCACTATGGCGGAGTTGAAAAAGCAATACTCCTGGCCCTTAATGAAAATAGATATTTAGGATTATGTTAAGTCATGTGTGAAGTGCCAAATGAGCAAACTTACAACTGAGAAGAAGGTGGAAATGGTTTTGCCATTGCCCATCCCAGAAAGGCCATTCTATTCCATTTCAATGGACTTTTTAAGTGGAATTCCCAAAGTGGAGGAGTATGATTGTGTGATGGTGATAGTGTGTTGGTTGTCCAAGTGGACCACCTTCACACCAACCATAAAGAAGTACTCGGCGGAGTTAGTGGCGAAGTTCTTCTTCAAATATTGGGTGAAGGAAAGAGCATTGCCCTGGGACATCTTAAGTGATAGAGACAAGGTGTTTCAAACACTATTTGGCAATACTTGTTGCACAAATCGAGAGTGGACTTAACAATGACAACGGCCTTTAGATCGGGAGGTGATGGCCAAACGAAAAGGATAAACCGTATCATTAACATATACATGTGTTCGTTTTGTGAAGGAGATTAAGTGGATTGATCCAATGTGATCTCAGTGGTAGAGCACTGCTACAACACAATACCCACGCATTCCCATGGAGAAACGCCTTTCAAGATTGTCTATAGACAAGAGGCGTTGAAGCCAGTGGACTTAGCCCGGGGGCAGGGTGAATGGTACCGCAACCAAAAAAGACTCTCAAGTTACTATTCCGACTAAGCAGTGGAAGTCACGGACCACCATGAAATACTTCTAAGGAACTGTAGAGCACGCTTGTTGAAGTCACAAAGGCATTACTGTGACGTAGCAAACAAGCATAGGGAGAGAAGTGGAGTTTTAAGTGGAAGACAAAGTGTGGTTGGATTTCCAAAACTTAAACATCTCACAGGTAATATCACTCAAGTGGTCAGCCAAGTGGATAGGCTCTTTTCCAATTGAGAAGATCATTTATAAAGAGTAAAGACATTTATATCTTAGACTTGCCAAAGAAGACAGGTAAGCCGATACACCTAGTGTTTCATGTATCTTTTTTAAAAAAGTACCATAGAGATGATAAAAATTTGTATTTGTGGCAAGAAGACCTTGAACCACCACCGGAGTTTGAGACTTGGGATGGTGTGATGGGTAAGGTGAAGTCTATCATTGGATCAAGGCAAATAGGCAAAAGAGCGAAATAATACAAGTGTATAATGCATGGCTATTCCCAATTCGAGTTTGAATGGATTAGCGCGGCTTACCTGGGGCATGTGAAGCATCTAGTACACGCTTGGGACGTACGAGAGAAGCAAATGAAAAAGGAAAAGAAAGAGGTTTCCAAGCGCAAAGGAAAGAGAGGCGTTGAGGAGCCCCTTGTGGATGGCAATGACATTTAATCAACTGACACTAAAGAGGACACCGGGAGAAAAAAGATTGTTCCAAGGCCTAAGCACCGAAAAACTTAAGAAGATACAACAAAAGCTTCGCAAGAAGTGAGCATGTGATAGGGACATCACATCTTCTAAGTGGGAAAAGAACACCCTGGAATTCAGAGGTCATTTTCAAAAAGCTCAGACAAAAAAATGAAGATGTAATAAAATACACCCTTTGGAAATGAAATGGTGAATTAGAAATGCCCAGTTCCACCTCTAAGGGAAGGAGTCCTAAGTCTAAGAGGGAACCGTAGTAAGAGTTATGATGATGGCCGCCGCCTATGGGACCTATTTAATAAGTCTGGAATGGATGAACAATGGGTGAGGGTGTAGCGAGTTCGAGGTGTGGAAGCCAAGCTACTAGTGGATTCACTAGCTAGGCTTACTTGGGAGTAATACATGCATGGATGGCAAACCATGTTCCAAAGGATGAACCAAGGATGGGAGTTGCTATCCCGAAACACATTCTATCGGCTAGCAAAAAGTGTCTATAACTTGTTAAGTGGTTTGCAAGGTCAGAGGGATACACCAAAAAAGGAAACTCAAATGAGCTAACAACAAGCTAATCAAGAAAAAGAGCATTAGCCGGACCAACGAAAATTGCGGAAGATGAAAGGAATGGGAAGTATACTCACACCAAGGATGAATCAAGAGTACCAAGGCATGGCACCTGGGAGTGATCACCCTGAAGTAAGGTGCATGTGACTCCCTTGTGACTAGCAAGGGAAGGACACTAAAAGATGTGCCTTGATGAAGACATCAAGTGTTCTAAGTGCGGGAGGATGTAACGCCCTCAAGGCATTTGGAGGCTGGATTCGCGACAAGGGCACGCCACAACCCTCAAGTGAAGACAGATCCTGGATGGGCCAAGTGTGGGGCGGGAGGACCCACACTTAGAAGGTGGGGAGGCCCACATCCTGGAGTGGGGTGTGAAAGATGACGTCACAGAAGTAAGTGTGACGTCAAGGGTGAACCCCCATTCACAACCCAAAGTATAGAGGATGTGAAGGCCCGTGGGTAAGTTCGACTAGACCGCAATAGTTATAGGGTGCAATTAGGATTGAGTCTTGATTTCACCCTAGAACTTTACTAACTTGTGATAATATAACTTTGTAGGTTAGGACTTAGTTGCACCAAAAGAGCGATGCGAGACTTGACAAGGGGAGACCTTTGTTAAAGTTGCTTCAACTAAAATTCAAAACTGAAAAGAAATACAACACAATAGTAAGTCAAGCATAATACAACATTGAAATTTTTTTTCAAAATTTCAATATTGCAACAGGTCTTACTTATGTACATGGCGACATTTAATGCAACCTCTATATTGTTGCAATAACTCTACAAAAGCAATACTGCAACAGAAGATAATGCTTCAGTATTGCAATGCTTTTGAATCAGTTATGCTTCAGTATTACGGAGTACAATTTAGACAAACATAATTGCTAACTCACTGCAACACTGTTTCAATTGTTTATATTTTCTTGATGGAAAGGAAGTTGATTTTCAATCTGTTCATCGACCAAAAATTGGACGTCGGAGTACTTCAAGGTTAACAATTAAACTTTTGGAGGATGTTGCCAAATTTATGCCTCATATAGACTGGAATTTGGAAACAAGCAAAATTTGAGCGGCTAAAATTACAAACTCTAGTGCGCAATCTCACCCAACATTAGAAATTACGTGTGTACTGCAATTATCAGTTTCATCCTAGCCTGGAATATGTAGCCTAATAAGCACCTTGAATAGAGAACCTGCATCCTTCCTCACAGATAAATGGCGCACAAAACTAGTTTGGGGCCCAAACAAGATTCATTTTGTTGGAAGGCCACCTTGGAGGCCCAAGATTGGAGATGCGTCGCTTGTGAGAGCAAATGCCCACTGACGATCAGCTTTTCTGCACGACCCAGTCCATTGATTTGACACAAACACGAAGTCCCGATATCCGGTGTTACTTAATGCAGGCCATCCTTAAGGTGCTCCACTTCTTGAAGTCTCTCGACTGGCATGGGCTGCAGAGTAATGGAAATTCCGAAGTTTAGCCTCTCATTCGGATCCAACCCCAGTATCTAAAGCTCTAGCCAACTGACCTGTAGCTATAGATTCATCAGTGAATTCAATTTTCAGTAAAGACACTCCTAGCACAACACAAACGTGCATCATTTCTCAAACTAATGTCTGTAAAAACCCAAGCATGGTAAAGACGAGAAAGATAGGAAGAGAGACCAAATCATTGCAATGCACCTTCGAAGGAGCCCTCGCTCTCGCGCTACCTCTGATTATGTGCATAATCCAGATGAAACATTGAATGATGCACCTAGGCATTACTCTTTGCATCTGCACATCAACCAATACCGATTAACCAACAGAGTCCTAAATACAGGTTGTCAGAGGTCGCAACTTCAGTCACAATATTCAGAATCCGGTCCTCCCACGATTCTGAGCCCCGGATTCCCGTCACAAAGCACTGGAACCGGCCTCGTAGAAATTTCCGATCGAGTTCCCTAAATCACCTCCACTCTCGGAGCACAAGTCTTGGATTTTGGTACGGTGCCTTGATATTCTCTACCATTGCTGGAGTGCTTAATTCACCAGTAATCACCACACGAACACACGCCGTCTTTGAAGTGGTGGAAGTGATTTGCGTCCCGCGCCACAATCTTACGTCCAGTCACTTTGGAGATAAACTTGGTTGCCGTATGGCAATCCGCGCAAACCCGAAGGTTTTTGAAAATACGAATAGGCTTCCCCAGTGGTAACCGCATGAGGCCATAAGTGATGGCCAATCTCTCACTATGAGCGCAAAGAGCTAATTCTTTCTCCCCCTCGTCAATATTGCGCAACACAAATCTTGTATCAGGAGTGTAACCTTGAGCCTTCAAGTCTGCAGTCAAATCGTGGAGCTCCGCATAGATCTCCTTGGCTTCTGCATGAGATGTGTCTCCCGCAACAAAGCGGTGAATGCTGTTCCCAACCTCAATACAGCTCAGCCCGGGCTCTTTGCGAATACCTCTGCCCTGCATCGTACTGCGCACCAATGCCACCTGATCCCACTTTCCAGAGGCAGCGTAGACATTGGAGAGAAGCACGTATGTAGAGGCGTTCATTGGCTCCAACTTGAGACGCTCTTTGGCAGCAAATTCACCCATCTTCAAATCACCATAATGCCCACAAGCACCAAGTAAGGCTCCCCAAGTTCCACCATCTGGTTCCATCGGCATGCTCAAAATGAAATGCTTGGCTTCCTCCAAGCGCCCTGCCCGCCCAAGAATGTCCACCATGCAGTTGTAATGAACAATCGTTGGTTCGATGCCATAGTTTTCCGACATAGACAGAAAGTGACAACGACCATCATCAACAAGGCCTGCATGGCAACAGGCAGACAAAACAGCCACGAACGTAATCCCATTCGGCTTCACACCCTGAGATTTCAATTCTTCGAAAAGTTGCAGGGCTTCTTGCCCAAGTCCGTTCTGTGCAAGTCCACTAATCATCACGGTCCAGGTGATTACATCCCGGTTCGCAATACCACAAAAGAGTAATTTGGCATCATCTATACTGCCACACTGTGCGTACATCCGAATGAGTGCACTGCCCACACGTAAATCAGATGCAAGACCCGCTTTGGCCGCGTGCCTATGCACCTCCTTCACCCATTCTAAAGCCCCAGCGCTTGGACTTGCAGTGAGGATGCTCACGTACGTATATGTATCTGGAACAAACCCCTCTCTCTGCATCCAGAGAAAGAGAGAGAATGCTTCCTGCGTACACCCGTGTTCTGCAAGTGCACCGATCATCGCATTCCACGTGGTCACGTTGCGTTCCACCATCTTGTCAAAAACCAACCTAGCATCATCAATACTACCACAGCTTGCATACATATGAACGAGTGCACTTCCCACACGCACATCAATATCAAGCCTGGAATTGGTCGAGTGACCATGAACGTTCCTTACCCATTCCAGAGCCCCTGCACTTGCATTTACATTGAGTATGCTCATATAGGTAATTGCATTTGGTACAAGTCCTTCCCTCTGCATCCGCAGAAACAAAGAAAAGGCTTCAATCCCACGACCGTGTTTCGCAAGTGCACCAATGATTGCATTCCATGTGACGATATTGCGTTCTCTCATGGCGTCAAAAACTTGTACAGCATCATCAATACTGCCACTCTCGGCGTACATGTGAATGAGTGCACTCCCCACACGCAAATCCGATGCAAGTCCTGCTTTGAGTGCGCGGTTGTGCACCTCCTTCCCCCATTCCAGACCACCTATGCTTGCACACGCATTGAGGATGCTCACATATGTATACGTATCTGGAACAATTCCTTCTCTCTGCATCTGAAAAAAAAGAAAGCATGCTTCCTCCCCACACCCGTGCTGCGCAAGGCCTCCAATCATCGAAGTCCATGTGATTACATTACGTTCCACCATCCCGTCAAAAACCAGTTTGGCATCATCAATACTGCCACACTTGGCATATGTGTGAACAAGTGCATTGTACACACGTAAATCAAATGCCTGTCCTTCAATTGCGAGTCTATGAACCTCCTTCACCCATAACAATGCCTCTGCGCTTGAACATGCGTTGAGGATGCTCACATATGTTGTAGAATTTGGTATAATCCTTTCTGTCTGCATCTGAAGAAAAAGAGAGAATGCTTCATGCAGGCACCCATGACGTGCAAGTGCACCGATAATCGCAGTCCATGTGATAACATCTCGATTCAACATGCTGCGAAAAACTACCCTGGCATCGTTAACGCTGCCACACTTGGCATACATGTGAATGAGGGCATTGCCCACACGCACATCAGAACGAAAGTCGCCCCGTGTAATGTGAGCGTGAATTTCTTTGCCCCATTTCAAAGCTCCTGGGCTGGAGCACACCTTCAGAATATTCAAGTAAGTTACCGCGTTTGGCTGCCCACCTTCTAGACGCATTTGAATATACAGTTCAACCGCTTCCTTGGCGTGACAATATTCAGCATACCCTCCAATCATGGTGGTCCAATCATAAACATTCTTGTGCTCAAGTTTGTCAAATACGTCACGAGCATACTGTAACCTCCCAGATCCAATGTAGACTTTCAGAAGGTTGTTGGCCACATAAGAATTCTGCTCCATTCCACTCTTCGTGATGCATTCATGGACCTGCTTGGCCGAGACAAGATCTCCCTCCTTCAGACACCTTTGCAGAACATCAATGTACGTATAAGATTCTATAGCAACACCTTGTTCGAGATGATCCTTCAGAATAGCAACTGCTTTCCTCGCTCCACTTGCCTTCTCCAAATGCTTAACAATATGGTCGACTGATGCAGCTCGCCTCGACGCTCTAGTACTCGTAGGCGGAGGGCATCCGTTCCCATTATTGTTCTTTGGTAGCCTGATTCATCAATTAAACAAACATTACACCCTAACCACGAAAAGCATTATTGTTATAGGCTTCCATGCACCATCGAGGTCATAAAGCTCGATGATTTCCATGCTAAGAGCTTATTCCAAACTACGATTGTCTTTGCATGCAAAGACGCTAGCTCCATCGAGCCACAAGAATCAGAAGTGATTCCATCTCATTGAAGAAGTGCACTTCAAATACCTATTGCATTGTGAAAGCTCTTGGAGACCTCGGATTTTCAAGCCACCAAAACGCTCCCTTCTACCGTGAGTGACCTCCGTTAGCGTTGGATTTGCCTTCACCCATTGCTGTGCCGAAGAATAAAAATTCCTATGTGCTTCCCCATCCGTGCTATATGTCACTGAAACTATCTGCTGGAGGGAACTTCTAGTGGCCATTGACGCTCTTTCCACTAAGTCTAGAATGTTATGCAGCTCCGATTCGTTGGACGGAGAATGGGATAAATATTATACTGCAGAGCCAAGAAATGCCAGTGTAAGGAAAGGAATTCCAAGACGAGAAAGCATTCGAAATGCAATGCCTTTAATTAGCGCAAAAAAGAAGATTACAGTCTCTAAACTGCTACAAGCTTCCGCAAGTAGGCAATGAATGTTATGAAGCCAAAAATGGAAGTTGAAGCATTTTGTGGTGATAAGATGTCCAAATTAAAGTCAAAGAGGAATTTCTTGAAGAATTCAATTAAAGTAGAACGTAGTTTCGACGACCCCTCTTGCAGTATACTCGGGCACCCCTAGATGTCTCCTCCTCAAGATGTCCCTCATAGAGACATCTTACAGCGGAGGTCGCCGATACTACAACTGTCCCACGTTGTGCTTTTATGCCTAAACAGAAGCTCAATTGAAGGAGTTGTCCAGTGGCAACATTAAATTACATGAATTCAACTATGATTTGAAAATTGATAGAGTTTCAAAAAAATATGAATTGAGTTGCATTGATTACAAAAAAATGAATAAGATCTTACTTATCTCCCCTTCGCTAATGCGTTAATCCAATGTCCACAATGTACATGACCTCAGTCGAATGGTGGGATCGGAAGAAGCGTCGCTTCTACGATAGGTTACCACAGAGGTTCGGTGCAACGATTAGACCTCAGCGTCTCCACTGCCTATTGGAGAGAAAGATGACCGAGCCTGATTCTAGGCCAAACCCCAGCGGCAGAACAGCTGTGCGAGGTGGCCTTGCAGTCCTTAGCGCCACCTCTTCTTCTCGAAAGGCTCCTGCAAAATGGCAACCTGGCTGTACCGAGGGGAATGAACATTAAACTTCCCCGATGTTTTCAACGACTCCGGATAGAAAAGCACCACGGCTTCGTCCTTGCTCTCCGGCGTGGCAATCCGTAAATGAGGGCCAAACTTGCTGTACGCAGCTTGCGCAGACCTCAAGCTATGTTTCCGGGCCAGAGTGAGTGCACACGATTTCCGGTAGATGGAGGTGACTTTCCAGAGGGACGAGCGGCTGTGTACGAAGGAGTAGTAGTTGACGATGGAGCGGATGATGGCGGAGTAGTGGAGGACGATGGCGGCGTCAGGAGCGGCCACGAACTTAGGGTTGGAGGTGGCGCGCGCCAGGCCCTGGGAGTTGGACTTCGCGTAGCCGCGCTGCACGGCGTCGGACAGAAGATGGCGCACGGGCGCGAGAAGGCGCGGGCGGGAGTCCTCTTGGCCGGAGGAGGAGGCAGCAGCAGCAAGGGCAGGAGACGAGGTAGTCGCAAGTGGGAGGGAGCAAAAGAAATGCTGGCGAAGAGGAGAGAAAACAGGAGGAGAGCGAAGGGGCCAGACGAGGCGTAGAACGAGGGGCAACAGCATCGTGACACACAGAAAGATCGAAGCATAACTGGTTTGAGACCTCGCGAGAACAACACAAAGCTTACCGCGCTCCTCTGCTTTCTAGAGTCTCTATGACTGCAGTACTTTACAGGAGTTCAAGGGTTTAGGGTTTAGAACGGGTCCGCGCAGCAAACAGAAATCTGCAGAAATCAAAGATTTGAAATATCTGAGTATGGATAGATGTATCGTAAAACTTTTAAATTGAGACGTCCCGCTCCATGCATTTGCAACTCGGAGATTGCAAACTTTTTCTTAAAAATAAAGATAAAAATTTATAGTTAGAGAATAATTTAGATATAAGTTCTTCATCCTTTTATAGATTTCTTGTATGATTTCATTATAAATCTTGCATACAAATCATGAAGTAATAAATAGTATTTACAAATCATGTTGGTGAAGAGTAGCTATAATAATTGATCTTTCAACATGTTTATACTTCTTATGCTTTCTGTGACTTCTACATAAAGTTCTTGAAAACATTCATAATTCATATACTAGTTGTTAAGACTCTTGGGGTTAAAGGATATCTTCATTGAAGGAAAAAAAAAATGCAAAATCCTTGTTCCTTTTTATTGGAAGGATGTTGAAGCTCCAAAATAGTTCATGAATGACATTCAGGATTACCTGTAAAAATGAGGGATGCATTCATTGAGTCAAAATTCAGGTCATTTTTGGCAAAGTACCTTGCAATGATGATAGGTCTTGTCCTTTTAAGGTTAACGACTTCCATCTAAAAACCTCCATTCTTCTTGCATATACTTCCCTTTCTATCATCATGTTTGCATTGAGAATTCTTGTGAATTTACAAGATTTGAATTTGGAACGGAACCTAGGCAGTTCTCAAACTGTAAACATTTTGTTGGTCCAAAAGTTCCAATGATTTTGGTGTTGGAGTATAATTGGGGGCGGCTAAGCATTGGATCCCCCTTTCCAATCCTTCGGGTAGGACCGTTGGGAGTTGGGACGGTATCGTAGATTAGACCCCATTCCCGCAATCACAGAATCTACCTCTTTGCTAGATATCTGGATTTCCCGCCCTGGCCTTGTCGCGACTGTGAAATCCCGCGCTAATTGTTTCCTGGAGAATTTCCTCTCTGGGTGATGCTCACCAAGGAGCTCTCTCGTTTGAAATGGGTTGGGCATGGCCTTTGGAGGATTGTGTTGACGCAATTGCAGTTCTGGGTGAGGAGATGGAGATGAGACCAGGTCGAGAATGAAGCTTGGCTTTGTGGAAAGCGCGATCGAGAAGGGGAGCAGCAATGGCGAGGCGGAAGTCGACCCCTATGCACGGCAACAAACGCGCTCCCACTCGCTCAGCTGCCGCCGCTGCTGCTTCTACGTCGAGGCCTAGGAAAGCGCACCGATGGAGACCGGGCACCAAGGCATTGCAGGAGATTCGGCACTACCAGAAGACGTGCGACTTGCTCATCCCCCGACTGCCGTTTGCTCGCTATGTATGTCAGTAGGCTCTCTCTGCTACCGAGCTGCAGAATGCTTCCTCTCCTCGTGTTTCGGTACCGTATTCCGATGTTCTCACGGTAATCTGGAATGGCACAGCTCTAGGCACTCAAAAGGCGAGGGATCATGTGAATGAATTCGTGCAGCATGCATGCATGGAATGTGTACGTTAGGATAGGCTGGAATCAAGAAGTTGGTTTTCACATTTTTCCACATCAGTCGATTCTTTTTGTTGCAGTTCATAGAATTTCGGCGGGCATATTGTTCCTTGTGTGCGGGTTCAGAGTGAGTTTTAATCTAGGATTAGGGTGAGACAACAGATGGTATGATAGCCGAGATGAGGAGATAACATTAGGACTTGGATGCCACAGCTTATGCGCTCAACAGTGAAGGACCCACTGAGTACTAGGATCGCGGGTGTCGAGAAGGGGGCTAGAACCTTTTTCGACTCCTTTTTATCACATCTTTACACGGCTTCTTGCGACACAACAATGTGCAATGTGTGATGGTGAGATTACTATGCGAGTTTTAGACGGGACATATGTGCCTTAGGGTTTGGAGTGAAAACTGTGGATTTTATACTAGGGGAGGTGATAAAAAAGAAGTCTGTGTATATCTGAAGAAAGACATTTCTGTTCATCGCATACGAGGAGCTTATCTGGCAATTGGGGCCTTTGAATTCGTTTTGTTGTTGGACTGCTCGACCAGGACGGTGTCAAAATTATGCATTCAACGAAGAAATCTACTGATTCTTAGACTATTTCCTTCATCTGTGCCTGTCTCACTTCAGACATTTGCCGATAACATATTTTTGCATCTGGAAGGCAATAGGGTTTTGCTACAGCTTTTTCGTATGATTGTTTTTCTGTATGCAATATCCTTGCTCGATGTCTTAGAAATATGTGTAATTGCTCTCCCCATAGGTTATGAGTTGAGCCTCGATAAGAAAACTTAGCACCTAAAATTGGTCCATGACATAAAGAAATGCATCATGAGAATCCATTTCTGGGCTCTTCACTATCATGAAGTAGGGGATGTGATTGTGGATACACATTTTAACAGTTCAGTACTCATGTGAACCGTTTTGCAGGTGAAGGAAATCACGTCTATGTACGCAAGTGACGTTTCTCGATGGACGGCGGAGGCTTTGACAGCCCTTCAAGAGGTTCGTCACATTCTTCTGCCGGAATAAAATACAACTTTGTTCTTGTAGTCCTCTGCAGCCTGCTTTATGTGCCTTAAAGTACTGTAGAGGAAACTATCTGTGTCACTTTCAGCATGTTCACATGTGTTGAAGTGTGAAAATTGGGAGACGACATTGCTGTTGAGAGATCACTTCTGATACTTGAGCCAAATCTGTTGAGGTCAAGCTTATATCAACTATGTATGAATTACTTGTGCAATTTCTAAGTGAGACTGCAGAGCATTGGAGTATCAGGAAACAACCTCATTTTCATTCGAAGATCAGTGACCTTAGGCATGTAGCCAAGTCATGCTTACCCCGGTTGCTAAGAAGTCTTAGTATATGAATAGATGAGTTCCTGTTTGTATCAGTGGTCAGTATAGGAGACAGGGTCAGGTCTTTAACAGTTTAGTACCCTATTTTCTGAAAGAAGTGTTCAAATGATATCTCAGCTATGAAGGCCTCGAGCTGCAGATGGTTGTAATGTAGCATATCCGATGACCACCGCTGCATGTCATCGGGGCCTTCGAGTGTCAATGGAAGGGTCACAATATTAATACTATGCCCAATGTTCCATCATCTCCAAATGAATCTTCTTTTTTCTTTAACTTTTTTTTCTTTTTTTCCTTAATTGTATTATGCCAATGACATTTGATTGAATCATGCAGGCAACAGAAGACTACATGGTGCATTTGTTTGAAGACACAAATTTGTGTGCCATCCATGCGAAGCGAGTCACCATAAGTAAGAAGTCCTACAATATCTCTAATGTTCGAATTCTTGAGCTTCCGGATCTATGGACTCGTAAACATATGCGGTGACAGCATTTCAGGCCCCAGATAACTTGCATTGAGATTGAGATTTCTTGAAAGTTTTCCTTAATTCTGACATGGTACTTACGCTGGATGCAGTGCCGAAGGATCTGCAGTTAGCCAGACGACTACGAGGTGTCATCGAAAAAGCATCATGATGCCTTCATTCATGTGATTCTTTTTAGGAATTGTAGAATCCTGCTTCCAGGTCAGCAGTATGGTCAATCATTATGCTCCACACCTGGTCTAATGTCAAGGAGGTGGATTGAAACGTAAAAGCTATTACCAGAGTGAGCATTTACCAACTGCACAGGGAGTCATCTACAAACTCTTCAAGTTTGGACTCCTAGGGCAGGCGCTCTAAAAATTCTGCATCCTGGGTACTCTTCAAGAATGCCTTGACAATGCTCTCCTGTAAGCTCCATGCCCAACTGCCCGGTTTATTATCGTATTGCTTGGCAACATATGGGCCTGTCACCCCCCACTTCCACAGTTGGGCTCTGGACAATGTTCTGCTTACAGAGTTCTCAATCAGATTCATTTTCAGTGTTAGGTCTGAGGATAAGTTTGCTTCCTTAATTTTGCTCAAGCACTCACCATGAATGAGATCACGTACACTATTCGAACTCTGCTATTCGTACTGTGGACTGGGTTCCTAGCTCTTGGCATGCTGTTAAGTTAGCACTGATGCTGAACTTGTTGCGTCGTTTCTGCCTTGTCTGAATGAGTGCAGGTGTGCAACACATCAGAATTTTGGGAAAGGCTACTTCTTCATGGAGTTCTGTTATCAGTTTCGTGGGGTCTGTACATGTCAGCAGCATTGTCAGCAAATATAAGTAGCCGGTACCTATAACCTCTTTCTTAAAGTTGGAGCTACTGCTGTTCCAGGAAGTCAATTGGATCCTTTTCTTCACTCATTCAATTCATCAGTGGTGTAGTATTTGGTTTCTTTTTTTCTAATTTTATAAGTTTATTCTGAAACATTTACATGACATGAAACCCTTAGCAGCTGCAAGATACTACCTTTCCAGCACCATTTTGAAGTGTATTTCCAACATTTGATGAAATTCAAGTTTGCAACTCTGAAATGACTGACAATTCTAGGGCGATGTCATGTACCCATATTAGTCGTCCTTTCCATGTCAGCCTTGCCTGTCATGCATATTTGGCCCGTCTCTGCAAAAATTATTTCCCTGGGATGTCAATTCTGCCATCTCCTTATCCTCTGGCCCCTCGTCTTTCACAGATGTACACCTGAAGTGCGCAGATGAAGCAGTTTGAGGGAGTGCCTAATGAGGTACATGATTTGACTCAGTTTCTGACGGAGAGCACACATCATTGCGCTGATTCTCAATCTTTAAACATTTCATGTCTTTTCAGCTGATCTGTGTTGAGGGCACAACTAGGATCCTTTCACTCATTCACAAGTGAGTGTCTGTACTGATCGTGTTCACGATTTCTCCATGCTGGGGTTGCAATCTATTTGCTTTACAGATGTTGACCCAACTCGATCCCAAGAAATAAGGCCTGGTGTAATTCCAGGCGTCACGCTCACAATAATAACCCGTAGTTTTTGGTATTCAAAATTGGAAAAACCGCAATCCATGAACTCCTGGATTTAACAGATTTTAATTTGCTCATATCTTGGCTTCAATATATTTTTCACCTTGATTTCATCAAATTGGTCATAATGGATGGGTATTTTCTGAAGACGTAAGCAACATTGGATGAATGAGGAGTTAATTTGATGAAAAGTTGTCTAGAAGCACTTACTACAGTACAGTAGTCATCATCAAGGAAATGGACTTTTGAAGCACTTGGGGCCAAAGGAGCATTTTTTTCTGGATAGCCTAATTCAAGGTTATAGGATATTTTTTAAGATTTTTTTACAAAGGTGTGGAAATGTGACTTTGGCTTGTAGAAAAAATAAGGTTTTCGTTGGATTGAATGTTTAGGTCAAAAGTTATATAATGAAATTAAAGTATGTGTAGTGTCAAAATCTCATTCTAAGAAGAAGGAAGTTGTAAATCATATTAGGTAGTGGTAAATATACTTTTCTTAACCTTGAATTCTATATGGCAACTTGTTGTGTTAATTCTTAAAGCCTTAACCTTTAACCGACAAGATCCATTGCCATTTGGTCAAATATCATGTCCAAGGTGAATTTAGCATATTAGATGGCCTTCAAATATTGATCTTATATTTTTATTACTTCAAACTATGGAGAATGTAATATTAGGAGAAATTTCAATTGACTTTGTAAATAATTGTAATTGTTATCTTTTTTGTTGCAAAAACTAGAAATAAATAAGTAAAAATAGAAGAAATGACCCAAATTATTTGAAATTTTTTTAAGAGTTATTAATAGCAATGAATATTAGTCTACAAAATTTTCAATTGATTATTCTATTCTTAAAACCCCAAACAACCACAACGAAGACTTTGAAGTAATATTTGCTTAGTAAACCACATTTAATACTTTATTGAATAGAGGTATACGAATTTGATGATTTTCACTAATAGAAAATTGAACTTCCTATTTATTCAAATTTTTTTGACTTTTTTGATGAGAACTACAAATTATTCTTATTTTTTAAAGTTAAGGATGAAAAATAATTATATCAACTAGAATATATATTAGAATAATCTAAAAATTTTACCATTAATGAAGATAAGAATGAAAAACTTAATTTTGCAAATTAAGTTGAAAATTCATTTTAAAAGAAAAAAATATGAATGAAAAACAAAACAAATTGTGTTTTTTGGATTTTAACACATAGAGTTTGCAATTGCAATCATTTTTTCAATTTTTTAATTTTTTCAAAATTTCAAGTTGAAATTGAAAGAAAACTTGTCAAGCTTCATATTCTTAGCCAAAGTCAAATTCCAAAAATGGTTATATTTAAAGTTAAAATCAAAGTTGACCAAGGCACATCTACTTTTGGTATATGTAAGTGCTTAAGGGTTAAACTATTCTTTTTGTAAATATAGTAATTATAGGTAGTGTACTATAAATGGAGTTATTATTTATCTTCTTTGAAATTTTCACATAGCATGTGCCCAAGGAGAAGCTTGAAGGTCCAATAATTTTCATGACTTTTGATATCATGGTAAAAAGAATTATTGTATTGTAATTATTTTTTAGTGCTCGACATGTAGAGTGACTAACTAAAAAAATTCTTCAAAAATTACCTCTTTAAAAAATCAAAATTTGAAATTGATTTATTAAATCTATATATGTTTGGAAATCTTGGAATCATTCCATTTTGATTAATGAGATGAAAGCTATGAAGAGTTTTAGTCTATAAGTAGTATGCAAGTAGTTTTGAAATTTCTATTCTACAATAAACTTTAAAGTCTTTAATTTTGTTCAATTATTAATGTTTTTGAAAATAAAATAAAAGAATTAGGTTGTTTGTTACAACATTACAACCATTGAGATTGTCAATTTTCAATTCTATAAGTAAATTGTAAACAATTTTGAATTTTGAATCATACTCAACTTTTTCTACTTACTATTTTTTTCCTTTACATTGTACAATCCTAAATGATCTCAAAATTTTCAAGTATGTAGTGGATTTACTTCAAAGAATGAATCAAAAGAGAAATCACCATTGTAGACATTTTTACATACAAATGTGATCATCTAACATATACTTGTGTGATTTTTTGTACAACCAATAATAAGATTTTTATAAGTTCAAATACTAATATCTTGCAATCTATATGGTAGAAAATTTTGAAATTTTTTCTCAAACTAAATTACTACAAGGCCTTATTGATACATGTATCCAAAAATGTTTTTTTTCTTCTAAAGGTTGGTACTTGTATTAGAAATAACAATTGTAGAACATTTTTGGTGAAAACATAGTCAAAAACCTTGAGAGGTTAAATTTTTTTGTCTTTTTTTATTTATGTAGTTATACAAAATAATTCTATGTTGAATAAACTTCAATTTTTAAACCCTTGTTTTCCCATTTTTGTTTACAATAACAGAATATGATAGGATTGAGCAAACTCTATCCTACACATAAATTTATTTATTAGAAGATGCAATTCAAGTATCATATATGACATGTTTTTTCCAAAAACATGTCAAATCATGAACCTCAAGAGTTTTGGGCAACTTTAGTATGATTAACCCTAGTATAACCAAGGAATATTTTTTGAACTTTTTCAAAAGTTGATCAATCTCAATTGACTTCATAATCTGAATTTTTTCATGAATTATTTGGGGTAGATGCTACTTATCATAATCTACATGTGAAGCTTTGTCTCATGTCAATCCAACAAAAATTGCAAAAGTTAGAATGTTTTTTCAATTTCAATGTTAAACCATGCACCAAATTTTATTCTTTTTAAATGCAAAGAATATTCTTTATAATTTTTATAGATTGATACCTACCCTAAAAAAGTTAAACCATTAAATTCTAAATAGCAAGGTAGAAATTTATAAAGAATTTTAATTTGTAGAGAATGAAGGTAGAAGAAACATATGGAATTATTTTTTACTCTAAATTTTGGAAATTTTCAAACTAAAATCAATATAAAAGATTATAATTGATTATTAAATAATTTTCACCATTGGAAGTAAAAATTCTCAAATTTTCCCAAAAGTTATTACCATATTAGTTTAATCTTTCATTCAATAATACTTTTTTCTTCTTCTTTTTTCTAAAAATTGAATGTGAGTTTTTTTGGTTGAAATTTTTTTCATATGTTTTCAACCCATTTTCTAATATATTATCTAAAAGGGACAAGTTATAAGATATATGTGTTCTTCCTTAAAATGTTGAAAGCCGTATTTCACCTTTTGAAAGGGCTAGAAAAAACTACAATTTGAATTTTAGGCACATTGAATTTGCAATTGGTGAAGATATTCATTCTAAAATTTTTTAACAATGAATTTGAAAAATTTAATTATTAACCAAAGGATCTATAGTTGAAATGACAGAAAAAATAGAATTATTGATGAAGATTTTGACCTTGCTTTGGAGAGAAGTATTTTGAAATAGTTTTGGACTTATAAACACATTGCTCTTTTAGGGGTTAACTTAGAAATTTAGAATATTACTAGTAGTTGGTGCTTGCTATGCTATACAATCATCATTAGAACTTAGAAAATTGATATCACGAAAGCTCAAATTTAACAAAAGCACTAAATCATAGAAGCGCAAAGAAGCGTTAAGCCAAGAAAACCAATGGATTTGCTACCTCTATTATATCTCCTTGTAGATCCTCTTTAATATCACCTTCATTGCAACAACTACGTTATTTTTATAATATCACTCTTTGTAAAAAGTGATATTACAATAATGATTGCAAATTGCTACTCCTTTTCTGTAATATCACATTGTATGACAATAAGATTTTCATGTATTCATGATTGAAAACATTCTTATAAAATACTTAAAATAATTATTCTAATGACTTATTGAAATCAATATCATGCATTCTATTCAAATATATAAATTTTTTATTAATATATAATACAGTGAATGCATAGCATACCAAGTACCAGCCCCTACTATTAATAGTAGCATTTGTGACATTAGAGAGGGAGTTATGATTTTAGTATATAGATTTAATTGCAAAGAAATAATGCACTAAAAACATTTGTAACTTTTTCTTATTGTTCAATTCTTCATTTCTTACCCTTACATGTCCAAAGCACTAAATTTTGGTGTCAATAAATGAATGATTATGATTTTTCTATTCAAGAATTTTTGCAAGGATGTCTATTGCAATCTTGTAGTGTTGAAGACTCTTAGAAATAAGCCTCAAATACCAAACTATAGATATAAGAAAAATAATCACATAAGAATTCATTTAAAAAATTGTAGAATAGATTTTGAAAAGCTATAAATTAACTAGGTTTCATTCTTTAACTTCATATTTTTTAGGAGACCAATCAATTTTTAGTATTAATATGTAAAAAGCGGATTGAAAGACTTCAAATCACTTTCATAATTTGAACACTTTCAACATCAAACATTATAATCTTTCCATTTGTAAGTGATACTGTTGTATTTTTTTCTAATGTCATCTCTAATATGTCTAATTTAAACTTATATAGTTCTAATTCAAAAAAATATTGATATAACTTATCAAAATGTTGGCTTTTTGTTCGAATTAGAGGAAATTTCAAGGAGCTCAAAAAAGGCCTAGGGCATCTAGGGACCAATGTTATTTAAGATTTTTTACAAATTTCAATAACAAATTTTTAAATCATAATATTAAAAATTAAAAAGTTTTCAAATTCACAAACTTACAAATTAAAAATGATGACATTGATTTTTTAAATGAAAAAAATGCTAAATCAAATTTCAGAAATCAAGAAAAATATAGAAATTTTTTAAATAAAAAATTTGAAAACCATAAATAAAAACTTAGAAATTTAGAAAGTTGGAAAACTAGAGGTTCTTAGAGCCAGACGTTAAAGACACCCCATTGTTTTTTTTGCATGTTAGGCTAGTGTTTTGCGTAGCAAGGAGGTCCATTTGCCAACAACGGTAGCTAGCTCTCCCAATTGGATTCTTATCTACGTCTTCCTTTGTCTTCTATCCATTCAAAAACATGATTGTAGTTGAAAAACTTCACACGCCTTCTTTTGCAAAATTCCTCTTGCAACAAAGTTTGACACTGTTTAGGATTTACGATTTGGAGGTGCACTTCTTCACTCTTTTTGTATGTTACAATGTACCAATGTTGTATTGTTATAACATTTCTTGTTTCGCTTTTGTTGAGTTATGATGTTTTTGGGTTTGTGGCTTAAGTCGTCCAAAGAAGAAGAAGAGAACTTACAAAGAAGGGAGCTCTATGCACTAGGGAACTGACTTCTGTGAGGTTAGTTGTTGATGGGTTTTAATGCTAGCTCATACATTGTTTTCAAGTGGTAATAAGTGGTTGAATGTACTACACACAATTTACAAACAAGCTCTAGAACATTGATGAAACAGAAATTGAGAAGGAAAGCAAGTATAAGATAAACACTTATTTGTAGATCATGGCATGTTTAACCACCAATGGCAAATTCAAATGCATATTTTTTTAACTTAAAGACATGAATATGCCAAGGCTAAATATTTCCCTAAACTTGGGCTTGAAATTTGAGCTAGTAGCCTTATTCCTGTTTTTATGAATGTCACTATGCAATCTTTGACGATTTTTGCATCATGTGCAATTATAATCCCAAGGCTCTAGCACTCATTGTCTCCAAAAAGTGGAGTTGTTTGTACTATCATATATAGCTTATAAGTGTAACCATTTCTTCTCATCATACACAATTTGTAAGATGAATTGAAAGAGTTCCAAACCTCAACACACCAATTAATTGAAACAGACAACGTCTTTGAGTAAAGAAACAGGCCATATTGCTTGAGTATTATCTAGACAAGGCACATGCACAACAATTTCAAACAACTATGGAATCAACCCATTCAATTCCAAACTAAAGAGTCTCATGTTCTATTTTTATATTTTTTACCAACAAAACTTTGATCACCAATTAGATCAAAAGTATTGAAATAGAAGGGATGTACCATAAAACTAAAGGATGGTCATGGCTATAAAGGTCCTAACAACCAAAGATGACTTCAATTAATCAATGGTTTTACTTAAACTCAAATTATAAAGTTCAATTCTCAACCAAATGATTTGATTGATGTCATGATAGAAAGGTACCAATGGTGTAAAGTTTTTAACGAGCTCCAATAAGCATCTTCAATTCTAGTTGAAATCAATTTTTTTAAACTATGAACAATGTTTATAGCAAACCATCATTAACATTGAGATTCTCAAAATGTAGTAATTGATTGAAGTTCTCCTTCTAACATCCACAAAGTTTTTTGTCCATCAAAAATCAAAATATCAATGCAATCAATGAGAAACATTGCATGTATTCATTCCAACCTACAAAAATTTGGCCATTTAGAAAAAGGACTTTTTCTAACATACTCAATACTCTTTTAAAAAAACATGACATTCAAAGTGGACAATCATTTTGGAATGGATAGAATAATACCTAATAACTTTAGAAGCGCTATTTGCTTGTGGTTTGAAGCAAGTTCCAAGTTTGTTGATCTTTATAGTTTTCTTATTGAACTTACGTGGGAAATTCTCATTGGTTTGCTCTCGAGTTACAAAATCCCCTAGCTAGCTCCATGGAATGATAACAATCTCAAAGTCATGATAAATCCCTCTACCTGAACTCCTTCAAGCCCTCAAAATCAAATCTTTTTGGCAAAATGGTCCAAGAGATGGATCTTGGACAATCTTAGCCAATGCACAAAGCAATGTACTTTCTTTCTCAATAGAATGTGATTCCTCTTCAGAGTTAGTGACTTCATTGTCAGTAAGAAAAAAAAGATCTAGCTCTTTTACCAATAGATCGTCTTGCTTCAAGAAATGCCTAAGTGAGGAGATATGTAAAGGAGAATTAGTACCTATCTACAACATGAATAATTTGCATTAGAAGAAAAAATATCTTAGAAATGGACCCCAATAAAAAGAAAAGAAACAAAAGGCTTTAGGGCCTCATTGAAGTATACAATTGATTGATTTCATTTGCAAATGATGTGAATAGACTTGGGTATGCACATGGACAAATTTTGGGTTATCAAATACCTCTACAATTGTGTGAGGAAATTTCTACAATAACAAATTTTGATCCCAGTAGATATGGTAGAATGTTTCATATGGTAGCATCTATACTTCACATTGAATCCTCCTACTTTTATTCACAATTGTACCTCTAGCATCTCCTAGAAATCTCAAATTATAGTTCAGTGATGTCTTCCACCATATAAGGTATTACGAATAATTCTAAATCTAAATGCATTACTCTACAATATCAAGACTAAGTCAATTTCCTTTCCCAAAATTAGAAGTCTACTCTCAAGCTAAATTCAATTATATCTAACATCATATAATGCATTTGTAATGGGCAATGGCTTCAATTGATAATCTAATTTTATTTCAATTATTTTAAGAAAAAAATTGATAATCCAATTTAGTTAGTGAAGTCAATGGATATCACTTCTATCAACAAGCATGGAGACATTCCACATGCGTGATATGTCCTCCACCTTTGTCCCAATTACTCAAATCAAGAAATTATCATTTTGGTATTACTATGTACATTGTTTGGAACTTGCAAAGTCTACATTGGGAATACATTGCCACAATTTGCCTTTATTACATTTTACAATAAGGTAACAATTTATCTCTCAAAACAAATTGAAGGTTTTCAACCTCCGTTTTCTCAATGTTTTGAAGTTTGTTTACAAACCAGTATAGTACATTCAACCACTTATTACCACTTGAAAACAATGTACGAGCTAGCATTAAAACCCATCACCAACTAACCTCAAAGAAATTAGTTCTCTAGTGCATAGAGCTCCCCTTTGTGAACTCTCTTCTTCTTTGGATGACTTAAGCCACAAATCCAAAAACATTACAACTCAACAAAAGCAAAACAAGAAATGCAATAACAACACAATATTGGTAAGTTGTAACATACAAGAAGAGTATGAGACACCTCCAAACCCTAGATCCTAAGCGGAATCAAACTTTATTGCAAGAAGAGTTTTGTGGAAGAAGGTATGTAAAGTTTTTCAACTGTAATTGTATTTTTGAACAGATAGAAGACAAAAGAGGAAGTGGACTAGAACTCAACTGGGAAAGCTAGCCACCGTCCAGTTGTCTACTACAAGAGAAAGGTCTTTTTTAAATATACTTCTTAAGATAGATTTTAAATAATGACCTTTTTATGAGATTTTTAGTAAGAATTTACCAGAAATACATATCTTCGTAGTAAGTTTGACTAGAAAGACATGTATTTCTAGTAAATTCTTGCTAAAAATCTCTTAAAAAGGTCATTATTTAAAATCTTATCTCTAGGAATATACTTTAAATACTCCTTTCTTTTGTAGTAGGCATTGGCAAATGGACCCCCTGCCATAGAAGACACTAGCATGACTTGCAAAAAACTTGATGGGGGTGTTTAACATCTTGTATTCTCAAATATCAAGATTTCTAAATTTCACAATCTTAAAATCTTAATAGTTGAAATTCAATATAATTATTTACAAAGTTTTAATTGTTGTGCACAATTTAATAACGTCTGCTCTTTTTTTGCTTTGTCTAAAAATTGTCAAATTTTGAAAGAAGCTCACAAAATTTATATACCTAAAACATTGTCTTTTAGTGTAAAAAAAAACACCCACAAATCGATATCTTCTTTAAATAAAATTCTAAATTTGAAAATTCATGAAAATTTTGCATTCTATTATTTTTGCCTAAAATTTATGAATAATAATTTACATCTTGATATTTTACCACATGTAAATAAAATATTTATTGGTTTTATAAATCTCTTATACACTTACAAATTGCTATAACTAATCAAAGAATTAGAGATTTTAAACAAAATTTGGATACATTGTGAAACAAATAACAAACTTGCATAAAATAAATTTTTTTCACTTAAAATTCATTTTAATAATTTCATGAAATTTATAGAGAAAATAACTTTTAATGAAAGTAAATTGATTTTAATATTTTAATAATATATATTTAAAAAATTCTTTTTGGAAATTTTGGTTTGAATTTCATAAATTTTCGTGTTTTTTGTATTCACTCTTAAAAATTCCAAAAATTAGAAAAAGAATTAGAAAGTGTATAATATATATATATATAATTTCTCATGATTTTTTAGAGTTTTTTAGAATGAACAACAATAAATATAACTACATACCTTAAATTTGTTGAAAAAAATCTAATTTTTTAATTGATTCTAGCAATTTTTGAAAGTATTTGAATACTTATGAAATCAAATGTACAATATATGAACACTTTGATTTCTTAATGCTTAAATTGTATATATTGTAGTCCTAATTTGCAAATATTGATGTAGTTTCATTTTCACTAAAGCCTCTAAACAAATGAAACTAATGCCTCAACATCATCCAAGTAAGCTACATTGTCTTTAGAGGTCAATGTATAATTATTTAATTTGAAAAATAAAACCTTTGAAATTCTAAGATTTAAAAAAAATATGGAATATGAATGTTCATAATAGTAACATAACCTACAATGGAATAGAAAAATATTACATATCTTCAATTTTCAATCAAAATTGTAGATACTAATCTTTTAACTTCCTTAACTTTGAAACCACATTTTAGGTCCTAATGAAGTAGCTTAAAATTGAAGTTGAGAATTGTTTTAATATTTGCGTCATAAATCTTCTACAAATGACCAATTCATGGTACATTTCTTGAAAGTAAACTACAACTTCAAAACTATTGTACAAAATGTCTTTAAAAAACTCTAAAATAGCTTTTCCAAGTTGTAATTTGAAACACAAAATCCAAATGATTGATACATGTATCTTTTGAAGACAAGATGATTGTATAAAAAATTTGGATTGTAGTTGAATATTTGAGGTGCTATCTTTAAGATTTCCTAAAAGAACAAGCTCTTTAGATTTAGTGTGACAACACTTGAAGGATTAACTAAATTTTGTCAAAAAATTATTTTAAAGAGAAACCTCAAAAGTGTCACAATTTTGTACTTTGTCCTCAATTTTTGTAAAAAAGAGACAAAAACTTCAAAGTAAGAAGGCCTAAATTTGAATATTTTAACCAATATAAGGTAAATCTACCTATAATAGGCCAAATGCCATCCAGCCCATCATAGGCAAAATTGTAGTAATGCTGTACATATCTAAATTTAAAATGTGTTTCACTAGAAAAAATTTGCCTATAATGGGCCGGATGGCATTTGGCCTATCATAGGCTAGTTTACCTTACCATGTATTAGTTCCCTTATACAATTCATTGTTTAACTCTACTTTCATGATTTTTCAAAAATACAAGTTCTATAGAGTTTAGTTTACTTGCAAGAGCAATCTCACCTTTGAAATTATTTTATTTCAATTCCATCTTAGAACTATTAACATTCTAATTTTTCCTTCTATCTCAAACCTATTTCTATGTAACAATTTCTTAAGAATGAAAATGAATGGATTTTCATTTTAGATTCCTAAACTTTCAACTCAATCCTTCAGCCTAATTCTTTTTTTCATTCAAAGTTTATAGTACAAAAATTTTAAGATTCAAAGATTCAAAGTAAAAAAAAATTTAATTAGGAAGGGGGAAAAAAATTAATGGTTTTTCACTTCAAATATAGAAACACACATATAAAGATATACACACATATATATATAGAGAGAGATATAGAGATAGAGATATATACATATATTACAATCAATATAGTTAATTGTAAAGTATCTGCAATGCCATATGAGGAACTAGAGGTTGGACAAAATATGGAATGAAACTTTGACTTCAAAGTACCAAAAGTTCAAAACTAAAGTTTATGGAGTTTGGTGTTGTTTTCTTTTACTATTCTTAACTAAACCTCCCTCAAACACCCATCTACAAATACAAGGTAAAATTTACAATTAACTCTAATGCAATCAAAGTTTTCAAAATTTCTCCCACACAATCTTTTTCAAGTCTAGTACAAGACCTTTGGTTAGATTTATAAAGTAATAATTAAATCTTGTTTCTTTTTTGCAATAGAGATAGGAATATGGAGTATTCTTGATGAAAATAGACTTTGGTCCTCTAGAGGTTAATATTAACCCCTAAAGGTTTTTGACTATGTTTGCACCAAAATTGCTCCAAAACTGTCATTTCTAGGACAACAACCAAATTTTAGAAAAAAAACATTTCTAGATAATATAACCATAGGATCTTTTAGTGCACTAGTTTGAGAAGATGCAGAAAAAACTTCAAAAAGTTTCGCTAGCTAGATTGCAAGATATTAGTGTTTGAAGTTACAAAAAAGAAACTTACCACTTCGAATATCTGGACGGATACACTTCAAAAGGCCACATTTGTATGAAAAAATATTCAAAATGGTTGTTACTCTTTGGATTCATTCTCCAATTCAAGTTGGCTATATGCTTGAAAATTTTCAAATCATTTCGAATTGTACAACATGTACAAAAAAAATAGTAAGTAGAGAGAAGTAGAGAATGATTCAAAACATTAAATTGTTAATAATTTATTTATTGAATTGAAAAATGCCAATATCAATGGTTCAAATGTTATAATAAACAATAAACACCCAATGATTTTTTGTTTTTTTCAAAAATATTTGAAAATTGAGTAAAATAAAGGACTTCAAAGTTTATTTGAGTAGAAAATTCATAACTACCCGCAAACTAAAATTCTGCATAACTTTTGGCTCATTAATTCAAATGGAATGATTCAAAGCTTTAAACGTATATATAAAACCAATTTCAAATTTTGGTTTAAAAAAAAAGTGATTTTTTTTTATCTGCCCAAACTGCCTAATTTGATAAACAAATAACATATTATACAATAACTTTTCAATTATGTAGTCAAAAGTCATGAAAATTGTTGGGCTTGAAAGATACTCTTTGTCTACACCTTCTATTAACTTTTGGTTTCAAAATATAGAAATCTCTAGTCTCACGCACCTGCCCAAAATTGCTATGTTGCAAAAAAAGCACTTGGTCCTTTAGAGGTTAACCGTACCCCTCATCGCCGTAGGGGACGAAAAGTATCCTCACAACTTGGCAATCCGATTCAAATTGCTATAACTTTTGCATTTGATGTCTGAATTTAATAGAAATTGTTGTAAAAGTTGCACATACTAGTCTAGTTTGTGTAATAAAATCTTCAAATAAATCCAAGATATATAGATGATTTGGAAGCCAATTGAAGTTTGTAGGTTCAATTTGAATTCACCATAGCAGTTGATGGTTGCAACTTTGAATGCTTGTATCTCCTTCATACAATGTTTTTTTTCCATAAAATTTATTAGGTTACGTGTTTCTACAAGTCTAGTTATTGTGGTCAAATTTTCAAGGCAATCCAAGTTGTTTTGAATGTTTGGGAGTAATTCAAAGTTCAAAAACCTGACATTTTTGGATTATAGTGAACTTTGGTGGCTTGTTTCTTCCTCATACAACATTAGTTTCTAATAATTTTCTTTGGAAAAGTTGCGCATTCTAATCTAGTTTGTGTGGCTAAAATTTCAAATCAATCCAAGAAGTTATGAGTGGTTGAGAGGCATTTTAGTAGGAGGTTTACATGTAGATGAGTTTTTTGCAGACTTTTTTGTTATTTTTTTGACATTTCAAAGTCATTTTGCAAACACAATGAGTCAATTCAATGAAATTTTTTCCACCAATGTGTTTATATGTTCATTTTGAAGCACTTTCTAGTTCAAAGTTTTTACATTTGAGTAGGTTTAGAAATCAAATTTGACCTCCAAATGTGTTTTTAGAAAAATTTCAGCATCTTTTTTCAACACTAAAACATTATAATCTTTCAATCTATGCTGTCAAATGACTTCAAATTTTAACCACGTCATCTACAATATGCACACTATAATATTGTACGTTTAAGATCTTCATATCTTAGTTGCATATAGACTTATGCATCTTGAAAAGTAAGCAGTTTTTTTAGTACAATTGGACTTCTAGTGATGAGGGGTTAATAGTTCTTTACAACTTGTTTCTAATTTCCATCCCCATAAAATCTTTGAAATTCAATATTTTCTAAATAATGAGTTAGAATGTTGGGAAATAGGATTTGTGCACTTATTCTCATTGAATCCTTGCTAGGACTTTCCAACAATACCAAATACTGAGATCTTGACATATGTCACAAACAAATGAAAAATGTCTATCTTAATAGTATAGTCTAGTATGTTGTATGATATTTTTGCATCCATTTATTTAGTATATCATCAGTGATTGCCGCTAAAGTGTAGACTAAATCCTCCTAATATCCCCTTTCATACCCATTTTCTAATCTTTTAAATACAAAAAATCATTTATTGTATTAGTGTTGAATATCATCTATACCATCAATTTTTGTATTATATTTAAAGGTATAAGTATAAACACATCCTTGCCATTGCAAAAGTGTCTTTCTAGCTTGTCAATTTAGAGAATTACGCAATCACTTCATAACAAAGGTTTGTCTTCAAAATTCTTGCAAAAAAAATCACCAATAGCTTCTTAAGTATCCTTTCATATTCAATTTTTTAATTTTTTAAATCATATATAGTAATAATAAATGATATCATATATGTGTAATATCAATTTTTGCATTATGTTATTTCTTTAGAATTTATTTGGTATACAAAACAAAATGCCAAATAAATTTTAAGAATAAAAGGGAAAAAGAGAAAGTAAAAGTTTAAAGTACAAGTATTTGTGCAATGTAGTAGTAGACAAAGTATTTTATAGCTCTTCAACATATAGACCTTGTAATTTAATGTTTTGATGGCTCTCTTCTACTAATTTTCTTATTTTTGTCTAAATTTCTAATTTGGGGGGAGATAAATATGTCAAAACTCAATGATTCTTACCCAATCAATCAAAGTGTAGCAAAATTTGTTTTATACATATACCCTCTTGAGGGCTTTCCAATGATACCAAGCTCATCTTCATTGGCTCAATAGCTTAGGTGATCACAGTATATGTTACAAAACAAACAAACAAAACAAACATTTTTCTTAATCTTTAAAAGTCTACTGGGGAATGTATACACAATCTTACATTTTATTCTTAGAATATATAGTATGTACTTAAATATGATAATACATATATTATTGGATTGAAAATCCAATAATTTAACATCTTTCTATATTGGTCATTCTAATATCTAAACCTTATCGTATTCAAATGCAACACTATGTAAGTAGAAAATGTGTCTATTTTGTACCTTTTCAAGCATATAATTTAGGAAGTGCAATAGTGATCTAAATTTGTGAATTAGTGCCACAAATTCACAATATATTTCAAAAGCTTGAGCCTCTTGCAACATACTATCATTATTTAAATAAAAATATTCAAGCTAGACTCATAATTTCTCAATTGATAAAACTATATCATTAAAACTACCATTCAACCTTCTAAATTTTGATACTTTTATATCTGAATAGTTGATCCAATACTTGATTGATGATGTTTACAAATTACAACACAAGAACATCTCCATCAAAGTGTAGAATTTTGGCATGGAGAATGCTTTGGCATGGGCTAGCTTCGGGGAGAGTTCCACTGAGGACAAGGTTTTGAGTTTCAAGGAATTGGCTTCTTCAAACTTTGCTTGCTATACTCTAACTAGTTGGGTAACTAGCTATTAGGCTCTTTGTACTTGATGTGCACCCCACTTCCACTAGTAGTTTGGAGCCTTGATTGTTTTGTGTGGAGCTTGACCCTTTAATGTCTAAGATGCCTAAATTGAGCCTCATGTTTTTTTCAGCAATTTTGAAGAGTTAATTTAAGTATTTCCTTTACTTTAATAATTATTTACTTAAACTAATGCATGCATTCATGCAATGCTGTACACTCAAGCTAATGATGTAATAAAATTTTCCATTTAAATTATCTTTTATACAATATGATCAATCAAAGTTTTTACAACTGAAAATCATGAAATCTTAAGATGTAAAGGGTTTAATTGCTTTCTATTTGTCTCTTTGGCTTTGCACTTCCGCATCATTTTGCACATGAGATTTTTCTCTCATGTAGTTGCATAGGAATTTGTATTGAAATTGAAAATTAAGATGCCTTTCAATTGAATCCTAGTTATAAAATGGGACATTGCAAGTAGCAAGGACATGCTAGTAGATATTATCTATGATTCTTTAAATTTATTTTTTTAGCCGTCTTCCATTTGAAGAAGGATGGAAAATCTTTTTTCAAAATATGTGCTAGGTGTATAGGTTGAGATAACAACCACTCAATCATACTTTTTTTTTAAACTTTAAACTAAAATCTCATTAATATAATGTTGGGGTAAATCTTCCTAGTGACTTGTAAGGAAGGTCAAATGTCATGACCCTTGTGACCCTTCAAACCTTGGATGGATGAATGCATTGATAGATAAACGAATGTATGATTGTGTCATGACCTTTACGTCATAACCTTTGATGGATGAATGCATTTATGGATGATGGACTAATTCATGATGAAATGTGGATTAGTGGATAAACAAGGATTGCCCGGAGATAGAGATCTCCAGAGGGTGGATTTATGCAGTGGAGTTAGGCAACTCCACTTGGATGACTAATGCACTGGAGTTAAACAACTCCCAGACAAGAAGAAGTATGTGGAACTTGGAGTTAGATAACTCCAAGTAGAAGATAAAGATTAAGACAAGATATGATTAGAAAAGGATAACTAGGACTTTTACTTTAATGGCTAATTTTGGATAGAAACAAGGTTAGAAAGCCAAAAGTAGGAAAAAGAAGTCCTAGTCTATATATAAGGCGGAGCTTGGGGGTGATGAGATTATCTTTGGTAGATTGATCTCTCTCTATGGTCGGGTGGTTTGAGCTCCTTATGTTATATTTGTGTTCATAAGTATATATTGTGTATTTGATTGGAGTTCATTGCTAGAGGTCTGTAATATCAAAGGTTGCCAAATTTAGTGTTTTGAAGTTACCATCTATTTTTTTAGTCACTCAAAATTTTTTATTTTTGCTAATTGTCTTGTATAGTGAAAATAGAGGCAATTTGCTAAGTCAAGTTTACACTTAAAAGGAATTAGAAGCTAATTGTCATCTTAATTGACTTATAGCTATTGTCCAAAGGAATTCTAAAAATATATATTTTTATGTGTTGTAGAAGTCCACAAAGAGAGCTTCATTTTGCATTTTTTTCCAAAGGTATAAAACATTATTTTGGTAAGTTTTTCAAATCTCATCACCAAAAAGTTTTTTCAAATGTTGTGTTTTTATGTATTTTTTTAAAAAAGAAATCTTATATTTTACAAATTAAAATGTCACAAGTTGTATTTTCTTCACCGGAACTTTGGACATAGAATCCTCATAGAATTTTGGTGAAGAAAATACAACTTGTGACATTTTAATTTGTAAAAGATAAGAGTTTTTTTTAAAATACATAAAAATGCAACATTTGAAAAAACTTTTTGGTAATGAGATTTGACCAAAAAACTTACCAAAATAATGTTTTATACCTTTGGAAAAAAATGCAAAATGAAATTCTCTTTGTGGACTTCTACAACACATAAAAATAAATATTTTTAGAATTCCTTTGTAAAATAGCTATAAGTCAATTAAGAAACCATCTTCTCAAAATTTTAGGTCAAAATTCATTTATTTGGAGATACAGGGTGCTAAAAACCCTTAAATCAAGTACTGTGAGAAATTTTTGGGGCTATTTAAAAATAATAAATTATTTTTGAAATATCTCTAAAATTCATTTTAGATACATAATAGCTATGAGTACCTTCCCTACAAATTTTGAGTCATTTGGAGCTAAAGCACAAAAGTTATAGCAAAAAAAAAATCAAAATCTAGATTGTGACCAAAGGCTTCTAGTGTTTCGTGCAATGACCTATTTGGACTTCTCATCTTGCAACCCAAAATCCAAATCTAGTTTCAGTTCTCTGAAATTTGTACTCCATTGCGCTTAGAAACACACTAGAGCTACGATTTGTTTGCGATCAATCTACATCAAATATGGAGAGTTGGAGACGGACTGGGAGTTGAAGTGAGGCCGGAAGGAGGTCGGAAGCAACGATGACCTGCGGGGACCTTCAACGAATTTAAGTTTGAGAACTAGTCCAGGTGTAGGTCTAGAGCTGGGCAGGAGCTAGGAAGTCGAGTAGCATCAAGATTCGGGGAGTGAGTGGGTCCCCGGCATTTTAAGAAAAACATCGAGGACTTAATACTGAGGAGTACCTACTTTACTTCTTGGAGATATACATGTGCATATGAGCATACAAACTACGAATAGAGAGAGATATTGCACTATAAATAAGAAAGGAGGAGGCACAAAAATAGAGGCGGGTGCTTTCTAGAGCGGCAAGAAATAGGGGTAATTTGTACACGATAAATCACAAGAACAGTCGTTGCATTGTTGGTTTCATCGTGAACATTGGATGAAATAAATGGGTGATACTTGGCCAAGATGAAAACATGATGGATTTTGTCACAAAAACCTTAATAAGGGTTATGACATTGTGTACTTCATATAATCAATGTGTATAGACATGTAATAAATATCAAAGGTAAATTTATAATTTATATATATACTGATAATACTATTAGGTTATCTATAGTATATATATAAATTCTAAATTTACCTTCATAATGACCAAAATATTATTATGAATGATAATAATATGGGTGATAACCAAAATTGGGGTTATAATAACAATAGGCCTAGGAGGCGTAATTTTAATCCAAATTATAATCAAGGGCAAAATTTTAATCCTATTTCAAATATGGTAAATCCAAATTTTAACCCTAATAATTTTAATAATGGTGGCTATAATAATAACCCAAATAGGGGGGTAGCCCAAATGCCAACTAATAATAACCAAGGATGGTCACAAATGCCATTTGGCAATGTGGATCAAGGTCCACCTACCTATGGTGGCTAAGTCCCAAATTGGAATCAAAATAAATCAGTGATTTGTTTTCATTGCCGCCAACCATGCCATTATAAGTCTAATTGTCCTAATGCCAAAGCTAGTGTGGACTATGTACCCCAATGGAGAAATTGCCATCAAGCTGGCCATACAGCCAATGAATGCAATGGCCCTTGTAGAAATGAGTCTAATGATGGTTATAATAATAAAAAAGGGACAATAGTGCCAAAATAGTATTATTGGATGAGGAAAATGGACCTAAAAATAATAAAGAGCACACTTCCTATTTAGTTCAAATTGAAGAAAAAATTCAATCTTCTTTATTAACCCCTAAAGCCCTGAACAACATTTTTTGAGATTATAAATTTTTTGGGCAGCTCACTACGGATGGAATTTTTATTTTTTTTCTTTGAAATTTTGATACAATGTGTGCCCAAGGAGTAGCTTTAAGGCCCAACAATTTTCATAACTTTTGACTTCATAGGTAAAAAATTATGGTAGGATATGTTGTTTTCTCTACTAGGCGGGCAGCCTGGGCAGCTGAAAAAACTTCTTCAAAAAAACTTTTTTCTTAAAAGTAAAATTTCAAATTGGTTCTTTAGGCTTATACATACATGTGAAGCTTTGAATCAATCCATTCCGATCAATGAGTCAAAAGTTATGAAGATTTTGAGTTTGGAGTAGTTTGCGGCCAGTTACAGAATCTCTATAGTCCAAAAAAAGTTTGAAATTCTTCATTTAAATCATTTTTCATATTTTTGTAAAAAAATAAAAATAAAGGGGGAAGATTGTTTATTACAACATTTTAATCATTGGGATTGAAAATTTTCAATTCCATGAATAAAATGTTCACAATTTAGTATTTTGGCTCATTTTTTACTTCTTTCTACTTACTTATTTTTTCCTATATGTTGTACAATTCCAAATGGTTTGAATTTTTTTTGAGAATGTAGCCAACTTGCATTGAAGTATGAATTCGAAGAGTAACCACCATTTTGAATTTTTTTCACACAAATGTGACCTTGTAAAGTGCAACTGCCTGGATTTTTGTAGGGATAAAAAAACATTTTTTGTCAATTCAAATACTTTTATCTTGCAATCTACATAGTGGAAATTTCTGAAATTTTTTCCACATAATTACAAACCACTTCACTACAAGATCCTATGGTTACATGAGTCAAAAATGTGTTTTAAAAAAAATTTGCACTTGTATTAGAAATGGCAGTTTTTGAGTATTTTTGATGAAAACATAGTCAAAAACCTTTAGGGGTTAATGGAAGAAAAGGTTGTGAGAAAAGTGTCTACTAGAGGACAAATAATTAAGGAAAATCCTTCAAGCAAATTGGAAGTATTACGAGATAAGGAAATTACTAGGAAAGAAGCTCAACAATTGTTAGAGCAGCAAAATCAAATAGGATCGAAAACTAATTTGGAGTTGGCCTTACAACCATCCTAGTTAATAAATCACCCAAATTGGAATGGTAAGTAGCCTACCCAGTTGGAAGTTGGTTAAGCTACTACTGTAGCAAAACCAAATGAGAAATCACTCCAATTCAATGATTTCAATCCCATCATTAATTCAGTACCTTCTGAATCGAACCAACCTAATTGGATAGCAATGCTTCAAGTTAATCCAGTTTTTCATTTGGTACAACCAGTTGGTCCAAATGAGAAAGAGCCGCTGGTTATACCACCAATTTGGATGGAGAAAGACGACCCAGACAAGCTAGATGCAACTAAATTGGATAGTAGAGATAAAATTAAATCTCAAAACCAAATTGGAAAAATTGTTAAACCACCAATTAAAAGAAAGAAAGATTTAATCAAATTGGAATAATTGATGAGGCTAATCTTTACAATGTAATGGATGACTTAGGAAAAGCCAAAGCCGATATATCAATTTACCAACTGTTAGGAATTGCTTCCAGCTATAGGGCGGTTTTTTAATCCAAATTGGTAAGGAAAAGAAGTAGGCAAGTCCATGAAGTTGCATTGAGCCCAGATCCTAATGCTCCTATAATTGACGTAGAAATAGGAGGTTTGATTATTTCTGGTGTCTAAATAGATGGAGGGTCCAATGTTAATTTAACCCCTAAAGGACCATTGTCCCCTCGGGGGACAATTTGGAATTTGGGTAGGTTCCGTAGACCTCAAATTTTAATGAATCTTTTTGAAACTTTCTCATAAGATAGGAAAACTAATTAGCTTCATGGGAATGTAATTTTTATTTCAATTGGTGACCTGGAGCAAAAGTTATACCACAAAAAGCCCAAATTTTCATTCGGCGGGCAAAATTTTTTTTTGCAAAAAGTCAAAATTTAATTTTTAAAATTTTTTTCCTAAAATAATATATTTTTGCCTACATATGAAGCTTTGATTCACTCTATTTGGACTTATAATGAGAAAATTATGGACAATCTTGTTTTTTGGGCAATCTAAACAATTTCTTGCAAAAATGACTTATAGGATTCATTTTTTAATGCAATTTTCACAATTTTTCAAAAAAAATTGTTGGACAAGGTTATGTTTACTTTCTAGAACAATCTCACCATTGGGATTATTGTATTTCAATCCCATCTTAGAGTTATTAACCATTTAGTTTTTCTTTCAATCTTGGACCTACATCAACTTAACAATTTTTTAAAGAATGAAAATCAAGTGTTTTTGGTGTGAATTTTTTTTCCTAGACTCTCAACTCAATTTCTTAACACAAAAAATTATAAATTCAAAGTCTATAGTGCAATTTTTTAATACAAATTCCATTCAAAGTCATCTGAAATTGCAAACCACAGTTCAAAAAAACTTGTATTTCCAACTTTGAATGCTCATATCTTCCAATCTATACGGTCAAACTTCATGAAATTTTTATCACTTGATCTCAATCAAGTTAAGTACAAGATCCTATGGTGAGATTCTTAAAATATATATATTTTTTGTTTTCTTGGATGAATGCAACAGAAATGGCAGTTTTGAGAGGTTTTTGACAGAAAAAAGGCCTTGGTCTTTTAGGGGTTAATGAATCATGAAACAATGTTGGGACTTCATCTAGTTGGTCTTCACGAAACAAAATTGGTTTTGCGTATGGCAGACCAAAGTTGGGTGAAGCCTTTAGGTATTTTACCTAAGGTAAAAACACGTATTGCAGGATTGACATTTTTAATTGATTATATTGTTTTTCAACCAAATACTTCAAATGCATCTTATCCTATCCTACTAGGTAGGCCATGGCTTTATCAAGCCACACTTAGGGATGATTGGGATAGAGGAGTTATGCGAATTTTCCAAGGAAATCATACAATAAATATGACTATATATCCCTTAAAATGGAAAGGTGAAACCCAATGGGGGTCACCAAGGGATACAAGCGACTTTGGTATGATTTCGAGTTAGATGATGTCCCTACAAATAGAATTAATATGAAATTAAGGAAAAATGACCAAATAGGAATTATAGAAAATTACAAAGAGTTAGCCCCTGGTGAATATATCATAGCATGTGAGGATGATGACAATTCGGATAAAGCCATCCAATATTGGTTAACGGACTCGTCAATTCTGATTGGGAAGAAAGTGAGGCCAATGAGAAAATTTTGAGTGACCAATTTGGAGATGTTCCTATTAGGTCTTTGGTCATTGCAAGAAACACTATGCAAAAAGCGTAGCGTTTTTAAACATAGTCTTTTTTTTGGGAGTACTTTAAAATTAGAAAAACAAATTTAAAAATAAAATTATATATATATATATATATATATATATATGTTTCATGTATAAAACTTTAAAAAAAAACCCTAGAAAGGAAAGGTATAGGAAAAATCTCTAAGTAGGAAATCCAAAAAAGTGCAAAATCTCATGAAAATTAGTACTTCCACATTTTAATTTGTAAGAAATAGAAAAATCAATTTTAAGAAAAATTAAAAAAATTTCATTTGAGGAAAGTTGATTTTGATGAGATTTGACCAAAAGAATGATCTTAAAACCATCATCAATGTTCAAAAATTGCGTGCCACGGGAAAAAATTTGTATTCATGTAAAGGACATAAAAAATTAGATTTTGTAGATTTTTATTTGAAATTTGTAGGTTTTACACCTATGAAAATAGACCATAAAAGTTTTGTCTTAAATTTAGACACTGCAAACGTAATGATAACCATAAATGTAATTTTGTGACAGCTCAACAAAAATGTTTTTTAAATATAAAATGATTTTTTTAATTTAAAAAAAATTAGGGATCTAATAAACTTCAAATTAGGTATATTCAATAAAAATTTTATGTTCATTGGACTTAATCTCCAAAAGTTATAGTGGAAAACAAAAAAAGTGGTTCACGTCACTAGAAGAAAAGCCTGAAATTTTGTGTTTGTTTCAACATAACGCGTCAAGTGAGTTGTGTTGAAACAAACACAAAAAACGCAGTGAAAAACTGCAAAAACGCAGAAAAATGCAATTTATGTTACCCAATTTATGTCGGATTTTTCCGAAATTCCACATTGACTTCATGGGAAGTCAACTGCACATAGAATTGTTCGTAAATTCATAAAAATTACATATAATGCGGTAAAATCTCACTAAAAATTAGGATAGGTTTTTGTGTGCGCAACAAGTGCCCAGTCAAGTTTGAAGACATTTTGACATTCCCAACTACCAAAACCGGCATCCACATCGAATTTCAATGGAATTTACAAATTGGCGGCGGGTTGATCGGCGTATCAGGAGCGAATGATGTCCAATTGTCGCAAATAAGGAGTCATTCCTTACTCTCATGGACATTACTAACAACCCTAGCCTGACAGATTCATCAAAATGCGCAAATCCTAAAAGTTAGATTTTTTACTTTTAATTGGAGTTACCGTAATTCCAATTTGGGCGCGCAAACGGCCTAGGAGTGAGGGGTAAAGGGTCCCTTAGGCTAATTGGAGTCTTCTGAAGACAATGGCGCAAACAGTTTTTTGTTTCAAGTTGTTCCCTAAGAGATAGAGAAGGTCAGCTCTTAGTTTGACTTTTTAATCGTTAATTGCAGTTAATTAAAAGTGATTTTGGAAATATCTCTTGGAAAATCAAAGGTTGGATTTGGTCAAAATCTCATTCTTGCGTAAAAAGCCATCTTTGGGCTAAAGAAAGACAATTTTTGAAATGACTTTTGGTTAATTTGCAAAATATCTACGTAAATTAGGGTTAATTCCAAAATATTTTGGGTTAAGATCTTAGATTTGATTTGGCCAAGATTTCATTAGTCAAATGAGGATGTTTTTAGAAATTTTCACCATTAAAGAAGTATTATTTTGGAATTACATTAGAGTAGTTTAGGGTAGGAAGTAACAAAGTGTTTTCACTGGCAATTACCGAGACGGACTTGGCCACGGGTATATAAGGCCCCCCCTCGAGGTTGCCAGTACCCTCATTTCTCTTGCACCGACACTTTGTTCTTCACACGTGCTACTGACTTGGTTGGAGCACGACTTGGACCGAAGAATTTTTGGTCAAGTTTTGTTTATGTTTTCTTTTGGAACTTCGAAGGCTTAGGGCCCCTTCAATCGATCTTTTTTAAGAGCTAAGACTCTAATCTTATTGAATACTATTTTGTGGAAATTTCATGCATGAGCGCCAAAGTTTGGTTTAAGCACTGTCATGTGTACCTCCTTTGGTTGTCAAATCTTGAAATACTAAGAAATTTTGGGAATTTAACGTGAAAGTTTGGTTAAACACTGTCATGTGTACCTCCTTTTGCAAACAAGATTCTTAAAATACCATTGAATTTAGTCTCACGGCGAAGCTTTGAACCCACAAGACCAAAATTTGAATAAAACTAGCTACTACTTATATCCAAAATTAGGCCAATATAGAACCACTTGGCTAAAACCTCTAAGTCACTTAAAAATACAAAAGGCCAAAAATTTGGTGGATTTAAATGACCTTGGGAACTCCCCAAAGTCACCATTCCATGGGGTGGGTTTGCTTTATTTTCATTACAAATCACTCATCTTTCTTTGTTCGTAACCAATAGATGGTTCATCGGAACCAAAATTAGGAATTAGATTAGTTAGAATTAAATTCTGATTAAAAAAACCAAATTAAGGAAAACCAAAATCTGTTTGGCCTAGCGAGACACCACTGAACCAGCAAGACACACTGAACCAACGAGACACCACTGGACTGAGCGGAGCGGAGCCAGGGCTGGCCAGAGCGGCGCCACGTGGCGGAATTTGACTAGGCGAGCTGACCGGGGGAGCTGACCTGGCGAGCCGACTGGGTGAGCTGATCGGGGGAGCAGGGGCTAGCCGGAGCGGAGACAGAGCCAGGGCTGGACGGAGCAAAATCAAAAACACAAAAAGAAACAACAACAACAACAACAACAACAACAACAACAACAACAACAACAACAACAACAACAACAACAACAACAACAACAACAACAACAACATTCACACACACAAGTAAGAGTTCATCTCACAAAAGTTGACTTGTAAACTTCACTCTCGAATTAAGATTACAAAAATTGGGTTTTAATAAAAAATCAAGGGAAGGGAGTTAAACTATTCCACCCTCCATTTGATTTTGCATCAAAAATTCAACACTTGTAACTTGAAGATTCCACCACAAGAACTTCTATTCTCTCCAACCTCCATAGCCAAACTCTCATCCAACTTTGCAACAATCTAAATGCAAAATTGAGAGAGACGAGATGAATTAAGGGAAGAAAGATTAGTAGAGAGACAACCACGTGAGGAAATTTAGCATATAAAAAATCATTTCCTATAAGAATCTCACTATTGAATAAGGTTCCATATTCTTTGTGTTTGACCTTTTACAATTAAAAACTAATTGTTTTGGAATCTCACTTTTGAATTGGCTTTTATTCTTGGAGTATGTTCTACATTCTTTGGTAGTTAGTCATTAATTAGATTCTTAGAAGGTTTGGATTTTGTTGGTTTTGTTTTATTAGGCCTAATAAGCCAAAAAGGAAACAAACAAATTGACAACCAATTTCTCTATAAATTAACGCAAATTAAAAATTAATTAGATTTGAAAAAATTTGATGATAGTTTTGAATTAAAATACTTTAATAGGACAAAAGAGAAGGGACAAATTGACAAGTGACAACTAATTTCTTTAAGGAATTAACGCAATTTCAAAAATGAATTAGATTTGAAAAGATTTGATAATGATTTCCACTTCAAAATAATTAAATTCAACTTGAATGAATTTGGATTTTGAATATTAATTTAGAACCAAAAGAAAAGCTAAAACAACAAACTAACCATCAAACTTCCATGGATTTCTTTAGAATAGAATATTTGCTAAAAAACCTAACTAAATAGGAAGACTAAATTTAATTGTATTATTTTCTAATTACCGAGGATTTAGGAATTAAAAGAATTACGCAATTAAATTAGTGCTATATAACCTTTAGTTTCCTTTTAATCAGGGTGGATTTAATTGACCAACAACGTGAGAATTACTATGGATTAGATGGGGAGCCGCGATGATTTCGATGGTGAGGTCGTAGGAGAGTATTTACACATGATGATGTTTGACAACGGGACTATGGAGATTTGCGTAGAAGAGGTAAACCGCTCCCATTTTATTTTCATTATCATTGTTTTACTATTAAGTTTCTTTTTACCAAATGTTTTGAATTAGAATTAAGCACAATTTCAATCGACAAAGTAGTAAGAATAGGATAGAATAGATTAGTTGAATTTTAACCATAAAATTAGATTAGAAACACTTAAAAGACGTGATTAAAAGAGTTCATTGCTTGGAAGGCTCTCTTTTAATACCCAATTAGAGAGAAAACTCAATTAGACACAAGACCCGTGTGATAAACTTCTAGCTCAAGGGTGGACTTAGGAGTGCTCATATTTTAGGTGCGTTTGCCGAGAGTGACTAATTTTCGGATTAGCTCACTATCTAGATTTAGAATTTTATTGGAAAAAGAGGGCTAGGATTGTTTGGGAAGAAATTATCTTCTTTAAAAGCTCACTAGTATCTTACTTCAAGTGCATTGGTAGTTTCAGGACTTTGTGCCACAGAAGTCCATACTGGTCTTGAGGCCCTTTGACATTTGGTTATTGACGAGGCGAGATCGACCTCGCAAGACCTATCCGGCACCACTCGAGGCCAGTACCGATCCGGTGCCGGACCAGTCTTTGTCCGTGGAGACACTATTGCTGGGACCGACCTTGCTTGGGATTTCGTATGAGTTTTGGAGTCAACTGACTCACAAATACTTATACGACCCCAACGTCTATACACCATCCATTGTTCAGGCATTGGCAGCAGGGCGCTTTGGGGTGGACGAGGAGGAGATTTAGCGTTGCCTCCTACTCTATTGGAAGCTCGTGTTGGCTTCTTGGAGGTTTGAGAGGGCTTTCATCCATGAGTGTCAGGAGGCCGGCTAGGGTAGTTTAGGGTGAAAAGTAACAAAGTATTTTCACTAGTAATTTACCGGGGAGGGCCCAACTACGGGTACATAAGGGCCCTCCTCGAGGTTGCCAGTACCCTTTTTCTTTTGTACACCGACACTGTGTTCTTTACACGTACTACCGACGTGATCGAAGCACCCCTTGGACCAAGAAATTTGGCCAAGTTCTGTATGTAATTTTGGAATTTGAAGGCTTAGGGCCCCTTCAATCAATTCTCATTTCCTACTTTGGTATTAGAGGTTTTGCTTGGTTACTAATTGTGGAAATTTCAAACATTAAGCACCAAAATTAAGTTTAAACATTGTCATGTGCAGGGTTGACGAATTGCAACGTCCAGGGCAAAATTACGTCCAAAATCCGGACGTCCGGACGCAGTGGACGCTGTGGACGTAGTCTTCGGCGACCAGCGGACGGCATCCGTCGGAAACAGACGTGCGGACGGAACTTCGGACGGGCGGATTGGCGGTCGGGACTGCGAACGGAGCAGCGGACGGCACCGTCCGACGGGCAAATGGGCGAATGGGTGAACGAGACTATGGGGCTAGACTATGGAACGAGACTATCCGCGCATCCGCCCGTCCGCAGTCCCAACCACCCGTCCGCAGACGGTCGGAACTGCGGACGGGCGGATGCGCAGACGAAGTAGCGGACGGAATTGCGAACAAGGCGATGGGCGGACGGGGGGTCAGGATTGCGGACGGGCAGTCGGGACTGCAAACGGGCGGACGGAATTGTAGACGGGCGACGGGCGGACGGGTGGTTGGGATTGTAGACAAGGACTAAGGGGACGGATGAGCGGTCAGAGCGGACGGGTGGACGGCCAATGAAGACGGCGCCGTCCGCGTGTTGAAGTGTGGGATTTTCTTGTCCGCACGTTTAGGGCTCTCGGCTTAGGATTCTAAGAGCATCTCCTGTAGCCCGCTCAAACGCCCTTGCCAACCAATTTTTGAGCGGCCGAGCAAAAGTTAATCCCCAACAACACTGTAGACCAAGATTTAGAGGTGCAGGGCCTCTCAATTTTGGCTCTACCCCGCCAAAATTTCAATTTCTACAGGGGACCTTGCCGGCCCCGCTTGGACATCAGATTCCGTATTTTGGCAAGTCAAAGGGCTAAATTAATGAGAAAGTTGCCACTGTGGTAGCTGCAAGCTTTCCCCATGGCCGCCATACCATCTTTAAACTCTCCTTCTAGCATCTTCATGGCGGCAACAACACAGGTGATAGGGCAAAAATGACAACTTTGACACAAAAATGTAAGAAATATGACACAATTGAGGAGATTTAATTTTGTCACTATTTCTTGTGCATTTCAAAAATCTTAAAATTGATATTCAACAAAAGAAATGGAAGTTTTTGAGAAGTCACAATTGCCTGATCCCCCTAATCTCATGCCTTCTCCAATATGAAATTGTCCCAAAACTTCCCAATCCTTGAAACATGTCCCCTACAAGCACCTTGTCAAAAAAATTTGAAAAAATCAAAGCCCAACCATATTCATTTTAAAATAAGAAGCTAAATCAATCAAAAAATAGTAGAAAAATCCCAAAGGCTCTAACACTTCTAGAAATTTTCACATAGGTGCCTTTTATTATCTAAAATACACATAAAAAGTCTTGAAAAATTTCTCAAACACACACAATAGTTGTGCCAAATCTAGTCAATTGTGACTAATGTTCTTAAAAGTCATTAGTCACATCAATCACAATTGCCCAAATCTCCTAATTACGTGCCTTCTCCAATTTGGAATTGTCCCAAAACTTACCAATACTTGGGAAAGGTCCCCAAAAAGCACCTCATGAAAAAAAATTGGAAAAATAAAAGCCCATCTATTTTCAACGATGCTAGCGTTCGAGCGTGGAGCGGTGAGCCTGTGAGCTGCGAGCGGGAAAGTTGTGAGCGGTGAGCATGAAGTAGCCTTTTTTTTAGAAATTTGGACTAGAATTTTTTTTCAATCAGTTTTTTTTCCAAAATTCAACAAAAAATTACTATTTATAGTAAATTTTGCTACCCATGACCATGTCTCCTATAACCGTGGATTTTTGGGAAATCTCGTATTTTTGGACCAATAATAATATCATCTATACAGTTAAGTTTTGGGATTTAGGATTTGGGGGTCAATTAAAAACAGGGCAAACACTTCAAATACAAGAGACTCTTGTACCTTGTTCTAGGGTTTAGGAATTTTTGGATTGGATGGAATGAAAATGGGCAAGTGTAAAAAATGGATAGAAAAAGAAATTAGAATAATATAAATGTACTCCAAAGAGGGTCAATGTTCATAATTGGGCTCCATCACTTCATAGTTTCATTTGTAGCACATGTAAAAAATACAACATGAATGTACTACACTCCAAGAAACTAATCATATTTACTTTGAAATAATGATGATCCCTGCCCGAACTAGGAGTAGCTTCAATTCATTAAAGCTATAACTAGGTGCATGAATGAATTTGTCATCATGGATATCCATCTTGCAGAAGTACCTATACAAATAATACAAGTGCTTACAATTCACGTATTGTGCTCAGCCTCCCACAGCGGATACTATCATATTGACAAAGTCAGGGCATGTGCATGTAGGGAATGTACCCATAGTAACTCGATATACGTTTAAGTTGGGCTCCACTCCAGTCTGCAGCACCACTATTGCACCAAGTCCAGGAAGAGGTACAAGGGTCACTCCTAGAATTTCCCCTCTAATATTTGAAGCACTTTCCCATTTGTTGCGTTGCTCTATGGTTGGAGGATTTGCAAGTCTTTTGATTGTTCGGTTGTTCCTCACTGTAGGGTGCACATCGGCATTTGGTGGACATGGTTGGGTGAAGAAGATAGGCTCAAAAATCTTAGACATGGCAAAAAGTTCACATGGCGATAATGAAGGTCGTTCTTGAAGACGGAAGCCTGCATGTTGTAACAGTAAGGTTTCTTCATGATTCAAATTGGTCCCCGTTAGAATAGGCCAAACTTCAGGCAGCTCTGGCCTATCAATGACCCACTTCCTCTTTGTACCTTTCACACATTGTTCAATGTCATCCCAACAGGACCAAAAATCCATGACCACCGGGCGCTTGGTTCCATACTCTTCTTTCCTACCGCGATAAGTAGGAGCAGGGGTTCCTTTTCCACCCTTGGCAATCCTTGAGGTACACTTGATGTTTGATGTCCGTTGTTGAGCCCAGCATCTTGCATTTGATTTGTGGTTGATCCTTGCAATGTGCCACTTGGATGTGTTACAATCGGTTTCAAATGCTACCGTCACATAATTGGAGGTATTGACTTCATTGCAATTTCCAATGCCTTCCATTGAATCTTTTGCAACCTTCGTAGACCTAGTTCGGACTCGGGGTTGTGAAAAGTTGACTTTGTCTGGTCTATGTGAATCTCCAGCATCACCAATAGGTACATCAAGCCTCCTCTTTGTGCTTCCAAAAATTTCTTCTCCTTCTAGATGAGGTACTCGACTTCCCACACCATGTGCTTCTGGCAATGTATTCAATGCCTCAGCTATTTTTTTTGGACACCCACTGCGCCTAGCCGCCCTCAACTTCAACTCTCCCTTTGATGGTCCTGACCCACATGCATGTCCTCTAAGGTATGCTCTATAGTTTGTCATTTGCATCCAAGCCCGAATACTGTCATCACAAGTGGCGTCAAATAAATTGTTTCCTTTTTTCCCCGACATCTGTAGCCACTTGTTATGGATCGTTTCTGACAAATTACAAAAATGCATGTCTGTCATTTCTTCCAAAGTAAGACCCTAGAATTCCAACCATAGGCAAACATGAATCAAAATACAATTCACTATTACTATACAAATTAAATCTGAAATTGTTCTTTATACTTCTAAGAATTTCAGTATGGTTTAGGGCTTAGGGAAATACAATCACAAAGAAGAAACAAATAGTATTATATTAATTTCAGAATACAAATATCTCACATGAGAAACAAAATTGGGTTTAGGGTACCATCAACTAGTACTTCAATAACAATCAATTTTGAACCTCGTAACATTATATTTTTCTAAAATTAACTAGGTTCAGGAATCCGTTGGATCCGACGGATCCTATATATAAAATCACTTTATAGTACATTAAAAATACTAAATGATTGAAACTTCTAGAAATTAGCATTTCCATGGGTTTGAGTTATTGTAAGATTTATAAAAAATATACTTGTAGCCGTTGCATGCAACAAGTGCCTCATTGATTCCCTACACTACTTCCTTTAATAAACCTTCTAATTCTCTATATATATCATCTTACAAGAAAATTTGAAATTATTTGTATTCAAATTTCTAATTACAAAGACATTAAAAGTAAAAAAAAACTTTTTAATATAATTGAAGTGAAGAATTGTCTAATTAAATAAGAATACAAAATATAAATTTTAAACCAAAATAAGATTCACATACCATTGTCATGAAGCCTCCCCACTGTAAATAACGAAAATGCCAAAATGCCAAAATGCCAACCAATGCTCCAAGTGATGAAGAGAGTCTTCCGTTGTAGCTCCAGATGATAACCACCATGACCGAATTACAAGATAGTGCACCTCCGCTTCATCCAAAGTCTTGGATTCTTTGTACTGCTTACACAGTGCAATGTGTTGATGTTGTAATCCTTGCTTGATGTGTTTTTGTGTGTGCTTCTGAAGAGAATTACTCCAATGCAGTAGGCATGTTCTCTCGCGATTCTTCATAATGTCATTTGCGGAGCCACTACCATACACAATGCGAATTGCATTCCAATTGGCCATTGCGCTATCTGCCATAAATCCTTTAAAATTTGGCTTAGCCACTCCGTGTTTCTTCATTAGAGCATTCAGTGACCTCCAGAACTGTACTTGAATATTTGTATCTTCTGATTGCATATCGCACACTGCAATGGTCATCACCTTCTTGTACTGAGAGTCGTACACGTGGCATGCCATGGTGGTCCAGTCCTTCACGCGCTTCACGTGGTCGAACATCATCCACGCATTCTGTAGATCATCTTCAGGTTGCATGCGCCTCACTAAGTCCACTCCACTTCCAGGCCCTTCAGTGAGCATTTTGAAGATGTAAACCTTCTCTTTGCCTTAGCCTGGGAAGACACTGTCGTGTATGAACTCGAACTTTGATTCCTTCTTCATGGTCATGATGTTGTCAATGACCCCTCCTTGGTTGTTTGAACGGAAAGAGGAGATAATATTTCGTATATTAGGACTACTTAGCAACTGAAAGCGATCCATGACCTCTTCCATTTCTTCTCCCTTCAATATCTTCTTCTCTCCATCTCCGTGGTGAAAAAGGTGGTTCGTAAGGAAGTCTTTGCTAGCGGATAAAGCTATGGTGGAGTTTGTAGCTGAAGGGGTTTTGGCAACTTGTTCTGCTATGAGTTCGGTAATTTCTTTCGCAGAATCTCTATACATGCCTTTTGCTACTGGATGAAAGTGGTTTTCTAAATGAATAGCAGACCTAGTCATATTTGGGTTATCACTGTAGCAGTAGTAAATTCTAGCATCACAGGTGCTTAGGCATGTAAGTATTGCTTTGCAAACTTTACAAACTAGTTTGCAATCTTTTGGTGGAACGACTCCTACTGCAAAAGGAAGTATTATAGAACCTATCCATTCTGTTTCATTTTTCCTAGAAGTCCTAGACAAGTACTCGCACCTAGGGTTTTCACAAATCAGATGGCCAGCACAGAATGACTTACGGAACTTCAAATTGTCCAAGTTGTGGATGTTTGTTGTCACTAGCTTGCACCAACCATGTCCGTCGTACCGCTTGTCCATTCCCTCCAAGTTCTTAGCTGCAGATGAAGAAGAAGAGGCCCGATATGGCGGTAGTTCAAAGATGGCATCTCCGTTGTAAGTAGGTGGGAGAAACTCCACTTGTTGGTGTTTCATAGCGTTCATATCTAATGTTGAAAGTTCATTTCTTGAACGATGAAGACCAGAAAGTCCTCTCAAGCATTTCATTATACTTATTATACTAGCCTGACTAGGATGATAAACTGGTTGTGAGAAGGTACTTTGCTCAGAAGTACTAGTAGAGGTGTTCTGTATTGAGGACGTAAGACAGATGTCATTGGACTCTTTCTTGACAAAGGAAGGTTCCATGTCACGGGTCAAAGAAGGGAATTCGCCTTCTGACTCACTAGATAGTTCTACAATAGTCCTTAACAATTCTACCTTTGTTACGGTAGTCAATTCATTTGGTGCCACTCTAGGAAAGCATCCTATAGGAGTAGAAGGATTAGCACTCTCAGGCCCAGAAGATCTATTCACTGTAGAATTATCAGACTGGCGACTTGCTATCTCAGTGGACGAAGCTAACATAGATAAAGGGAGACCGTAAGCCCTATAGTTCCCGAGACCTAGATACCAACAATGCCCTTCATTAGAGAGACATTTGGAAAGCGGGATTGACTGAAGTAATTCACCAGACTCAGAATGGCGCTCTTCCTCAACGTAGATAGATGACTCTACAAACTTGAATCGAACATGGAGCAAGTGGCTGAATACAGTAGCACGACCTTCTAGGTCTAAAGGAAAGACTAACGGAACCTGATGACCATCTACGCGAATACTTGCCATCTCGCTCACAATCGACCATAACATAGAAATGTGAGTAGAAATGGTTTAAGAGAATAAAAAAAAAGACATACGGGTTTATATAGGGTTCTAAAGGGTTCATTGATTATTTTCAAATTTTAGGCAACCAGGACAATATGGGTTTAGGGTTGATGGTTTAACGGTTTAGGGGCTATAAAGTTTAACAATAGGATTTAATGTGAACATTATATTAGAATTACTACATACAAGGTCTGTACTATAATCATTAGTGTAGTTAAATGAAGCACCAATAAGGCGATAATTTTCCAAGTATTCATTAGGTCTTCAATTATAGGATGATCCTATCTGTAGTGAAGTCTAAATGACTTAGATATTATGGCGTAGGATTTGTGGCTGTTAGAAAAATGATTATTACCCTAGCAACTTGTTTGAAACGGCTCAAAAAGATAGCATTAAATGTACAAATTAGTACTTCAACTGACTTTGACGGCGTTGTCTCATCAAGTTCCCTCGGGCACTGCAAATTTCGAATTTCAAGAATTGCCGGCGCTGTCTCGTCAAGTTCCCTCGGGCATTGGAATTTTCGAATTTCAAGAATAGCCGGCGCCGTCTCGTCAAGTTGCCTCGGGCACTGCAAATTTCGAATTTCAAGGGTTGCCAGCACTATCTTCTCAAGTTGCCTCGGGCACTGCAAATTTCGAATTTCAAGAATTGCTGGCATTGTCTCGTCAACTTGCCTCGGGCAGTGCAATTTTCAAATTCTGAGAATTGACGGCGCCGGAATTGACATGTCATATGACACGCGTGAAGTACAAAGGTGGCGCATTGTAGAGAAGTATACAAGGGATTCTGGGAACATAGGAATTCATTTCATTGTCTCCTTTGGAGTTGAGCTTCCATTCTTCTGTAGAGCTGAAGTACCTCCTTCTTTTGTATGCTCATGATTTTAGAACACTCTAGAGCACTTTCTGCCCTTTCAGAGCGAAGCAAGAGTCATAGGAAACACTCTTCTTTCTTCTATTCTTCTAAGAAAGCTTTGAGGAGAGCCAAGATGACTCGTGCAAAGAAGACTCTATCGAAGCAAGGTCGAGGTCAACTGAGTGAGTCGCAGAGGTCTCATTCATTCGAGGGAGAGGGAAGCGACCATTTCATGAGTGCTGAGGTCCAAAATGCTGATGCTGTGCAAGAGTACCTAGAGGAGGCCAATACTGAGGACGAAGGCACAAAGTCTCAGGAAACGCGTAATGTAAGTCTATCGCACGCATCCCTCCAGTCTTTTGCATTCCTAGTTGTTAGAGTTGTAGACATTGAATCAATTCAATGAGTAGCAGGTCGAAGGCTGCCAACGTAGTTGACATTAAATATTTGGTTAATTAGAGGTATTGAAGGGGATGCAGTAGTAGGAATTAGAGACAGACAAGCCAATATTTTTCATGATGTTCAAATGCCAACTACTACAGCATTGTCAGGATATTGCTTAGAGTAGAAATGACCGAGAGGGTTAATTTGAAATTGAAATCGATATGATCATTGATTCCTGATTGAGGGTTAGGATCTAAAGAGAAGTTTAGACATTCTATTGTACACATAAAAGAAATTACTTGAGTACTAGTTCATCAGAAACTAGAGATTTTTCTATATTCAGTGGAACCTACAGTGGAAATTGAGGGATTTCATTATCAGTGTAGGAGAGGATTTAGGTTCTTACTCTAAGCTTTTGCAACCATGCAATGGGGGCTCTTAAATGGACATGTAAATACTGGCAAAGTGAACTCTCATTGAAAGTAGAGCTTCATGTGATTTGTTTTTTATTCTTCAATGTATGGTTGAAGAACATTATTGCTCTTATCCCTAACTAAGTGACTAGGTGTCTACTAATTTACTTCAAAATTAAAGAAGGGTAAATTTGAAATAATGATAAAATTAAGCACTTGCTTTAGAGAAAGTAAAATACACTGTAGGAAGCAATTTGAAAGACTTTGTAAAATGAGCACAACCATTTTAAGGTTTTAGACTTAAAATTCTTTTTTAAATGCATAGATGCGTTTCCAATTGCATCTCGCTCACAAATAGGAATTCTAGTCGTGTTTGTGTTTGAAAATTCATAACTAATTCAATAATGATGAGAAAAATATGAAATAACCTGTGTTAGAATCCTCTGTAATTTCTCTTCAACTGAAAAATAAACCCAAAGTATTTTAGAATTTGCCAAAACATGAAATAGCCATATGAGTCCAAGGGTGGTCGGCTTGTAAGAATCCCAAAGTAGTTCAAAATTCCTTTTCGGTTTCAGGATCCATGAGGCGAAGTCATGTAGCCTAAATCCAGCATATCCAAACTGAAATTAGCGTGTATCATTGAAATTCCATAAGGAATGTTGGCCGAATTTCCTCATCAGTTGCTCTTATTTTGAGGTGGCAGTTGTCTTCACCTACCGAATTGAATTCTCTGACAAAATTTGAAAGGTATCCCGGGATAACAGAAAGGCAACCGCATCACCTGCATTCGTGAGAATGTAGGAAGTCAACGATGCCTGAGGTACCAAAAATCACGGCACCGTAACTAAAAAGATGCTAACTTCTAGTAAGCCGCCACAACAAGCTTGTCCAGGTTTGTCCAACTGTGCAGCCACTGGTGGCAAAAGTCACCCAGGAAATCATGGGATACCATGAATTCACGGACTTCCAGAGCTGCTTCTTGAAGATGAAGCGCTGGACTTGCCACGCGCCACTCGTCACGAGCATCTTAGCGCTTCGAGCCTCCCTTCTCGGACTGATTTGGTACCACAAATCTTCACGTATGTTCCATTTCCGCTCACATTCTAGTCAGTTTTTGAAATCGCATTTTCCGCTGCTGCAGATGGCAAGGACAACCAGGAGCAAGGCGCGAGTTGGAGACAAGCCGGACGAGAAGGGGGCGCACAATGAGGTATTCTGGCCTCACACTTTATTGCATTCTTAGGATCTGGTGAGCAGCACGAAGTCAAGAGACTCCGGTCCTGTGGTTTAAGGGTGAACACTGATTTCGTAAGATTGCCCGTAGTTCACTTCAAGCTTGCTCACGCTTTGGCCTTTCATGAGTGATTGTCTGACTTCAGTTGAGATGAGGAGATCTGAGTGAGAGAGAATGTCACGAACTAGTACTTAGACACCCGAGATTTGAGACTGGCGCGCCACTCGCGCCACTCGCCATGGACTCGCGCCCTGGACTTTGTCATGAGCGCCATGGACTCGCGCCCTAGCCTCACGCGCCACACGCGCCACTAGACTCTCGCGCCACTCGCACCCTAGACTTTGTCACGGGCGCCATGGTCTCGCGCGTTGGACTCACGCGCTGGACTTTCATGAGTGATTGTCTGACTTTAGTTGAGATGAGGAGATCTGAGTGAGAGAGAATGTCATTTACTAGTACTTAGACACCCGAGATTTGAGATTGACACACCACTCGTGCCCTGGACTTTGTCACGAGAGCCGTGCCACTTGCGCCCTGGACTTTGTCACGAGCGCCATGGACTCGCGCCCTGGCCTCACGCGCCACACGCGCCACGGACTCATGCGCCACTCGCACCCTGGACTCTCGCGCCACTCGCGCCCTGGACTTTGTCACGAGCGCCATGGACCATGGTTTCGCGCGTTGGACTTTCATGAGTGATTGTCTGACTTCAGCTGAGATGAGGAGATCTGAGTGAGATAGAATGTCATGTACTAGGACTTAGACACCCGAGGTTTGGGACTGACGCGCCACTCGCGCCACCCACGCCTTGGAGTTTGTCACCCACCACGCCCTAGAGTTCGTCACGTCGCCTCCGTCACTTCGTCACGCACCTTGTTTGGGGTAGCACGAGCGAGCTTGCAAAACCAAGTCGGATCCGACGTGGGTTTCCAAGCTGGCTCGTACTACCCAAGAATTAGCCTTCACATGTGATCATGCAAGAATCCAGTAGCTGATCATTGCAGAAGTTTTGGACTTCATGACTTTAAACTTGCGCTTCCGCTTCGTGGCGATGAGTCTCGCCTGACTGATCGGTGCTGTGAGAGCTAGAAAAGTCTGGACTCGCTTCGGGGACTCACGTGACAGGTGAGGTCCGAAATCAGTTTTGATTTTGAATTTTTATTGAAATGTTGAGATTTTGGGGTACCACGAGGCACGCCAAAAAACCCCGTCGGATCCGACTTACTTCTATGCGGTGCCTCGTGGTACCCACGGAATCGGCAATTTTTTTTTATGTTTAGCAATCCTGTTCTTCAGTTAACACTCAGTCAGTATGAAGTTGGAGGGTGCTGAGTGGCACTTCAAGCTTGCACTAGTAGAAACCCCCGTTTAATGTGACAAGCCTAATTTTTCTTGATGGATTTTGCTAGGCATCAAAAGTAACAACCCGTGTTTTTATGTCAACAAAAACGTTTAACACAACATCAACGTTGACATAAAAACACGGGTTGTTACTTTTGATGCCTAGCAAAATCCGTCAAGAAAAATTAGGCCTCGTCACATTAAACAAGGGTTTCTACTAGTGTTGCAGACAGGTGATCTCGGTCACTACAAAAAAATAGGGGTATAAATGACTGCAAAAAATGACTAAAAATGAGTCATTTCGGACCGCGACGACTGAAAAATGACTTTAGGCCCTGCAGTCATTGTGGACAAGTCATTCTTTAAATGACTGCGAGTGTATTATCACCATCCATTTGGAAATTGGATGACTAGTAGATGAATCTATCTAAGGGATAAAGAAATTTTATTTGAAAATTTTGTGAAAGGGTGGGCAGCTGACCATTTTTGAGAAAATTTCACCTACGTGGTTGTCCACGTAGGTTAATTTATAAGTCATTTCTAAGTCGCAGCATAATTGAAGTTTTGGTGACGTGTCATTCATTGTTCAGTTGTCAGGTAGTCAGTGTTCAGTTGTCAGACAGTCATTATTTAGTTGTCAGACAGTCTGGCTGATGCTGACGTGGACAATGATGTCAGTAAAACTGAAGTCATATTCCAGTTGTGATATAGTTACGTTTAAGGGCGGGGTCTCTGACACGTGGCACTTAATAATAAGGGGGTTCTGAAGTTGCATCTTAGTCATTTTTGAGACATTTTTGCTTTAGGGAGAGTTATATTTTAGTTATGTCTTCCTTCTCTAAAGTAGTCATTCAACAGTCACATATGAATGCATTCAAAGTTGCACAATGATACACCATACACCATACACATGCAATACACCATACAACATATACAATTCATTATATATAATATATCATGTAGAATATGCCATACATCATTTCAAAATCCACTTAATATGTGGATACAATTAGATAAAATGACAAGCCTTTTATAGAGGAAGGATAGTAGTAGGCAAGACAAAGCTTGTGGGATATGTAAAACGCAGGAATTGCATTACAAGTCATATTTTTAACCTCATTGAGGCATAGTAGACTAACTTTTTTCAAAAAACTTTGAACTAATTAAAGTTGGGGAATCAATCTCACTTTCATCTCCAAAAATTTGTTTTAGATTTTAAGCCTCTAATCAAAAGTTATAAATAAAATTTGCTAAAAGGTTTGAAAAGGATTGACACAAGGTGCCAAAGTAGTAGTAGAGTAGTTGTGTAGTAGTTCAAAAGTATTGAGTAGTCATTTGGTAGTTACAGGAAGTCATTTGGTAGTTACATGAAGTCATTTGGCAGTTGCAGGAAGTCATTTTGTAGTAAAACTAAAGTAGTGGTGGTGGTATTTGCACAAGGAAAAAATGGAACTTAACAAATGTGATTGAATTCATCTAAATATCTTACTGTATGTTTATTGGGACATTTAGTAATTCAAGTGTAAGGCATATGAAGTGTTCAAAAGTAGTTCATTGACAATGGCACAAATTTTCAAAAGTCATTATTGGCATAATGGCATATAGATAGGAGTTTAAACAAATCATACAAATGGATCCTAAAGAAGAATTTTTTTTTAATGCTAACAAAGACAAAGGCCACTTGTAATGCATCATTTCCAAAAAAAAGACAAAAGTATTGTATTGAAATTTTTTTTAAAAAGAAAATGAAGAAAATAAACAAGGAGTAGAATTATTGGAAAGACTAAAAGAAAAGTTATTAGCTCAAGAAAGTTATTAGGATATGAGTGTTAAGAAATCATAAATCAGATGAGTATACTTGCATTCTAGTAATTTTGAAATGATTGTTGTCTATATTAGCATATTGTCTTTACTACAAGAAAATAGGGGGATAAATTAAATGACTTGTCTACAATGATTACATTGGCAATAATGACTACAAAATGACTACAAAATGACTATTTTGCAGTCATTGTTGTTGGTGCAGTCATTGTGAACAAGTCATTTATCCCCCCATTTCATAAGAGGATTTCTAGCTAGTTTACAAGACTGTGAGTTTCCAAACGTTGGGAACGCATTGGGAACTCTGGGAACGCGATGCTGATGTGGTCGAGCGACTGCCACGTCAGAAAATACTGTTTTTTTATTAATTTTAATTAATTATTAAATATTTTTAAAATATTATTTTAAATCATTTTTTTGCTCTTTAGTACATACTGAAGTTTTTTGGAAAAAAAAAATTTAATTTTTTTTTTCAAAATTCAAAAATTCAAACCAGCATCATACACCATACACCATACACTATATGCCTAATTCAAATAATGTATGAAATGATTTCTAGAATAAATTGAGAAATGAACTAAAATGGCACAATTAAAAATTCAAATATTTCTTGAGGATTCATTTAGATGACTGTGAGCCCTCGAGATGGCACTCAGGACTTTGGGTCCATTTTTCGCGATTAAATGGCGAAAATTAGTCAAAATATTCAAGAAAAAGACATAAAAAGAGTGTTGAGGGAGTTTTGGTGTCAATCTATGCCAAAATGGTGGAAAACCAACTTAGATGGTGGAAAATTCCTAATACTAGAAATTTGAATCATTCTAAGTCTCCAAAGCAAGTATATGTGAAGAATTAGTAATTCCGAGAGAAATAAGGAATAGAGAGTTAGTCAGTCCTAGCGAATGTCTGTGCAAAGTCAACCTTTTAAGGATGCATAAGACATACTGACTAAGCTAAAAGAGTCTACTACGAACGTGGGAGAGTTACCAGGGCTTAAGTTCAATTTTGGAATAAATTAGATTTAAAGGTAAAACCACTACAATGGATTTGGAGAGTTCAAAGTTCACAAGACAAAAGATGGAGGATTGGAGATTGAAGACTACAAAGAGGTGTTCCAAGGGTAGGAGCATGCCAGGAGCGAATAAGAATCAAACAATTGTCCAAGATTCTCGGGCATCGGGAATTAGATTGTCCAATTGGGCAATGTAATTCCAAAATTACTAAAATTAGAAAGGTGCAAGGTGGCGTGGGACTTACACCAAGAATCTAGGAGTACCCTAGATGTTACCCAATTTATTTCGGATTTTTCCGAAATTCCACGTTGACTCCATGGGAAGTCAACCGCACATAGAAATGTTCGTAAAATCATAGAAATTACGTATGATGCGGTAAAATCTCACTAAAAATTAGGATAGGTTTTTGTGTGCTTAATAAGCGCCCGGTCAAGTTTGAAGACATTCCAGCATTCCCAACTACCAAAACCGGCATCGACATCGAAATTCACTGGAAGTTACAAGTTGGCGGCGGGTTGACCGGCATATCAGGAGCGAATGATGTCCGATTGTCGCAAATAAGGAGTCATTCCTTACTCTCACGGACATTCCTAACAACCCTGGCCTGACAGATTCATCAAAATGCGCAAATCCTAAAAGTTAGATTTTTGACTTTTAATTGGAATTACCGTAATTCCAATTTGGGCGCGCAAATGGCCTAGGAGTGAGGGGTAAGGGGTCCCTTAGGCTAATTGGGGTCTTCTGAAGACAATGGCGCAGACGATTTTTCGTTTCGAGTTGTTCCCTAAAAGATAGAGAGGGTCAGCTCTTAGTTTGACTTTTTAATCGTTAATTGCAGTTAATTAGAAGTGATTTTGGAAATATCTCTTGGAAAATCAAAGATTGGATTTGGTCAAGATCTCTTTCTTGTGTAAAAAGCCATCTTTGGGCTAAAGAAAGACAATTTTCGAAATGACTTTGGATTAATTTGCAAAATATCTACGTAGATTAGAGTTAATTCCAAAATATTTTGGGTTAAGATCTTGGATTTGATTTGGCCAAGATTTCTTTGACAAAATGGGGATGTTTTTAGAAATTTCCACCATTAAACAACTAATATTTTGGAATTACATTAGGGTAGTTTAGGATAGAAAGTAACAAAGTGTTTTCACCGGCAATTACCGAGAGGGGCCCAGCCACGGGTATATAAGGGCCCCCCTCGAGGTTGCCAGTACCCTCATTTCTGATACCGACACTTTGTTCTTTCCACGTGCTACCAACATAGTTGGAGCACCACTTGGACCAAAAGACTTTGGCCAAGTTTTGTATTGTTTTGAAGTTGTGAAGGCTTAGGGCCCCTTCAACTATCTTTCTTTCATTTCTCACTTGGCACTTGGAACTTAGCATCAACATTTCGCTTGGATAACGTGTGTGAAATTTCAACATTAAGCACCAAAGTTCGGTTTAAACACTGTCATGTGTACTTCCTTTGGCAGCAAGATTTTGAAATACTAAGAAATTTTGAGAATTTAAAATGAAAGTTCGGTTAAACACTGTCATGTGTACCTCCTTTTGCGAATAAAATTCCCAAAATACCATTGACGGACTACGTGTTACGAAACCAACAAGATACGGCGAAGCTTTGACCCTCTGAGAACTAGGAATTATTAAAGTGTAAAACCTTGTACAATTAAGGTTAAACATCCATTGCGTTAAACTCCCATTGAACTAAGCACTTTCCTTTACCCACTAAGTGGGTGGCATAATTTCATCAAATATCCCCATTATTTGACAAAAATTAGAAAATAAGGGAAGCCTAACCCACCTTTATAAGCCAAAGAATTAGGCAAGCAAGCCAGTTCGGAGAGCCCAAGCAGCAAGCCAGTTCGGAGCCTAGGCAGAAGCCAGTTCGGAGAGCTAGGCAGCAGCCAGTTCGGAGGTAGGGGTGACGGGGCAAGCGGGAAGGGGTCCCCCAACCGCGCCTCGCCACGTGGGGGAAGGGGCGGCCAGTTCGGAGCCAGGCAGCAGCAGTTCGGAGCCAGGCAGTAGCAGTTCGGAGCCAGGCAGTAAGCCAGTTCGGAGCCAGGCAGACAGTAAGTGTCAATACTCACAAAAATTGATTTTTTCCAAAATCAAGTTGGTTTGGCAGTTGGAGCCACAAACCATTTTGTCAAATTTTGATAAAAATCTATTCTTGGGGTATCAAAAAATCCTCATCACCTTCATAAGCATCTCTCAACCGCCATAGCCAAAACTCTCTACAAAACTCGCAACGAAGCATTAGAATGAAATGAGAGCGCAAGGATGGAAGAAAGAAGGTTGAGGAAGGATTTGTGAAGGATTACCCATTAAAAAATCAATTTCTTAAGAATCTTACTATTGAAAACTAATTCTTTATTCTCAACATTGACCCCACACCCTTTTAAAACTAATTGTTTTAGAATCTTACTATTGAATTGGCATTTATTCTAGGGAGTATGTTCTACATTCTTTGGTCGGTAGTTCTTAATTAGATTCTTAGAAGGTTTGGATTTTGTTGGTTTTGTTTTATTAGGCCTAATAAGCCAAAAAGGAAACCAACAAATTGACAACTAATTTCCTTACAAACTAATGCAAATTTAAAATTAATTAGATTTGAAAAGATTTGATGATAGTTTTTTTTATTAAAATATTCTAATAGGCCAAAAGGGAAACAAACAAATTGACAACTAATTTTCTTACAAACTAATGCAAATTTAAAATTAATTAGATTTGAAAAGATTTGATGATAGTTTTTTTTATTAAAATATTCTAATAGGCCAAAAGGGAAACAAACAAATTGACAACTAATTTCGTTAGAATTAAAACAATTTCGAAAATCAATTGGATTTGAAAAGATTTGAAGGGAATTTCCATCCAAATTATTTTAAATGCAATTGGGATTTTAATTTTAGGATTAAATAAAAAAACTAAAACAACAAATAGTGAATTATTAGATTTCCATTGAATTCTTTAGAACCTTAACAATTTTGGTAGACTAATTAAATTGCAGTATTTCCTAATTACCGGGAACTTAGGAATTATCGGAATTACGCAATTCAATTAACACTACATAACATTTAGTTCTTTTTAAGCAGGATAAAATTAATTGACCAACAACCGTGAGAATTATTATGGATTAGATGGAGAGTCGGGATGATTTCGATGGCGAGGTTGTGGGAGAGTATTTGCACATGATGATGTTCGACGACGGGACTATGGAGATTTACGCAAAAGAGGTAAACCGCTCACATTTGATTTTCATTCTCATTGTTTTACTATTAAGCTTCTTTTTGCCAAATGCTTGGAATTAGATTTAGGAAATATCAATTGCCAGAATAGAGTAGAGTAGGATTGTTTGGTTGACTTTTAGAATAGAATAGATAAATTTACAACCCCAACTTAGATTAAAGGACACTTTAAAACGTGACTAAAAGAGTTCATTGCTTAGAAGGCTTTCTTTTTCACCCAATTAGAAAGAAAACTCAATTAGACACAAGACCCGTGTGAAAAACTCTTAGCTCGAGGGTGGAGTTAGGAGCGCTCACAATGACCATTGCATCAATAATGAAGAAAAATGAACTTTCAATAAAGAATTATTTTTAGACTTGAAAAATAAATTAGACCATTTTTTCTTGTATAAAATAGGGTTGTTAAATTATTTTCAGCTCTACAATGTTTGTCATATCGTGCCCATTTTTAGAGCAAAAAATTACAAGATGACCCTACAAAAGACTTGGCAGTCATTTTAAAGTCACATAGTAGTAAAGCGCAGTCACATTCTAGTAGTCTTAGAACAATTTCCATCCACGTCAGCAAGCTGCCCTGCTCATCCTTGGCTTAAAATATGAAAATTTAGCCTTTTTGTAACCCTTTAGTCATTTTTGAGTCGTGAAGTAGTGAAATTAAGTTACAATCAATAACTATGTCATACTCATTAATGACTCTAGCATCCATGCTGATTTTTCCCTTCCTTTTGTGCTTTTATTGATGGCAATTTGAATGAAAAAATGTAGATGAATTTCGTTTTCTATCATGTCTTCATCTTCTAGTCACACTCATGACTGAAAAATGACTGAAAAATGACTAGGACTATGTAAATTTAGCTGGGTTGGTGCAATTACAAAGGTACTAGTCACTATTTAGTCAAACCGGACATTTAGTCATTTCTGAGTCATCCCTCTACAGTCATTTATACCCCTCTTCTTTTGTAGTGGGTAGACTTGACTGTACTTGATTTCGTCAAGAACTTGAAGCATCAGGATTTGTTGCTGACGTTTGCACTTAGCACTCTCGTTGATAACTCACTATTCGGGGACATTGATTTCGCAATGAGTTTCAAATATTTGCAAAAAACTAACTGTCTTCACCACTTACCTCTGAAGTTATTGATGAAAGCGAGCAAATGGTAAGATTTGTATACACTTCTTGAAAAAATTTGCGTTCATTGACAAAAAAATGGTGAGAATCTGGGGTACCACGAGCTGAGTCAGAAAACCAAGTCTGATCCGACTTGGTTTTCTGACTCAGCTCGTGGTACCCCAGATTCTCACCATTTTTTTGAATCTGCATTCTTCTCACAATTAATCAGGTCAAGGGTAATTGACTTTGGCAGTACTTAATTAGTCTTCTGTACAATTTACTTCATTTCTATCATTTAACTCACGATCTCCCATGTTTCCTTTCATAGATGTCTATTATCATTTGAGCTCCATATAGCCGTTGATATTTTCAGTCCTGGCCTTGTTTGTTACAAGCCTTCAATTGAAGTTCAAATTTTTCTACTTTACTTTTTGAAAGTCTTTTCATCTTTCAATCCTATTTTCTATAGGTTCTGATCTTGATTACTTTTGGATTAGGCCACTACTGGAGGTACCAGCGTTGCTAAAGGCAGTGATCAATTGCAGCAACAAGTATGCCATTCCTCATCCATTCAATTTTTTGAAGAAGTGTCCTAATTTTCTTAAGATTGAAATAGCTTAATCATTGTGGTACTACCTATAACATCAAATCTATTTATTTTGAATTTCATGACATAATATACATTTGGATAATGGCCAAATTTAATTTGCATGATATTATGACTTTAAGATTGATTGTAAATTGTTGCACTACATTGTCTAGAGTGGCCAAGGAAGGGGCAAACGACAGAAGGTTTCATCCACAAAGAATCAAGGTCCTGAAGTGCAAAGTGCTCTTTCTATGGAAGTTGGTGCCTTGGTGGATCCTCAGAGCCCCAGAAATCTCCACAACCTGTTGCAACCCTCTCCACGCACCAAGGCAATGTGGATGAAAACTTGGTGAGTTTCGATGACGTCATGGATGCTGCAGAGCGAGCTGTTGATGCATTTGAAACAAGTGTACTCAGTGGAAATAGGGGTGGTGGTCCGTGGTTCTCATCTTTCAGTTCTGAGATGGACTGCCCTTCTGACATGGAGCTTTCAAATTCTAGTAGTGTTGAGTTTTTTGACTTGTATACAGGGGAGAGTGTGGTGAACATGGACTTATTTCAGTCTGATGAAGTTATCATCCTTAGCTCAGAATCTGATGAGGATGATGATGTGCAGATCATAGATTAGTTGGATTTGTTATCATAAAAGTAGCAAACGGCATACCTTGGTCTTCCCTCACTGAGGTTACTTTAGTGTTTTGAATGTGCTTGAACCTCCCTTTGCAAGTACGATTTTTCCCTTGAAGTAAAGCATTTTCTTTTAAATGTACCAACTTCTTAACTGCAATTTCTATTGCTCTTGTTTACTGTGAATATTGAATTTTTTACACTGAAATTTGAACTCCTAGATGGACATCTCCCCTACCAAAACCGTGGAAGAGGAAACCATCTTCGGAATTCCAAACTCTCAAATCTCAAAACAGCCCGAGATTGAACAAGGAGAAGGAATAGGAGAAGGAAAAGGAGAGGGAGAGGAAGATGAGGAGGACATGGAGATTGTCATTCAAGACCGTGAGGAGGAGAAGGTGATGTCAGAAAAAGAACTCCGGCACATTCAAAAAGGTGATGTTGTGAAGCTTTTGGGACAACTTCGGATGAAGCCCGAGGAGGTATTTCGTATGCATATTCCGTTGTGCAGACTTGTGGTAATGCCAATGGTCAGACCGGCATTGGCATCTGATATCGCAAAGCTTGAACAAGGGTTTGCAGCAAGAGGATACCAAGATGGAGCTGCGGTATTCTATGTGTCAGCTACAAACGAAGATGGGAACACTGAAGAGTTCACCCAACAAGAGATGGACAGTTGGGACCCCATTTGGAAGGAGAAGAATGAAGTCTTCAAACAGAAGTTCGAGTCCAAGCCAGAGCTTCAGTTCTTGAAGAACTTGAAGATCTTCATTTGCGATGGGAACCACAGACGAGTTGCTTGGATGAATTACATTTCCAAGCACTCAAACAAACACTGCAGTGTGGACTCTATTATGTTGGATACGAGAGGGCGCAATGAACTTGTCATGCAAGTCATGCATGACGTAAACAAGTAAGTTCTTTCTTTCCAACTGTTTTTATTTTTCACAGAAATATTCAATTAGAATGCTGCACTTGCTTAGAGGTAGTTTAGATCTTTGGCTTATATCGCATTGAATGGTTTGCAGGTCTGTAGAAGACTCCCACATGAAGACGAACTTGGTACACACCTTGTACCAAATTCAGAAGTACGGAATGCTACCCATAGCAAAGTTTGCAACCTTACTTAGGCCTGCAGAGAGGAAGAGGTGCCTTGAGAACAAGGTCACTAAGAAATGGTATTCAATTCAACTCGAGGTCTTCACATCTTTCATCTTCCGGGTAAGCTCCTTCAATTTGTTTTTGATAAATATATTTTTATTTTAAAAAATATTCATTGTCCATATTCACTTCACACCTAATTGGGTTTTTTGTGCAGCAAGAAATTTCACAAGCTGCAGATGCAACAGTAAGAAGGTACATGGAGGCTACACAAGAGATTGGAAGTGTACCACTACAGGCAGTCGAAGCAATGAGGTTGGGAGCAAGGGAACGAACAAAGGCGGCCATGGTGAAGATGTTTAAATTGCTAGCGGTGGCCAACCCAGCAAACAGAGAGGACTTCCTCAAAGAGGTACAATTCAATAATTAGTCACCAACTTCACTTCATTTGTTCAAAAGATAGTTCAAATCCATATTGAAAAACTAACTGAAGTCTTATTGTAGGTGGAAAAGCATTGGGGCAATTACGAGGTGCCTGAAATGACTTTGGAGAAGCTCCAGTTGGTCTCCACCTGCAAGATGACTGCAAAGCACAAGACAAAGATACTTCAATGGTGGAACTCTTCTACTCTTTCACGCGAATCAAGGAAGTTGCCACCAAAACCTGTCTCCGAACTCTTACTTCCTCAATTTCTGGTGAAGTGCACTTGGTACGCTGGGGTAAGTGTTCAATATCTTTTCAAGAGTGCTTTTGGCATTAGGGGATTTCCTGATCCTCTATGATGACTTCAAAATAAATAAACAAAAAATAAATAATTAAGTAGTAATGGTTTATGAGTTTCTCAAATTATTAGTGAGAATATATTTTCGTAAATATTATAGGTACTTTATATTCTAGAAGTTTGCACAACCTAATTCCTTTCATTCAATAATAAAACACTTGGTAGTTGATTTCATTAAAATATTTGGTAATACAACTGAACTTTTTGACTATATCCCATTTTTCAGATAGAAGATGCTGTCGTGGAGTTCTTCGACAAAATCGTAAAGGAAGACAACCTTTCCATCGACTACAACGTAAAACCGGAACCAGAGCGGCTACCAGAGTACATTGAAGGATGGAGGCAGAAGATTTGGGAACATGGCTTCATGAATTACTTCAAGGGCTCGAAGTACTTCAAGAAGGGCCAAACATTTTCATCTCACGAAGGCTCTAACGCTGTGGTGCGCAGAGTCCTTTATCGGTATGTCATTTTCTTTACTACTTGGAATTTGGTGGTATCATTGTATACTTTGTAATTATAGAAATTCTATAGCATCTTCTACTTCATTATAAATCTTGAATTTGTATTGTCTTGGCTACTTTTCCACCCTTCAAAGGACTGCAATTTACAACTTCTATGATATATTTTGCTCCTACTCTTTCATTTTGAGATTGAACAATGCTCCATATAACTCATTATGATTGATTTACAGGTACTTCCAGTTAGAGCTTGAAGCAAAGGGGGCCATTGCAAAACTGGATCTCCCTCAATTCCTTCCACGCTTCCTCGACCGCAACTCAAGTTCATGCATGTTCAGCCCACATCAATTGCGCACCTACACTACTGCTCATCTCTCTGGTGCGGGTTGGTACTTGGACTGCACACTGGAGTTCACCCATAATTCAGAGGTTTAGCTCAGGGCATCATTGGAGGGCAAGGGGGTAGTAGATTTGGAGGATGTTGACGAGTTCATCGGCATGGATGATGATGCCAGGAAGAGGGCCATCAACAAGAGGGATGCACTAGACCAAAAGAAAGAAGTGAAGAATCAACTCATCGTAGAGGCCAAAGAGAAAAAGCAAGCGGAGAAATCAGCAAAGAAGGCGGAGAAAGAGGCCGAGAAGGCGGAGAAAGAAGCCGGAAGGAGAAGGAAGAAAAGACTAAGGCCAAGGGAAAGAAGAAAGTGGAAGAGAAAGGGCAAGTCTTAGCTTCCTCCACTGTGGATCAAACACAAGGCGGAGTACCAAGGAAAGTCACCATCTCACAGCTCACTGAAGATGTCATTTCACGAGTGACACAAGCCATGGTCCTCTCCGATGATGATGTGCAAGAGACTGAGGATTTAATCCTTAATATTTGCATTGAAGACATCGCCATGGATATGGAGGACAAAAGACAGGGTGCCTATGACGAGGTCTTGAAGTACTTGGCTAAGGTGATCTCTTCGAACATCTTTGCTAGAATTTATTTTACTTATTGTCAATGATATGAATGCTATGTACCAAAGTTGCTATAATGAAACATTGAAGAAAAATTTATCTCTGCTCCACAATTATATTTTGTATTGAAGAATTTTTGTATTTGAAAAAATTAGTAAGACAACAAGGCAGAATTTACAATTCCATTGGATCCAACGGAATCACCTAAACCGATATTTTGTCTTGTATTTTCCTACTCAACATTACCTACATTCATATGGCTTTGTTTTCTCTAGAAATAGTTGAACATATTGACAAATGTAATTTCTTTTTTAGCTCAGACTTTTATTGAAGTGACCCTAAAATTCCTAATGTTATACTAAATATTATGAATCTGCTTTGAAAGGTAGAAAAGTATGCAATACTAATATATTGCAATTATATTGAAATGTGCTTTTGCAGATGGCAGTGGGCAAAACTCGCATGTTTGAAGGTGTGGCAAATTCCAAGGTTGGTGTTGATGTCATCTTTATTGACTGTCCAGAGAACTTGCCTGTGCCAGGCATTTCTCTTACATCAAAGGAGGTGCCAAATTGGAATGCGGATTTAGAAGCTAATGCTTTGCAATCCGCATGCACCTTTGCAGTAGAGCATCTGCACAATGATGGATGCATCATTGTGTTTCACTCCTTCAGCATTGCATCCAGGGAAGATCTAGCAGGAGTTTGCGAAGCATTTGACTTCAAGAAGAAGAAAGATTAGCTAGGCATGAACCGCATGCATCTCACCTCGCCAACGGACACCAGAAAGACGGTAATTTCAACACAGATGCTTTAGTTTTTGTCACCTATTTTCTTTTAAAATTTTGTTCATTGATCTCTAATGTTCTTGTATCATATGTGTTACAGAGTACAGACACAGAAGTTTGGAGTCACTCTCCTTGTCAAGGACCTCAAAGCAAAAGACAAATCCAAATTTGTTTTCAAGCATACTGAGATGATGAAGAAGGCTGGGGTGGATGTCGAGAATGATGACATGCTCATGAATTACATGCATGCAGATGACATCTCCATGAATGGGAAGAAGCCATGGAGAGGCCCACGTGAAAAAGATCCGAGGTTCTTTACCCTCCTCCTTGAAGCCACAAGCAATGAAGGCGATGTCATTGTGGACTGCACGGCATCCACAGGTTTGTCTTCAGTTTGAATATTTCACACTTCTATGTCATTGTAACAATTTTGTCACCTCTCTAACACATTTTTTTTACATGAATACCCTAGGTGCTTGCATTTTGGCTTGTAGAGGAACTGGCCGCAACATTCTAGCTTTTGAGGGGGACAAAGATGTTTTCAATGCCATTTTGAAGCCCATGAAGAAGTCATTACCCTTAACGGCAGTGGCTCCAACCCCCGAGACAACAGTGGACTTGACAGTGGATGTGCAAGACGCGCCTATTGTGCCTCGCAAGTTCGTTCGCAAGGGAAAATCCAGTAAGTAAGTGGAAACTTCTTTCATTCTTTATTATTTTTCTTCATATCACATTTGCAAAGACTAATATAATGTCTTCAATTTTTGCAGAGGTTGTAGATTGATCTTGAAAGAGGTCATGGAACAAAATCAAAGGCTTGTCGTTAGTCCAGAGAAGCCTTTCAAGCTACCACCGTATGCAGAGCAGATGGCAAGTGCCTTTGCAAATTTTGGTTGTTCCAAATCAAAACGACGCAAAGACACTTACGCCCTCAATGTCTTACAGTTTATAGATGCTTCTGCATCTGAGGGACGGGAGTCCTCAGAGTCCTCTACAGGGTCAGATTCAGTGACTGAGTCCACAACCACTTAGATTCTTGAGATTGACTAATCTTTTGAATCTTACTATTGTGTATTATTTGGATTGGATTTGGATTGGATTTGTGTGTTTTATGGCTACATCTGGAAGTCTCAAATTTCTCTTTCTATTTATTTGATTTTTGTTTTGAAAACATCTAAGGCAATGGCTCTTGCTAGTTCTCCCAAAACCTACACCAACAAAAAAAATAAAATAAAATTTTGAGGCAAGAAGGCAACACGTACAATTCCGTCGGATCCGACAAACCCTTACATATTGACCATCCAATTCTTTCTCTTCATTATACATCTCAAAATCAATCTTCTTTCAACAACACCTAGATTGACTTATTTAGTGAATGAGATGCATCAAATTAGAGTATTTCCAATGCCTTCTGTGATTTCAAGGTTTGGGTATTTTTGAGATGTTCTTTGCTGTTTTCATTTTGCCTTCACATTCCTTAATTTATCTCTATATAAAGAAGATTTAATATTCTAAATTAAAGCTAATCGACAATATAAACCTAAGTGCTTTGATTCTCACAATTAGATTTTATATCCCTACTCTTGTGTATACAATGTCCATGATCATAGGTGTATGCAAAGAGAAAATGAAGAAGAAAACAAAAAGTGACTTCTGTAGTCACATCTTTGAAATAGACATTATATCTTCTTCGTCGCCTAAACGTTGAAAGTCCACGATTATAGGTACTAAACTCTAATTTTTGTTACCCTAAAATCCACGATCATAGGTGGTCAACTCAAATTTTTTTCAAAATAAATTTCCCGCTCACAGGCTCACAGGCTCATAGGCTCCTGCTCCCCTGCTCGCCTACTAGCAACCCTGCAACTATTTTCAATTTGAAATAATGAGTTAAATCAATAAAACAATTGTAGAAAAATACCCAAGTATCCAATGATCCTAGAAACTTCCACATAGTTGCTTCTTACCATCTTAAGCACACGTAAAAAAATTTGCAAAATTTCACACATCCAATCAAAATTTGTGCCTAATTTTGTCAACTGTGACTAATGTGACTAATGCCCTCAAAGGGTATTAGTCACAATTCATTAAGTTGGGCGCAACTTATGATTGGGTTTGTAAAAACTTTCAAGACTTTCTATATATGTTTAAAATGGGAAGAAGCAACTATGTGGAAGTTTCTAGGATCATTGGATACTTGGGTATTTTTCTACAATTGTTTTATTGATTTAACTCATTATTTCAAATTGAAAATAGTTGGGCTTTTATTTTCCCAATTTTTTTTCATGAAGTGCTTTGTTGGGACCTTTTCCAAGTATTGGTAAGTTTTGGGACAATTCAAAATTGGAGAAGGCACGTAATTAGGGAGATTTGGGCAAATTGTGACTAATGTGACTAATGCCCTTGGGGGGTATTAGTCACATTAGTCACAATTGACAAAATTAGGCACAAATTTTGATTGGATGTGTGAAATTTTGCAAAATTTTTTACGTATGCTTAAGATGGTAAGAAGCAACTATGTGGAATTTTTTAGAATCATTGGACACTTTGGGATTTTTCTACAATTTTTTGATTGCCTAAACCCTTTATTTCAAATTGAAAATGGTTGGGCTCTTATTTTTCCAATTTTTTTTCATGAAGTGATTTTTTGGAACCTTTTCCAAGGGTTGGGAAGTTTTGGGACAATTCCAAATTGGAGAAGGCATGTAATTAGGGAGATTTGGCAAATTGTGACTAATGTGACTAATGCCCTTGTGGGGTATTAGTCACATTAGTCACAGTTGACAAAATTAGGCACAACTTTTGATTGGATGTGTGAAATTTTTCAAGATTTTTTATGTATGTTTAAGATGATAAGAAACACCTATGTGGAAATTTTTAGAATCATTGAACTCTTGGGGATTTTTCTACATTTTTTTGATTGCCTAAATCCTTTATTTCAAATTAAAAATAGTTGAGCTTTCATTTTTCCAATTTTTTGGGTAGAAAAATTCAGTTGGTAGTCTAGGAAAAAAAATTAAAACAAAAATGTTTGATTTTCATTCTTTTAAAAATTATTAAGTAGAAGTAGATCCGAGATTGAAAAGAAAACTAAACCCTAAACCTCTAAGATGGAATCAAAACACATTCATTGCGATGGTGAGACTGTTTGAGTAAGCCAATTTAAGCTTGTCAAACAATTTTCTCTAAAAAATTGTCAAAATTGCTATTAGAAATGCATCCTACAAGTTATTTTTTCAAAAAGATGCTTAAACTTCCCCCAAAACAAGATTGTTCATAACATTCATATACCTATTCTAAGCGGAATGAATCAAAGCTTTTCACATAGAAGAAAATGTAATCTATAAGAAAAAAAAATTTCAAATATAATTTCAAAATTCTGTGGATTTATTGTACTTCCCACCGGAAATAAATTGGAGCTTTTCGTGGAGTAACATTTGCATTGGGTCATGTATTGAAATAAAAATTATATTTCCACAAAGGTAATCAATTTTCCTATTTTGTAAGAAAGTTTCCAAAGAAGTCACTGTGAGCGCTCCTAACTCCACCCTCAAGCTAAGAGTTTTTCACACGGGTTTTGTGTCTAATTGAGTTTTCTTTCTAATTGGGTAAAAAAGAAAGCCTTCCAAGCAATGAACTCTTTTAGTCACGTCTTTTGAGTGTTTCTAATCTAATTTCGTGGTTATAATTCTTTCTATTCTATTCTAAATTCAGCCAAGCAATCCTACTCTATTCTATCTTATAGTTTTGTCTAAATCTAATGCTAAGCATTTGGTAAAAAGAAACTTAACAATAAAATAACGAGAATGAAAATCAAATGCGAGCGGTTTACCTCTTCTGCGTAAATCTCCATGGTCCCGTCGTCAAACATCATCATGTGTAAATATTCCCCTACGACCTCGCCATCGAAATCATCCCGGCTCTCCATCTAATCCATAATAATTCTCACGTTGTTGGTCAATTAATTCTGGTTAAAAAGGAAATTAAATGTTATGTAGTGCTATTTTAATTGCGTAATTCTGTTAATTCCTAATTCCCGGTAATTAAGAAATACTGCAATTTAATTAGTCTACCTAGTGGGTCAATGTTCTATTCTAAGAAATCATCAAAAATCTAATAGCTACCTACTTTTGTTGTCTACTTTAATTCTAATTCGATATTCCACCGAATTCCAATTGAATTAAATTAATTTGAATGGAATTTCTTCTTCAAATCTTTTCCAAATCCAATTAGTTTTGAAATTATTTTAATCCTAAAGAAATTGGTTGTCAATTTGTTTTGTTTCTTTTGGCTTATTAAAATATTTTAATAAAAAAAACTATCATGAAATCTTTTCAAATCTAATTAATTTTAATCTTAAAGAAATTGGTTGTCAATTTGTTTGTTTCTTTTTGGCTTATTAGAATATTTTAATCAAAAAACTATCATCAAATCTTTTCAAATCTAATTCATTTTTAAATTTGCCTTAATTTGCGAAGAAATTAGTTGTCAATTTGTTGGTTTCCCCTTTGGCTTATTAGGCCTAATAAAACAAAACCAACAAAATCCAAATCTTCTAAGAATCTAATTAATAACTAACTACCAAAGAATGTAGAACATTCCCAAAGAACAAGAATAAATCTCAATAGTAGGATTCTTTTTAAATGATTTTTAATTCCAAAGGTCAATTCTTACGGAATAAAGAACCTCGTGCAATAGTAATATTCCTTGGATTTGAATTTTTTAATCCTAAATCCCCCACGGTTGGCCTTAATCTTCCTAATTTCTTCCCTCCTTCATTTAACATCCAAGATGTTTTGCAATTTTTGTAGAAGAATGGTGGCTATGGAGTTTTGTGTTAGAGGAAGTTTGACCAAGATTCTTTGTTGTTGGAATTGTTAAATTCTTGGTGGAGAATTAAAATCGGGAGTTGTGAGTTTCCTTCACAACTCTATTTTATTTGACCAAAAATTGAATGATTACAACAACAAAATTTTAGTTAGAGTGTTCTTAGTTGTGAGTTTTAGAATGTCGAATTTTGTTGTAGTGTGGGGGGGTGTTGGAGTCCCCCACAGTTTGTCCACCGAGCTCCCTCCCCAGGCTCTGTCCGCTCCGGGCTCTCTCCCCAGGCTCTGTCCGCTCTGGGCTCTGTCCACCGAGCCCCCACCCATCCTGCCGGCGCCACGTGGCGGAGCGTGGTTGGGCTAACCCCCCGCAACTAGACACGTCGGCGCTCGCCACATGGCAGGGCGTGACTGCTCGGGGAGGGGGGTTCTGAACGCCCTGCCTTGACTGATCGGTACGCTGGTGCCTTGACTGATCGGTACGCTGGTGCCTTGACTGATCGGTATGCTGGTGCCTTAACTGGATCGGTATGCTGGTCTGCCTTAACTAGATCGGTATGCTGGTCCTTTTGGAACTAAATTGGGGTATTTTGGTCCTAAATAATGTGATAAACTATATTCTGTTTGATCAAATAATGGTTGGGTTAGTGTTTGGTACTAGGCTAATCCTTAACTGAGTTGCTTATAAGCATAGCCCAAGAGAACTGGTATGGAAGCAAGGGGGTGATGAAAACTCCTTAGGCATCAAGGATTTTGATTGCCAGCTTTTGTAAGCATGGAGTATTGGAATGGTTCGGGCCTTGCCTCACTTCCCTTTCTCTGGATTAGTAGACAATTGGGAGATTTATAGCTCCGCCGTATGCGGATTCCACAATAGTATTTTAAGAACTTTAATCGTAAAAAGAGGTACACATGACAGTGTTTTAACCGAACTTTCACTTTAAATTCTTAGAATGTCTTAGTATTTCAAGATTTTGCCACCAAAGGAGGTACACATGACAGTGTTTAAACCGAACTTTGGTACTCAATACATGAAATTTCCACGAGGTAGTTGTATCCAAGGTTAAGGCTTAGCCTTTTCACAATAGAAAGAAGAGAAAGAATCACTTGAAGGGCCCTAATCCTTCAATGTTCAACAATAAAACTTAAACAAGACTTGGCCAAGAATTTTGGTTCAAGAAGTGCTCCGACTATGTCGGTAGCACAAGAATGAGGAAACAAAGTGTCGGTGCGAGAAATAAGGGTACTGACAACCTCGAGGGGGGCCCTTATATACCCGTGGCCGGGCCCCTCTCGGTAATTGCCGGTGAAAACACTTTGTTACTTCCTACCCTAAACTACCCTAATGTAATTCCAAAATATTAGTTGTTTAATGGTGGAAATTTCTAAAAACATCCCCATTTTGTCAAAGAAATCTTGGCCAAATCAAATCCAAGATCTTAACCCAAAATATTTTGGAATTAACACTACAAAAAAACCCTGTCCTAAATGACTGCGCGAAGTGACTGCAAATTGCAAAATGACTAGATGTCCGGAACAACTAAAGAATGACTACAAATCCTATAATTGCACCAAGGTTGCACTATCTAAGTGTTTAAGTCATTTTTCAGTCATTTTGAACGACTTGCGGATGAAGCAGTGATGAAGTGTGACATTTACTACAACTATTCATTCAAGATGACATTGACAATATTAAAGGGAAGTGAGAGGCATCCAATATGGATATTGAAGTCATTAACAATGACTGCACATGACTATTGTGTGACTCCAAAATGACTTAAATGTTTTTTTTTAGCCAAATCAAGATTTTTGTAAAAAAAATGAATAAGACAATTTGCTAACGTGGACTTCAGTCTTTTTTTATGACTACAATGCCACTGTCTATGACTATTGTGTGACTTCAAAATGACTTAAATGTTTTTTAAGCCAAATCAAGATTTTTTTTGTAGAAAAAATGGATAGGACAATTTGCTGACGTGGACTTCAATCTTTTTTTATGACTACAACGCCACTGTCTATGACTATTGTGTGACTTCAAAATGACTTCAATGTTTTTTTAAGCCAAATTAAGATTTTTTTGTAGGAAAAACAGATAGGAAAATTTGTTGAAAAAAGTGTTTAATGCTAAAATGCTCTAAAAAAATGCACTATGTTTCTTGCAACGGCCCTTTAGAATCTTTCAACACTCACACTCTAATATCTTTCTTAAGTAAATAAGTTATCTTCTTGGGTGTGCAACTCCTATAGTATATGGCCCTACTTACAATCACTTATAAATAAATGCACTTTAGTCCAATCTCAAGGGATGTAATTTGTTTAAATGTAGAAAATTCTTATATCATTTTTAACAAGAAATTCAAAAATGTAATTACGTACATAAAATTAATATTTTTTGAGGACTATTAAAGTATTTAAAAACTAATTATATGAGTTTTTCTAAAATATGTATCATAGAATAAGGTATCCAATATTTTAGATTTTTTAAAAAAATTTAATATTAACTAGGTGGGATTTCTTGTAGTCAAATTTTTAAAATTATTCATAGGTGTTTCAATTCTTCATATACATTGTGAATTTTTATTAATAAGTACACTCTCCAAAATTTTCTACATTTAATTTTTTATAATTTGGTCTTTTTTTAACTTGATCTTTATAAATTCAATATAATTTTACAAAAGCAATTGTTTTAACACCAATGACTTTTGCACACATACACACTATTATATATATAGACATATATATACATATACATACATACATACATATATACATATATAATACAAGAGTTGCATACCTTAGGTTATCTTTTATTCTTTCTAATTTTTTATTCCTGATTTTTTTCTTAAGTAGATAATTCTTAGGAGATTTTGTATATCATATGCAATAAAATAAGTTTTTAATCTCTTATTAATTTTTTAATAAACTCATTAGGAAAAATTTCAACCCTAAAAGAGGCTATTAAGAATTCATTTTGAGCACCTCCATGGTGCAGTTCCAAAAGAAAAAATGAAAAAATTGATAAAGAAATTAAAATATTTTTAAAAATATTTATCAATTATCAATCTCATGTAGTGTTGACACGGGACTAGTAATACCTTGTTAGATTCAAAATTATTAAAAAATAAATAAATATATATATATGTATATGTATACATATATGTATATATATATATATATATATATATATATATATGTGTGTGTGTGTGTGTGTGTGTATATATATATATGTGTGTATATATATATATATATGTATGTATATATGTATACATATGTATATATAGATTTGCACCATGGGGGTACAAAACTTGCAGCCTTTTTTAGAGCCAGAATTATTCCTAATGGTAAATTCAACTTATAAATGTCAACTTTGATTGATAATAATCTTAGATTTCTATTGTTGAAAACTTTCACTTCAAATAATATATAATACGACTTTGAAGAAGATTGAGAAATGAAGGGAAATGACTCATATTGACATGTAGTCCAACTCAAATACTTATTGAAAATACATTTTGTTGACCATTGCATCAATATTCAAGAAGTAGAGGGTCTAAAGTCTTTACTACATGTGGTTTGCTAACAATATAAATACATGGAGTGCTTCCCCTAGGTTTATCTTATTCATTTCTTCTTAAACATCTTTTTTTAGAATACAAGACTTCTTTTGTTTTATAATTTTATTGTGAAATGATGCATTGTTGGTGGTCTTTTTCTTTATTCGTGTATAATATTTTTTTTCTTTAGGGTCCATTTCTATGATTTATTTAAATTCCTATCAATATGCCACCAATACTTCTAGAAATGTGTGCCATTGTCATTGCACTAGTTTTGAACACTTCATATAATTTACATTTAAAATATAAAGAATATCAATAAATATACACTAAGGTCTTTAGAAAGGACCCAATAGTAATTATTAAGTCACATTTTTTCACTTTGTTTCTACTACAAAATGACAACATCACCACTCTGGTTCTACTACAAAATGACTTCGTGTGACTGCGAAACAACTATTCAAAAGTCTAGTACTCTTTCTATGTCAATTCTTTTCAAACCTTCTAGCAAACTTGTCTATAATTTTTGAATTAAGGCTCAAAATCCAAAAAAAAATTTTGGAGGTGAAAGTGACAATGATCTTCTAACTTTCATTAGTTCAAAGTTTTTTGAAAAAAATTAATATACTATGCCTCAATGAGGTTCAAAATATTATTTGTAATGCAATTCCTGTGTTTCACATATCCCACAAGCTTTGTCTTGCCAACTACTATCCTACTTCTATAGAAGGCTTGACATTTCTTCTATTCATACTCACACACTAAAATACATGGAATAATGCATGGCATATGGTGTATGGTGTACAGTATATGGTGAATGGTGTATGGCATATGGTGTATTGTATTGTATGAATTGTGTATGGTGTATTGTATGTGATATATTGTGCAATACAAAATTATTGTGTATGGTGTATTGTTGCAAAATTCTGAATGTATTCTTATATGACTGTGGAGTGACTACTTCCCATATAATTATTAACATATTTCTTTTGCACACATTGCTACAAAAAAATTGCATTTAACATCTTTGTATAGTGACTACATTACAACTGCAAAATGACTAAATAATGACTTCACAGTGACTCTAACATCAACAACGTACGAATTATTCATAATACCAAAATGACTACATAATGACTTTGTAGTGACTTCTATGTGACTCTGATGTGGATTTCCACGTCATCAATACTCAAATTACATTATAACTGCAAAATGACTAAATAATGACTTCACAGTGACTTTGACGTCAGCAAAGTACGGATTTTTCATAATATCAAAATGACTACATAATGACTTTATAGTGACTTCCACATGACTCTGACGTGGATGTCCACGTCAGCAGTACTCGAACTTGCAAATGACTCCATAGTGACTGCAAAGTGACTCTGGAATTTGCTGATGTCGTGCTACTTCTCCAAAATTTTGGAGTGGAATAGGCAACTGCCCACAATTTTTGAACAATTGCCTGAAAATCACAAGTGCCACGTAGACCTTGTCATTCCTTTTTCATCCAAGTATGTGATAATATAGTAGCAGTCACTGTAGGTCGTGACTTGTCCACAATGACTTCTGGACCCCAAGTCACGGCATAGTCGTTTTTGGCCTAAATGACTGCGTAGCAGTCATATATCGTAGTCATTTAAACCCTGCTTTTTTTTGTAATGTAACCCTAATTTACGTAGATATTTTGCAAATTAATCCAAAGTCATTTCGAAAATTGTCTTTCTTTAGCCCAAAGATGGCTTTTTACGCAAGAAAGAGATCTTGACCAAATCCAATCTTTGATTTTCCAAGAGATATTTCCAAAATCACTTCTAATTAACCGCAATTAACGATTAAAAAGTCAAACTAAGAGCTGACCCTCTCTATCTTTTAGGGAACAACTCGAAACGGAAAACCGTCTGCGCCATTGTCTTCAGAAGACCCCAATTAGCCTAAGGGACCCCTAACCCCTCACTCCTAGGCCATTTGCGCGCCCAAATTGGAATTACAGTAACTCCAATTAAAAGTCAAAAATCTAACTTTTAGGATTTGCGCATTTTGATGAATCTGTCAGGCCAGGGTCGTTAGGAATGTCCGTGAGAGTAAGGAATGACTCCTTATTTGCGACAATCGGACATCATTCACTCTTGATATGCCAGTCAACCCGCCGCCAACTTGTAACTTCTAGTGAATTTCGATGTCGATGCCGGTTTTGGTAGTTGGGAATGTCGGAATGTCTTCAAACTTGACCGGGCGCTTATTAAGCACACAAAAACCTATCCTAATTTTTAGTGAGATTTTACCGCATCATACGTAATTTCTATGATTTTACGAACATTTCTATGTGCGGTTGACTTCTCATGGAGTCAACGTGGAATTTCGGAAAAATCCGAAATAAATTGGGTAACATCTAGGGCACTCCTAGATTCTTGGTGTAAGTCCCATGCAACCTTGCACCTTTCTAATTTTAGCAATTTGGAATTACTTTGCCCAATTGGACAATTTAATTCCCGATGCCCGGGAATCTTGGACAATTGTTTGATTCTTGTTCGCTCCTGGCATGTTCCTACCCTTGGAACACCTCTCTGTAGTCTTCAATCTCCAATCCTCCATCTTTTGTCTCGTGAAATTCGAATTCTCCAAATCCGTTGTAGTGGTTTTACCTTTAAATCCAATTTGTTCCAAAATTGAACTTAAGCCCTGGTAACTCTCCCACGCTTGTAGTAGACTCTTTTAGCTTAGTCAGTATGTCGTGTGCATCCTTAAAAGGTTGACTTTGCACAGACAATTGCTAGGACTGACTAACTCTCTATTCCTTATTTCTCTCGGAATTACTATTTCTTCACATATACTTGCTTTGGAGACTTAGAATGATTCAAATTTCTAGCATTAGGAATTTTCCACCATCTAAGTTGGTTTTCTGCCATTTTGGCATAGACTGACACCAAAACTCCCTCAACACTCTTTTTATGTCTTTTTCTTGAATATTTTAACTAATTTTCGCTATTTAATTGCGAAAAATGGACCCAGAGTCCTAAGTGCCATCTCGAGGGCTCACAGTCACCAAAAATCAATTCATCGGAGCTTGCCCGAACTCCAAATAGTCCCCCAAAGGAACAATGGGCTTTTAGGGATTAATACCCCCCGAATCGCCGAGACGCCAACGGGCAGACGGGTCGTGTCGACCGCTACTCGGACGGCCCCGACGATGCAAACAGGTAGGGCGGACGGCTAGGGCTCGCAGATGGACTCCAATTGGATGGCCCTTCCGAGGCGGGTGGATCTAGGTCAGACAAGCGGAGAAACTGTAGATGGACTGCGGACAGCGGACGGACTGGGGACGGGCTGCGAACTGCGGACGGACTACGGACTGCGGACGGAGTGCGGACTGCAGACTTCGGACAGTAAGGCGGGCGGACGCGTGGGGGTGCCGTCCGCACTTCCTACCAATGGACTGGTTTGCTGTCCGCAATCTGTCCGCCCATCCGCACTTCGACCGACCGCCGTCCCGCCTTCCGTCCGCAGTCTGACCGACCGCCCATCCGCAATTTGACTGACCGCTATCCTACCTCCCGTCTGTAGTCCGACCGACTACCCGTCCACCTTCCGTCTTACTAAAAGGCCGTCCGTATGGCTGTCTGGTCGCCCGTCCGCTGGACGTATGTCAAAAAAAAATTCAAATGTCAAAAGACGTCCGAGGGGTAGCGTCCACATCCCATGGACGTCCAGACGTCTCGTCATCCCTGGTCATGTGTACCTCCTTTGGCAGCAAAATCTTGAAATACCGAGAGATTTTGAGGATTTAAAGTGAAAGTTCGGTTCAACACTGTTATGTGTACCTCATTTTTGCAAATAAAGTCTCCAAAATACTATTGACTGATTTCTATACGGCGAAACTTTGAACCCCCACAAATTTCAACTATAAAATTTGGGGATCAATTTGATTCATATTCCAAATCCAAGGTGGCCACGGAAAAAGGCTTCCAACTATCTTAGAAATTTCATGATTTCCAAGATATTATTGTAGTTAATGATTAGGCAGGCTTTAAAGTCCTAAGTACAACTCCCACGTCACCCGTATTTTGCATTTCCAACCACTTCCCAACATCCTTAGTTTTCCATTTTCCTCGTGGATAGGACATTATGTACCTTGAGGTTCCCAAAAAGAAATTAGATTATTAGACTCCAAAATTTAGAACTAGTAGTTAGATTAGTTAGTAACCAAAAACCAAAAAAAAGGAGAGATCCAACCAAGTGTGGTCTGACCAGCTTGCACTGAACCAACAAGACCATCTCGTACCGAACCAGCACGACCAACTCAACTAAACCAACAAAGACCAGCTCGACTGAACCAGCAAGACCGGTTCGGATCCCAGCCAGTGGCGCCTCGCCATGTGGCATCGGGCTTTAGCCACCAGCCGAGGCTCGTTAGCAGGCAGCTCGGAGCCGGGGGCCTCAGCAAGTAGTTTAGGAGCGAACAAGCAGCTCGGAAAACAAAACACAAAAAAAAGACACACAACAAAACAAGTAAGTGTTTCTCACACAAAATTGGGTTTGGAAATTGATATTACAAAAATTGGATTTTAATTAAAATTCAAAAGATGCAGAATTAAACATCCACTACCGCTTTTGATTTTACATCAAAAATCCAATCTTTGTAACTTTGATAATTCCATCATAGAAGCTCCATTCACTCAAAACTCCATGGTCAACTTCTCCACTAAACATTGCAAAAACGCAAATGCAAGATTGAGAGAAAAAGAAGGGATTAAGAGGAATAGGATTACGGGGAGACAACCATGTGACGGAATTAACAATAAACAATCAATTTTCAAAGAATCTCACTATTAAACAAGGTACCATATTCCTTACCTTGACAATTTTAAAATCATTGTTTTAGAATCTTACTATTGAATTGGCTTTTATTCTTGAGGAATGTTCTACATTCTTTGGTAGTTAGTTATTAATTAGAGCCCTCGGAAGTTTGGATTTTGTTAGTTTTCTTTTATTAGGCCTAATAAGCCAAGAAGAAAAAAACAAATTGACAACCAAATTTTTAAGGAATTAACAAAAATTCAAAAATTAATTAGATTTAAAAAGATTTGATGATAATTTTTTATTTAAAATAATTTAATTCACCTAATAAGTCGAAAGAAAAAAGACAAATTGACAACCAATTTCTTTAAGAATTAATGGAAATTCAAAAATCAATTAAGATTTGACAAGATTTGGTTAGAATTCTAGATTATTTCCTAATTCAAATTTAAATATTAATTTAAAACAAAAAACTAACAAAACAAAAAACTAACGATTAAATTAAATTCCCATTGATGTTAGAATAGATTATTTGCTAGGGGCTTAATTAAATAGGTAGACTAAGTTGATTTGCAATATTTTTCCAATTACCAGGAATTTAGGTATAAAAGGAAATACGTGATTAACTTAGAGCCATATCACCATTAGTTGTTTTTCCAAGATAGATTTAATTTCCCAACGAATTGAGAATTATGATGAATTAGATGGAGAGCTGTGATGATTTCAATGGCGAGGTTGTGGGAGACTATCTTCACATGATGATGTTTGACGATGGGACTATGGAGATTTACGCGGAGGAGGTAAACCGATTCCATTTGATTTTTATTCTCATTGTTTTATTACTAAGTTTCTTTTTATCGAATGCTTGGAATTAGGATTAGGCACACTTTCAATCGACAAGGTAGAATAGATTAGTTAATTTTCAAAATAGAATTAGGACCATCTACCATAAAGGCTTGAATTAACAACAAAACCTAGTAGTAAAATTAGTACTCAGAAGACGTCATTTAAAGAGTTCATTGCTTGGAAGGCACTCTTTGAACACCCAATTAGGGAGAATTACTTGATTAGACATAGAATTTGTGTGATAAACTTTTAGCTCAAGGGTGGAGATAGAATCGCTCACAGTCCTGTAGAGATTAATTTTTAAGATTCAATTAGGAGAAGATTAGAAGGCTAAATTATAAACTTGTATAGTCTAAATTATAAGACCAATTTAGCTATGAATTAGATCTGTGAGAATTGAAAATTTGATCAATATTTAACCCCTAAAGGATTGAGGCATTTTCTGGCTTGAAAACCACTCAAAACTGCCATGTTTGCTACTTCCTCCCAAAAAAATAAAAAATAATAATTTTATTAGAATCTAACCATAGGATCTTTTAAATTACTTGTTTGAGATCATATGGTAAAAATTTCATAAAGTTTGACTGTACCGATTGGAAGATATTAGCATTCAAAGTTGGAAAAAAAAGTTTTTGAACTCTGACTTGCAATTTTAGATGACTTTGATTGCCATTTGTTGAATTTTTTTGCACTATGGACCATGAAGTTAAAATTTTTTATGTTGAACATTTGAGTTGGGAATTAGGGAAATTTTAAAAAAAAAACTACTACTTGATTTTCATTCATTAAAAAATTGTTAAGTAAAAGTAGGTCCAAGATTGAACAAAACACTAAGTTGTTAATAACTTTAATATGGAATTGAAAAACCATGATCCCAATGGTGAGCTTGTTCTTGCAAACATCCTAAACCCTATCAAAAAAGAAAATTTGAAAAATTTGAAAAATTGCATTCAAAAATGAATTCTATAAGTTATTTTCTGAAGAAGGTGCTTAGATTGCCCGAAATTCAAGATTGTCCATAACTTTCTCATTATTAGTCCAAATAAAATGAAACAAAGATTCAGATGTAGAACAAAACAAAATATTCAAGAAAAAAAATAAAAAAATAAAAAAATAATTTTTTTTGTGGTTTTTTTTTCTGCTAGGCGAACTACTTTTTGGACATAGAATGGCATAACTTTTGCTTCCAAGCACCAATTGAAATAAAAATTATATTTTTGGAAAGCTAATCTGATTTCCTATCTTCAAAAAAAGTTTCAAAAAATAATATAAAAAATTCAAGTCACACAAGCCTGCCCAAAATTCCAAGTGCCCCCCGAGGGGACTTCAGTCCTTTAGGGGTTAAAGGTGATTTGTTCACCAATTAGTCATATGATAGAAAAAACTATCTTGTATGAATGATTGCTGTAATGCAAACAAATTAGTTTTTTCAATCTTTATAATTGATTGAGTTTATAAAACCAAATTGTATGTGAGTGAGAATGAATGGTTGAATGATTTATTTGATTTGGAATTTGTTTAAGTATAGTTGTGAATGTTGATGTGGTTTCCATATATGTCTTGAATTTGTATTGATGATGGTTGATTGCAATAGAATTCCGATTTGGAGTTTAGAAAGGAACTGCTTGTAATATTTTATATTGGGAGTTGATGGTTGTAAGATGTGTTGTAATGGAGAGAATTACCGAATGGGTTAGTATGAATTAAAGAATTAATTTAAAAAAATATTTTTGAGTGAAATGATATTTATGAAAAATAGAAAGTTGAATAATTGGAAATTTTCCAAGTTGGTGGGTTGATTGAGAGGAAAATGATGAGACCAATTTGGTGGATAAGTTTAGAAGTCTAATCGAAGTGTGAAGATTTTGTGATCTTCGATGGAAGAAAAAGAACAAGTTGGAAAGAATCAAACTAAGTTAGAGTTTCAAAAGCATATCCAGTGATACCTAGTTCAAAAGCCAATTTGGAACTTGCTGCCAGTTTGTGGTGTCACACTGTAAAGACCTAATTTGGAGACTGTAGCTGTGGAGTCGAATTGAAAATAAAGAAAATAAATATTAAAAATAAGAAAACAAAGATAAATAAATAATTAAATAATTAAATAATTATATATAATTAATTGGGAGAAATTCTTACCTTTGTGGCCTTTAAGAGTGGAGTGACAAATTGTGAAATTAGATTCAACGTAAGGAAAAACATATTATTTACGGTTAAGGAACAAATTGATTTCATTTTCTATACAATTGCAATGATCCAATTAAGAATATTTAGAAGTACCTATTTAACAAGCCTCCCTAGGAACGAATCATACTATTAGCCTTGGGTTTTGTTTAATTGTAAAATTAACTCCAAAGCTTATCTACATATACATTAGAGGGGATTTGAAGGCAAGATAAGCCTGTTTCAAGATTGTTCCTCTATTTATTCCCTATAGTGTCTATAAATTGCAAATCGGCAATATTGGCTAAAAATTTTGAATTTTTGAAAAAAATAAATAATAATTTCTAAAATTCTAAAAGGTTTTAAGAAACCTAAAATTTTATTTTAAATTTTAATAATTTTAATTTTAATTTTTTTGATATTTTTTGACATTTTTTGACATGGTTGTGTCTTGATTACGTCAGAGTTCTGAAGTAGCATGTTTCTACAGTCCAGGAATTCAAAAAAATTGGTGGGATTTTGATGCCTTCAAATCTCCCCTAATGTATGATTGTATGTATGATTGTATGTATGATTGTATGTATGTATGTATGTGTATATCTAATTCTACTAACTAATCCTTATAATTAGAAAAAGAAAATTGCAAGTTCTTTGGCATTGAGTTGTATGTGTGAGGAAATTATCTATATCTTAATATTTTAAACTTCAAAGGATCAAAATATGTTTTGGAAAAAAACGGTCAAAAATGAGCAATTTTACATGTGTTCACCTCTATAAATACCAAGTAATTGTTGAGAGAGCAATTTGGAAATTCAAATAGGTCTTACAAAGTCAATTTTGAATGGATCTTTTTAAATTTAACTAAATTTAACTAAAGGTGCAAATATATGTATCCTTTGAGGTAGGATTTTTTTTAGGCAATTAAATGCCCAATTTCCTCAAAAAAAATGGGTAGCTTCAAGCCTATAGAAAAAAATGAGGATAAATGTGACAAAAATTGCCAAACAAAAATAAAAGCTATCTTTACCATTGCCAGCATGCTTCTAAAACCTCATTTCATCTATCATGCAAAGCCAAAATTGCATACAAAAATTACATATTCAAAATGGTACATTCAAAATTGGCCTCCTTCAATTAAAGCCCCCTAACTTAAGCAACCAGTCAACTTAAAACCTTCTTAAAAGGAAGGCCACATCTCCATTTGTTTGAAAAACAAAAAAACACCCTGCTTTGAGGGATCCCCTTAGTCAAGTGCTTAAATGAGAAGTTATTTTGGCCAAAGGTATTTAGACAAGGCTAGTAATTTAGTTTAAGCAACATGTGCTCTAGAAAATTTCTAATCTAGTGATTTTGTTGGTTTGGATAGAAAAAAAACATTCTAGTCTCAAATGCTATACACTATTAGTATGCATGATTCAAATTTTATGGATTTTGCTCTATATGTTTCCATAATAGTCAAATAGAAAATTATGCGGTTGAAATTCAAAAATAAAGAGATATATTTTTGTAGATCACCAATTAGGATGGGAGTTTTGTGAATTTTTGAGCTAATTGGAGAGTATTTGGGGGTTCTTTGGGTATTAATTTGTAGTTTTTGAGTTTCAAGTGGGTTGTTTTGATTGTTGATTTAGATTCTATTTGAAGTCTTTTTGCTATCTAGTAGATTGTTTCCCCAATATGTTTCCATGTATGGTTTAGTATGTCCCAAGTCAAAGAATAGTTCTTGAATCCAATTTGGTATGTTATGAAAATAGGGTGAAGTATTAAGCCAAACAAATTGGATATCTTTTAGATGTAGTCAAGTACATCTAAAGAATTGTACATGTTGTAGAGTGGCTTTTAAAATCCAATTTGGTAGTTAGTTTTAGTTGATCTTCTTTCCCAAGTTGGTAACCGCCTTAGTGTGAGTCCTTTTAGTTCCAAATTGTGCTTCATTTTCTAGACCCACAATGAGTGAAGCTAGTGCGAGTCCCAGTCGGGGAGGCTGGTATTTTGATTTTGTTTGTAATTTCCTAGTTGGGAAGTATGTCTGTGTTGATTCAAGATTGGATCGGTGTGAATGACTGGGTTTATGATGAAAATGTGCGAGTGTATGATAGTGTGTTGATGTGCAGAAGTATGGAAATTTGAATTGAAGTTATCGAAGTTGGGAGTGAGCTTGGAGAAGTGTGATTTAATGAAAAGATTTGTGGAATCCAACATTTAAGAGATTGTTTGTTAGAAGAGGCAAGCAATTCAAGATGAGATTGTGTGTAGCCTAGTTGGAGAAATTAGAGTGATTTAATGGAATCCTAATTGGGAAAAATGAAAAGATCTTAATAGATAAATCAAGATTTGATTGTGAGTTAGATATCTAGTAGGATGAGAAAATGAATGTAAATGCTAAATGTGTAGTGGTGATTTAATCACCAATTTGGAATCAATTGAAAGATAAACTTTTTATTGAATTGGTTTATTGTGTAATGGAAGCATGTGTATTGTGATGGTTTTAATTGTAAATCCTATTTGAGGATGAGTTACAAAATTGTGTTTTGATGAAGATATATTGTAAGATTCAAATTGGTGATCTTGGTTCTTTGTGAAGAAGACAAATAAATTTGTAGTTACCAAACTGAGTTGGTAGAGTGTCAAATTAATTGGAAGTGTTGAGTCCACCAAGTTGATTTTACAAAGATTAAAGCTGAGTTGGAAAAAGATTGGGGTTGATTTAGAGAAAGAATTACAAATCCAAGTTGGGTTTGTAGTGTCGTTGTAATAATGTTTTTGGTGATGGAATTCCAAATTGAATTAACCTATTAGCATAGATTTCCTAGTTGACCATCTCCCTTGGAACGAACTTATTATACTAAAAGGGTATTTTACGAATAGGTCATTATCCTTCTTCAACAATTTTCTATATTTTTTGACTACTGTAGAAAAGCAATAGTTTTTTACAACTTTTGCATAAACTATTATTTAATCCTATACAATTCATTTTTTTTATTCTAGTAGCAAGTTGCACAGTATTTACCAATTAAACCCTAGTGAACCAAGGCAAAATTGTCTTTTTAATACAAAGACAAGAAAAAAATGAAATTGTTTCTTCCACATATACACCCCTAAAGGTTTTTGACTATGATTTCATCTTAAATGCTCCAAAATTGTGATTTTTAATATGAGTGCAAAATTTTAGAATTTTTTTTGACATAAATAACCATCAAATCTTGTTAGAAGGTAATTTGAAAAGGTGTGAAAAAAATTCAGAAATTTTTATTGTGTAGATTGCAAGATATTGGCATTTGAATTGTCAAAAATCCTTCTCTTATGCCATCAAAAATCCAAACAGCTACACTTCAAAAGGTCACATGTGTATAAAAAATGTTAAAATTGGTGGTTACTCTTTGAATTCATTCTTCAAAGCAAGTTGTCTATATGTACAAAAAATTTCAAACCATTTGAAATTGTACATTATATAGGAAGAGAAATAATAAATAGAAAGAAGTAGAAAATAATTTTTAAAGTTAAATTGTAAAAAATTTATTTATGGAAATGAAAAATTCCAATCCCAATGGTTGTAATATTTTAATAAAAGAAAATTTAGCTAATGTTTTATTTTTTTCAAAATTATTAAAAATTGAATTAAATAAAGATATTTAAAGTTTTTTGTAGAAGAGAGATTGTAGTCTAAATTTTGTCTAAATCCTACAAAACCCAGGACTATAGTATAGGGGTTTAAATCTAGGGGAATGATCAAATAGTCTAACGTATTGTGGCTAAAGTCACATGTAATTGGAAATGGAATAGGAAATACACGTTAATAACACTTAAAATTCTAACAATTAGTATTCACTCTTATTCCTAAGTATACAAATTTGTTGGCCAGTCCTTAATAATGCTATGGACACATGAATGCAGTCTTAGTCCTAGACTAATGTGTGGCTCAACTTCTATAAACAATTAGTTGTGTAGACCAACAATTTGTCATGCATGATCTAGACTTAAATGCAATTTAAATATAATATTATATATATCATCAATTGAGTTACACATGGTTCATTAATTACTGGTAATTGTTTTAACCAAATAAATTGTTATTGTCACTATTTAGCTATTCAAATTACTAAATTAGGATGCTCAAGGAAATAGTCCCTGTCCTATCTAAAAACAATTTGTCACTATTTAAATGCAGGACATGAGTGTATAATGCAAGCTCCTTTATTTATCTATACAACTTCACAATCATTGGTTAAAGAATCCCATTAAGGTATTATTCACAAATAGTCTTCTAATTTCCAATTCACAACAAGTAGTTGAAATTAAACCTTACCAAGGCCAAATACTAAACACCAAATTGAAAACAATTTGTTTTAGACACAATCTCATACCAAAACCAAATCTTCCTACCCAACAACCATATCTAAGAAACCTAATCCATCATCTCTATTTTAGCACTTGTTTATACAGCCCTTATCAAATAACTAATTTGTTAAAGTCGATCAATTCCGACAAATTGTTTATAATGATAGTACCCACTAAACAACTAGTTTGTATGGCCCATATCTATGAATTGACTTCAAATGCAAATTTTAGAACAAATGGTTAGCATGAATTTTGACTTTCAAACCATTCGATTTACAATTTGTTTGCCACTGTAAAATACAAGCTCTATAATTAAATAATCAATCTTTAATAATCCATATACTATACAATTGATTCCAAACCCATTGCAACAATTAGTCTATAATTAACTCCAATACTTAGTACTTTATAAACTAATAATTTCCATACAAACTGACTAATTCTAATTCACAAAAATAAAACCAAGATTTAACATATCAACACAAGTTAATTATCTTCCAACTAATTGTTGATGTAGATATCTCCAAGATTTCATACACAAACCAGGAACCACTACAATTAGTCAGTTTCATACAAAACAATCAATTGATATAAGCATATTATAATACAAATTGTTTTGTATATTAATTAACAATATCTAGGACAAATAGTTTTAAATAAACACGATAACACACAATTTGTTTAGGTCTTGGAGTTAACCACATCCATTAGACCAAAACAATTAGTCATAATCATAAGAACAATTAGTAGTATAAACATAATATGTTGCAATTCAATTTCGTATGTTAATTATTAACCTCCAAAACAAATATTTTTCATTTAATGCAGTAATGCACAATTTGTTCATGTTTAAAGATTAATACCATTCATAATACTCTCATTCAATTGAACAATTTGTTAAATGACTTTACATGAGATTATATCAATAGAATTTCCAAAACAACACAAATTCAACATATAATGTTCCTAATTTGTTTACTTTAGTCAAAATATTTCCATTGATATAACTACTAGTTGATTAGAATCCGTTTCCAACTTAATCGATCATAACATTCTATTATGACTATTTGTAATCAACGAGTTTTCAATATCAATTTAATTAACCTTATATAACTTCAAAATATAACCAATAGTTCCACCATATAATCAATAGAAATTTATAAAACAAGTAGTAATCAAAGAGCTCACCAAAACTACTTGTGGCTTGATCTCACAAAGAAAGCTTAACCCCTAAAGGTTTTTCAGTTTTTGACTATGTTTTCACCAAAAATGCTCCAAAACTTCCATTTCTAATACAAGTGCAATTTTTTTTTAAAACACATTTTTGACTCATGTAATCGTAGGATCTTGTAGTAAGGTGGTTTGTAAACATGTTGAAAAATTTTCAGGAATTTTTACCGTGTGGATTGCAAGATATAAGCATTTGAATTGACAAAAATTGTTTTTTTATCCCTGCAAAAATCCGGGCAGCTGCACTTCACAAGGTCACATTTGTGTGAAAAAAAATTCAAAATGGTGGTTACTCTTTGAATTCATAATCCAATGAAAGTTGGCTACATTCTCAAAAAATTTCAAACCATTTGGAATTGTACAACATATAGGAAAAAATAAGTAAGTAGAAAGAAGTAAAAAATGGGCCAAAATACTAAATTGTAAACATTTTATTCATGGAATTGAACATTTTCAATCTCAATGGTTAAAATGTTGTAATAGATAATCTACATCTTCTGTTTTTATTTTTTTCCAAAAATATGAAAAATTGAATTAAATGAAGAATTTCAAACTTTTTTTGGACTATAAAGATTCTATAACTGGCCGCAAACTACCCCAAACTCAAAATCTTCATAACTTTTGACTCATTGATTGGAATGGATTGATTCAAAGTTTCCCATGGCTGTATAAATCTAAAGAACCAATTTGAAATTTCACTTTTAAGGAAAAAGTTTTTTGGAAGAAGTTTTTTCAGCTACCTAGGCTGCCCGCCAAGTAAAGAAAACAACATATCTTGCCATAACTTTTTAACCGTGAAGTCAAAAGTTATGAAAATTGTCGGGCCTTAAAGCTACTCCTTGGGCACACATTGTATCAAAATTTCAAAGAAAAAACAAACAAACTCCATCCATAGTGAGCTGCCCAAAAATTTTATAATCTCAAAAAACGTTGTTTAGGGCTTTAGGGGTTAACTAGTTGTTAGATCTTCTATTGTCTCCGCTAAAGGTCCTCTTTCGCAGCATCTCCTCTTTTGCTCCGACTACTTGTTGGTTGCCATCACATCTAGCTTCTTTCCATAACAATTCTCCATTCACATACACAAACTAACTCCACTCCTTGAATCGGTAAGTCCAACACTCCAGGACAAATCACATTCACAAATGAAAATGTTCATATAAACAATTTGTTGGTACTCCCTACAATATTCCCAAATTCTATAACAAATTTCTTGTGGAATCACACATACACACAGACAAATTGTTAAAATTATATTCTCCAATTTATACACCAAAAGTTATTAACCAATTTATCCAATACAACAAATAGACAATAATCCAATCACTGAAAAATAACATATATGAAATAAATTAACAACTTGTTTCCACACACACACACACACCAATATACAAAATCAACTGGTCACCCAAACATACACAATCACACACCAAATTTCCACAAAATCCAATCACTTGATATACAACAAGACAAATGGTAAACACCTCCACCCCAAACCACCACAAGTCCAATCACTAAGCACACACACAAACACAAACAATTCCTAAAATATACTTATATTAAAATTTGAAGGAGTTCATCATTATAACTAGAAACAATTTGACTAAAAACGGAAATGAAGACAGAGAAGACCGAGAGAGTGGGAAAAAACTACAATTTGTCAGACTATATGCTGCGAGAGAGAGAGAGAGGAGAAACCGCCTGAACTACCAGTTGACGAGTTATCTTCACTAATGCAAAACAATTAGTTAACAGCCTATGATTAATAGTTATCCTTTACTAACTATGGAATTGCTATAACCATTAGTGTATTATCTTACTTCAATTAGCCAAAACTGAAAGTTTACTAATATTTTTTCACAGTAAAAGACAAATTGTAAAAATTAAAAAGATACAAGGTGCCTACAAAGATTCTCTAACTACCTGCAAACTATCCAAAATTAAAACTCCTCATAACTTTCATTTAATTAATCAAAATGGAGTCATTCAAATCTTTTCTTATAGATATACCAATTTCAAATTTTTTAAGGAAGTTTTTTTAGCAGCACGTTGAGCAATGAAAACTACATATCATACCATGACTATTTATCCATGTAGTCAAAAATTATGAAAATTATTGGGCCTTAAAGATACTCTTTAGGAAAATCTTTTGTGAATTTTCAAAGAAAAAACAAACAAATTCTATTTGTAAGAAGTACCTGAAATCAATATGATGCCAAATAATGCAATTTAAGGCTTTAGGGGTTACTTGTAGGATCTTGTTCTAATCTAGTGTAAGAATGTGTCGAAGATATTTTAAGAACTTTGGTCTCATAGATATTTGCATTTAAATTGAAGAAAACAATGTTTGGTGATTAGAACGATAAGACTTTGAATCTTCTTAACTTTAATATTTTGCACTATGTAGTTTGAATTTTTAAAAATTATCACAAAGAATTGATTTGAAAGTCTAGGCTAAAAATCCCCCCCGAACATGGTGATTTTTATCCTTTAATAAATTATTAAGTAGCATGGGCTAGCTAGGACATATTTGGAGGGAAAAACTAGATTGTTCATAGCTCTATGACAAAATTGAAGACACTAATCATAATTATAGTGAGATTGTTCCAACAATCAAACTTTATCCCATGGTACTTTTTGTTTAAAAAAAATTAAAATTAAAAAATTAAAAAAATCCTATAGGTTTATTTTTCAAAAAGATGATTTGATTGCCTACAAAACAAATTGTTCTATAACTTTCTCATCACTTAATATCCAAATGAAACAAAACAAAAATTTCCATGTAGACCAAAATACTTTCTATTAAAAAATTTTTTTGTTTCAAGTTTCGTCGTCTAATTTCTCTATTTGACAAACTAAGAATTAGTGCTTATTGTGGCACAAAACACAAAACTTTTGCTCCTAGGCACCAATTAAAAAATTTATATTTGATGAAAGCTAATTTATTTTTCTATCTTCCAAGAAAATCCTAAATATCAAGCTTAAAACTAAAATCCTACGAACCTACCCAAACTTCCATCTCCTATTTGTCCTCCAAGGGGACAAGTGGTCCTTTAGGGGTTAAACTTGCATCATTCATTTTGTCAAAATAAAATTATATAAATGTATAGATTACTCTTTTTGTCAAAATTATTTTTAATATCAATGTATATTGTACTACTTTCCTCAATTTATAGTGACATTGCTTTTGAATGCAACACTACCTACATGTATTGACTATGGTAGGCATACCATAGTATTTCTTTCTTATGAATGAATGATTCTCCAACTCATTTATAGCAAACCTTTCTTTTTATTCCTTGTTCAATGCACCATAACTTTCTCGCTACTTATCCAAATGAAACAAAACAAATCATTTTGCATAGTCAAAATTTCTATGTTAATTTTTTTTTAAATTATTATTTAAAATTTTTGTATAATTTTTTTTAATTATTATTTTGTTTGGAAAACTAAAATTATAATACATTGTGGCAAAAATTTGCGTAATTTTTGCTCTTTGACATTGATTGGAATCAAGAATTATATTTCCAAAATGCTAAAATGTTTTTCTACCTTCAACCAAATACAAAAAATATTGAGCCTAAAATTGAGATCATAAAAACCTACGTAAACTTTCATTTGTCTCCTAGGGGACAAATGGTTCTATAGGAACTAAACCTACATCTTCAATTCAATTACACAATGCAATGTGCTAAAAAGTGGCTGTCACTCTTGGTCGATTGATTAGTCCCCCCCCTCTCTCCAAAAAATTAAAGGCTCTTGATTTTCTTAAAAAATTGCTTACCTTCCAAAATATCATTGATTTCACCAAAAATCACAAACCACTGATCTTCATGAAATTTAATTTGATCCATTCAAATCTGAATACGAATATAGATACCGTAAGAATATTGGATAAAGATGTTGTATTGCATACAATTATAGATATACAAATATAGTGTTGCATATAATTACAGACATATGGATATGGATACAAATACAAATACAAGATGAATTGTCTCATATGGATTGTCAAAGAAATTGGCCTCTGAATATTACAAGAGGGGGGAGGGGAGGTGGAATAATGTAAAATTTTCAATTTAAGAACTTAAAATCTTGGTTGTCTTTGGGTCTGCCATGCTAGGCCACTTGTGGCTGGTTGGTAAGGTAGATACATCCAAAAGCGCCCTGTTCCTAAAAGCACCCTCTACAGTGCACATACATTTCCGAAATGAGTCATATTCACATACTGTAGATGAAACAGACTTTGATTGTTAATAACTTTTGCATACGGTATCCAAATCCTGCGTTCTTTGGTGCGTTGGAACATGCTTTCACTTGCCAACAAGACTACATAAAAATTTGAACTAATTAATAGCAGGAACTAGGCTCAGTATGAATAAGTGGCGCTTTTGGGTGTACCTACCTTATGTATTGTTACTTCTTGCAATGAAATTTCCGTTTCATTTGTGTCAAAAAGAAAATTAAAAAAAGAAAAAACTTAAAATCTTTCTGGGTGCACAATGACACAAAGTGTGGCAATGCACTGTGCTAAGTTATGTCCTTCCCTTTCCCAGCAGTGGGACCGTGACTGATGTTCTCATTTTTTCATTCTCTTCAGCCTAGGACGTTAGCCATTGTCTCCTTTTTTCCAAATCAATTAAAAATTAAAAATGAATTTAAATAAAAAATAAAAAATATCCAAGTATTGATAATTTTCCAAGGGATATCAATGTCTAGTTCCCCTGTTTTTTGCAGATAAGGTACCCCTACGGTCCGCCCTTCCTACGGTAGACTAGGCATCCTATCATTGTATCCTATTTTTTCTTTTTTTTTCTTTCCTACTCAATGAATGATTTTTCTCCCCTTTCTTTTTTTTATTAAAGAATGAGTGGGTGATTCTCTCACCCCTTTTGAGCGTCCCTTTTTCCTTGAGGAAGTTATTTTAAGCTGAAGGCCTGGCTGGGATGAGGGGAACGAATCAATAATCTGCAGAACCCGTCAGCATTGCCTGCAGGGCCGGGCCCTTTTTCCTTTCCTCTCGTGGCTTTCTTTAGTGGCCGGGCCGGGCTCGGTCCCCCTGGGCCCGTCAGCCAATGGGATGGGAAAGCTAGGACCATGTGATGTGAAGGCCTGGCCGGGGTGGGGGCGCCGCCGGGGCCTACTCCTAGATAAAAAGGCAAAAAGAGGGCAAGGGGAGGGGGAAAGGGAAAAAAGGAGGGGAAGAGGAAAAAAAAAGATCTTTGAAATCAATCAAATACAAAACTTTAATATCAACACCTTCAAGAAGAGAGTTTGATCCCTTGATTCATTCTTAATCAAGACTATGCACCCTTTAAATTTACTTACGTGTGCAAAGTAAAAGTTGATTAAAAACAAAGTAATAATACAATGATAACTTTTATTCTAATTTATTTTGTATGGAACGTTGAAATATTCCTAGCATTGCCTTCATTGGTCATTTTCTTTATACGATTAAAGAGCTCAACTCAATGATGGTTGTATTGAAGACATATTATTTCTTTTGGACATATGATGAATTTGTGAGCAATGTTTAAGACTATAAATTAAATCAAATTATAAAAATCAGAGTTTAAGAGTTTTTGATGTCATTCTTTGCAATTTGGCACCGCCAAAAAGCTCTCAATGAGTAGAAATGCATCAATTGAAAGTTGTTTTGCACATTTGGTTTTTAAGTGTGAAAATTATAAGTTTTCAATTGAATTTTGTCTTAATAAATTGGATTATGGATAAATTATTTTTAAAATTAAAAATTAAAAAAATACATAGGTAAATCACAAAATTACTTGTATATGTATGCAAGGCTATACATTCAAGTTGTTCATAACTCAAACTTTCATAAATTCACTTTATATAACAGATTATTAATTTTAAAACAATTAAATAAATCTTTAATATTATGCAAAATAAAAATACAAAAAATTCTAAACAATTTTTGATGCATTGTATATATTTTAATTTGATGGTAAATGCTCTTATTTTATTGTTGTTTTATATATTTATTAGGATATTTAATTTTATATAGGATATGAAATTATCTAAAATGAAGTGAAAATAAATGAAATCATATAGTGAAGTGTGAAGGAAATATTAAGTATTGCAATAAAAATTGTCATTTTAGTTGTACAAAAAAAACATGTGTTCAAATAGGATTATACATAAATGAAAACCAATGCTCCGTAAAGAAACATCAATATAATAACTAAATTCTCTAAATTTTCATTGTTTTATATATGATAAATTTATATATTAAATGAAACACACATAAATTCACACAAGTGCATCTAATATCTATTACATTTTTTGTTTTCTCCTTTTGTATTCATCTTTCTTTTTTGTTTCAATTGAAATTGATTTAGGATAAAGAAATTCAAATTTTCAAGGCATTTTTCTACCTAACAATAGTATTTCTACTAAATTGCAAACTTTTTCCAATCAACTCTAGTACAATTGTTTGGTTTTATATGTTTTTTTTCATTTTGATGATGCAATAAATATGAAAACAACTAACTTTTTTCAAAATATGAAGTGCGTTTTGTTGCATATGATACAATTGTTGCCAAGTCAATATCTTTAAGATTTGGAAGTTGACTATAAAGTGGAGGTTCATATATAGATTCTAATCTTTGTATATGTAAAGAACCTAAACCAAGTAGGCAATGATGTTGGTAAATCTAGTATGATAGTGAAGATGTTTTTATTTGCCTTTAGAACACTCCAAAGGCAAATGAATGTCATGATTTCAAAGCGTTAACCCCTAAAAGACTAGCTTGCCAAATTTGGCAACATAACAATTTTAGGCTAGTACATAAGACCGGAGGTTTCCATATTTTAGGCCAAAACTTTAATAGAAGGTGAAGATGAAGAATATCTTCCATGTGCACAAAATTCAAGACATTTGAAAATATGAATAAAAAATTATGGCCTTATATGTTATTTTTTCTATAAATGGATAATTCACACTAATATAAAAAATCTCTTTTCACAAAAACAAAAACTTGAATCATTTTATACATTTATATATACTTGGAAAGTTTTGAGTCATTCCATTTTGTTTGCAAGTAGTTATGGATTTTGTGCTTTAAAATAAACTTGAAGCCTTTTATATTACTTGATATTCAATATTTTTTTGAAAAATTAAAATCATAACATGTATGTGATTGTTTATAACAACATTGCAACTATTGGAATTTACATTTTTTAATTTCATAAATAAATTCTTAACAATTAAGTGTCTTGTATCATTTTTTGACTTCTTTTTACTTACTATTTTTTTTCCTATACGTTGTACAATTCTAAATAATCTAAAAATTTGAAGCATGTGGCCAATTTGTCTTGAAGAGTGAATCTAAAGAAACACCACCATTTTGAACATTTTTTCATACAAATGTGAGCTTGTAAAGTGTAGCTACTTGGTTTCTTCCAAGGACACCAGAAGAATTTTAAGTGAACAAATTACAAAATCTATAGTAAATTAGTAACATGTGTCCAAAAATGTTTCTTTTTCTAAAATTTTACACTTGTACTAGAAATGATAATTTTGGAACATTTTTGGTGAAAACATAGTCCAAGAATTTAAAGGGTTAACTAGGACAATGACTTGTCTTTCAATGTCTCTTTCTCTTTCCATTCAATAGTCAATAGAATTAACTTAGTTATTTTCCCCTCTCAAATGAAGTTACTGCCATATAAAGGAATTTCAATGTGTGCTAGAAAATTCGAATTCAAGCATTAAAACAAATATATTGTTGCAAAAGTATCTCACATTGTCATGGTAAATAATCTCCTGTGGGAACAAAGACATGGCCTTCGAGGTTTGGCTTTTTAAATTTTTTTAATATATTTGATATTTAATATTTTTAAGGGGTCTGTTTTATAAGTGGATCTGACTTTTTTGTGATCCTCCGTCTTGACAAGCAGTGACTGTATAGTCACCCTGTAACCCTTTGTAATGAAAATTCCGTTACATTTGTTTAGTCCTTGAAGGACGGACTGGTGGCCGTGGAAACCATGCATTTTGATACCGTGTGACATCACCTACTTTGAAAAAGCTAAACATACGCATTGGAAGTCAAAGTACTGTAGAAAATCTTCCCTTTCCACCCCCAATACCAAGGATGAAAAGTTGCATTTCTGTCCTAGAAGGAAAGATTCTTTGTCATTCAACGGACACCAAACATTGCGGTGTCGTTCAAGGGTTAAGAAAATAAAAAATAAAAAATGTTGGAATCCGTACATTTAGTCTTGCAAATGCTCTACTGACTAAGTTGAGCCCCAGTAAAAAATGGTCTCCAAACCCGCAATACAAGACGACTGACAATTTAGTAGAACAACCTCATGCAGCGTGTCATTTGTTGAGCTTCATCACTTTAAAGTGATTGTCCTACTTTGTCCTATCTAAAAGTGAGACCCGAGGACGGGGCGGGGGCCTGCTGCCCTGCTCTGGCGCCCGGGCTCCCATCCGGTTTCCCGTTTAACTTAGTTCTTTGCATGACAAGAGAACTGGGAAAGCGACCGCTGGCTGGGCGTTGCATTATTTCCCAGGGGCGACCCTCCGCAGTAATTCACAAGAAAGGAGCAGAAATAATTGGATTCAATCCACCTCACCCCATGGACAGAGACAAGGAGGTATGGCTCCACCAACCACACAAGCTAGAGGAGTTGAATTGGGACCCAGCAAAGTGGAGATGGGAGTCACTCGATCAAGCATCCTCAACACACATCTTCGACTACACCACCAAGAGAGGGTATAGGATAGGGGTACAAAACAAGATCATTCCGACACATTTTGAGACCAAGCTACGTAACAAGGGACTAACGGAGCTCCAGCGCAAGGAAGTCTACGCCACGATCTAGCATCCCTGGATCCCTAGGAAAGTCTGCACATTCTTGTGGTTACTACATTCAGAAGGACTACCTCTGGGCAGTTGGTTGGAGAAAATCAACCAGGAGGGAGATTGCAAATTATGTATGCTGGCCCCGACAGAAACGACAAGACATGCCTTCATCGACTGCGAGGCGATAAAACGGACATGGGTGCAGTTCAACAAGCTAAGAAGAAAATACAACCTCGAGGAGTTACACCACACACCAGCGGACATTTTGGAGGGAGCTACACTAACAAGGGGAGACCTAACAAACAGAAAATTCGGAGCAAAGTGTCAGGTTACAAGGGAAACCCCGTGGAATATACTGAGGTGTCTCATTCTAAGGGCGATATGGTGCCAGAGATGCAACAGGGTTTTAAACAATCAGCCTTTTCACCTAGGCACAGCACTGAACACAGCATGGAGGACAACAATTCAAATTGGGATTGCAGCGTGGAGGGAGGTGAGTAGACTGGCTCCAGCGACTACCATCTATCAACAACGACGGGACACCTTCACCGCCACATGGACCCACACAGACGCCTTCTGCACTATACAAGACACTCCGAGCTGGAGATTCATACCAGAGGAGGAATACTTACCACAGGAGCTTGCCAGGAGGCCGACGGTAGTTGTCAACACGCAACAAATCCCCATCATCCAACACACTCCGCCGGCCACCCACAGATCACAGAGTGCCCAAGACCAGACCCCAGGAGAATTAGAGCAGGACAATCAAGGCTCGCCCACAACGCCCGAGATTGAGGAGGAATCTACGACGGAGGACAACATCGGCGACTTCGAAGACGACAACCAGTAGAACACGGCGAGCCTGGAGGCAAGAGGCACATCACAAAGAAGAAGACGATCGGAGTCACAAGCCGAGCACATTCTTAGCCAGATAATGCGGGAGATCGACCACGAGCAAGCCCCCCCTCACCGAAGACCTAATTCAATCAACAACAAGGACAGAAGAACGGAAGGGACGGAGGTCACGGAGGACGCGCTTGATGACCATCACTTCCCGGTTATTGACTTAGAGATGCAGGATACTTTTAGTCAAATTTACTTTGAGTTAACAAGAGATTAGTGTTGTTGGTGCCTTTGTTTGGTTCTTTTGTTGCTTTCTGTTCCTCGGTCCGGCCCTGCCTTTGGGCGTGACCCGGGTCCGTCCCTGCCCCTGTGGTGACCGGTCGGCCGGTTCTCAAGTTCGTTCTCCCCGCCTTCGGGCTGTGGCTCAGTGCTGTCTTGCCTCCGGGCGTTATTTCTGCCCTTTGGGCGTGTATTCAGCCCCTCGGGGCGGTTCTCAGTAAAACACCACCCTAAGAATGGGTTTCATCCTCCCAGGGGCGACCCTCCGCAGGATTCACATAGCCGGGCGGCCCACGGACAAAGCCCGGGAGGCGAGGTGAGGCCCGGCCCGGCCCGTCTTTCGCACAGTCCCACCGTGAATCGCAACAATTCCACGGCACTCAATGATGGCTCCGTCACTGGAATTGGCAACTAAGGGAGAGGCACCCAATGGCGTCCCTGGACCCAATGCCGTCCGTTTCTACAGCAGACAATCATTCCAAGCAAAAAAATGTAGGAAGGCAGTACATGGCTTATTTCTTTTGACCTAAAACAATAAGCATTCTATAGTCCCACTACATTTCTGTTCTAGAATGAATGACTGACTTAGAAACGGACGGCATTGGGTACAAGGACGCCATTGGGTGCCTCTCCCTTGACCCTTAAACGACGCGCAAGCCATTTTCTGGTCGATGAACTTCAGGGAATCTTTCAATGTAGGACAGAATTGCAATCATTCATCCTCAGAATTAGGGGTGGAAAAGGAAGATCTTCTACAATTCTTTGACTTCCAACGTGTGTTTTTAGATTTTTTTGAACCCATGATTCCCACGGTATCAAAATTCCTCAATTCCACGGCCACCGGCTCGTCATTTAGGGGTTAATGCAGCCATTCCATCCATCTCTCGCGGTGGGTGTCTTTGCAAATCTACACGGTGGGGTGAATTGGCCCCCTCGCTTGATCTTCCCAAGTTTTACTAGAGGGGCAATCCAAACAAAAAGCCTCCTAGTTTGAGCCGTGATCACCCCTACTTTCTTCACCCCTACTTAGTTCATTTGGGGTCTCTGATCCCAAATATGAATGCAAAATTTGAAAAAAAAATTTGTGTGAAAAATATAAAATTACAGCATTTTACTCGAGTGGTCAAGTGAGGGGGTCAGTTCTCCCTGCCCATCCACACCTGCAGGTGAGGCAAGGGAGGCAACCCCGCCATCTGACCACTGAAGTCATTGCAGGGCGGGTTTCTTGAAATGGTGAAATTGTCCCGTCTGCAGAAGTAAGGTAGTCGGCTCTGTAATGGAGCATCTAAGGGCTGGTCCCTTTTTTTCATGTATTTACTTGAATGAAATATTTTAGTCCATTTTTAGGAGAAAGAGAAATTGAAGAGGAATCTAACACAAGTGGTTTCATAATTTTTGACGCATTTTTGAATTAGTTATGAATTTTCAAAGGAGATGTGTTGTAGGCCCCTATTTTATGTCTCTAGGTCTTCCATGAATGGTTCACTTGCAATTTCTAAAGAAAGATGGAAAAGCAAAGAGCATGATTGGCTCTCACTATTCCCAATGCATCTTTTCTTGATTCATTCAATGAATGTGGAGGTCCATTTAAGAACCACCAATTGTCCATTTTACAACCTTCTATAGGGTCCATTCTTAATGCCTGTTCCATTTTAGAGCCGACTACCTTAGTTAGCCTAAGGAAGGTTTCTAGATTTGTTTTCACAGAACAAAATTATCGTAAATTGTTGAATTGAAGGTTCAGTTCATCTTATATTGAAGATAGTAGTTTGTGAGGTTCAAAAAAAAAAAAAAAAAAAATATAGTAGTTTGTAACGTCATCCCATTTCCAACAAAGGGTGAGTAGGAAAATCAAGAGTACTTCATAACTATCATAAAAAATTGGAACATCAATTGAGGTGGCTTCATTGCCAATTGTCACCTTACCAAGCAAGAATCCTATTCTTTATCATATTGTATCATTACTAATGGGAAGTAGACCATCCTACCTTGCCGTAATGAGATTGTGATTAAGAATGGATTGCTTCCTACAGGTTGTTTGTTTTGTAAGTTTGTTACAATGAGATCTCCTAGCCTAGACTGTGTATCTTTTGTACCATTGGAAAGTCCTCTATGAAGAGGGGTGCATGGACTTTGTTTGTGATGCTTAGGCATATACTATTGAAGTTCAAAATTTGCATGATAAAAAATTAGAGCATTACCATTACTTTTATTTTGATTGTAGCAATGGTAGAAGGCACACTAGGACAAATGAAAATGGAGGCCATTAAACCCGTCCCACAAAGTGCGACAAGTGAGCTGTATTTCCCTTGGGGAAATACTTAATTTTTTAATTTTTTTCACATTATTATTTTTGCAAGTTCTAACTTAATATTTGCAATCATAGATGCCAAATTAATGAGCCAAGGCTACGCACATATTCAAATGCGGCACAAAGTAAGGGAGGAGGTCCATAAACTAACCATCTAAGGGCTGGAACAAAATTTGCGGCAGGTCAAACATCTTGAAGTATTTTCTAGTGAATTTTTCTTGAAAGACAGCTTGAATAAGCATCTAACCCAAGTCGTTTCATATTTTTTGGAGTTCTGTAGAATTAGTTATGAATTTCTGAAGTCAATATGGCATAGGGCTCTAAATCTGCCCACCCCCTCAAATGTTCACTAGTTGTACATTACTGTAAAGATAAAAAAAGTACCATGTACTACAAATATACATTTAAGAAGGTGAGCAGTTTTGGAGCTTGAGCGGTTTTCGAGCCTCCTCCCTTAGAAATCTTTTTTAGTTTTTCCCCTGAATTGAATAACCCAAGTTTTGCCCTGCTGATCCCACTTGGTGACATGGATTTCCTGTCCTGCAATGCAAGTGGGATTCATTGCTGAAGAACTGAAGTTCCAGACCGCCTCGTCCTCTTCAAGGCCCCGGAGGCAGGAACATCCATCCAGGAGGCAGAATGAAGGATTGATGATGAAGCCAAAAGAGAGACTGACCGAACTCGCCGAAAAGGAAGCAGACCAGGAGAACCAGCCGCAGGCAGGCAGGGAATAGAACCTGGCTATTCCCGTCACTTTACTAAGGTAGGCAAGAGTCACCACTCACCTTTGGGGAAAAAACTGTTGAGAATAGAATACTAAACAAAATAGCAAAGCAACAATCAACACCAAAGTATACTCAAAGAACTAAGTGTCTTCATAATAAGTTGGTGGTATATACAAGGGGAGAAGGGAGAGAGACAATGAATAGTTCCCTTCTCCCATTGGACAAGAATGATTCCCTAAGCTACGTGTCACTCACCAGTATGGTGAGCGTTCACACTACATATCTTAACACTCCTCCTCGCTCAACATAATAATGGTGAAGTACTAATCGATAAAGGCTATAAGATCAAATAAAAACCAGTCACTGTCGCCAAGTCGTGGACTTGGTCGGCTGGTTTCATACGTCGGTGGTCAACCGATCGGTCCGAGGTTCGATACCCGTCGGCTTCGTCGACTGATCCGGGAAACTCGCGGCTTGGCATCGCTAGTGAGGCAGGAATAACAGCCGACCCGCTACCCTACCCCTGAGCTGTGATGTGACAAGATGCAGGGCACCCCAAGATGGTAACAAGCTCCAGCATTGAAACCTAAACCGTGGTTCTCACCACGACCCCACCTTTTTCTATATGAAAATTTTGTAAAAGTTTATAAATGTTGCCTCGTTAAAACCTTAGCTGGGTAAACCTTAATATATTTTAAGGACAAAACCACAGATGAAGGAAAAAGAGTACAACTCCTTTATCAATCCAATCTCATAGTAAAACCCAGTGGGAAAAATCTATGGAAGTGAATTAAAAAGGATCAATAAACTTTGTAAAGAAAAACTATTGAATTTCTTGTTCTAAACTACTAAGTCGCCGCATTCCAATGCCATGGACAAGTTGACGATGAGTAGTTGATGGAAGAGCCTTGGTAAAAAGATCAGCAAGATTATCTGCTGATGCAATTTTCTTAACTTCAAGTACTTTGTCTATAATTAAGTCATTAGTAAAGGTGAAATACTTTGGATCAATATGTTTTGTACGATCGCCTTTAATAAAACCTGCTTGCATTTGAGTAACACAAGCACTATTGTCTTCATATAAAACAATTGGAGAATTATCATAAAATAATCCGCAGTTCGTTCGAATGAACTTGTCAATCGATTTCAACCAAATACATTCACGAGATGCTTCATGTAAAACAACAATTTCTGCATGGTTAGATGATGTGGCAATAATCGTTTGCTTTACAGATTTCCAAGACATTGTAGCTCCATGTCGCAAGAATACATAGCATGTTTGAGATTTAGATGTCGCAGGATCAGATCTATATCCTGCATCAGCATATCCAACTAATGTTGGATCAAGTGATCGAGTATAGTGTAGTCCCAAGTCTTCAGTTCCTTTCAAATAACGGAAAAGGTGTTTGATGCCATTCCAATGTCGAAGTGTAGGTCGAGCACTATGCCTTGCAAGAACACTGACTGCAAATGAAATATCAAGTCTTGTAGACGTAGTCAAGTATAAAAGTGCTTCGATCGCAGCGAGGTATGGATAATTTTCACTCAGTGTTTCCTCCTCCTCCTCGCAAGGACGGTAAGGGTCTTCACCTTGAGAACTGCGATCGCCCATAGGTGTTGACAGAGGATATGCATCAAACATGTTGAATCTTTTTAAGATTCGGTTGATGTAGGTTGTTTGAGAAAGAAAAATACTATTATCTTTCAAATGATGAACTTGCAAACCAATACAGAAGGTAGTATTGCCAAATAATTTCATTTCAAACTCTCAAATAAGTAGTTGAGTAGTTGCAGTTAATGCAGATTTGGTACCCACTAGGTTTAAATCATCAACATAAACTGCAATGATGACAAAATCATCTTTGTCTCGTTTAATAAAGAGACATGGAAGTAATGAATTATTAATAAAGCCATTTGCAATAAGAAATTGCTGTAAGCGTTGGTACCACATGCGTCCAGATTGTTTAAGACTATACAGTGCACGTTGTAATTTAACGCCACGATGTTTGCCTGGAATAGTGGTGCTTGGAGTTGTAGATTCAAGGCCAGGGGGGACTTTCATATAAATATTGGTATGAAGTGAACCATATAAGTAAGCAGTAACGACGTCCATAAGGATCATCTCAAGGATAGTGTGGACTGCCATTCCAAGGAGATAACGAAAAATAATAGTATCCATAACTGGTGAATACGTAATATCATAATCAATGCCAAATTTTTGTGTGTATCCTTGAGCAACAAGACGAACTTTGTAGCAAATAATCTCACCTTTGTCATTTCGTTTGCGTACAAAAACTAATTTGTATCCAAGAGGTCGTGAATTAAGATTATACACGATAGGTCCAAAGACTTGTCGCTTTTTCAAAGAAACATACTCCTCTTCAATAGCAGCTTTCCACTTGAGCCAATCAGGGCGACGCATAGCATCTTCAATTGTACGTGGTTCGGGGTCATCTTTTTCGCAAGAAAGATTTTCGACAATCATAGAAATGAATGGTTCATCGATGTCGATGTTTGCTCTATGCCATATATCACCAATACCACAATACATCACAGACAATCCTGTGTTTGAATTAGACATAATTTCTTGAGAAGTAGATGGTTGAATAAAATTGGAAGTGGTTGCTGTGGGTAGAGAAGAAACAACATCAATAATAGTCTTGCGTTTGCGTGGTTGCTTGCCTGGTCCACGAGTCCATTTACCAATAGATTGAGGAGTAGCAATGGTTGTGGTTTCTGATACAAAAACTCGAGCAGGAAGATTTCGAGCCTCATTCAATGGAGTTTTAGTGATCCTTGGAGCATCATTAAAACCATCAGGTGTTTGATCCGCAATCTTTTGTAAATGTAAAATTTTGGCAACTTCATTTTCAGCCAAAGATGTTCGTGGATCAGGATTTGATATAAATGTTTGAGGTGTTCGTAAAATAAGACTAGTAGAAGTCTCTTGAGTAGATTCTCCTCCTTTTAAAGATGGAAATACATCTTCTTCAAATCGACAATTGGCAAAACGTGCACGGAGTAATGTACCAGTAGAAGGGTTGATGTAACGAATAATGCTTGGAGAGTCAAATCCCACATATATACCTTCTTGGCGATGAGTGCCAATAGTATGACGTTGAGGTTCTGCATTTGGAACCCAAACGTGGCATCCAAATACTCGTAAATGAGAAACATTTGGAACACGTCTTGAAAGAAGCTCTTGTGAAGAAGCAATCTCTACGGATGAAGGACGAAGTCGAATTAGAGTTGTAGCATGGAGAACTGCATGTTCTTACATGTATGCAGGCAAATTTGCATGTAATAATAAAGGTCTTGTTATAAGCTGAATGCGCTTGATAAAAGACTCTGCCAATCCATTTTGGGCATGTTCATATGGAATTGAATATGTCAAATCAATCCCAGTGGCAATACAGTAATCTTCGAAAGATTTGGACCGAAATTCTTGGGCATTATCCATCCGAAGTGTCTTGATAGGATGATCGGGAAAATGAGCCTTGAATCGGATCAACATCGAAAGTAAATTAGAAAAAGCCAAATTTTGAGTTGAAAGTAGAGAAACATGAGATTGTCTGCCTGAGGCATCAACCAAAATCAAAAAATATCAAAATGGTCCAGACATAGGTGTTATAGGACCACAAATATCACCATGTAGCCTCGAAAGCATTGGTGGTAATTCACTAGGCAAATTCCATAGAGATGGTATGGGAATCAATTTGCCTTGTACACATGCTTGGCATAATGTCATAGAATTTACATCAGCTGGCTGTAAATTATGACCAAGAACACATGGAAGAATTTTACGAAATAAAGTAGAGCCTGGATGACCCAGTCTTCCATGCCACAGTGAAGTTTTATTATAAGAAGAAGATAAAGCAAAAGTAGATACATTTGGTGGTCGGATTGGAATCCGATACAAGCCACTTGCCGCAGCAAAGGCTGTTTCTACTACTTTATTATTCTGTACAAAAACCAAAGCCTCTCGCCTATCTAGAATTTTGATCGAGAGATGGAAACCATTGGTGCGGATATCTCGATAGCTCATCAGGCTTCGAGGCGAAGAGGGAGAAAACATAGCATGCATGTGTCGCAGTCCGGAAATATCATGCAAGTAAAATAGGAAGATAGTATATAGAGTAAGCTCAATTTTTCAAAATTTTAGGGTTAGATATGGCGAAAAGAAGACAATTAGAGTCTTCTTCCCTTGGGATCCGTCTGAACCGGATTGACCAAGGTGAATTTCCAGTCTATGGGCATAAGTTTCCGGATCCGGATTCCACAGTATCCGGAACGGAACTTTCCAGAAGACGGAACTTGGAAAGACGGATCCGATATTTTCGAAGGCGGATCCGGTATACCTAAAGACGGATCCGAGGTAGTTCCGGATGGTTAGCACCTACAAGTCTACGCCGCCGACCTACGGAAGCTAGCGTAACGGCCGGGGAACGTCGCGCCGTTCCGAGGGGAACTAGGAACGCAGGGTACCGACTGGTATATAAACCCCTCCTCTCCACTTCATTTTTCCTTTTCGATTTGGAAAATCGAGGTACGGCTTGTGTGCAGGTTTTGGAGCGCGTATAGAGAGAGAAAGAGTGGTGAGCAGTAGAGATCGGTTCCGGGTTTAGTTCAGGGTCGGTGCTGACCGCACCGACAAGTTCCGACTCGGGTGGAGAGATGGCGAGTTCCTCCAATCCGAAGCGGGCGGTAGTGACGGCCAAGGCAATTTCGCCAGTCATTCCTTCCGATCCACAGCATCGGAAGGAGTTAGAGGATGATTTAGTCTTCCTAGGGTGTCATGGATTGATCCGGCGCCCGTGGAGTGTGAAGAGTGACGAGATGGTACAGGAAATCCTCTCGGGAGTTCCGAATCAGTACGAACTCACAATGAGGGGTAGACCGAGTGCCTGGACGTCGGATATCTGGGCGAATGTATACGGTTTTGATAAAATCGGATTAGGTCTAGCTCCCCGGATGGACAAGTTTGGTGTTAACAAGTTCCGGAATCCGCCCCACCCTAAGGACGGATACTCAGTTCCGGATTGCACCAACGACCGGCATAGACGGATGTTGGAATTCTTGATTCCCATCCTCTATCCGGAAAAGCCTACCCGTGTCACCGTGACGGTAGCAAACACCATCTTCGGGTGTTTTGAGAAGCGGATAGTCAACTGGGGTATAGTCCTCCAGTGGGTAGTTAATCGGCTAGCCGAGCATGTGGGACGGGAGAAGACCAGCACTATCAGCGGCTATCTCTTCCACCTGTACCACCACCATGATGTGCTGAGTGGCCCGGAACTCCTCCGCTATGAGACAGGAGAGCAGATCCTCAAGTACGGCTTGACGGATGAGTTGGAGAAGGAGCCGGAGGACCCAGAGGACGAGCGGATGGACGAGGACCCGGAAGAGTAGAAGCTGGCCAGTCAGCCGGAACGGAAACCGGAACGGAAGAAGTCCACGACGCCGGATAAGAGGGGACACCCAGACCCGGATCCACCCGGATCGACCTTGGGGAAGAAGAAGCGGAACCACTTCGACACCATCATCCGTCACGCCATGATGGCACACGCGGACAACAACCAGTATGAGGCGATACTCGAGCAGATCGTCACGAAGCTGGGCGCGGTGAAGATCGAAGACATTCCGGAAATCCTCGACCGGCTTCCGACTCAAGAGGTGTTGCGGAAGAAGGACGAGGAGATCCGGAAGTGGGAGGACGAGGCCCGGAACCAGACGGATCAAACCCGACAGGCGGAAGATCTGGCCCAGGTAGCTGAAGAGGGACGACGGAAGGCAGAAGAGGAGCGGAATGGGCTCCAGAGCACGGTGACGTACCTTGAGAGTGATCTCAGTGTCGCCAACGGGAAGATCGTGGAGGCCACCTCTTTGGTTCGGAACCTGCAGGAGTTGGTGGCCCAGCCGGCGAATACAGTGTTGAGGGCGAAACTGTTTTCCGCCCGGCTGATGACGGAAGGGCACGTCACCAGATCAAAGGTCATCACCATCTTGGTGGATTACCAGGCCAAGATGGAAGGGGTACTGAAGGAGATGAGGGCCTTAATTGGGTCGCTCAATCCGGAGTTGGGGGAAGGACTGTCGAACTTGCTCAACTAGCAGGTATTTACGGACTTCAGCCTCGGAGCGCAAGGACGGATGTCGACGGATCGGAAGCTACTCGGAAACTCACCGGTCGTGAAGAACCTCGGCGAGCTCGGATCGGATCCGAATACGGCCGGACCGTCCAACACACCTACGGATCCGCAAGAGAAAAGGGCATCACCACGGCTCGACCTCGAGATCCGGATGAAGGCCTTAGCGAATCCGGCCAGGGAGAATCCGGAGAAGTTCGCCCACATGAACGAGCCAGATAGGGTTCCGGGCAAGGATCCGCGCAGCAAGACAGTCATCCTGGATGACTTGGACAAGGAAGACAATCCGCCCCTCACCATCCGTGATGAAGTTAGGGAGCAGGGCGGATTTCAGGAAGTGGAGCATTTGGAAAGCTCCGAGGCGGATTCGGAGGAGACTTCGACGGAAGACAGCGGAACGCCATCGGTTCCGATTCAGAAGAGGCAGACCCGATCCGCCACCAAGAAGGCTCCCCCTCCCAAGGCAGCAACGCGGAGAAGTTCAGTTCCGCCCGTGGGCACGACATCGAAGCGGGCGCGTAAGTAGGATAGGGTTGAGTAGTTAGGTGGGATCTTGAGATTTTGGGACGGAAGTTTCCTAGACGGATTTCCCGGATGTGGGCCCCGATCCGGAACTTTAGAAACAACTGGCTGGACCTTTCCGAATAATCCGGTTGGGCTCCGATTGGTTGTTGCGGATTTTCTTTTGCCTTATTGGCATTTCGTTTCTGTTTTTAGGCTTTGACTTTCATTGTGTTTTTGGGCTTTTAAGGGGCAGACAAGTTAGTTGGCCTGTCATTCCCTCCTAGTGCATATTCTATTGTATTTTCATTCCCTTCTTTAATCTGAGCCGGCGGATGGACATTCTAGCTTTAACTTGTGTTTGAGTCTCTTCTTGGTGTGTGTTCGTTGAAGTGTTGAGAGGCAAGAGGGAAGGGTGAGGAGGAATCCGGATTCTGAGGCACTTGAAATCCGAACTGAGTAACCAACTTCCGAGAGTTAGGATCTTGAATCGTGAGTTTGAGCGTGGAGCCTTTAATTCACTGGAACGGTGATCCGGTGTGAGTCCAGGAGTGACAAGGAGGAGGTTCCAGAACCGCAGGGGCGGATACGTGCGGAGTTAAGCAGCCGCCAGAGGAAAGTTCCGTCCATCGGAAGGTCTGCCATCCATTGAGTCGATCCGAAGAACTAGGAAAATACGTCCTTTCGGGTCTGGGGGTTTTCGAATCTGTCGTTGTAGTAAAGGCGAGTGAAGTAGTCCTGAGTGACCTGCTAACCGGATTGGCCTAGAGCTATCCGGGAAGTTGTGAGGATCCAGATCCGGCCCTAATACAACACCGGATATATTTTGGTGTTTTCGTGTGTTTTGTTTGAGAGGAGAGAGCGTGAGGTTTACGAGTGGTAAGTCCCTACCCCTCTAAAGATCAAGAGAGGACTCCTTGAGGGTAAAACAAGGGTATCAAAAACCGATTATTGAGTGACGGAACCGGATTCCGGATTAAGACAGATCCGGGTGAAGGTGAAATCCGGATTCGAGGAAGGAATCCGGTCATAGTTGAGAGACGGATTCGGAAAGAAAAGACGGATCCGGAAAAAGAGTTCGGAAGACAAGTTGGTATTCCGGATTAAGAGTAGTAACTTGGGGTGTTTTGATCCGAGAAACCTAGAAACCGGAAAACGCAACTATTAGTAACGTCTGGAATCTCCTGGGATGATATTCCGTGTCATATTATCACGTTTGGGTGTGATAAAGGTGCTTTCTGCTAGACTGCGCGTACGACAGCATGCATGTTATGGTGGTACCCTCAGGCAAAATCACCTTTGCAGGTCCCTCCTGGAAACGAAACACATTCGATCCAGCCATAGTTATTAAATTTCTGGTTTGCCAGGTTGAGAGATTATCAACATCAAAAAATTGTTTATTCTGTAAAATTGTATGTGTAGTTGCAGAGTCAAGGAGTGCATCACAAGACTCACCAGTGGAGGTATCCTCAGCAACATGTGTTTCAAAGTCTTCAGCTCCAAACGGAGCCATAGACGCATCCATATTATGGGTTTCACGACCCTGAGCGCGAAGTTTCTTGTTTTCTTGAAACATCTTGACAAAATAGTCTGATGTACGGCAGACATTTGCCAAATGTCCAACTCTGCCAAATCTGTGGCAAGAACGCGTCTCTGACTGACGCTTACCATGGTTTTGAGTAGAAGAATTAGTATTCTTCTTATGCGCATGACTATGACTACCTGACTGTTTGTAGCGATGTTTCTTAAATTCGTGTGTCTTAGGTTTGACATGAGAAATTTTGACAACATGAGACTCAGGGACTGTAGTCCTAATAGGGCGGGCTTTTGCATTTCGCAGAAGAATCTCATTTTGCTTTTCAGCAAGGAGTAATAGAGACATGAGATCTGAGTGATTCTCAAATTTCATGTTTCTATACTGTTGAGTAAGTACAGCAGAAACTGGTGGAAATGTTGAGAGAGTTTTCTCAATCATTTCTTGCTCGGTTATGGATTGACCACACAATCGCAATTGTGATATGACGCGGTACAATTCATTGTTAAAAGCAATGAGTGTTGGAAAATCCAACACTCGTAAATGGGTCCAATCATGGAGAGCCCTAGGAAGAAACATCGTTTTCTGATGGTCAAAACGAGATTTGAGCCTTTGCCAAAGCTCATTTGGTTTTTCTATCTCTAAATATTGATGTTGTAAAGTGGGGACAACATGGCGATGAAGCAAAAGTAATGCTTTCCAAGAAATGGCTTGAGAAACAGTGGTTGCAGGAATAGCAACATTCTCAGTAGAGCCTATAGCAGTAGGAACAGTGGCACTTACAGTGGGGGTAGTGTCAAATATAATAGTGTCTGATAGTTCCTCAGCAAATATATGAGCTTTAACCATCCTCGCCCATAATAGATAATTGCTCCCATCCACTGCAAGTTGTGGAAAAAGAAGAGGTTGAAGCCTTGGTGGCTCAATAATAGTGGCAGCCACCGGAATAGTTGTAGATGTAGCAACAGAAGATGTCGAAGTAGTCATGATGTAGAAGAAAAGGATTAAAAAAAAATACTTGAAGAATATTAAGGTTTGGGAGAAATTAGGGTTTTGGGAAAAATTAGGGATTTGAAAAAAGAACTAAAGAAGAAGTAAGAACTAAAGATAAAGATAAGTCAAAGATAAAGAAATTAAATTAAAACTAAAATAAAAATTAAATTAAATTAAAAAGATAAAGAAGAAGGTAAAGATAAAGATGAGGTAAAATGAAATAAAAATGTAAAAAGTTAAAAATAAAAATAATAAGGTAAAAATAAAATATAGATAAAGATAAAGACAAGGATAGAAATAAAGATAAAGATAGTATTTATATCTTAAAATTTAATTAATCAATTAATTATAAATATATAAAAAATTAATTAAAATAAAATAAAATAAAAATGAAAATAAAATGAGTGTGTGCCTGCAAACAAGGGTTTGGGAGGCAAGAAGGGAAGGTGAGAAGGAGACAGATGGGGAGAGCCTTGGATTGAAGGAAGGAAACTGGAGGAAAAATAAATAAAAGGAAAGAAGGGCTTGGTAGGTTGAGAGGACCAGAGGAGAGGGGTCTAGAGGGGAGAGGAGAAAGGGACGGGTTGAGTGAACCAGGTGAGGGGAAGTTCGAGGGGAAGCAGGGAGGTCCAGACTCCAGAGAGTGGAGAGGGAAGGGGCCTGAGAGCTCTGGAGAGCCTGGAGGTTGGGAGGCCAGAGGAAAAAAAATGGCCTGACTTTTGAGGGTCATGTGTGATAGTGAGAGCAGGAGCCGTACGGAGCTGCCGCACCTCGGTTTCGAGCTGATTTTTCACAATACACTATCGATTGCCATCAATGTTCGTTAGAATTATCTAAGTTTGCGTCACATTTGCACAGGCGATTGATAAACCCAAGCGTAATGCCAGTTTATCCAAACCTAGTTTCTAAAGAGCGATTAGCGTAGTTAACAATGTCTGTGGCAAACTATGCCGCGGCCTTGCGCAGTGAGCCAGATCTCAGATCCAATAATTTCGGACAAACACGAAAATCCTCAAGAGGCCATCGTCGTGTCTCAGCTGCGGATCTACCGGGTTCTAGACGAGTTTCACAATCGGGAGGACACAAGGAGCAGGACAACGAGGCGCTGCCAACCGGAGTGACCAGAAACCAGAATGGCCTGCTCGTCCGGGAACGTGTGGAAGTTCCCGCCTCAGCACTCGACATGGTGGCGCTCAAGAAGGAATCCGCCTACCTCAAGCAGCACATTATTATCGTCAGGTTCGCGACAGTCCTTTCCCCATCAGTAGATCATGACGTCTGGCTCAATGAGTTGGAGGAGTTGATTAATACTAGAATAATACTGCATAGAGTTGCAGGGGGGGGGATTTCATTTTATTAAGTTAGAGTCGCTGGACATAGTCCGGCAGACCTTGACTCTGTCCCCATGCCGCCTCCGAGTTGGAATGGCCATTTTCCAACGCTGGATTCCAGGATTTAACCCTTGCAAGCCGGCTGGTCTCGGGATCCCACATTGGATTAATCTCAAGAACCTGCCACTGGAGTTCTACCATCACGAGGCAAAGAACTTAGCGGGCATCGTGGGCACCGTACTGGAGGAAGATCGGAGCACATTCCCTAAAGAAGACCCAAGATTCTGCGTTGCCATTGACCCGGGACAAGGGTACATTTCTAGTCTTGTCGTGGCTACGGTTACTGGCCAATTCTCAGAAGTTCAGATTGAATACAAAGTGGAGGGCTATTCGTGTCGACGTTGTGCGAGCCCGTCCCATGAGGAGGATAGCTGCCTTGAACAAGGGATTCTCCCGGTTCCAGATCCTCGATACGGCAAAGGAGCACCGTACCGGCCTAAAGGACATTCAGACCACCCATGGCAACGACAACGCCGCGGCAAATCTGTCCCATACTACGGAGACGGATCCGGTGACTCTTCGCCTTCTCCGAACTCCCCCAATGAGGACGGTTTCACCCTGGTTTCATATAAAACCAACAAAACATACAAGCAACGCCTCAAGCCTTCCAAGACAAGGTCCCGCCGATCCCCAACACCGAACATGGAGACAAAAAGCCGAAGACCTACTAGGCCAACGGCGATGGACGTAGATCACCCTCAGGATTCCACATTGACTCGGAAGGGGGGCGATCTCCAACGACACAATCCCAAAGGGCAAGTATACTTAAAGCATACTCTTCACTCGGCTTCGACACATCAACCTCCTACACATGCTGCTCCCATTTCGCAGATCGATACGCTGCCCCGGCCGAATACAACAGGGAGCGACATCCCCACTAGCATTCCAACCAGCCTCCCGCTCCAGGGTTGTGCGGACTCTACATCTTTTGGGAAATTACGCCCAAAATCCGGACGTCCGGACGCAGCGGGCTGCAGCGGACGTGCGGACGGCCAAATTACCGTGGCGGATGGCGTTTTTCCCGGCGGACGGGGTGTATTGTGGCGGACGGCGGGAATTTTGGCGGACGGGAGGATCGACAGGCGGACACGATGGCGGACGGGAGGACGGAGTGGCGGACGGGACGGCGGAATGGGCGAACGGGCGGTGCGTTGGCGGACGGGATGGCAGACGGGGCGGGGGAATGGGCGGACGGCGGACGGCTTTAGACGGACCCCTTTTTATTTTTGAACCCTCGACCTCGGGTCTTAGGGGGGTTCATAGTGTTCTTTAACATTCACATATTTATTGGGATTCAGGTTCGTGTACCTACAACGTCCTAAGGGAATATTTAACCCCTAAATGTATTTGACTATGTTTTGCCAAAAACACTTCAAAACTGCCACTTCTAGTACAACAGCAAAATCTTTTTTTAAAAACATTTTAAGACAAATGTAACCGTAGGATCTTATAGTAAACTAGTTTGAGAATATGTGGAAAAAATTTCAGAAATTTCCACCGTATAGATTGCAAGATAATAGTGTTTGAATTGTCAAAAATGCTTTTTTTGTCCCTGCGAAAATCCGGGCAGCTGCACTTCAGTAGTTCACTTTTGTATGAAAAAAAGTCCAAAATGGTTGTTACTCTTTCGATTCATTCTTTTAGTCAAGTAAGCTACATGCCTAAAAAATTTCAAATCATTTGGAGTTCTACAACATGTAGAAAACAATTAGTAAGTAGAAAGAGGTAGAAAATGAATGAAAATATTAAAATAATAATAATTAATTTTTGAAATTGAAAATTTCCAATCCCAATGGTTGTAATGTTGTAATAGACAATCTTCACCTAATGTGTTTATTCTTTTTCAAAAATATTAAAAATTGAGTAAAATAATGGACTTCAAAGTTTATTTTGGAGTAGAGATTCCATAACTTCCCACAAACTACCTTCAAACTAAAACTCCCATAACTTTCATTTCACAAATCAAAATGGAATAATTAAAAGCTTTCTAAGTAGATAAAAATCTAAAGAATGAATTTCAAATTTCAAATTTTTGAAAAAGTGATTTTTGAAGAAGTTTTCACCTGCCCGGGTTGCCCGCCGAGCAAAAGAAATCACATATCATGCAATAACTTTTTATTCATGTTGTCAAAAGTTATGAAAATTGTTGGGCCTTAAAGCTACTCCTCGAACACACGTGGTATGAGAATTTCAAAGAAAAAAAATAAAAACTCCATTCTTAGTGAGCTGCCCAAAATTGCTATGTTGCCAAAAAACGCTGTTTGGGCGTTTAGGGGTTAAACATTTCAATGTTTCTTTAGGTTCCCATTCATAAACCTACAACCCCTTAACCACACATTTAAACATTTGAATATTGAAATTGAATTAGGATTTGTGAACCTACAACCCCTTAGGTTTTAGGCAAATATTTATACATTTTAACCCCTAAAGGACCAACATGTGTTCTTTGGCCGTATAGAAATTTTGGGCAAGTACTTGTGATTGGAAATTTGAATATTTTGGGCTGAAATTTTAATAGAAGGTAGGGCGAGGAATATCTTCATGTGTATCAAATTTCATGACATTTGAAGATATGACTCAAAAGTTATGGCCTAATATGTTGCTTTTTTTGGTAAGTGGGCAGTTCAGGTCTTCGGGACTTCGGGCAGATCAGAAAAAATCACTTTTTTAAAAAATGAAAATTTTAAACTGGTTTTCTACATGTATATATAAGTGGAAAGCTTTGAATCATTCCATTTCAATCAAAGAGTCAAAAGTTATGAGGTTTTTTCGTTTGCGGGCAGTAATGGATTCTCCACTATCAAAGAAACTTTGAAGTTGTTTATTTCACTCAATTTTCAATATTTTTGTAAAAAAATAAAACCCTAGGATGTAGATTGATTATTACAACATTACAACCATTGGGATTGTCATTTTCTAATTCTATAATTAAATTCTTAACAATTTAGTATTATGAATCATTCTCTACTTCTTTTTACTTACTATTTTTTTCCTATATGTTGTACAATTCCAAATGACATGAAATTTTTTGAGCATATCTCCATCTTGTTTAGGAAACTGAATTCAAAGAGGCACCACCATTTTCAACATTTTTTCCTTGAGAAGTGAGCTTGTGAAGTGTAGCTGCCCAATTCTTTGCAGGACTGAAAAAATGGTTTAAGGGAATTTGAATGCTTATATCTTTTGATCCACATGGTGGAATTTTCTGAAATTTTTACCACATGTTTTGTAGACACTATACTACAAGATCCTATGGTTACATGTATCAAAAAATGTTTTTATCAAGGAAATTGGTAGTTGTACTAGAAATGGTAGTTTTCGAGCGTTTTTGGGGAATACATAGTCATGGAACTTTAGGGGTTTAGGTTTTCTTCGATTCCCATTCGTGAAACTACAATCCCTTAGGCGCACATTTAAACATTGATATTGCATTTGATGTCCAATACTTTGATTTAGCAAAGATGTTGTACCATTCATGAAAGACAAAAACAAACCTTGTTTATTAAAGTCTTCCTCAACAACAAATGGTAATCACCTACTCTTGGTATATATGAGCATCTAAAGCCCTAAGCTTACATCCCTTCAATTAGAAGGACAATAATCATCATCTCCTTTCACCTCTGCCCCATTACTCTCGCATCCTCGTTTGTATCCTACGTCTTCATCGCTCGATGTGTTCTCCATACCATCTGATGAAGATCCAGCACCTTCTACTTGCTTACTTCTCTTTGTTTTCCTTCGCTTGATTGGCTTCTTGTATTCCTCTTTTACTGTCAATATGGCTTTGCTCATTTCTTCCCTAGAATTTAGACACGCGACCGGTTTCATTTTCCTCTTCGCAACAGGTAGGCATGTATGAAGGGGGGTTCTACCTGCATTCAATTTCTTCACTGGTGAAACCGCGAAAGGCTGCATAGGTCTTTTTTTATTACCTTCATTGCCTACTTTGACCTCTAATTTCACTGCCTGGGGACATCCATGAACGATTATGTTTGTGGCCCTCGAAGATTGCGGTGGAGAGGCTGCTGATTTCAGATTGCATCGTGGCGGTGCGGTGTGCAAAGCTAAATTACGTTTCATCTGTGCCAATGTCACATCTCCATCATCATTGGTGGATGATAATACAGTGGCAGTAAATTCGATGCAAGGCTGCTTTGCCTTGCCAACATTAACAAGCCGATGTCCAAGCCCTAAGCTCCTTGAACCGTCCGGATTTTGGCTACTAGTTCCAAATATGGCACCCGGTGCACCGCTCCGAGGTGGTTTTGGGGAATCTTGCATGAGCTCTTCTCTACGTTTGAGTGTATTGCCAAAGCTTGGACTCTCGGCCTCTTCTACACGTTCAATACCATTTTCCTTTACTGCAATTGTATTGATCGGGACCTCGTCATTGTCCGTACAACCCCTTTCTCCATCATTTTCTTCATCATTATCCTTTTCTTGAACCCCTCCTGTGGATGGAGATTGACAAATACGAATGCCTTCATCCGTACCACCATCCCCACCATCGGGAAGTGTTGTCCCATCCGCCTCCGCTATCTCTACAAAAGCGTCCTCCTTCTGCGATAGAATAGATTCGCTATTCAAAAACCCGGATCCATCCACGTATCTTGCTATACGAGGTTCATCTTCACCGTACCCATCATTCTCCTCATCGGAGTGAAAGTCATAGATGCTTGTATTATTGCCTCTCCACCCACCATTCATTGGACTAGGACTACGGTACGTTTCGTCATACAAATTGTCCATGTCATTGTCCTCGTCACCTTCATCCCGTTGGTCAAGTGGATGAAGTCCATCATCGATGTCTTCCACATCGCTTCCCGCATCGGAGGACTCGTAGTCCACATTGTCTCTGTACCATTTCTTCTCATCCTTGTTCTTCGATGCGCCCACAACTTTTGAATTGGTGTACACATACACCAAGTCCGCTGCCCGGGTTGTTGCCAATTTGTTCCGAGATTTGTTGTGAACATAAGAATAGCTACTCCAATTTTGTTCGCATGCAGATGATGACACCGGTTGGGCCAAAATCCTCTTGGCAATGGGAGCAATTAGCTTCCCACATGCACCTTCAAAATCCCACCAAGCATGGGCCGACAACATTTGTTCTTGTGGCTCCAACATGGTATCGAATGGAGGGTCCCTATAGCGGAAGGCTACAAATTCCTTCACCACCTTCGCGTATTCTTCGGTAGAACATATCTTCATTAGAACGTTCTTGCATCTCTCTATTGCATCTTGATCGTCGGCTAGTTCTTTGTCGTGGAGAAGATACGGATTCAAAAGAGCGCCTGCATAATGGAGGTCTATCTCCTCCATCTTTCGTCGTTTTACGAAGGACTCCTCCAGTGGTATTGTGTCGCAACACAGGGTAAGTAAATTCCCCATTATACTCACAAAAATCACTGTAGAGTATAACTAAGTGACTCTAAAGATCGAACCCACGAGATTCTGTGAAGTATCTGGCTTAGTTAAACGATTAAGATAGGATAGCCCTGAAACTCTACAACCCGGTTTCTAGATCTAGAACCGGAAACACCAAAACAACCCGAACACAACAACCCGTTATCCTGTTCAAAACCGGTTTTCTAACAATCTGGCCCGGAACGGATCCGCTCCTTGACTCTTCCGGCTTTCCAGAATTTATCCATTCCGTCAGACTGCAACGGATCCGCTCCCTAACGGATTCCGCTCCTGGTTTCCTCTCTGGATCAATCCGTCCACACCCGTTCCTCAATCCGGTTTAGCTTTGCCTCTGTTTTACCATCAGAGGGGTCGCCGCTTGATTTTGTGAGCGGTAGGCCCACCGCTCCTTCCGTGACTTATAGTGGCTGAAGACCCACTTTCTACCCGTTAATTCTAAAATTACTTCAGATCCAGTTTGATCCCTCACAACAGTCCAGACAAAGATCCGGACTGTAGGTCACACAGAGATCCCCCGTACGATCTTCTCATACTACAACGACTTTGACACTACTTTCCGTTCCTGGGGAGCCAGGTGGCTACAAGTGTATCCGTCCGTTCCAACGTCAACTAGAACTCTTCCGTTTGCCACAAGGACGGTGAGACCTCTCAGGAGATCGGACACTCAACTGGGTTTCCCACCCAGGAGCTCTAGCACGATTAAGGAATCCCTCCCTCTCGCCTAGCCTAACAACGGCTTTCTCACCCGGAATCTTAAATCCTAGAAGCGCTGAGGCACTAGAATTACACTCCCAACTCTTCTCTACCCGTTCTCATATACCCAGACACGGAAAATAAACACCAAAGGGAGAATGTCATCTGCAAAACCACTTGCGCCTTCCTAACTCCGCGTCACGCCGCCCTGCCAAACTCGGGAGATACACGCGCAAAGCAAGAGAGAATAAAATACACAAAGATAATGCAAAGGAAAAGACTCCCAGTCCACCGCGAGGGGACTGACTTAAATAATCAGCAAAAAGCAAAAAGCGCCATACAAATCCGCCGCGATTAACGCTCGGCGGATCCGTCCTACCTACTTCTGAACCAGAACGGATTCCAACCCGCTCCAAGTTCCTAAACCGGACCGGATTTCCTCCTGATCCGTTACTAAGTTAAAAACTACAAAAACAGGAAAATCCTAATACCTACGTATCCGGCCCTGCTACCCTAGATCCTATAGTCGGGCTTTCCGCCCTGCTGATCTGCTCGAAGACCTCGGTGAGGTTCCGATTCCGTTCCCCGTCTATTGCAACTGGAGCTCCAGTATCCGGACTCGCAGGAGACTCCGACAACTGAATTGCCGCCTCCTGGTTACCCGTTGACGCTCGCCCCGACTTCTTGGATTGCGGCGTCCTGTCCTTCCCTGGCCTCTGAGGCAACCCTTCGGAAAGATCCGGTAGAGACAGATCGGAGAGTCTGACCGGAATTTTCGTCAGCCTCCGACTGCAGTCTTCCATCCGGTCGGCTGCCTCCCGAACTTGCACCAGAGTTGCCTCCACCTGATCGGAGAAGTCGGTAAGGATCCGAGCTATCCGGCTTCCGGATAGTTTCTTCCCCTTGTGTACCTCCTCGTCAAACAGGCGAGCCCTGATGATTGCCGATCCGGATTCCCCGAACGTCGCCTTCACGTGCTCCGCCACTTTGATGGTCTCCGCCGCCATCTCCTTGGTAGCGGTCTCGTTCTCCCTGAGGACAAGGAGTTCCGCCTTCAAACCGTCAACTTCATCCTGAAGTTTCCGGTTTTCCGCCTCCAACTTGGCGAGATCCGTGGGGGAGGCGATGCAATTTCCCACTACGCCCGGAAGATCTCTATCCGGTTGGCCATCAACCATAGCCGCGATAGATTCTAGGGTAATCCGTTTGATCTCCCAATCTACCCGGATGTCACACAAGATCTTCGTCAATCTGTCGAACGGATCCTTAGGGCCCTTCGCCTTCGGTGCCGGTTCGGATGGCCCCGGCTCTGACGGTCCCGGTCTGTCCTCCGTGGCCGGATTCCGTCGGACCGGAGGTGATCCTCTCGTGTTCGGCAGTGTTGATTTATGCCGCTTCACGGGAGGAGCTTCCGGTTCCTCATCTTTGTCCTCCTCTTCCGAGTCGGAATCGGAGGGGGTCTCCTCGTCATCTGTTTCCAACTCTCCGTACTTTAGGACTATCTCCTGAGCGCGCCAAGTCTTTTCCTCCGTATCCGTGAGGAGCTGTAAGCTGTGATAGAGGTGGAAGAGGTAGGGAGAGATCGGGGTTGCCCTGCTCCCTGTGAGGTTCCTCAGTAACCGGCCGACCAGCTCCTGGATGATCCGGCCCCAGTCTACTTTCCGGTCTCCGATCAGAGCACCGAAAATGGTGTTGGCCAAGCCAATCGTGATCCGGGTTGGTTTCTCCGGATGAAGGACCGGAAGTAGAAACTTCAATAGGCGTCTATGCCTGTCTTCGTTGCAGTCCATGATCCGGTATCCGTCCTTCGGGTGAGGGGTGCCACTAAACTTGTTTTGGAGGAAGTCTACCTTCCTCCCGGCCGGTCCGTGCCCTTGGTGCTTGAATCCGTACACGGTCCTCCAGTGCTCTTCCGTCCATTTGTGAGACAAACCCTGCTCAGTGTTGTCGAACTGATTCGACACCTTCCCCATCAGTTCCTTCACCATCTTCTCCTCCTTGAACCCCCAAGGTATCTCTGCTAACCCTAGGCAACCCATGGTGGTCAGGTCCTCCATCAGATTGCCTCTCTCCGGCTCTGTAGAAGGGATGAGCGGAACTACTTTCTTCAGGCGTACTCCTGGGGGTGGGGGTGTGGTGGACTCGTTCCTCTTCCGGCGTAGCTGCGGCATGGCAACTATCCGGAAACACTACCTCACTTCTCTCCTAGCCGCATGTCCCGTTCCTCACACACACTCACAACACAAACACAAAGGCAATCCGCCCGTAATAACCACCTGCACAGAACACACACAGTCCTCCCGCGCACACCAGTGCTTCAGCGCACAGTCTGAAACCCGCACCGCTGACAACTGCCCGCTCTAACTAACACCAGCCGCAAACACTGACAGCCGCGCCACAGAAAGTCGCGCCACCAAACACGCGCAAGAAGACAAACTCACAAAAAAGGCGAAAAAAACGCTAAGGGTTAAAAAACACACAACGAGGCGCCTGAGAGCAAATGGGCCAACTGAAAATGTCAGGCCTTATATAGTTTCCCGAAATGGATCCGGTCTTCCGGTCCTGATCATCCGTTCCCGTTCATATCTGATCGGTCCAAGTCCGGAAAAGGCCCGGTCCGGATCAAGAACTGAATTCGGATAGAATCTGTTCCTCACCTGAAAGGGTCCGGAATCCTTTCCGATCCGGACTTCCGTTATCATAGACCGGATTTATTCCGTGACTGGTCACTACAAAATTATCCGGTACTATTGCAGGATTTTACCCGTTCCATGAGAAATTCCGGTTGCTAAGTTCCTGACTTCCGTTCCCAAAACCTACTTAAAGGAAAAAAATCAAAAATATGCCTTGCCACATATTGCTCGGTCAAGGTCCAAACAAAAAGGTGCTCCTCGTAGACCAAACACATGTTTTTCTAAATTCTGCATAATATGCAATACCTTCCCCATGCACGGCGTCTTTGCATCCAAATCACGTAGACCGAATACAACTGGGGCTGTCAGTTCCCGCACATTGGTCAACCAGTCCCAGAAATGCTCATCCACAACTGTATTGTACACGTTCCTTGACTGCGATCGTGATTTGCCTTTGTCTCTATCATCCAATGTGTTCACGTACGCCACCCATTGTGAATCCACCACACTCTGCTTCAACGCATCCTTCACTTCCAACAAGCGGTCAATCATGATGAAATAAGAAGCAAACCTTGTTTCCAACGGCTTCAACAAACTGAACCTCGTCTCGTACTTCCGAAATATGGCAAGTGGCATGTGCCTCTTCCTGAAGAATTTGACAACGACCTCGGCAGCCTTCACGTAATCTTTGATCCATGGCTGCTTCGCCCAATCCTTAAGCAACAAGTTCAAGGCATGCACCACACATCCTTGAAAATATATGTGTGGATATTTATGGGACACCAAATTCCATGCTGCGGGATTTGTATTGGTATTATCCGCAGTCACTTGCACTACATTCTTGGGGCCCACTTGCTCTATGAATTCTTCTAAGATAGAAGCCACATATGGTGTCGTAGCACAGGAAAGCACAATTCCTTCTCTAAGGCTTTAGAATGCACTAAATTAGCCTTAAAGTGACTCGTGTATCGTTCCCAAGAGATTTGGTTGAAAGTTGACGAAAGCCCGGAATACGTTAGTGGTTATCACAACAAAACCCAAGCAAAAGACTGATCCGGTCTGGGTCTCCAACGTTCCTAAGATTTCCTTGGACCTGATTACCAGATCAATCTTTTATCCTTCCAAACTAAGTCTATCTATCTATACCTGTATGTTCACCACCTTGATGCTTACGCTTACTAGATATGGGACTAAAGACCGGATACTAGTAGCTGGTCCAATCCCTAGTATAGTAACCAAGTGTAAGTTTTACCTCGATAACAAGAGGGATCTGCTTGTTTGGGCGTTTAGGAAGGAAGCTTACTCCTACCCTTCAAGTTTTAAAGTGTCAGAAGTTCCACTTATAAGTAATAAGAAACTACTACTGCAAACAGACCGGAATACCTCACAACTGGACCGGGACTAATCCGACCCAGCAGGTCACGCAAGCACTCCTGCCTAATCCTAACAAAGGCTACAACGACGGAATAACCAGTTAGTCTAATCCCTGGTAGAATAAGGGCGGTAGCTTATGCAAGAGAGCTGAATTTCCTCACTTAGTCCTTCTTTCTTCTACAGAGACCGGATCACCATTCAGTTGGCATTTGGCCGGACGCTCCCGATCTCAAACCCAGACTCTACAAGTGTCTATCTCTATCAAATACTCCCTAGACCTGTTCCAGAAAGCACTGTGGGATCCTGCACAAATTCCCTATCAAAACCGAATTCACTTTAAGTCCAGAGACCGGATAAACTGAACATCCGGGCACACACTTATCCACACAAGGTTGCAATCCTAACCATCACCATAAGACTTTGACAAGGTCCCATGCACACAGTCCACTTCAGAGTGAATCAGAAAGGTTCTGACTTGTATTTGCAACACAAAAACTTGTGAAAGTAAGATAACATAATGCGCGCCCGGATTCAATTACGAACCGGGTTTAAATACTAAATTGCAAGAAAACCTAAAAGTGCAAATGGAATCAACACCAGCCGCTAAGAATGCCACATCGCATTCCTCTACAACTTGGGTAGGTTGACTTCCACAAAACTACAAAAATACCAACAAAATAGGATCACAGATCCTACATATCTGGATCCGGTCTAAGTTCAAAAGTTCCTAACCTAAATATAACTTGGTTTAGCCGCCTTCCTATCTACCTGTAATTAATGCCCCCTATTTCCTCGCCTTCTTGAGAGGCGACGCACCTTTCCGGGCTGGCTGTTTCTTCGGAGACCGGTACATCTTGATGGGCTTGGGTTTCGGTTTGGTCTTACCCCGCGCCCTGGCCCTGGTCTTCGTGGTCTCTGCCAATGCCTGGTCCGCATCTGAGTACTGTTCCGACTCATCACCGGAGTCAGTCTCTTCCTCCGAGTCTTCATCTTCCTCATCTGACTCCTCTTCCTCTTCATCCCGAGCCTTCCACTTCACCTTGGATGTCTCCGCGGTCTTCTTCTTGAATCCGGTGATGGGCGGGTGGTGCACTATCTTGCTTTGCGGGGTCTGCTCCCCCACTTTCTCGGCAGTCCGGGCTGGTCCCTGGCTTGGTGACCCGGATCCAGATCCGGTCTTCAGTATAGAGCGGACCTGCACCGTTGCCTTTGCTTCCCCTCCGGTCTTTGGTTGTGTGATGACCGTGGGTGATGACTTGCTTGGAGAATCATCCAACAAGGTGATGAACTTGGTCTTCTCCCTTGGTGGTGTAGTTCCCCGGATTATCTCCCTCAACACAATCGGCTCGGGTTCCGACTCTTTGGTCTTCTCGGGTTGAGAAACCCTGGGCTCTTCAATCCGGGCCGGTGGGACAGGTTCCTCCTCCACTGCGTCGGTCCTGGTTCCCTCTTCCTTCGCCGGTTCAGATATGCCGGCTTCTACCTCGACAGCTGCTGGTGGTGGCTGATCCTTCGGTTGCTCCTCCTCCATCTTTGGCTCTTCCGGTCCTGAGACCGGAGCAGAACTAGCTTGGACCTCCGTGACTACTGACCGCCACTTCTCCAGCGCTGCCTCCATTTTCTTGTTGTAGGCCACCAGAGCTGTAAGCATCTGAGGACCCACCATCTTGCCTGCTTCCAAGACCTTCCTGTCGAAAAGCATGGCTTTGTTGACGACTTCACCCGGATGCGTGATGAACTCTCGGATTTCTCCGAGTGTGTTCCGGGCCTGCGTGGTGAGGCGTCTCTCTTCATCCAGCTCCTCCTGAGTGTGATGGAGCTCCCTCCTCAGGGCTGAGACCTGATTTGTTAGCCGGAGTACCTCCTCTCTGTCCCGACTATCATGAGCCTCCTGAATCAATTCTCCCAACACCTCCATGATCTTGGAGGGGGGAATAGAGCCTAAGGCTTGGCTTATGGCCCGCAATAACCCTCTCTCCTCTAGGTGGTGCTTTCTGAAATCCTCTAGGTCTCGCAGGATCCTTAGCAAGGGATCCTGTTCCCAGACCGGATCTAACCTCTGGGCTTCCCCGGCTACTACAGGGGTTTCTAGAGGTGGATCCTCTCTTCCTACCTCTGGAACCTCCTCTACCTCTTGTGTGCCTCCTTGATGCCCCTCCTGACTCTCATCCTCGGAGTCCTCCTCATCCTGGTCATTTTCAGCTTCCGGGTCTGCAATCTCATACTCTATCAATGCAGCCCCTACCTCGTAAGCTTCCATCTCCTTCTCTCTCAAGAGGTCTAACGAATGATACAGATGAAACAGGAATGGTGAAATGGGAGAGGGTTTAGATTTCCCAATTCCTTTCACCATTCGGTCCATCCGGTCCCTCATAACTAACCCCCAATCTATCTTCCTGTCTCCCGACGGTGCACCAAAGACGGTGTTGGCTACGGTGACCGTAATCCTACTAGGTCTATCCGGGTTCAAGATCGCCATCATGAACCGCAGTAGCCTCTTGTGTCTAGCAGACACACACTCTGCTACTGTAAAGCCGTCCTTCGGGTTGGTGGGCCTGCGGAATTTCCCCTGGTGGAATTTGTCCGTCCGGGTGCCCGTCGCATCTCCTCCTTGCTCGAAGGCGTACACTTTGCGCCACATCGCTGCACTCCACTCCTTTGGCAGCGCCCGAACCGTCCCTTTCCACTCGTTGGTCTGGCCGGCCAGTAGCTCCTCCACCATCGCCTCATCCTTCAGGTTCCAGGGATGAGCCATGAACCCCTCGCAGCCCATCTGCTTGAGGTCTTCCTCCAGCTCCCTCTTGTCTTGTGCGTCAGTTGGCACGACCGGATTCACATTCCGGAAGGCTAGAATCCTTCCTTCCTGCACCTCTTCTGCCATCTCTCACTTGACGCCTACACAATCTAGGCGCGGTCCAACTTAACTAAACCTCCCGCGCTCAAGAACTTGTCAGCTAGCGTAGTGCTACTCGCTCAACTATGTACCAGACCGGATTGACAGTTTATCTATCCCTTCTCTTTGTCTGTAGACCGAATACTCTATCTCTGGCCGGAAACCCTTTCTCGAACTGTGTGCAAGAAAGTGGCAGGACCTGGCCCTGCTTCCCTGGTCTTATAGTTTTTCCCCCGGCATTAATTACTGACCATTAGGTTTAAACCAGTCTGGTCACGTGGGAGAGATCCCGACGATCTCTAGACTCGGTAGCCACTCATTACCTATCCGGTCTCGGTCGCTAGGTGGGCGGAATCCTGGATTTCATACGCTGTCCCTTAACGTAGTTCCTGGTTTACGATCTAGGGTTTTCCGGTTTCCGGTCTTGGTCCCAATTATGTGTAAAAACTAAGAAAACAACAAAAAAAATGGGGATTGAACAGATCCCTCTTCCCGTATTTTGCTTAAGAACCTGCTTAGGTGAATTCTAGGTTGCCACATACGGTGCTGTCTTCTTCTGTCCACTCGTATCCACCGATCCAAGGAATTGTTCACCTGCTGAAGATATGAGCATTGCATTTATTAGTGGACGGTTCGTCACCGAGCTCCATCCATCAAAAGACAGTGTTGCTCCGAACTTCCTCACACTGTCTTCAGTCCTCAGAAGCAACTTCATTTGAATATCTGACTTCGCTTGATCAAGCAATTTATGTCGCAGATCATTGTATGATGGAGGAGTGTAGGACTTTTTAAACTCAGCCGTCAACTTCACCGCTTCCCGAAAGGCTGGATTCCGAGCTACTGAAAATGGTATATTCGCCGAATAAAAAAAATGAGCCCACGTTGCATGTAATTTGCGTCTGTTGACTTCATCAAATCCATCCACTAGCCTACTCTACGTTGCAGGCCTACTGCTTGATGCCCTCGAAATATGCCGATTACCACCTGATTCCGTATTTGGAGTTATTTGTGAACCCACAGCGACCACTTCTTCCGGTGCGGTGCATGAATCTTCTTGCGTAGAACACGGCGTGCCCCTATCATTCAAAAGATTGCTTGTGGACATTGGCATGTCGTTGCCATCCGTTCCGTCCGCAACAGGTCTTTTGGGAAACAGCCCTTTGCAATTAACAAATAAGGATTTTGTTGTGGATGTCAACTGCGAGCACAAGCCGATACCCCTATCACGCTGTCTCGTAGGGCCTTCGTATCCCAAGTGGCTCAACATACGGCTAGTTTTTCGGGCGAACACACACTTGCAAGCCTTGCATTGTATTTTGTTTGTTTCCGGGATCGTGTACCAAGTGGTGAAGTCTTTGCTCATATTGAATTCTTTTTCCCTTCAATTGTAATTGGTAACGTTAGCACTGTGTTGTAAAAGTCCACAATCAAATAAGCACTGAGTGCAAAAAGCCTTCAAAATGAAAGCCCCCCCTTCCACCAAACTATGCATTACCAAGCAAGGGACACAAATAAATTTGCAGCGCCTAGCCCTTGGAAATCTTAGTGTTCAGTTCATCACGAGTGCTTACAAATGACTTCTCTTAGTCTACTTATAGTAAACTGAACGCAGCTGACCGTTGGGGCGGACAGTGAAATACCTGTGTAACAGTCGCTGAATCGAAGCGGACAGCCAGTTTGGTCGGGGCGGACAGCCAATTCGGTCGAGGGCGGACGGCCAATTCGGTCGGGGGCGGACGGCCAGTTCGGTCGGGGGCGGACGACGACTTCGGTCGGGGCGGACGGTGACTTCGGTCCAGGCGGACTGGCCGTGCGTAAAACATATACAATAAGGTCTACTTCATTTACGAATTCTTGCTGTCACATGGAAAAAAAAATCCCCTACTGCTGCCATCTTTGACGCCCTCCCTAGGGCTAAAAAATTGTTATTTTCACATTTAATTTTCTGCACAAGATTGTCTCTATGTTCATAACACATGCGTCAAATTTCAAGGCCAAAAGATTTGCCCGGAAAAAGATTTTTCAAAATCTACATACATGTGTGGTTGTGTCGAAAATTCCAATGCTACCAACTTTGACACCCTCCCAAAGAAGCAGAGATTGAGAAATTAAAATTTGGCCATGAAATTCTTGGCATGAGATCATCTCAGTGTTGATAATATGTATGCCAAATTTCAGGTTCTAAGGATTTCCTCATACAAAGCAACTTCAAAATTCAAATCTACCGACGGAAGTAGTTCTTAGAAATTTTTTGACAACTATACATGTTTATTGAAAATAATATTTTATTGAAAACACCTCTAGTGTTTACCCATAAATGTTCAAGGCCTATTTTGAGCTTCGACGAATTTGTTCAAATTGAACAAACAACAAACATTTTTATAAGTTGTATATTTCTTTTTCTACATGGTAACCGTGCCAATTGAAACTAGGCATATTAGAGATCATATACAAAAACAAAACAAATCAAAATCAATTAAGAATTCAAAGATTATAATATTCAATCACAATTTTTTACATCCAATACCATGCCTCTAATAGCATACATTCCACATCAAAAAGTATTGTGCATAGTGAATACGTACATTGACTAATTGATACATACATAAATAGATAGATAAATGAATAGATAGATAAATAAGTCCATATATATGTTCATATTAAAAACCGATAATAAGTCAAAGCATATTCCGTGTACGTTTACCTAATATTGCTCTATCTTTCTAAAATCCACATCACCATCTAACCATCCATAGTCCATACAATACGATGGTTCAATCAAAAACTCATACAAGACGTATAGGTCCATGTCTACTTTGTTTTACTACTACTACCCTCTCCCGAACCACGAGACGATTCATCTTTAGTGCGTCGAGCTGCACTTCTTAGACTTTCTCGACGAGCTTGGGCCTCAGGGCTTTCAGCCGTTTCAGGGCTAGCTAGTCGTGCGGATTTGTTAGTCCGCTCAACTACTTTGAATGCTTCTGCCGTGTCCACTGTATAATCATCATCATCTTCCAACTTCCGTTTCTTCTCTCTTTTGGGAGTCAAATCCACAGACTTCAACTTCAAGGCTGACAAAGTAGACTGCAATCGAAGTAAGACCTCGTCTACCACTTTGTTGGCCACTTCAAATGAGAATTCATTCAATGATTTTTCGGTTGTACATCCTTCGAATAGAAGTGTCCTCCACTGCTTTATGATTTCCCCAACCCGCCGGTCAAACGCCTCCACCACCTCCACCATTGGTTTGCTTGTGTTCCATTCCACATCTATGTCCACGGAAGCACGATATTCGGCAGCTTCTTCCAACTTTGACAACAACAAGGCCCGACCTATCAAACCGTGGTCGTATGCCGCATATTGTTCCTTGAATTCTTCTGAATCCTCCACGACAACCCATTCTCCACCTTCCGTTTTCTCCACGTGCTTCTCTGGAAACCGGAAGAACTTATTATGTTGCACGCTCCAATGCCCCCCCATGTTGCGACAAAACAATTCACGACCTTCATCATCGTCAATTGAACGGGCACGTATTTCCACCTCGTTCGTTTGGGTCATCCAATTGAAAGCATCCACTGGACCACGGACATCATCGTACAATGCATGCTTTCCTTCTGTTGGATTCCATTGTAGAGGTTTGCCCCAATGCTTATAATTCACAAATTCGTATGGCCCTTGGTCCAATGGAAGGGTCCACCTGTTGTATTCCTGGCCGGGGGGCATAACATCCAAGAGTCCAAACAATTCATAAAACCTAGGACTCAAAGGAGAACGACATTCGGCACAAACCGAGCTAAACATTGATGCTTTAATGATGCACCGCACGTGAAAAGTGTGGCCACAATGGCCCAAGCCCCAAGGTTATGGCTCCTTCAGGTCCAAAACCGTATTGGCAAATTGTACAAATACCATCCAACATTTTATGACCTGCATCAAAATTATGCATAACACGCTTCTCCTTGTTGTTGATGTGTGCTGAAAGAGTTTGGTAAGGGACCCATCCTTCCTCTACTTCCAAGGCCCAATTGATATTTCCACCCTCCGTTTTCTTTGTGTGGTTCAAACGCTCCATCATAGCATCTGTGTTTCCCCAACATGTGATTGAAGCACTCTCAATTGGATGGCGATCCACCTCGCTCTCGAACTTCTTCAAATGTTTCTCGACGGCATTGCATTCATCGTTACCCTTCAATGCAATCGTACGAAGCTTATTCATTTCTCGAGCTGCTAACAAGGGTGGGTCTTGAAGTTTTTGTACCCATCCCAACCAACGAGACTCCGATCCGCTCCTAGGCAAATATTCATCCATGGCCTGCACTCGTATCATTTGATCCAACTTGGACTGAAGAAGGGCTTTTTCGGCATTGGACTGGTCCAGTTCTTTTTGCAAGTCAAGCCAACTTTTACGGCCAATCGGCAAAGTTCGTTCCTCTGGCTCGACATGAGCTTTGCCCTTGTCCATTGGAAGAGAGAGTTGATCGCTACCTTGAGTCCCTTGACTTGGCTCAATACATTTCAATGATTCAGCCATCCTTTGAATCTTCTCCTTGTCTTTGGGTATTTGTCGTTCCTTGTTGAACATAGTCTTCCAAAATATAATATCTCTTGCACTTTCTTTTAGCTCCTCCCTCAATTCAACGTGACTTTCTTCACAATGAATCGCGGACGTGAGAATTGGTAACATTTGATCGGTGAAGTGCAGGAAATCCATCGCACCGCTCAATAGTGTAGGAGCTAGGGACGCTAATTCATCGGCAAACGCACCAACCCTTGGAGCCAATTCATCTATCCATGTGGCAGTTCTTGTCAATGCCAGAGCGGCATGTGGAAAGTCAGTGGGTTTATATACTTTCTTCGGTGGAGTACTGCTTTCCGGCTCGTTCTGTTGAGTCCGTTGCTCAAATGGAAACAAACGTTCTTCAACTGTCTTCCACTTCATACTAAGGTCAAGCAAGCCTTCCAAATGCGGAATCTGTGGCATTGCAACAAGATTCTTGAAGCTAGTCGAGTCTAAACTTGACAAATGTGGATACTTTTTTATAAACTCATATGTATCCACTGTCACATTCGTCTTTGCAGCATTGGGTTGTTGCACATTCGTTCTTGACAGGTCCTCTTGAGTGATTGGAGTACACAATGGGCTCTCCGATGTTGGCAACTGTGGATTTGGAGCTGCATATCCCAAACTATCTAAAACACCGCTGTCTACATAATATCCAATTGTGACATTGGCCCCTGAAACCTCTTCATCCGTGGGGTCCGTCTTCGGAGAAGACAAGCCACCATTTTTGTTGACAAGCTCTTCCCGGTTGGGAGATTTGTTTTGGTCATTCACATAAACCGCAGAAACGTCCATAACTTTCGATGTTGTCTCCCTCGAATCCAACTGCGGTTTCGCACATGCGCTTGTTGAGGCCATCGTTGTAGGCGTTGCTGGATTTTGTAAGCTTGGCTGTACCCTCTGCACCGTTGTTGGCCAGGAATCAGGAATATCCTTTTGATTTTGCTGCAGCAGTAGAGGATTCTTCTTTGTTGTTGGGAACGTGCTCCAATCCACCTTGCGTTTCAATCTCAGTTCTGCATACACCATGGACGCCAAGCTGTATTTGATGTACCCTTTAGACATTGGTTTAGGGCCAAACATGGCCCCCCACACCTCTGTCGCTCGATGGACAAAGTGCGGGTCAATGCAACCGTGTGGTTTATAGTTGAAATCCGCAGTCTGGCGTGCGTGTGCATCCCGAGGCCACAACTTGTTGATGTGGTACATTTTAACGTACTGCTTACATAGTTTGGAGGTCCAATAATCTGCGGTCTCATTTTCCCAACCTCTCTCTACTATGATGTTCGGATCATCCAAAATTTCATAGTGTAGTCCATGTGTAGTCCCCTTCGCTTTATTTCGCTTTTTCTGGTCACCTCCTGAATTCATCCCATCAGTACCTGCACCGCTGTCTATAGCCATGATAGAGAATCCGAATTTACAAGTCCTTGCAAATCAAAATTCTGTGAACTGGAGGGTATGAAACGTGTCTTCGTAATACAATCGGTCAAAGCTTCGACGTGAAAAAGTAATGACCCCTTCTCTCCGCCAAGTAGGAGCAACTAGCACCACGCACTCACACGTGGCAATAAGCAGCACATCCGACTTGGGTCACTTCGTGAGGAGAGAAGAAGTGAGGGAAAATGAAGGGGCCGTCCGACCATATACCCGTCCGCCGCCAGACCTAGACAGGTCCGGCACCGGACTGGCGGACGGCCAGTGCGGACCATCGCCGGACGGGGCGTCTACCTCGGGTCGTTCGACGATAGGCCCGTCCGGCGGACCTGTCGTCCGACCGCCCCGCCGCCCATCCGCCCGTCCGCTCTGCCGACCGCCCCCCGTCCGCCCTTCGGCCCTGCCCGTCCACCTTAACGACCGACTGGGCGTCCGACAAAGGCGTCCGCCCTGCCGACCGCTCAGATTTCAAGTCCAAACTGAACATTGGATTCCAGAAGTCCAAAGTGAACATTGGGTTCTCCAGAAGTCATATTTAAAGCTTGAACCCTTAAAGGACCGTCAATATACTTTCACCAAAAGCGCTCCAATTGCCTCCAAAAAATCAAAACTGCCATTTCTAATACAAGTACCAAAATCTTTGGAAAAAAACTTTTTTTGACATATCTGATCGTAGGATATTGTATTGTATAGTATCAAAAGCATGTGGTAAAAATTTCAAACATTTCCACCGAGTGGATTACAAGATATAAGCATTCAAATTAACTGAAATCATTTTTTTTACACTGCGAAAGCCGAAAAGCAAGGCAGCTGCACTTCCCAAGCTCACATTTCTATGAAAAAATGACCTAAATGGTCGTGCTTCTTTGGATTTGTTTTCCTACAGAAGTTGGGCACATGCTTAAAAATTTTCAAATCATTTGGAATAGTACAATGTATAGGAAAAAATTAGTAAATACGTAGTAGTAGAGAATGATAAAACGCACTACATTATTTACAGTTGAAATATGGAATTGAAAATTCCCAATCCCAAATTTCCAATGGTTGCAAATTTGAAATGTTGTAATAAATTAATAATGTATCTACATCCTACGATTTTATTTTCGTCCAAAAATATTGGAAGTTGGGTAAGATAAAGGATTTCAAAGTTTATTTTAGAGTAGGAAATCCAAAATTACCCGGAAACAGAAAATCCACATCACTTTTGATTCATTCATCAAAATGGAATGATTCAGAACTTCACGCGTATCCAGAACTCTAGAAAAAGAATTTGTGGAATTCTTGTTTATAAAATTAGTGATTTTCTCTGATTTGCATGAAATGCCCTGTTATAAAAAAAAAGTAACATATTAGGCTATAACCTTTGACCGGTATTTTCAAATGCCATGAAAATTTGGTGCATATGACAGATCTTCCTCACCCCCACATTGGTCAATTGACTCAATTCCATTCAAATTTTAGCCTCAAATCTGGATATCCCCGCTCGTAAGTAGTAGGTACCTACCCAAAATTTCTATACATCCCAAAAAAAAAGTGCGGGCTTTTAGGGGTAAAAATGGGAAGGGTTGGAAAAAGCATCCAATGTTCAATGTATTATGTATGTGTGAAATTGAGTTTCATTCTGCACATTAAATTTTTTAAAGAAAGTAAGTCCTCAACCCTACACCCTATCCGAATAGCATCGACGTCCACTTTTGTAGAGTGTAGACAAGTCCAAACCCTAAACCTTAAACCCTAGAACCTAAACCCTAGCTTCTTCATCATTTTTGCATTATGGGAATATGGGTGTCATATAAAATAATAAATAGTGAAAATAAATTGATGAATGATTCAAGGATCCAACACATTATTAATTTAAAAAATGTATGCACCCTACTTTAATAGAGAAAACATATACTCTTTACATATTTCTAAATGCAAACCAGTAAGGCAGTAAGGGGTAAAATCATTTGAAGTACACTCCTTCATATTTACATTCACTTACATTGAAATGAAGGATTCTATAATTTTTCACATTTTGAAATCTTTTTTCAAGTACAATTGCATCATTTTCAAATTTCACTCATCCTCTAATGCAATCATGAATGTCACCATCTTCCAACTGTAGAATTGTAGAAAGTATGGTGATACATTTATCTAATTTGTTTAGAAATTGTTATATTAGGCCCTTACAAGTTAGAACTTGAGAGTTGAGAATGTCTTGCAATAAAATATGGTTATAAAATATAAATCTCTCCCTTTATTGTTAACCCTTAAAGGACCAAGGCCATTTTTTTGTTACAAACCACTCAAAACTGTCATTTTTGCTGCGTTCACTATAAGAAAACCAAGAAAATACTTTTCTTTGGATCTAACCTTAGGATCTTGTACTTTACTTATCTAGGAAAAAGTGGCAAAAATATCAGATGACTTTGATCGCTATTCGTGGAATTTTTTGGAACTATGGAGTACAGAGTATGGACCTTGAATTAAAATTTTTGAAGGAATTTGAAGAATTTGGATGGGAGTTGAAAGTCTAAGACAAAAATTTCAAGAAAAATAGGCTTGATTTTCATTATTCAAAAAATTCTTAAGTACAAGTAAGTCCAAGATTGAAAGAAAAACTAAATCATTAATAGCTCTAACATGGGATTGAAACACAATAATCTCAATGGTGAGATTGTTCTAGTTTTTTTCAACCCCCCGTCCCTTATTTTCAATATTTTGAGTTCATTGGATCATAGATGTTGTTATTAGGAATCAATTGTGAAAAAAATTACATTCCATGGAAGTTAATCAATTTTTTTATCTTTTGAAGAAGTTTTTAAAAACTAAAAACAAGGATCGAATTTGAAATTTCAGCCCGCAGGTACTACCACAAATCTCATGTTTCCCCACAAGGGCCAAAAGTGAATGATCCTTTAGGATTCCAACTTTCAATTGGAATTTCATTAAATTTGAATATTCCTTTGTCAATTGTCATAGAAGGTGTGTTACTATGTTTGGAACAATTTGAATCACCTGAATTTCAACAAATGATATTGACAATTTCCAATATTTAAGACTAGTATCATTATAATTTCCTAGAATTACAAATTCTTCCAAAAGAAATTAATTTCTGTTGAAATTGAAAACGTACTACGGTAATATAAATCATTCCTCTCTATCAGGTCCTAAGGTGAATTTTGGATACATATAATTTGAACATTGAAACCTAAAGTCGTAGTTATTCCATGAAGTATTCAAATTCCCCAAAATGCATGCAAATTGCAAAGAGAATCTAGCAATTATTTCTGATTTTCGAGAAGATTTAACATCAACTTGGTTGGTTTCAGAACCTAAACCAGTGTAACATGCTTACTCAATGAATTTCAAGAATTCAAGTATCGATGTAAGGTAGAAGACTAGAAGCACCCATTATTTTTAGTGTATCCATAGTTTGACATTAGAGTTTCTTACAAAGTGTCCCCACTAGTACCTTGAAACTTTAGTTGTGCTTGGTGGGTTCTGATTATTTTAGATTTTGGTGTGAGAATCTAGGCAGATTTACTAGGAGTGCAGATTTAGGTACTCTACTAAGTCCTACTTTGAAAATTCACAGAAATTAGATGCCTCGTCCAAAAATTCTAATTTTTTTTTTGGAAATTCATGATTTTCAGTTGCCAATACTACAAAAATATTCTTTATAGGAAAAGGTGCCTCCAACTATGCTGAAACTGCTAACTAACTAACTTCGGCTGTAATAGGTGCTTCTACCTTAGGTCTTTGAGGGTTTCAAACCCCCCGCCCGTCCGTCCGCTCTTCCGTCGGTGCCCCCGTCCGCCCCTCGGTGCCCCGTCCGCCCGTCGGTTCCCCCATCCGCCTGTCCACCCGTCCGCCCGTCGGTCCGTCCGTCCCTGCGTCCGCCCCCGACGGGCGCCGTCCGCGTCGTCCGTCCCTCGGTGAGTCCGCCCGATGTCCGTGCGATCCAGCGGACGCCGATTTCTGTCCGCTAGATTCTGCCGTCCGCCTCGGTGGGGGGCGGACGGCTCAGTATAAGAAGCGGGGCGGACGGCTCATTTAGCCACAACCATTTCCCTCTGGAGTGGACGATCCAGTGCCTGATTTTAATTTGTGGCTCTGCGCGCCCCTTCCGACGTTGTGTGCAAATGGTTGTGCTTCATTAATCATCACTAAAATGCTTCACGAACTTTAGTTGAAGTAATGATCAGGCTCTGAGGGACTACAACTTCATCTAAACTGCATTGCACTGTAACTTTGAAGCATTTTGATTTCTTATTGCTGGAATTAGTGTGAACGAAGTCATCAGTTGCTCTCATTTTAGTCAACGCCACCATGCCTCGTGATGAAAACAAGAAAAACAAGGGGAAATCCCAAAGCATAAATTGGGATGATTGGAATGATCCAATGTGTGTTGGTGAACTCGGATGGGAGAGTGAACCAAAGAAAGTTTGGACCGCCACTACGTGCAAGAAGTACGTGAAAATGACGCACATTGCCAAATTGTGGGCATCGGACCGTGCAGCGCAACAAGTTCGCCGTTGGGAAGGGCAAACATCCACGTGTCTCAGTAGGCACTTTGTTCACCAATACGATGAAGTGACGCGTAATGCTGGTATACGTGACTCCAAACCAAATGTCATGAATTATACGAACATGGCCATGGTTTGGGCAAAGATTGTACTTCACAAAGATGTTGATTGGCGCACAATATATGGAAAAGATGTGGCGACTCTCAATCGCAATGAAGCAGTCATTTATACGAGCTGGACTAATGCAAGCGATTGCATACCCAAATGGTCCAATCGAGGCCAATTTGGATTTCCTGCAACAGTGATGCCGGATGCAGACGAGCCCGTCCCAGATGACGATGATGATATTGAAGAGGCTACTGCACCCGTGGCCGGTGGAGAGAGGCATGAACGTAGAGAAGCTCGAGAGGACATTCAATACGAGCATGAAATGCGTGAGGCAATGCGGAGAAGCATAGAAGATCGTGGTCCACAATATGGTTACGATGGGTACTATGGACGTGAACGTGGTACACATGACCCACGAGGTGGGCAAAGTCGTTCTCAAATCGTAGGAGGAAGCCGCAGAACCGCGCATAATGCTCCTTCTACCCAAGAAGGCTCCCAATACCATCCGAGGTCTAGTGGAGGTGGTTCATATGGAAATTATGGGCATCATGGAGGGTCTTACCATGGCCGTTCAAATGAAGGAGGCTCCTACTATGGAGATTCAGTTCCTCCTCCAACCTTTGGAGGGCCTCATTACAGGAACTATGGACAAGGAGGAGCGGGAAGCGGAGCAGGAAACGTGTACGGTGGAGGACCATATATGGGGGTGTATGGATCTAGTTCTGTAGGCCATAGTCAGAGAGATGATACCGACTCAGATTCCGAGTGAAGTACAACAAAAAGACTACACTCTTGTAGTGGCTAGTCCACACTATGGTGTAATGATTGTAATCCACTGCCATGTACCGTAGGTGGTGGCAATCATGGTATTGTAATGTTGGTGAGGGGTACTCACGAACCTATAAGTATTTATGAAAATACAAATTTTTGAAATGCGTGAGTACAATATTGGATCTATAGATGGGACCTTTGACCTGTAGTATTAAATTTAACCAATGTGTAGCTATTGTTATTATTTAAATATGAATATTGCATCGGAATGTTTTCCCCTCTTTTCTAGTACTCCGGTTACAATGCCTCCTCGAACATATATTTGAAACATAGTTTTAACAACTTAGAATTGTGAAGTAGAATTTAATAAGCTAAAAACTTGATTGGGGTTATGCTTGTTATGCCTTTGAACCTAATATTATTTTGATGACCCATTTTGAAAATTGTGAAAATTGTCAAGGCAATACTTGGTCATTTGGGGGTTAAAAGAAATAGAAGACTTACATGTTAGTTTATTTAAGTTTAGGAGAATAAAATAAGAGAGGCCCTAATTCCTCATCTGTAGTCCAAAGAGGTTGAATGAAACTTTCACGTGTTTTTTTTTCCCTATGTGATCTCTAGCATGTCTATTTAGAATTTTATGAGAATAAAATAAGAGAGGCCCTAATTCCTCATCCATAGTCAAAATTCAATGACATTCCAATTTCTCCAATTGTTCTATGACATTCCAACCTCTCCATATTTTTTTTGGCCCGTCTTCACGTGAAATTTGAAATGAATAGGCCATTTACAAAGTAGACCCAAAAATGGCTACGTGGCGTATTTTTTGAAATAAAATCAAAACTAGACAATTTCAAATGTGGAATGGAAATTAGTCATAGAACATAAATGTCCTATGACATTCCAACCTCTCCATATTTTTTTGGGCCCGTCTTCACGTAAAATTTGAAATGAATAGGCCATTTACAAAGTAGACCCAAAAATGGCTACGTGGCGTATTTTTTGAAATAAAATCAAAACTAGACAATTTCAAATGTGGCATGGAAATTAGTCATAGAAAATAAATGTCCTATGACATTCGAACTTCTCCATATTTTTGTCGGCCCCTTTTCACGTGAAATTTCAAATGAATAGGGCACTTAGCAAAAAACTCCAAATATCGCAAGGGAGCCTATTTTTTGGAATCTCATAAAAAATAGGCAATTTCAATTTCCAAATGGAAATACACAAATGTTCTAAGAAATTTCAACCTCTCCATATTTTTTTGGCCCTTCTTCACATGAAATTTCAAATGAAGGCCTTCTACAAAGTAGACCGTTGGATTAGGCGGACGGCACCCGCCCGATCATGGTCGTCCGTCGGATCGATCGGACGGCGGACTTCCCGTCCGCCCGATCGGGCGGATGCGTTTCCGACGTGCATTGCGTCGACGGACGGACTGCTGCCGTCCGACGAGGCAGACGCATATCCGTCCGCTCGTCCGCGGTCGTCCGATCACGCGGACGCCCGATCGCGCAGACGCCAGATCGTGCGGACGCGTGAGCGCCGTCCGATCGCGCGGACGGCGGACAGCGCCTCGTCAAGTTGTCCGCACAGGTTTAGGGCGTCCGCCAGGGTATAAGAAGGGCGGTTTAGGCCGTCCGCCCTCACTCTTGTTTTCTCCCTTGCATTTTGCAAGCGTGGAGTGGAAAGCTTGGTGGCTTTTTAAGTCTCCATTGGTTCCCCTCCTAGGGAAAGCAATGGTGACATTATTGGGGCCCCTTTGTTGCTTTTTTTCGAAGTTTTGACGTGATTTTTATCATGATGGGACGAACAAAGAAGGCGGGTAAAAGGAAACTAGAGGAGGTGGCAGGTCCATCTAAAGAGGAAGCAAAAGCAAACAAGCCCTCTGAAGCATTGAATGATATGATGATTAAAGTGATCGTGGACTTCTACGAATCGGAGAGCACGATGTCCTTGCAGATGAAGTATGTTCGCTACAATGAGGACTGTCCTAAAAAATTCAAGGACGACATGTGGCAACGGTTGATGGATGCAGTTTCTGTTCCACAATGGCACAGTGAAATGGATAAGAGTGGCTTTGAACAGTTATTGAAAAATAAGGTGCATGACGCGTTGTGGAATGCAAAGGCCATCTTAACGAAGTATGGGAAGTTTCACTGTGAACATAATGCTTCATTTCAGCAAGTCATTCTGAGGGCTGAATTGTTTGTCGGCCGATGTGCTCCATTCGCGTCTGCCAGGAACAGACGAGGATCTATAGGTTGGTGGAAAACCAAGGATGGAATGGTTGAATTGATGGAAGGCAGGAAGCATCTAATAGCACTTCCAGACACGACAACCGTGATTTATTGTGATGATGTTGTGACCAAAGGCGGGTACGCAACAATTCGGAGGGTGCAAATTCGGGGATGCCGTGAAATACCTGAGTATTGGGAGTTTGCAGCAAAGCTATCTAATGTACAACAGACGCTACCTCATCTTGCAAAGGCGGAACACCAAAACGAGTCCATGGCGGTGCGGATTGGCCATCCCGGAGTGATACAGTTTTATGCAGTTCATGCAAGGAGGAATGAAGGGTATGCATATTGGTGGAATGGCGGGACCTTGCGGAAGATGATGCATTTGGATAGAACTTATCCAGACAACATAGGTATGCACTTGCAATATAGCTCGCCAACGGATGCGGATATCATTGCCGCGGGTCATCTTGTACGATTTCGGAAGAAACGTACGGAGCTAGCATGGGCGTTGTTGCATATCATGCATGCGGTGCACGATGCAGGATATTTGCACAATGATATTTCACTGGACAACATTATGTTGCACTTTCCCGCGGACGAGTCGCGCGTATACATTGGAGTGTGCGATTGGGGCATGACTTCATACGTTACAGAACCACCGAAGTCATTGTACGTGTTCACATCCAAACAAGAGATGGATGCTGCTTTGCAAAACCGTTGGTGGGTGACCTCGAAGATTGCATATTTGCACGAAAAAGACAAAAATGTGCAAGTAATTCCAAGTTTATCCATTGCAACGGAGGAGTACGCGGTGTGCAAAATAGCCATGGCAATTAACAGGGATTGCATGTCAGAGGAGTACCACAAGTTGAACATGGAAACGGCAAGCATGAGCAAATTTGATCACCAAGCGTTGGCAATGTCATTTCGTGCGTACTTGGAGCGCCCTTGCAAAGATGGCCCGGAGAATGCGGGCGGTTTGGCACGCATCATCAATCGTTGGACCAGTACTTTCAACTGGCCTATTCCCACTGAACACTTTCGGCGTTCGTATGAATAGATCGGCATAGTATAGTAGCATACGTAAGTATAGAATGATATGTAGTCTATGTTATAGAGAGAATGTACACGTTCGACATATATAATACGTAGTATATATACGGAGCACCAATGTATGGCAACCCAAATGAAATCTATTATATTTTTTGAATTACTGAAAGCATTTGAAAATTTCAGCTATTAATGTTTTTGATCTTTGATACTTGATAGACAAACGTATTCATGGGGGGGGGATGAGATCAATAGTATTTATTGTTGGTAGATGTTGTTGTGCACATAGATACTTGATAAGGTTGTGTAACAATTTGCATGATGTATAAGGTCTAAATAGTAAGTAAGGTAGAAGTACCTATTAGCGCCCTGACTTGCAATCTGAGTATGTTAGGGTGAACTTCAAGAGAGTTATATATTTTTCAGAGGTGTACAAACGTTTCACAAATGAAATTCAAATGACAAAATTCTTTTTGCGGAGCTCTGAGAAATTTATGGCAATTTTAAATAAAATCATGACATGGACAGATCATGATTCAAAATTCGAAAATGCCATTAACCCCAAAAGGATTCGTGCCCCAAATGCACTTCAAAATACTAAAAACTTGTCCCGAAAGGAATGTCAAAAATCAAAATCTTCATGATTAAATTTTTTTTAAGAAAACCAACTTGTCGATCTTTTTGTTAACTTGTTCAAGTAATAGGGTGCATTGTTCCTAAATTTTATTGTGAATTTCCCCACCAATTAATATTTGCAACTAAAAAGATGACTAAAATTTCTCTCAAAATCATTTGAATTTCCTCATAGTGATATAAAATTCATAGTTTCAAGTAATAAAAATATAAGATTGATGTTTGAACAAAATAAGATATGCTTATTTTAGCTTAAGGATGATATTTGACCAAATGGAATAGAAACTATGAATTTTATCGATATAAAATTTATATTTTTGTTTCAATTGATTTTGTGCCGATTTTTAATTGAAATAAAAATAACAAAATCAATTGAAACAAAAATTTGATTGAAACAATAGTTGATTATCAATTGAACCAAAAATGGGAGCAATTGATTTTGAGAAAAAATCTAATTGTTATCATTTTTTTACAAAAATTAAAAATAAATATAAGAAAACTAGCAGAAAAAATCCGAAATACTTTCAATTTCTTCCAAAGGTACAAGTATAAATGGAGATCACTATATATAATTTTCAATTTGCCTTTAAAAAATTTTGAACCAAAAACTACAATAACAAAGACCTCAAAGTCAAATTTGGCTATTAAAGAAAATTAAATTTTTGATTTTATACATTATCAAGAGAAATTCTATTGTAAAATTCTACTTTCTACATATTCTATTTTTCTACAAATTGCTTGATGAAAACTACATATTATTGTAATAATTTTAAAGTACAAAGTTAAGAAAATTATATCAATTATACTATATATTGGAATAGTTTGAAATTTTCACCATTAATGAATGTTAAATGGAAAACTGAATATTGCAATTGAAATTAAGGATTGATCTTAAAACGAATAAATATGAATGAAAAAGACAATGTATTGTGTTTGACGGATTTCAACACATAGAACTTGCAATTGCAATAAATTTTTCAATTCTTGAAATTTTTCAAAATTTTAAGTTCAAATAAAAAGAAAAGTTTTCAAGCTTCATTTTCTTATTTTAAGTCAAATACCAAAATGGCTATATTGAAAGTTAGAATCAAAGTTGAACAAGGCACATCTACTTTTTTTATGCCTAAATTTTAGGGGTTAATGTGGAATCAATGTAACCACATAAAGATGTTGTTTTCAAGATTATTATTATTTTATTATTTTCATCATTATTTTAAAATTATTTTAATACTACTTAATATTCAATGTTTTTAGTTTTTACTAGTAAAATTTAAATTTCTTGAATTTAGAAACAAAATTATTAATTTTTTTAGTATCAGTTTAATAGGGTCATTTGCCATCATTGATGACTACTGACTATTAACGCCTAAAGGAATTATAAAATCAAAATCTTCATCATTAATTTTTTTTTTCCAAAACCAACTTGTTGATCTTCTTATTAACTTGTTCAAGTAATCAAGTACATTGTTCCAAAAATTAATTATGAATTTCCCCACCAATTGCAAGTTCAATGCGCCTAAAACCGCCTACTTTCACTACTTGTACATGTTGCTTTTTGTAGCCTTCAACAATGTACAAAGGGTGTACATTGCAGGGGTGGGCGTTTTCAAAGCCCTATGCCCTTTCAACTTCAAAAATTCATAACTAATTCCACAAAACTTCAAAAATTATAAAACAATTTCGGTTAGATGTCAATTCCACTTGTCTTTCAAAGGCAATTTACTGGAAAATATTTTAAGACGTTGCCCCTCCCCAAAATTCAATTTCAGCTCTTAAATTGACTAGTTACCTTATACGGTAAAAAGTTTTAATTTTTTTTCCAGACATTCTCATCAGGGTCGATGCGAACGCCATCACGGACGCGTGGCGGACGCGGTCGGTCGGAGCGGACGGGATCGCTTTCGTGGCGGACGCCGACGGTCTGGGCGGACGGGCGGTCGGACGGGACCTCCGACGCCGGCTGCTGAGGCAGCCGTCCGCCTCTGTATTTTACCGGGCGCACTAAATTTCGAAATTCAAATGTCACAGGACATCCGCGGGGTGCCGGACGCTGGACGCTGGACGTCCAGACGTCCGCACAGCCCTGTCCCGCTCCCACCTCCGCTTAGGCCTATGGACAATCCAGTTCATATTTCTGACGTAACAGATGGCATGATGCCAGACGGCGATGTGGACATGGAGCTCGAAGCTGAAATCGAACATTACATGATTCACCTAGCAAACGAAAATGAGGTACAGGTCCAGGAATTGGGAGGAACCCTAAAAGTGCAACCCAGTCCTAGAGTGGCAAATGGAACTACCCTGCAAGGAGCCTCGGGCCTGGAAATGGGGGCGGGACATCAGAATGCGATGGTAATACACACCCCAAATGAGACAACCAATCCCAAGCCTGTCCCCGATCAGTCCCACCATGACAGCAGCCCCTTGGAGCCCGCTAGCATCACACTCGCAATGCTAGGTATCAACATAGACTCCTCTAACCCAGCGATCACTAACGTCGAAACAGGCAAACGGTTCGCCTTTACAGATTTCCAAGACGAAGATACATCGTTGGAGGAAGAATCTATACCATCTCAGTATGAAGAAGATGCGTTTGAGGATGCGCAGAACCAACAATTCTCCCCCATACAACTGGGAGCTCGAAGCCCCAACCCCAATCCGCCTAGCTCGCTACAACCTAGATCGATAACTTTCGAGAAAACCAACACGGGCAAACCTCCACAGCGACTGCCTCAACCTTCACCGAATCCTCTCCAACGTCCTCCGTCGCAGATCAACAAAGTAGAAGCTCGGGACAACGAACGAGCTTACAAAGCAATTCAAAAACTTACTGCTGAGAGGATCCGACCAGGTCCCAAGCATCAGCAAAGCACATTGGCTTCTCAGACCCCGAATGTCCAAGGATCCACCTCCTCCCCATCACCAACAGCTGCGGAATTGACCCATTCAGTCAAGAATGCCAGAGCCACAGCAAGATCCCTTTCTTCATCCCCGGCCACCCCACTAGTCGTCCATCCTCCAATCGGAAGTGACTCATGGGGCTACAGAGCCAACCCTACTATGGACAGCGTCGAGGACTCCGCCAATCGATCCTCAGCCAACATCAAACGGATATGAAAGTACACCTACTCTCATTCAACGTTCGAGGTTTGAACGACAAAACCTCAATCTCATTACTTCGTAGTTACATCCATTCCTTTCCCCAGTTAGATATTGTGATGATTCAGGAACACAAGTTGAGGAACCAGGACGCAAAGAACATTAGCAAACTACTGTGGCCCCAAGCCTCGGCATGGACAGCAGATGCTAGTCCAGGTTACAACAATGGACTGAACGATCCAGGAGCTGGCAAAGGTGGCCTCCTCACTCTGATTTCCTCCAAGTATGCCCATACCGTCGTCAAACACGGCTCAATCATGGAAAATTGTGCACAATGGTTTATCCTTCAAGGGTTTCCTGGAGGAGATGTGGGGATCGTAAACATATATGCTCCAAACGATTCACATTCTAGGAGTCAGCTTTGGGAAACTTTGACCCTCGAGCTGCCGCCAAACTGCCGTTGGGTCTTAGCAGGAGATTTCAATATGGTAGAAAATAGGCAGGACAAGACTTCGCCATGTAGTAGACTCGTCCCCATCAACGAAAGGCACCTTTTTGCCAATCTTAAGAGACACCTTCACATTGAAGATAATCCGCGTTCCCCAGGCAGCCTTCCTTACTCATGGGATAATTATAGGAAAGACGGCAATCGTATATTAGCACGGCTTGACAGGGTATATCTTTTCAAGAACGGAACAGGACAATCGAGCCGCAAACTCGTGGAATACATGATTCGTGGTGATAATCCATGGTCAAATCACTCTCCCGTCACAATAGGAATCGAATTCTAAGAAGCTCTGGCCCGTCCATCGAGATGGAAGATGAGTGCATACTGGCTTGAAATTGCCAGGCCGATTATCGTAGGTACATGGCAGAAATTGCCTCCCTCCACCCCTTTTTTTAAGAAGATGAAATTGGTTTCCAGGGCATACAGAGCTTTCTGCAAACAAAAGGTGTCAGATTTGAGGGCAGAAGTCGATGAGGCCTCAAAACAGTTCTCGACCGCCTCGGCAGCCTTCCAAGCTAACCCAGACGACTAGGAGGCCCAAAGAGAACACGGCAAAGCAAGATCCAAGCTTCAGGAAGTGGAAACAAGGAAAGTCGTTGGTAGAAGAATTAGGACTCGAATCAGGTGGAAGCTACGCGGGGACACTGTATCGGAAGAATTCTTCAAAGCCGTTAGGGAGAAGTCGGCCTCCTCTGCCATCACCCACCTCACAAATCCGCAAGGTCAAGCCGTCCATGATCAAGCGGGCATCCGAAGAATATGCTCGGATTTTTACAGTACCCTCTACACCGCCGAACCTGACTCCCAAGACAGAGCCGAGGCTATGGAGGAATTCCTGGGGCTGCTTTCCGAGAAGGTGCCCCAAGACGCCAAAGATGATCTCTCCCAACCGATCACTGAGAGAGAGCTAAAACTGGCACTGGATGCAATGGCTACCAAGAAGAGCCCGGGCCCAGACGGTTTCATCGTCGAGTTTTACCAGAAATACTGGGATCTGATTGGTACGGAATTCACTGAGATGATTCAACTCTCGATTCTTCGAGGCTATCTTCCCTCAGGTATGAATCGGGGATCCATAGTGTTGCTGCATAAAGGGGGAGCCAGAGAAGAGCTTGGCAACTGGCGGCCAATTAGCCTCTTGAACGTGTCATATAAGATCCTAGCTAAGGCCTTACAAAGACGCCTTCAACCCGTGCTCCCAGAGATCATCAGTACGGACCAGACCGCCTTCATTCCTTCCAGATATATACTTGACAATATCCTCCTACTCCACGAAACGATAGCTTGGGCCAAGGAATCAAAACAGGACGCAATGCTATTACAACTTGACTTCAAGAAGGCCTATGACACCGTTCATCTTCCATTTTTATTCAAAATTCTTGTTAAAATGGGTGTGCCAACTCCCTTCGTGGATCTTACCAAACTCCTATTTACGAATGCCGAAGCCTCCGTTAACATCAACGGGTACGATTCTGAATCGTTTCCAGTCCGAAGGGGAGTCAGACAGGGCTGCCCCTTGGCACCATATCTCTTCCTTTTCGTAGGAGAAGCCCTCAACGCTGCTGCGAAACAACTTGTTCATGACCAAGAACTAGCAAGTATCACTCTTCCAGCTTCAGTGGCAGATCAGATCATATGTCAGTATGCCGATGATGTTAATTTCACGATTAGGGGTGAAGAAAAATTCTTCCATCGATTATCTCAACTTATAGATCGATATGGCACGGCGTCTGGACTCAGGATCAATTGGTCTAAGAGTCTAGCTTTTTGGTTATCCAAAGACCCGGCCCCGCCCTGGCTCTCCCAGCTCGAATGCCCATGGGCTACGGATCACCACATGGCAAAGTTATTGGGTTCCCCGTTTGGCATCAATATCCACACCGGAGATATCGATGAATTTTTAGAGGCTAAAATCAGGAAGAAACTCGGGTATTGGTCCACAGTACACCTCTCCTTGGCCGGTCGTGCAGTCATTATAAGTTCGATCTTGCTTAGCACGTTGTGGTACTTCATCACACTTTGGGGAGGATCCTTAGCAGTCGTCAGAAAGCTCCGAGCGGCTATGAGAGACTTCCTGTGGTCGGGTACTACGCACCGTTGCAAAGCCAGAGTGAGTTGGTCCGATTGCTACGCAACTCGAGCCATCGGTGGATTGAATCTAGTAGATCCCGAAGAAGCTCTCCACGCGTTGCTTGTTAAATGGATCATTAAAGCCACCCTACCCGGCTCGTCGAATCTCCTTTTTTTCCTCAGATTTCAACTACTTCAGTGCCGACCACAGACCATGGGCAGATGGCCGGAAATGCCCCAATGGGTCTTTCTCACCAAGTTCCACGCACGCAAGGGCTCGAAGATATGGAACAGGATCATCAACTCATGGAGACGGCTAAACAAACATATAGTCGCTCAACCTCCCAAGAACAGAGACGAAGTCTTATCGACGCCTCTCTGGTGGACAACATTGTTCATCGGAGGCCATCACAGTTTCTCAACGACCAGTGCAGCTGACCTCATGACACAAGGGATGGGCTACATAAAGGACATTTGGGATCCAGGGTCCTATTCCTTCCTTTCATGGGACGCAGTTCGAGACGAATTTGGGCTGCGAGATTCTGACATCCCAGCATACCACAGGTTGGTCTCATCTGTTCCGCACGCCTGGCGTCAAATGTTATCAACAGACTTGATCATATCCCGTAAACACGATTACATTGGAGTCTTTGTACGTGAAGATGACGAACTGCCAACGACAGTCTTTGGTACGACACCTCACTTCAAGCCCCAAATACAACCAGGCTGGACGATGATCGAACTTCCCCGAGGGCACATACAGTTTACACTCGGTGGTAAATCACTAACCCTCAATCCCCGACCTGCTAGAATGACCGAGAACCACCTAGAGTTACGCGGCTGGTTTAAACGGGTTAGGATCACCCAAGCTCGTACCGGTCCCCTTCTCTACGTCGGCATCATAGCCGAGTTGTTCTTTGACCCCAACAGGTGGTTTTGGGGGGAAGTGGGCCCGCTTCACTCATACACGCCTAAGCTCGGGCGTTCTCTGTTGTGCAACCGCACGCAGCTGAACAAACCCATTCATGAGAAATGGCATGGGGATCTCGTGGTAGGCTACCAGCCACGTTGGGGGGAAGTCTGGAATAAACAACGGCCTCAAAAAGAAGCAGGGTTCATGTGGTTGATGTTTCACTGTACGGTGGCGGTCCACTCCTGGAGGAAAATAGCATTTCCGGACATTTCCGCCGCTTACCTGAGCTGTCAAACTGGCGAAGACGAATCTATCTTACACAGATTCCACCACTACACAAAAACTAGGTATGCATGGAACTTCGCCCTCTCAGTGCTCTATCAAGCCTTAGGGATTCCCCCGGTCCATGGAAGCTGGCCAGGTCTCACATGGCAGCAGTGCGTGCTGGGATCAAGACTTCCGAGGAGATTGAAAAGGGGGTCATCGATGTGGTCCTTATTTCGGGGTTCAGTTATCTGGGTGGCATGGTTAGACCGCAATGCAATCTGCTTTAACAACGACGATTGGTCTTTTCAGCAGTTAGAAATCACCTTGTGGGAAGCTTTTACTGACCATGCAAGAGTGGCTTGGCTCAAAACCACCAACCTTTGTGCCCTATACCCGGACAAGATGGGCGTATTCCTGAAACGATACGACAACATCTGGCTCCAAACCAACTTCTTTGGCGTTCGTTCTCATCTTCAGATGTGCTGGACCTTAGTCCGGCCAAAGATGGGAGCCTTCAACTAAACTAAACCTACTGCACCGAAGACTACTGTGTGCCTGACTCTGTGCCGCCCTGGTTGTGTGTTTTTTTCCCTCTTGGGGGGGCTGTTGGGCCTGCCGCCTCGGTGTTTACTAGTTAGTTTAGTGCGCCTCGTCTTTTAAAAAAAAAAAAAAAGAAAAGAGTCAAGATATTCTTTCACCGGGGTCCGCCCTTGGTTCAATGTACTTTTTCCCGTTCAATGGTAAATCGTCCATTTGTTTCAAAAAAAAAAAAAAAAAAAAAATGGCCTGGAGTGGGGGAGAGCCAGAAGAGGGGTGGAAGAAAAAAAAATGGAAGCCTGGGGACTGGAGAGTCTGTGAAAGAAGGGAAGCCTGGGGGAACTGGGGGAGAGAGGTCTAGAACTTGCAAACAGAACCTGCAAACAGAACCAAAGCAGGGATAGGAGAGATGGGGGGGTTGGAAAAACCTCCTACAAAATTAAAACTAAACCGGAGTATAGAAGTGTTTAGGAATTAAAAACTATAGTACGAAGAGCGTGATGATAACGTGTTGAGAATAGAATACTAAACAAAATAGCAAAGCAACAATCAACACCAAAGTATACTCAAAGAACTAAGTGTCTTCATAATAAGTTGGTGGTATATACAAGGGGAGAAGGGAGAGAGACAATGAATAGTTCCCTTCTCCCATTGGACAAGAATGATTCCCTAAGCCACGTGTCACTCACCATTATAGTGAGCGTTCACACTACATATCTTAACAAAAAACCCGACAGTTGAGTTATTCGTAAAGTACCCTAAACTGGGGTTTAAACCCATGAGTTTTGTGAAAAAGCCAGTTGAGTTAAAAAAGTCAAAATAAAAGTGGGTATGAAACTTGTTTTTCCATCAAAATGGTGCCTAAAAAAGTTTGGTCCCCACTTTTGAAGTTATGTGACATAAGTATCTTGCAAAAAAGTTTGACGGTCCAACTATAGTTGCCTTCTCAACTTCAAAAAAAGTCATGCTCAAAGTGGGGGGGACTTTACTAATAACTCAAATATTATGGTAAGTTAGCCGGAAAAAAATGGGATTCTCAAAATTGTCGTCTCTAAATTTCCTACCAAGAAAATAATATTTGAAGGGAAAGGAAAAATGAAAAAAAAAAGAATGGATTTCCTAGAAGTTTACTTACAGATGGACTAAAATGGGTCTTCAAAAAGGAGGAATTCAAGAGGAGAGGGTCATGTCATTAATATCTCCAAAGGCAAATGGACTTTATTACGAAGAATTGCATTGCAAAGAAATTGGTTTTAGATTTTTTTTTAATGGAGACTTGGGGGATAAGGTATAGGGACAAAAACGGATTGTTCTACCTTGCAGGAGGTGTACATTTCAAACTTTCAGATCTCCTCTACTGGAACATAGTAGTCATAATGTAGTGGTGCACAAGGTTTCATGGCACAAATAGGAACTCCTACCTTATATGCAATAACAAAAGAAATTCCTCTCAAATTTTGAGAATGCTAGTAAGCCAAGCACATCTAATATGGCCAAGGCTAGAACTCATTTGCTTTGAAGGTTTTTTAGTTTACGAAATGGAATGAATGTAAAAATGTCTCTCTTAATTTGAAGCAATTAATTTTTGTATTTTGGAATTCTATCTAGTTCATTTGGGGTCCATAAAGTTCAAATATGAATATAAATTTTCCAAATTTGATTGTGGCTAACATTCAATTCATTGTTTTATATGTAATATTGAATAGTGCAAAAAAGTGATATTTCCTATGTTGATTTTTATTAACAATAAGGACAACTAAATTTAAATCACTTACAAAATTAATATTTTCTTATTGTTGTGAAAATTGGTACTACCCTATAATATCTTTAGAATATGATAACTTGTTTATTTTACAAATAGTGAGACTTTGGTAAAGTAGAGTCATTTGCATTAATATGACAAATCTATGTATCATAGTGAAAAAATTTACATTCACAGGCATGTATAAAATATGTAAAATATGGATAAATCTCATCTATTTATCTAAAGGTGTATGCATTCATCTAATTGAGGGTGATAACCTTTCCAAGATTTATGGTAGTTTAACAATTTTATCTTTTAGAAATATAAAAAAATTTATATTTTTTTGAAAAGTTATATATTTTCCATTACTTTTTATTAATGAAAAATTGGTGATGAAAATCATTCCAAGAGCTAATTAGCATAGTATATACTAGTGTGCCATGTGTCGTTGCCACAATCAAAATCAAAGTGAAGTAATTTCCTGATTCTTGAATGTATAAAAACTTTGAAATTTAATAATTCTCACACCATAGGTCCAAACGCCACGAAACAAAGCCTGTGCACCCTTCCTCATTGAGGGTTTTCTGACAATACCAAGATTGTGACCAAAATCAAAATAGAAGTAATATCCTAAATTTTTAGAACCAAAAATATCTCAAAAATATACAACTATGACACTATAGGTCGGAATGCCATGCAACAAAGCCCGTGCATCCCTCCTTGCCAAGGGCTTTCCAATGGTACCAAGCACGTGACCGGGGGACGCATAGTCCAAGAGATCTCAACATGACAAACAAAACAAAATGATTTTTTAAAACCAGCAAGACCTCAAAAAATATATAACTTGCACATTGTAGGTCAAAACGCCATGAAGCAAAGCCCATGCATCCCTCCTTGCCGAGAGCTTTTTGACAGTACCAAGCACTCAATCGAGAGACTCATAGTCAAAGAGATCTCAACACAAATGAAATAAAACAAAAGAGAATATACCAAGCTTCCTTAATGTATAGACAAGCAATATAGATACAAAAGATCTTTTTGTAGATTGGCTCATCGTCATTGTGATTTGTGAAGTAAAAATATACAATTTTTATAATTGGCTTTCAAAAGTAGTGAAGTTTTATAGAAAATATATATTTTAAATTAGACCTTTTCAAATATTGTTATTAAATCTTTATTCATATTTATCCATACGTTTTCAAAGGTGTTAGTATGTAAGTATGAAAATGTGTATGCGAGCTTTAGGTATATGTATATATATGTACATATATTACAATGATTGAAGGTGCTTCTAATATGAGGGTGAATGCAAGAATCATTTGTACTATTTTGTATCACACAACATGTGTTGATTTGTTTTTTGGCCATAACTTTTGAGTTTTAACTCTAAATGACTCAAAATTTATAAAGAAGGTACTCATGACTATTCTACACTTTTTCTAATTTTTTTTAATTTAAAAAATATTAAACTATTTAAAAATAGACTCCAATTGAATGTCACAAATGCTAATTTGGAGGTTTTTAGTACAATTGAGTACCTTTTTTTTTTAATGATTTTGAATTCAAATTTGGATGAAATGGTTTTCTAGTAGACTTATAGAATTTTAGGAAATGGATTTAAGAAAAAGTTATTTTTATACAATGTACAAGTCCACAAAGTGAGCTTCCTTCTACAGTTTTTTGGAAACATGTAAAAAGTGATTTTGGTGATTTTTTTGATGAATAACCATCACCATAAAGTTGTTGCAAATGGAAAAAAAATTATTTATTTTTTAAGAAAATTTCATATTTTTTACTAATTAAAACATCAAAATATGTATTTTCTTGAGGTTTGGCATTTTTCAAGTTCTCCTACTTAGAGATTTTCTTAACAAATTTCCTTCAGTGGTTTTCTTCATCTTAAAGGCATTTATACAAGTCATTTTTTTTTTAAATTTAAATTTTCTTTCTGATTTGAAAGTACTCCCCTAAAAATCAGCCATACATAACAAATAGTACAAGTGTTTCTTGCATTCACCCATGAACATCTATAATGTAGGTATCGAAAATTTAAATATACTATGATAATAAAATATTTCTTTAATAACAACTCTTAACATAGCATAGGTGTATAGTCTTCTAGGCTTATAGACTTACATTCCTAGTCTCACATAATAGCAACCTTCACCTTAGTTATTTATTTTGTTTGTTACACTAAGATCTTTTTAATTGTGCATCTTTTAGTTGCATTTTGGATATAATTGAAATACCCTTGGCGAGGATGGGTGCATGAATTTCCTTTCATTGCATTATGATCTAAGATGTGAAAGTTATTAAATTTTGAAATTTGTATGAATTAAAAAGATTAAGAAATTATACTTTATTTTGTTTTGCCTATGGCAATGTTATTGGGCACACTAGTTATATTGAAAGTTCACATCTTTCTTAAAAATGTTAATTCCAGAGACAATTTTAAAGAAGTGACTTTTGGTTTTCTAATTTATATTATTTTAACAAATGAAAGTGTATTCCAACAAACTAGTACAAAAAATTGTGAATTGCTATAGAAGAAGATAGTCTACTTGGTCCATAACATTCAGTAGCCTATAGAAGGACTGCCTTCCCCTTTGTGAAGTCCCCATCACCTAATTTCATCTGACATTTCTTGGAGTTGCAACTTTAGTTACTGAATGCTGTGGAATACCATTGGTGTTGGATGGAATGGTGTGGGATATTCCACACCATTTCATCCGCTGGGAGGCAGTGTGATAAGCTACTACTGAATGTAATGTCATGATTTGATTTTGATCAGTATTAGATATTTGTTTCAAAACAAGCTCCAATTATAGGATTTATATAAAAATGTGAAAAAAACAAGGATTTGTTCCCAAAAAATCAAAGAAAAATAGTGCATTGAATTGCCTTTTTTTGAGTTTTTTAAATATTAAAATTTTTCTAAAAACTCATGTATTGTTGTTCTTATCTTGGAATAATGAAAAAGTTCTTGAAAATGTCTCAACACTCAAATGAACATAAGGTATACAACCTTTGATCCAAATCAAGAATAATTCAACTAAGAACTATCTAAATGATCACAAAACACACCATATACTTGCATAATACATAGGTAATATACAAATTACAAGTTCTAGTTGCAAAAAATTAATACACACCTATATCTTGTGAAGAATTTTTTTCACAATTTTTCAGGGAAGATTATATATATTTAGAAGTTATAAATAAATTTCATTGTTTCAAAAGAATTAGGTTAATGTTGATTTTGTATCCATATCCATATATAACATAGGACAAGACATCAAACACCTAATTGACAACTTTGATTATATAGTTGTAAAACAAAATTCTTTCAAAAGTTGATGTTTTTACAAAAGTTAAGTTGAATTCAATCCCTAAAAAATTTCATAATTCTAAAGGTGATCTTGATCAACTCTAATGGAGTGATGGTTAACTAACTTTGACTCTTTTAAGATGCATGGCATTTGATTTCAAATGTAATTATTAGACACAAATCCAAGATGGTAAATTGTATGTCAATATGAATTTAAGATCAATTTCTATATATTTCAATATTTTTCAAGGCCAAATTGATAATATTTTTTCATTTTTAAGTGGCATGTGTATAGTTGCCATGTAGCACTACTTTTTGAAGAGGGCAATTTCAAAAGGTCCTTTATTGATAAATGTTCTCTTTTTAATTCCATATCTACTCAATTCATACTGTACAATGTCATATTAAAATTAATAAAATTACTTATCCTTTTCTTACTGCTTTATGTTTTTCAAAGTCCACTAATCAATATTCTAGATTAAATTTATTAAAGAAATTGGTAAATAATTTAATGTTACTACACAATTTTCAATAAGATCATGAGAAAGCCAAGGACAAAGCAAGGGGTGTCCCTTTTTACAATGTGAATTTAATTTCTAGTTATGGGTATGCAAATTTTCATCTAACTTGTAAATGTTTTTGATTATGTTTTCACCAAAATTGCCCCCAACGACGCTAAATTGTGAGCCTAAAAGCGTGAGCCTGAGAGCTGTGAGCGTAGGTTTTGTGAGCCCAGAGAATTAACCAAAAAAAACTATTAACTTTTTAAGCCAAGAGAAAAAAAAAGTGAAGTCATTTAAAAAAAGAAAAAGTTTTTTTTTTTTTTTCCAACTTTATTACCCTAAAATTGATCTCTCGGTACCAAGAGAAGGTTTTCTAGGGTAATGGAGTTGTGCAAAAAAAAGATTTTTTTTTTTTTTTTTAAGTTTTTTTTTTTTTTTTTTTTTTTTCCGACTTTATCACCCTGAAAATTATCTCTCGGTACCAAGAGAAGGTTTTCAAGGGTGAAAAGTCGCAAAAAAAATGAACTAGTAACATAGTCAAAAAAAATGAAAAAAAAGTTGGAAAAAAATGAAAAAAAAAGTTTTGAGAGCTCCAAAGCCCTCTACCTCCAAACCCCTTTCAATATCAAGTGGGATTTTGGAGGGTGATGGAGTTGCAAAAAAAATTTGAAAAATAAAAAGAAGATTGAAAAAAAAATTGAAAAAAATTGAAATTTTTTTTTTTGAAAAAAAAAGTTTTGAAAGTTACAAATTTCAAATCCCATGAGGGGGTACTAGATATAAAAATTCAAAATTCTTGAAGCACGGTAATAAGTCCATGCCCTAAAAATCACTAAAAATTTCACCAAAAATTTTAGGCTCATAGGCTCACGCTCGCAGGCTCACAAAATAGCACCCCCGAAATTGCCCCCAAACTATCATTTCTAATACCCACACCAAATTTTTAAAAAAAATAGTCTTAGATATATGTATCCGTAGGATCTTGAAGTATGCTAGTTTGGAAAAAAAAATATAAATTTTGACCATGGAGATTGTAAGATAATAGCATTTGAATTGACAAAAATTCTTTTTTGGCCTTGAGATAAATTGGGTAGATGCACTTCACAAGTTCACATTTGCATTAAAAAAATGTCCAAACTAGTTCTTCTTTTTTAGATTCATTTTTCAACATAAGTTAGCTTCATTCTTAACAAATTCAAAATCATGTGGAATTGTACAACATATATAGAGAAATAATAGTAAGTAGAAAGAAGTAGAGAATGATTCAAAATACTAAAAACTTAAGAATTTAGTTATGGAATTGAAAAATGTCTATCCCAAACTTTGTTATCTTGCAATAAAGAATATACATCCTATACTATTATTTTTATCAAAAAATATTGAAAATTGAATCAAATGAAGGACTTTAAAATTAATTTAAACCCCTATAGGGTTTTCAACTATGTTTTCACCAGAATTGCTCCAAAAATTTCATTTCTAAAACAAGTACCTAATTACAGGAAAAAACCATTGTTGGACACATGTTGCCATAGGATCTTGTAGTATACTGGTTTGAAAAGATGTAGAAAAAATTTCAGAAATTTCTATTGTGTGGACTGCAAGATATTAGTGGTTGAATGGACAAAAAACCCTTTTTTTGGCCCTTTGAAAAATAAAATAGATGCAATTCAAAAATACACATTTATTAGTATGAAAAAATGTCTAAAATGGTTGTAAGTCTTTACATTCATTCTTCAAGGCAAATTGGCTACATGCTAAAAAAATTCAAATCATTCAAGGTTGTACAATATATAGGAAAAAATGATAAATACAGAGAAGTAGAGAATGATTCAAAAATGCTAAATTTCTAATAATTTATTTATGGAATTGAAAAATGCCAATTCCAATGGTTGTACTTTTGTAATAAACAATCTACAACCAACATTTTATTTTATTTTTTAAATATTGAAAATTGATTAAAGCAAAGGACTTCGAAGTTTATTTTAGAATAATAGAATTCATAATTTCTTGGAAACTAAAAACTCTAATAACTTTTGTTTCATTAATCAAAATGGAATGATTCAAAGCTATTTACATATACATAAATTCTGGAAAACCAATTTCAAATTTTTATTTTCAAAAAAAGTGATTTTTTAGTCTCATTGGATTGCCTCAATTGAAAAAGAAACAATATTTTATACAATAACTTTTTAACCTTGTAGTCAAAAGTTATGAAAATTGATGGGCCTTAACCTATTATGTGGTCAATTTTTTTTTAATTTGCTTGTTTTTCTTCATGTACCCACCCTTGGCTTGGGTATTGTTTCTTCACTCTTGTTTTTAATGCAATGACTTTGTCTAATTGTTTGGAAAAAAATAGCTACTCCCCAAAAAAATATTTGTGTGGAAATTCTTTAAAAAAAATCCATTTGTTGTGAGCTATCCAAAATTTCTAAATGCCTCAAAATGTAGCTTAGTCTTGTAGGTATTAAAGTAGACAATCCATAGCTACCTACAAAATAAAATGGAATGATTCAAATCTTTCTATATATGCAAAAATCTTAGTAAAACCAATTTCAAATTTATATTTTTGAAAAAAGTTATTCTTTAAGAAATTTTTAGGTTGCTCAATGAAAATCACCTATCATACAATAACTTTTTAATGATGTAATACCTAAAGGACCAAGGCCATTTCCCCCCCAAAACCACTCCAAACTATCATTTCTGTTCTATTCATCCAAGAAAACAGTAAAAAAAAAATTTAGTATCTAACTATAGGATCTTATACTATTCTTGTCAAAGATCATATGGTAAATATTTCATGAAATTTGATTGTATAGATGGGAACATACTAGCATTTGAAGTTCAAAAAAGAAGGTTTTTTGAACACTAACTTGCAATTTCAATTTTCAAATGACTTTGACTGCCAATTATAGAAGCTTTTTATACTATAGATGCGTGATGTTAAATCCTCCTTATGAAGGTGGGCCCAATTGACCTGGTGCGAGCATAAGACAACGGGCATAGTCTAACCTATCGGTTGTTTGGTACAACTCCAAAATATAAGTCTACATCCCCAATGGATATGCAGGACTACGGTCATTCTATGTCCTATATATAATGGATATGGCCGTAGTTTCTTTTTTAATCTCACATATCCCATATGGATTGTGTTACCTCTTCTCCTCTCACATGTATATAAAGAGCTTGCTTTTTCATTCCTAAATGCAAATAATGGATGGTTTTGGAGGCAAAGTGAAAAACATGTTGGATTCAATATTAATAAGCTCTTATAAGTGGTATGCATTCTTGTGAGCACCTCTTTCCAAAAGAAAATTGTGCTTTGTTTTTCTTTCTATAGAAAATTTGAACTTTGAACTTCTCGGCAGTGTGTATTGTAGTAGAATTTTATTGTCCTACAAGTCATGCACCAAATAAATACTTCAAAAATTTTAAGATTATCGGGAATTTAATTAGTCTGAGGCTACTTGTAGAAGAGGATTTTACACGAGTTGGAAATTCCCTTAATTAGTATGAAAGATTCGTTCCAGGGAGAATACTATTAGAACTAAAGAAAATTAGCAATTGGAAATACAAAACCCGAGTAGCACAACCTAAGGATCTAAACCCCGTTATACCAAATAGGATTAAATAGATATATTTTATTTATTTATTTTTAACTTCTACAAGCAGTAGACTTATTCCAAAATTGGCTCTGTTCCGAATTGGTAAATCAGCACCCAGCAAGCAACCAACTGGATTCAACATCCGACTTGTCAACAACCATTCACCAAGTTGGCTGCATCCAGCAACATCACCACTTACAGCTTTCCAACTTGGCTTCTGAATTTATTTATTTTATCTTTATTCTTAATTCAATTAATCTCACACCAACTCGGAAATTCTACACTCTGGCTTCCATTAGCTTAAATTCCTATTTGGATTTTACACTGAATTTGTACACACACTGGCTTCACATGAAAATGTCCAATTCGGCTTTACTTTCCACACTCATACTCCAGGCTTCATACATAATTCCCTATTTGGCATTTTCAATGTTCACAATTCCACTCTTAACAGATCATACACAATCTCACACAACCGATAAACATTTGTAAATTCACAATTTCCAATTCAGTCACACACACTGTTCCAATTTGGCTTTTTTCACAAGACCAGAAACACAACAGACTGTATTCATCAAATTCACATTCCAATTCTGGTTTGACATACACACAAATTCAATCATAAAAATTTATAAACCAATTCCAATACAATATCACAACTCCAATTAGGTTTTCAGACAACACACAATAACAAATCATTAACAAGACACACATCCAATTAGGTAATTCACACAGATCACACAACACATATGCAATTTCGGCAATTTTAATTCCAATTTGTATTACTCAAAAATCGAAAATTACAACAAAACAATACAACCAACTCGGCCGGACTCACACTCGTTTCTCTCTGCAGTGGGTGAAAAAGACCAGAAAACCAACTCGGAAGTAATACCCCTCCAGCACCGCTTGGCTCCAATCTGAAACAACATACCATTCCAAATCGACTGAACATGCCTATTTGAATCCTTTAACAATCTACCCATCGGAATCTAAGGCGCCAACCTGGCCTTCCCACTCGGCTAACCTTTAAATCTGAGTTGGACATTTAAAACAATTCAATCGACATGTGAAAATTACTTCCAATTGGTAAAACTGCACAACTTAGCCTAACCAACTGGAATTTACCAAAACAAAATTTTGACAAGAAAAATTAGCCTGTCTACACTACTCCTTAAGCAATATCATTGCTCTTCTACAACAGCAACCATGTTTCTTCCAATTTTGACAACAATCCTTCAACTCCAAATAAACACTAAATCTTGCTTCTTCTACCCTCGTTCCTTATCATTTTGTGGAGCGATTCTAACAACATTTTTTAAAGTTCTTGTAGGACATAGAAGTAGTAGGATACCCTCAGACTAATTAAGTTCGTGATAATCTTAAAACTATTGAGGTATTTATTTAGTGTAAGACTTGTAGGACAATAAAATTCTACTACAATATACACTGCCGAGAAGTTCAAGGTTCAAATTTTCTATAGAAAGAAAAACAAAGCACAATTTTCTTTTGGAAAGAGGTGCTCACAAGAATGCATACCACTTACAAAAGCTTATTAATATTGAATCCAAGATATTTTTCACTTTGCTTCCAAAACCATCCATTACTTGCATTTAGGAATGAAAAAGCAATCTCCTTATATACATGTGAGAGGAGAAGAGGTAACACAATCCATATGGGATATGTGAGATCAAAAAAGAAACTACGGCCATATCCATTATATATAGGACATAGAATGACCGTAGTCTTGCATATCCATTGGGGATGTAGACTTATACCCTACAGTTGTACCAAACAACCCATAGGTTAGACTATGCCCGTTGTCTTATGCACGCACCAAGTCAATTGGGCCCACCTTCATAAGGAAGATTTAACATCCCGCACTATAGACCTTGAATTAAAAACTCTTTGTCCTGAAGAATTGAGCTGAAAGTCTCAAAAAAAAATTTGGAAGAATAAATACTTCATTTTTATTCTTTAAAGAATTGATAAGTAGAGGTGGATTCAAGATTGAAAGAAAAACTAAATTGTTAACATTTGTAAGATGGGATTGAGACTCAATAATCCCCAAAGTAAGATTGTTCTAGATAACAAACTCAACCTTGTCAATTTATTTCTTAAAATTGTAAAAATTGCATTAAGAACTAAGTTCTATACATTATTTTTTAAGAAGATGTTCAAAATTGCCTCTAAAATAAGATTGTTCATAACGTTTTACATCACTAATCCAAATGGAATGAATTAAAGCTTTACATCTAAACAAAGATAAGATTTCCAAAGAAAAAAAATTCAAATTTTAATTTCAAATTTTTGAGAATTTTTTTCTACCTGGCAACATGAAAATTATTTTTAAGGTGACATAACTTTTGCTACCAAGCACCAATTGAAATAAAAATTATATTCCCACAAAGTTAACATTTGTTTCTATCTTACAAGAAAGTTTCAAAGAAATTTACTAAAGTTTGAGGTCATAGGTACCTACCCAAACTCTTCAAAATCTCCTAAGGGGACTCTTGGTCTTTTAAGAGTTAAAAGTTATGAAGATTGGTGGGCCTTCAAGCCTCTTCATTTGGTTCATGTTATATGAAAATTTCAAAGAAAAAAAAAATGAAAATATCATTTGGAATGAGATGCCCCAAATGGATATTTTATAAAAAATGATTTTTTTAGGGATTAAAGCATTCACATTATTATAAAAAGATGCAAAATAAACTATTTATCCTCAAATTTTCATTGAATGAAGATTTTTGATGGAAAAAAATATATAAATGGATAATATAATAGTAGAATATAATCTAAGTAGAAAAACACCTAGTTTAAATGACTAGAAGATTTATTGCAATTAGACAAATAATCCATTCTATCCTTCAACAAATCCACCATGCTAATTAAGGCCATCCAAAGAGTTTGTCCTCTACTTCATGCATATTAGGATTGTTAATTCAAAAATTGGCATTTCTTGTTTGAATTTAAATGTTAGCTTGTTCAAATATGTCATTACATTCAAAAGCATATGTGACCATTTTGTATATGAGTATCACTCAAAAATCCTTGTACACCTACACAAATAGTTGATGGAGCCTTAGTCTACTTAGAGAGTCCAACATATTAATACATTAATTTTCTTAGAAAAATAATTGTAAACTTTAGAAAGAAGAGAGAAAAAAATCAATCCAACCTCTGGGCTAGCTTGAGTGTGCACATTAAAAAATGAACTAATTTAGATAAGTGGAAGTTGAGTAAGCAAATTACCCTAAGGGATTGGCAATATGGCAATAGGATACATCATCCCACCATTGATCATCAACTACTTTGATAAGTGACAAATGTATCAAATGCAAATACGTGTGTAGATTTGTTCCTATGACTCCATTGAGAATACAAAAAATATTGCAATTTTTTATAGTCTACATTCATTCTTTTTCAATCTCTAAAATGGCTTAGAGGGTATATATCCTATGTTCAATGCAATTATAGTTGAAACTATAATGAGGAACATTTAACCCCTAAAAGCCCAAGGGGTTAGGACAAAACACAAATGTGCTATAAAATATAAGAATTACAACTTTTCTGAAGTTAGTATCAAAGAAGATAATGTAAAGCACAACAAGTAGAAAGTATATATACAATCAAAGTAAGAAAAATGTTTTTAGATTATTTTTAAATAAATTTTGAAGATATAACTTCAAAAATTCACCAAAAATACAATTTCTATTTTTAGGATTAGAAATTTTTTTTGATTGGTTAAAATTGTGTTTTTTATTGATTTATAGAAAAATGCAAAATATTCAACCTCTATAAGCCCAAGGGATTAAGACAAAATACAAATGTGTTATAAAATATAAGCTTTACAACTTTTTTGAAGTTAGCATCAAAGAAGATAATGTAAAGCACAAAAAGTAGAAAGTATACATATGATCAAAATTTAAAAAATATTTATAGATTCTCTTCAAATGAATTTTGAAGATATAACTTCAAAAATTTACCAAAAATACAATTTCTATTTTTATGATTTGAAATTTTTTTTTATTGGTCAAAATTATGGTTTTTATTGACTTGTAAAAAAATAAAAAATATTTACTAATGAAAGCATCAGTAATTCCCCCAAATAGTAAGTTTTTCAACACTAAGCAATTTTAGACACTTTGTACTATTTCTCCTTTTTTTTGCTATAACTTTTGTTTGACCGTACTGATCTTAGTTTTGAATATCAATGTTGAAAGAAAACCCAATTTTTTCAAAACTGAAAAAAGAAATTTTGAAATTTTTTTTTTTGCTCGAAAATTCTACCCGAAGTTAGGCAGCGACCAGAAAATGGTCGCTTGAGCGCTTAGGGGTTAAGATTCACCATGGATTTATGCATATGTAACTATTTCCAAAAAGCCTTATCATTTTTTAGAGGCAATTACAAAGTTATAAGTCATCTTGAACCTTATTTCACATTTTTGTATGACACTCATTATTAGCATTGTCTGAATGTCAACATTTAAAGAAAAAAGCACAAATGGGTGATTGTAAGAAACACTAGTCCTATTTCCCATCACAATTGGAGTTTTGTTGTTCTTTTCTGCTATAAATTTTGAATAAAAATATTTGAGAATATAAAATAATTATTGGACCTCTTTAATTTGATGGTTCTTACATCCATTATTTTTCAGAAAAAAAAATCATTTTATATTTACAATTATTTTTTGTTAATTTGTCACAAATTGAGGTTTAGGGTTCTTTACTATGTTAGGAGTACCCAAATTTAATGATTTAAAGTTGAAATTTTCATGGTGCATTTGCATAGTAGGAAAGCATATTCCTACGAAAGGGCATCTAAAAATACATTATTTTATGTCCTCCACATGCATGCAAATAGCACTCCAATTGCACGCAATTTTTGACCATTGACAATGGTGCTAAGATTATTTTTGGGTGGAATCTCATCACCATCAACTCTTCCAAAATGGTCAATTTTTAGATTTGAGAAAAAGAACATTTCCTATTTTTTACAAATTAAAATGTAAATATGCCCATTTTCATGAGATTTTCCACTTTTCTAGTTCTCCTACTTAGAGAGTTTTCCTAAGCTTTTCCTCCATAGGGTACCTTCTTCTTTAAGGTGTATACATTGTACATATTTTTTATATTTAAAAAAAATTGTTTTTCGAATTAAATAGTACTCCTAAAGAAAAAGAGGGTGTATTGTAAAACACTACGGAAAATGAACGGTGTTTCTTGCAATGACCCAAATTTTCAAAGAAGGCATTGTAATTAAACCAAAAAGAAAGTAATTTGAAGAAGCCATTATGTAAACCAACCAATTTAGTGTTTATTATATTCTTTTCAACATGTTGGATTTAATTTCTATACAAATGAATACCCACTATTAATTATTAAGGTTTTATTCAAATGAACTTTGGAAGAGGATACCTCTCTATTTCTGAGCCACAATGATGAAGTCTACTTCCATGTCAATAGGATTTATTTCCTATTTGCAAAGAAATATACATTACTTCACTATCCAATTTTAAAAAAATTGGAATAATGCAATAAATAGCAATAAGTGTGCTTGTATTTTAATCCTAGTATGATAAATCTATCACCATGGTGATGATCAACTAAGCAACTATTCAATGATCAAATGAGTATAGTAGAACCACCAGTAATTGATCATTTAAGATATTCTAAACATGATTTGGTATAGTACAAGCCAAAACAAATATTTTTGGAGGTACAGTGATAGAAATGATGGGAATTGCAATAAAATTGTAATTTTATCATATGAATTGAAATTACTATGAATTTCAAAAGGCAAAAAGTGTGCTAGACCTATTGTCAATATCAAGACTCTTCTAATTTTGATCATTCAAAAAACAACTTTTTCACTTAGTGCTTTCAATTTTTTGCATACTACTTTGGGACATGTGTCATGAACTTTTAGTCCCAACTTTGAAAATGAGAAAAAAAAACATTCTAGCTTTGGTTGGAAATACATCAATCTGCAGATTGGCTATGGAGTGTTGGTTGGTTATGGATGATTCTACCTTATGTGCATTTTTCTAATGGTTTGCAAAAATGTCAATAACTATTTGTCATTTTCTTTCTTACAAGGATAAGAACTAGAATTTTCTTTTTGATTTGAACAAATGATTTCAAATAGTAAGAATACTAAACAAACTAATTTAAGAAAATTCTCACTTCATTCATAGATCAAACTTGTATTGATGCATTTTGTCTTTAAAAGAAGTTCCAGCCAGTAAGACTTTATTTTTAATTCAAATAGATATTTTAAAAATATTTAATTGATAGATTTTTGTAAGAAAATCAATTGTATAATATCTCATTTGTATTAATCAATTTGAGTGAATTTATGTTAACATTTTGACTTTGTAGTAAAAATACATAGAAAAAATTCAAAATTAATGAAATTTAAACTTATGTTCATTGTATATGCTACATGTCAAGGAAAAAAAATTGAAGCCACATTACAAAAAATACAACAAATATCCACGATCACAATAAAGATGGTAAAACAATTTTTTTGTAATGGTGGAATAATCTTAAAACAAATTGTAAAAACTATCGTGATATAATATCTACACAACAAATAGTTTGTATTTGGTACCTTAAAAAAGTCCAGACTCATAAATGTGATTTCACAAGATATGAACATTTTTGCCTTATGTATATATTATTCTGCCTTCAATTGGTACAAAATTATTCTAATTTTTCATGATTTAGTAATTTAATTCACTCCAAATTAACTCCTAAGGACGAAGCTGCATTTCTTTGGCAACATAGCAACTTTGGAACAACTACTATGAATGGAGTTTTTATTTTTGTTTTTTGAATTTTTTACAATACAAGTGGACGAGGAATATCTTCAAGGCCCAACAATTAATATAACTTTTGATTAGATGGTTCAAAAGTTATTGTATGGTGTAAACTTTTTTTTTCTTGACTAGGCAATTTAGGCAAATATGAAAAAATTGCTTCTTTTATAAATAAAAATTTGAAATTGGTTTTGAAGATTTATACATACATAGAAAGCTCTGAATCATTCCATTTTGATAAACCCCTAAGGGACCAAACTATTTTTTTTTTGGCAATGTAGCAATTTAGGTAATCTACTACAAATGGAATTTTTATTTTCTTCTTTGAAATTTTCACACAACATTTTTTGGGGCAGTTGCTTTAAGGTTCAACAATTTTCAAAACTTTTGAATACTTCAGGTTTAAAAGTTATTGTATGATACGTAATTTTTAGTATTCAACAAGTAGCTTGGGTACTCTAAAAACAATATGAAAAGAACAATTTTTTGAAAAATAAAAATTTGAAATTAGATTTCTGGATTTATCTCTCTCTCTCTCTATATATATATATATATGGATAGCATTGAATCATTTTGTTTTGTCTAATGAAACAAAAGTTACTAGGGTTTTTAGTTTGCAAGAAATTATAGATTTTACTACTCTAAAATAAACTTGCAAGTCCTTTGTTTAACCCAATTCTCAATATTAAAAAAAATAAATTAAAATATAGCCTGTAGATTGTTTATTACAAAAGTGCAAGTTCCATTTGGATTGGCATTTTTCAATTCCATAAATAATTATTAGCAATTTAGTAAATTTCTTGAGCATTTAGCCAATTTGTCTTGAAGAATGAATGCAAAGACTTACAACCCTTTTAGACATTTTTTCATACTAACAAGTGTGTGTTTGTGAAGTGCATCTATTTTATTTTTCAAAGGGCCAAAAAAAGGGCTTTCTATCCATTCAACTATTAGTATCTTGCAATCTACACAATAGAAATTTTTGAAGTTTTTTCCACATCTCCTTCACTTTAGAATACCTTTGGAGTTTTTCTACATGACTAGTATTTTGCCTATTAAATTTTCAATTGTGATTAAATATATTAATTATTTACTCTCTACTTACTATCAATGATCACTAATTTATTTTGTATTGAAAAGTATTTAGTCAATTATTTTTTGTTCAAATACCAATGTATATATTCATAATATATTATACAACTACAAAGGCTTTTAGATCCTTTTAGGGTTAAACCAACTTACTATAAGATCCTATGGTTACATGTGGCCAACAATTTTATTTATTTATTTAGTTGTAATAAAAATGACAATTTTTAAGTGTTTTAGGTGAAAACGTAGTAAATAAAATTTATGGGTTGATGAGATGAAAATTTCGAGGAGCTTTAATTTGTGGGCAATTATGGATTCAATTGCCTACTCTAAAATAAACTTTAAAGTCTTTTAATTCAATCAATTTTTAATATTTTTGAAAAAAATGAAAACATTAGGTGTAGATTGTTTATAACAACATTACCACCATTGGGATTAGAGTTTTTCAATTCCATAACTAAATTATCAACACTTCAATATTTTGAATCATTTTCTACTTTTCTACTTGCTATTATTTTCCTATGTATTACACAATTGCAGATGATTTGAAATTCTTCATACATGTAGCTTGCTTGTATTGAAGAATGAATCTTAAGAAGCACCCAACAACACGGACAATTTTTGATGCAATGTGACCTTGCAAAATGTAGTTGTGTTATTTTTTGCAAGGCCAAAAAAAGTTTTTTGTCAATTCAAATGCTAATATCTTACAATCTACATGGTGGAAATTTTGAAACATTTTCACATCTTATCAAACTAGTGTACTACAAGATTCTAAGATTAAATGCGTCCAAAAAGTTTTTTTTAATAAATTTACTATTTATATTAACCTCTAAAGGTTTTTGATTATGTTTTCACCAAAAATGCTCCAAAACTGCCATTTCTAATACAAGTGCAATTTTTTTTTTAAAAACACATTTTTGACTCATGTAATCGTAGGATCTTGTATTAAGGTGGTTTGTAAGCATGTGGAAAAAATTTCAGAAATTTTTGCTGTGTAGATTGCAAGATATAAGCATTTGAATTGACAAAAATTGTTTTTTTATCTCTGTGAAAATCCAGGCAACTGCACCTCATAAGGTCACATTTGTGCGAAAAAAAATTCAAAATGGTGGTTACTCTTTGAATTCATACTTCAATGCAAGTTGGCTACATTCTCAAAAAATTTCAAACCATTTGGAATTGTACAACATATAGAAAAAAATAAGTAAGTAGAAAGAAGTAAAAAATGAGCCAAAATACTAAATTGTGAACATTTTATTCATGGAATTGAAAATTTTCAATCTCAATGGTTAAAATGTTGTAATAAACAATCTACATCTTTTGTTTTTATTTTTTTTCAAAAATATAAAAAATTTAATTAAATGAAGAATTTCAAACTTTTTTTTGTACTGTAGAGATTTTGTAACTGACCGCAAACTACCCCAAACTCAAAATCTTCATAACTTTTGACTCATTGATCGTAATGGATTGATTCAAAGCATCCCATGTCTGTATAAGCCTAAAGAATCAATTTGAAATTTCACTTTTAAAAAAAAAGTTTGAAAAAGTTTTCTCAGCTGCCCAGATTGCCCGCCGAGTAAAGAAAACAACATATCTTGCCATAACTTTTTAATCGTGAAGTCAAAAGTTATGAAAATTGTCGGGCCTTAAAGCTACTCCTTGGGCACACATTGTATCAAAATTTCAAAAAACAACAACAAAAACTCCATCCATAGTGAGCTGCCCAAAAAATTTATAATCTCAAAAAACGTTGTTAAGGGCTTTAGGGGTTAATAATGACATTTTTGGAGCTTTTTCTGGTGAAAATGTAGTCAAGAAATCTAGTGGGTTAAATTGTACTTGATACTATATAGCCCTAAATATTAGATTGCAATGAGATGCTACCAAAACCAATTATGAAGATTGAATATGTATAGTTGGGAGATCAAAGTTGATAGATGCTAAAACTAGAAATGTTTCCCCATGTAAATTTTATATTTTAAAATAAATAAATTTTATATATTTAAAAAAATAGTTTATGTAAATTTAGGACATCTTTTTTCAGAACTATTTTTTGTTGGCCTAATAGCTGGATATGGTACAGAAATTTTGGAGTGAAAATAAAATCTTCTACTCCTTTTGTTCCACTATAAACCTCCTAAAATCTTGCTCTTGAGAAATTAACTATTTTTTAAGTCATAGTGCTAGCAATACATGCATTGAGGAACAATCAACCCATCCCCAAAATCTATACAAAATGTTTAGTTTAGGTGCTATCATTTAGACATCCTAAATCGATGTGCAAAATATGATTTTTGAGTGTATTTTGGAAATGTTGCCACTTCTATTATTTTAAATTTTTTAAAGGGTGGTGGCAACACTAAGATTCTAGAAACTTCTTCTCTAACCTAAATATCCAAGAAAACAAAACCTAGTTGACTTTATAATCAAATTTGCATAGGAACAAAGGGGGCACTTAATGCATTGTTTATACTAGTATTTGAAGGAGCAATTCATGCAATGAGCTTTAAATGGGCAAGGCTAAGCTTGCAAATCTTAAGGTTTGCTCCCACATTGTTTCACTTGCCTTTACAAGGTCATTCAACACAAAAAAGTTGAAAAAAAACTGATACTAAATGGTCAAAATTAAGAAATGGAGTTTTTTGGTGGAACAGAGACTCTATCTGATTTGGAGCTTTTTAGTGGAACAGAGGGAGTAGTTTTTTGTTTTGACAATCCGTCCAAGTTGCATTCATGTCTGACCGCAGTAGCAAAAAAAAACTCCAGAGGGCGGGCATCGCACGGTCACGATGAATCTGAACCTCACAATCGCATGAGCTGTCCGATTCGAGGAAAATCTACGGTGGCCGCCCGAGGCCTGGGCGGGGCATCCGTCTACGATGGTCCGTCGACTGCCGTCGGTATCGTCTACATTCCGTCGACGTCCGTCGTGTTTCACGTCCCCGAGGCCGACGAGGCTCGGTTACAGCCTTCGTCTTCCTCACCTTGTGCGCACGGGTGACAGACACCCGATTGCGGAGAACGCAACCAGCGATTCCGTCATTCCTTAAACGCAATCGAATCCCTGGGGTCGACCTGCCTGATTGTCTCGTCGCTCTTTCTGCCTAGGAATTCGGCCACTAACTCTAGGTGCACTTGTTACAGAAAACCTTGAAGCTAGGCGCAGGTCGTAAGTTTCGTATGCACAGGATGTGGTAAATGTTTTTTTGCTTGTTAGAATTGAAGAAGAGGTCGGTGTGGATGGTGTCAGGTTGCAGAGAGAGTTGATCTTTGACGAGTTGTTATTACTGGTATGTATTTTATTTTCTTAAAGGTTTTTGTAGTTCAACGAGTTTTGGGTGCGGAAGCGATAAGTTGAGGAGGTCAGGGAGTTGTTTCTCATTCTTGTGAAACACGGAGAAGATAGAGTATTACTGCGCAGGGTTTTTTTATTGTTCTTGGGTGTTAGTCGTTGAATTGTTTGTGGATTGAGCTTTGGCAGGGAGCTGAAGTTCTTTGGTATTTGACTTCGTGGAGGTGCTTCTTAGAATATTGTTACGAATCTTGGATTTTCGTGTGGAGAGTTAGGGAGAGAGAGATAGGTAGGTTTGGAAAAGCTCGGAGATAAGCAGATGAAGGTGAGAGTACCGAGGGAAGAGCGACGAGGAAATGAGCACTGTGGAAGGTGTCGGATTGGGGGGGATAACGACCCATGAATGTGCTGGAAAAGAGCGGAGGAACTTAAGTGCTAGAATGATGTGGTTTTCCACATTTTCTCGAGGGTGCGATTCTGGCTCGTGAAAATGTTGTTACTGCTCTTAGGATCAGAGGTTTTGTTATTACCCCGAACTGCAGGGGTTGTACAGAACTACTTCCAGTGCTGAAGGACCGCAAGTTCCAACCTAGTTATTTTCCGGGTTTTGCACTCTACAAAGGAGATAACGCTACTCGGTTTGATGGCACAATCGGCTATGGCGGGATCTGGTCCCAATGCGCATGCGAAAGCTAACAGTAATTCCGCTGTCAAGGCGCAGTTACAAAGCACCAACCAGAATGCAGAGAATGGGAACGGGAATGGTTCTCCGAGGTATTCTGCTCCAGCGGAAGTAGCATCAGTAGCTCCGACGACGAATGGCGCCGTCGTCTCCAACGCAAATGGAACGCCTGCCACTAATGGCAACGGCGAAAATGTGGTGAGCTTGAAACACGACTCTGGCTTGGCTACTGAGTGGAGCGCAGAGGAGCAATCCCTCCTCGAAGAAGCTCTTAACAAGTAAATCCACTTTCTCTCTCTCTCTCTCTATCATTGCAGAGCACCCCCCCCTTCGCCCCCTTCCTCTTTCCATTCCTCGTCATGCATTGAGCTCGCTGCAGTCGGGGAGTTTAGAAAGTGCGATAAACTTGCTTCGATCTCAGCGGCGGAAGTGAGGCGGTGTTAAACTTTTTGAGAATTGCGACCTTTCGTTTTCTTTTTACGGTGGCACGGTTTTCGCCGATTATTTTCCTTGTCTGCCGTCGAAACACTGGTTTCCTCCTCTCTGTTGTTAAAGGTAAGTTTGCTGCTCGTTTGCATTTGAAAGTCACCACTCGGAGTGCGACTTGTCCAGTCTCTAGTTCGATGCCATTGGTGTTAATCAACCACGGGATTTCGCTGGACCGGCTGCTTGCGACTCTAGTCACATTTGCTGTCATTCTGAAGTTGGCCTTATCGTCAAAAGATTGGTTCTCGCTCTGTACATCACGTTATTCTTTTTTATCCGAGCGCAGAAGCCAAGTAAAATGAAATAGTCGGATTGCCTCCAAGATGCGAATTTGTTTAGTCTTCTGAACCAAGCACTAGAAATTGCTGACGGTCCCTGCTTAGTATGCAGTAAGCGGACTCAATAAGTAGGATATCTGGATGAATTGACAACAGCACATGAATACAGTTAAGGTGCACGTGTACCATTTCATTCCGCTGAGTAGCAGAAGCAATTCTTAGAAGATTCTCGTCTCTTGGTCATATAATGCGCAGTAGAGAGGTTTCAATCGTACTTTAGTTTTGTTCAAGAGATCATGAGAGGGGGTCAGTGAATATTTCATGCGTGACGATCTTACATGATAGTGGAAGTGAACCTGCGAACGACCAATGTGAAATAGTTTTAATTGGACTTGTTTCTTTTTTTCTGTTTGGCAGGCATGTGGGTCAGACAAATAGCCTTGTCAAGTATATTAAAATTGCATCTCAACTCAATGAGAAGACCGTGCGAGACGTTGCACTACGCGTTCGATGGATGACTGTGAGTGTTTTTTCACTTCCTCTGAATTACTTGCACACCTTTCACACTTTGGTTGTGCAGCTCAGAAAGCTGTGCATGTACCCTTTCTTGTTTCTACTAGTCTTGCTCTTTGAAACGACAAGCTTCATTAAAGCTTATGAAAGTTGCTGTACACGGTAATGATCAGAAGAAAGAGAACGGGAAGAGGCGAAAAGACGAGGTGCAGAATGCAACCAAGAAGACCAAGGACAAAAAGGTATTCATCCTGTTGTACGTTTTCGATGTAATATCTTATCGATGACTCTTGAGTGCTTCATTTCTGTGTAAGCACACAAATGATCATTGAAGAACAGATATGTAAAGGCTATGGGCATGCTTTGATTTTATTGGAGTTACTGTCTCATTGGTGACAGGACAAAGCAGAGACAACATCAAAGCCAATGCCCAGTAGCAACATCGTTCCGAGGACGCCGATGCCAATGTATTCAACTCCTCCACCCATCGACAATGACGACGGGATCTCTAATGACGGTGAGTGCTCGACTTTATACTTCTTTGTTGCGACTATTTCCATATTGCTTGGCGCTTTGTAGAAGTTGTTTCCTGTTAATATCCGATCTGAATATAGAGTTGACAATGGGAGTGTATTTTAAATGTCGATCACTCCAAAGTCGTGTCCTCACGTCTTTAGTGTGTTTTGCAGCAATTGGAGGTCCGAGTGGGCAATTGCTACAGGAGAACGTCCAAGTTATTGCCCAGATTCGCTCCAACCTTGCTTCTATGAAGGTACGTCATATGATTCTTGGCACTTGTTAGTCTCCCTTCCGATTTGGTCACTAGTTTTTGTCAGAGATACACATAGTTAACTGACATTTATGTTTTTGAAATGCGTGGGCATCGACTTTTCTATTTAATTAGTATTTTCCTGATACCACTAATCTTCATTGACATTATTCTTTATTGCGTTGACAGATGCAGGAAAACACTGATCTGCTGGTTCGGTTCAGGGACAACATTTATGCAATTTTGAATGGGTAATCATTTCTTACTTCGTCGAATCAATTAAAATATTCGAAGTTGAAAGTGCGAAATATGCTCTTGGCGGTCTCTGACTCACTTGACCGTTGATTTGGACGCAGGATGACCAACATGCCAGGCATAATGAGTCAAATGCCACCATTGCCAGTGAAGCTGAATACGGAGTTGGCAGACAGCATTTTGCCCAAGTCGTCGACCCCCCTTCTGCTCCAATCGTAGGCATGCTATAAGGTACTCGCCCACGCGCTACTCGTTTTGTACATTACCTTTTTGGGTAGCTTGTCTGGCTTGTACGGCCATGCACTCACAAATTACGGAAGGTTTCCTCTCTTGTTAATTTCGCTGGAGATGTGGGGTCAGCAACCTTGACGAATGTTAATTCAATCATGAGCTCTAGTATTGCTCTTTGGTAGAGAGCCCTTTGTTGAATATTGAAAACCAGGTAGTCGCATCAGGTTCGATTTAGCTGCGGGAATCAGACCTAGGGAAGGAGGGTTTCAGGTCCATGCAATAATCAGTGTCGAGAAGAAGAGACGAGGCTAGTTTAGAGGGTTCTAGTTACAGCATTAGCATCCAGCCAGGTTGAGGCTGCTGCTGTGCCAGTGGAGAATGACAGGTAGCCCATTATGCACATGGGAGGGTGGTGAAATCGTGAATGCTCTTATACTGGTAATGGTAACTCCATTCTTGTTGGTGTAGTTGCTCTCGAATCAATAAAGTTCACTGGTAACATCATACAATACGATGGATGCAGTCTAGACTTGAATTGTGAGGTTTTAAGACTTAAATTGCATTACATTATTCACCAGTGTCCGGGGGTTCTCTTTTGCATTCCCTGCAATATTTCAGAACACGCCCAACAACCATTGGTTATACCCTTCAGCTCTGACAAAAGCAACATGACTGAAGCTCCTCAGGCATGCAGGGGAGCATCATACTGTACCTCCATCACTGGGACCCTGGGGAAGAAAATCCAAACGGCTGACAATGTCATGTGAAGTTTGAAAATTAGGGTTATTTGTTTTTCCCTGAAAAGACGGGCCCATGACCACAGATTCAGGCCTCCCAATTCTTCACTATGCTTGCAGCCATTTTGCAACTATTTATAAAAGAAGTTTTTTTTTAAAAATTCTTTAGGGATGAAATCATATGTTATTGTGAGGCATAAAAATTTCAAATTTGTTTGTGAAATCTTTTTAAGAAAAAAAGAGAAGGCAATTCATATCAAATACCACACATGCTAAGAAAATCTAAAATTTCCAGTACAAGTACTCCCTTTGACCCAAAATGATCTTTGGACAACATGCATGGGATTAACCTTGTAAGGACGTTGTGTACACTACTATAAAGGGTGTACACTATCTCTCACCCTACTTGTTGCGGCTCATTATGAGTCTGGCTTCTTTATTGCACCTTGTCCCGTGCTGGCCTCCTCGTTCGTCACGCCTGACACGCCTTCCTTTACCGGCAACTGACACGCCTTCAGCCCGACAAAAACTGCCCGTTGTGAATTATTGCAGTGTTTCAACAGTAGTGTTTCAGCTCAGAAGGGCACGCGGGCAGCACACACATGACGGGGGGTCCAAGGCTCATCTCAAGGCATGCTGCATGGTGGTCTAGGGTCCGTGGACTGTATGGCATGCATTAACGTTATCTCTATGCTCCATAAATGATGTTGTGTTTCAGTGTTTCACAACAGTAGACAACTCCTTTTTTTAATCGCCACAGTGTAGGGTTGCTTAGAGTTCTGAATTTTACAAGGTGTAAAGTGGGGTTGCACAGATGCAGTGCTACAAAATAGTGTAAGCATGGATGTTATTATAGTTATGTGCATGAATTGGTTGGAAGGAGGTGTGAAATGAAACGAAGGTGAGTCATTTAATGGGGTTTAGGGTTCCACAAAAAATGAGGTCAAAAATTGAAGAGATATGAAGTAGCACATAAACTATCTAATTCTTCTAAACAAGAGTGTGAAAGAAGGGTATAAATTAGGCATCAACCCTGGGGAGTATAAAAGGGTTCATAGATTTGTTTTTTTAATGTCTTCATTAAAAAAAAAAGGTTCACGTCTTTAATTTTGAAAATCCTCTTTGGACACTATAAAAGGCATAAAATGAGGGGTCCAACCCCTAACCTATAGGCCTCTAAAAATATAGCAAACTTTACTAGGGCAAAGTCACTGTTTTGGCCGGAAAAAAATGGGGGGTAAAAAAGGGTTCATAGACTTTTTTTTAAAAATGGCTTCATTTTAAAAAAAAGGTTCACGTCTCCAATTTTGAAAATCCTCTTTGGACACTATAGAAGCCATAAAATGAGGGGTCCAACCCCTAAACTGTAGGCATTCAAAAGAATAGCCTATTTTACTAGGGCAAAGTCACTGTTTCAACAAAAAAAATGGGGAGTAAAAAAGAATTCATAGACTTTTTTTAAAAATGGCTTCATTTAAAAAAAAAGGTTCACGTCTCCAATTTTGAAAATCCTCTTTGGACACTATAAAAGCCATAAAATGAGGGGTCCAACCCCTAAAATGTAGGCATTTAAAAGAATAGCCTATTTTACTAGGGCAAAGTCACTGTTTCAACAAAAAAAATGGGGAGTAAAAAAGAATTCATAGACTTTTTTTTTAAATGGCTTCATTTTAAAAAAAAGGTTCTCGTCTCCAATTTTGAAAATCCTCTTTGGACACTATAAAAGGCATTGTTACAGCAAGAAAAATTGGGAGTAAGAAAGGGTTTATAGAATTTCTTTTAATGTCTTTATAAAAAAACAGGAAGTTTATGTCTTCATTTTTGAAAATGGTATTTGGACACAAGGAAGGGCATCAAATTAGGGGTCCAACCCCTAACCTATAGGCCTTCAAAAATATAGCATGGTTTACTAGGGCAAAGTCATTGTTTCAGCCAAAAAAATGGGGAGTAAAAAAGGGTTTATAGAATTTTTTTTAATGTCTTTATAAAAAAACAGGAAGTTTATGTCTTCATTTTTGAAAATGGTATTTGGACACAAGGAAGGGCATCAAATTAGGGGTCCAACCCCTAACCTATAGGCCTTCAAAAATATAGCATGGTTTACTAGGGCAAAGTCATTGTTTCAGCCAAAAAAATGGGGAGTAAAAAAGGGTTTATAGAATTTTTTTTAATGTCTTCATAAAAAAAAGGAAGTTTATGTCTTCGTTTTTGAAAATGGTATTTGAACACAAGGAAAGGCATCAAATTAGGGGTCCAACCCCAAACCTATAGGCCTTAAAAAATATAGTATGGTTTACTAGGGCAAAGTCACTGTTTCATCAAAGAAAATGGGGAGTAGAAAAGGGTTCATAGAATTTTTTTTAATGTCTTCATAAAAAAAAGGAAGTTTATGTCTTCATTTTTGAAAATGGTATTTGTACACAAGGAAAGGCATCAAATTAGGGGTCCAACCCCTAACCTATAGGCCTTAAAAAATATAGCATAGTTCACTACGGCAAAGTCAGTGTTTCGGCGAAAAAAATGGGGAGTAAAAGAGAATTCATAGACTTTTTTTTTTAATATCTTCATCAGAAAAAGGAACTTTATATCTTCAATTATGAAAATGGTCTTTGGACACAAGGAAAGTCATCAAATTATGGGTCCAACCCCTAATCTACAGGCCTTAAAAAATATAGCATAGTTTATGAGGGCAAAGTCATTGTTTCGGCCAAAAAAATGGGGTGTAAAAAAGAATTCATAGACTTTTTTTTTAATATCTTCAAATGAAAAAGGAACTTTATATCTTCAATTTTGTAAATGGTCTTCGGACACAAGGAAAGTCATCAAATTAGGGGTCTAACCCCTAATTTACAGGCCTTAAAATATATAGAATAGTTTAAGACAAAGTTGTTGTTTCGGTCCAAAAATTTCGAACTACAAGCAAAGACATAGGAAGATTTCATTCAATGTCTTCATTTCTAAAAATGATCTTTGAACCAAGAAAAAGGCATTCATATAGGTGTCCATCTCCTGTTAAATTACCTATGAATAATATAGCATAGTTTAGGGCTAAGTGATAGATTAAATTCAAATAAAGGAGAGTCAATAAAGGATTTAAGAAACCCAAAAAAGGTCTTTATCTCTCAAATTAGGCTTTGGAGAACAAAATGTTTTAAAAGTAAATATTCAATTCCTATTCAATAGGCATTATAGGTTCTTTAATGGTTTAATGCAAAAAGAGCATTTGTCCCAAAAATATAGGCATGGCCAAAAACAATGGGAACTTTGCTTGAAGAAATTGCCTCAGAAATAGTGTTTCGATGTAGGCCACAACGCAAGCACCCCGCATCACATGGTTGTCCATGACCCATGATCTCACATGCATGGCTCATAGTAAAGCATGCTGCATCGTTTTCTGTGCCGAATGCAATGTTACAGTCTAATGACTTGCGGCAAGCTTTCTCTGTTCTGCGTTGGCATTAGGGTTTACGGTGGCTAGGGTTTAGGCCGTCGTTGTTTCTTTGTTCTGTACCTTACTATCTGTTCATGCTGCCATGGTAATTATTCTTTTACAATGTTAATGTTACAGCTATGGTGACGTGTGCTTCAAACCGAGAAAGCAAATTCTATGAATTGTGGTGTGACTCTAGTATTCAGGAGGCTACATCTTCAAGAATTGGGGTGGAATTATTAGGTCGATCATAACTAGCAATTCCGAAATCCGAATTAGGTTTAGGAAATAGTGTTTCTGAGAGGAAGTGCTGATTTACTCAATTGCTGAAGACATTTTCTATGGCTATATTGGCTTTCATTTGTTTGAAATGCTATATTGTGGTTTAGGGTGGTGTCTATCCAATTGATGTACTTCCAATTCTTGTGGAATGCCATTGAAATCTCTTATAGTTTAGGGCTAAGGTCATTGAAAACTTAGACGAGGAAGCTGCAAGATCTAATCCGCAAGCATTTAGGTTTTAGGGTTCAAGAAATTGAGGTTTAGGATTGAATTTCAGGCAGTGGAGTTTTAGGGTATGCTTGAATTATCTTTCCAATTGCAATTTAGGGTTACGCTTCACCAATTTTGTTAGCATTTTGATGTACTGTATTACTAGCTTCCTGCCATGGTAGATCCACAGGAGAAAACGGCGTGCACTCCCGAGAGTGGAGATTCAACGGCAAATTTCAGGACAGTGGTTTCGTGGGACGAGTTGTGCAAGCAACAATTTCGGGAGCATCTACAGCTCATCGAGTCTACAGTGCAGCACCCGCCCACGGGTCCAATAAGGAAATCAGATTTGTTATGGGAGCTCCGGGAGACACAATTAGTTCGCAGGCTCAATGAAAATCGGAAAAAAGACACAGTGGTGGCTCAACAGTGTTTCATTCCAACAAGTAGGGTAGAAGACTTTGTGAAGGGGATGGAAGACAACACTGTCGGGCTGACAAGTAGGTACATCAAAATCCGCACAAAACCAGCAAAAGAAGGGATACCATCTAAGCCTACTCCAACTACCTCCAAGGATAGCATTCGGTAAATCTCCTTCCATCAAATTCGTTTGGCACATCTCTAGCTTTTTGGTTTCAACAAAATCTCTTTTCTTATTGTTTCACTGATTGGACTGAAATTCATGTATTTTGTCCTTTTCCATTTCTTTGCGTCTTGTTTTGCAGATACCACTACCAATACGGACCACAGGATCACACTGGAAAAATTAAGACACTTATGACGTCAATGCTCCCAAAACAGAGACGTAAGGTATTGCTTGCACGTTCTGGAAAGAATTGCCGTTCATGGAAACAGGCAGATGCAGCTGTGGGAGCTGATTTGCAGGTAGATACAGCTGTGGGAACTGATTTGCAGGTAGGTGCAACTGTGGGAGCTGATTTGCAGGTAGATGTAGTAAAGAAGAAAAAGGGGAGAAAGAAGTCCACGCCATCAAACATTGCAGGATTGGAGACAAACAAGCCTAAGCGCACACGCAAGAAGAAAACTGTAACCAATCCAAGTGTAGGGGAAAACAATAACCTCATTGTTGCACAGGGTCTGAAGAAGTTGCAATTGTCTACGGTAGACAACGTGGATGGAGAGCCAAGGCCAAGGAGTAAGTATAAGCGCACAGTCAAGAAGAAGACCATAACCCAGCCAACTGGAGGGGAAGAGAACGAAATTGCTGTTGCAGAGGGCCTTCGAAAGCTACAGTTGTCCGCGGCAGAGGATGTCATTAGAGACCCAGGGCCGAGCAGTAATAAACCGCCACGTCGTCGAAAAGTCCAGAAGAGTGCAGGCTCCAATTTGCAGTGCACAAATTCGAGTTGCACCCAAAAGCACCTTGTCATCGACTTAAACTGCAATCCTGAGGACTTGCCCGATGAAGAAACACTTTCTTCCAGCATCGAATCCATTACAAGAACTGATTCCAAGACAGGGAAAGCAACGAAGAAGAAGAAGACCGTTCCGTGCAAGCGTATTCAACGACCGAAACGACCATCCAAAACACTGAAGCCAAGTATACTCGTACAAGACCTGAATGAAGTTCCATTAGACATAGACTTGAATGTCATCCCTTCAGAGAACCATGTTGATGTTTTAGAACCTACACAAAACCACATCATTGGGGAAAACACTGTGGTAGAACAAGTCGGAATTGAAGAGGAGCCCAAGGCAGTTCCAAATGACAAGGCTAAGAAGAGCAAGTCCACTAAAGCCACCTCAAAACCAAAGAAGACCCGTGATTCCTTGAAACAGTGGGGTGGGTCCTTAAAGCGTGGTTGTCTTGCATCCTTCTCTGTCAAGACTCTTTTGTTTCTACCGCATGTAACACAGATTTCCATCTATGAGGCTGAACATGTCAATCAGGACAAGATTCAATGTCACGGACTACCTGATGCTCCTGACCGTAGTGCTTTTGCATGGCAGTTGTCCCCTGAGATAAAAGAATTTGTTGTGTCACTCCTTAGGAGTGGATTGAGTGTCTCGCAGATTATGGCAAAACATATGGTAGTCGTAAAGGAGGTCCTTTGGGACAAGAAGGATCTAACAAGGGACATGTTCCTGCATGAACGTGATGTCCGCAATTTGGCAACAAAGGTTGCACGGGAGACATATATGTTGCACACTGAGGATGCCAAAAGTGTCCAACTCTAGGTGCAGGAAAACCCAGACAGTGTTTTTTACTACCGTGAAACAAGACCATCTGTGGAAGGGGAAACCACACCATCTAATGCTCCATTCACTGTGGGAATTCAAACACCTTGGCAACGAGAGATGATGGTAAAATTTGGACACGAAAAAGCTGTTTCAATTGACGCAACATTTGGTACAAATGAGAAGAAGGTAAGTTTTCTGTCCTCAGTGTTTCATTCTCTAGAAACTAAACAGTCATTTACTCCAACTACATGTTGTGGTGAGCTATTCTTGTATTTGAGATTTCTTATTCTAATACTCCGATTTTGTTCTGCAGTTTCCTCTGTATACAGTTATGGTCTTTGATGAATGGCACAACGGAATCCCCGTGGCTTTCATCGTGACATCACGAACTGCTCAAGAGGATTTGACCCCTTGGATGTGGGCACTAGAAAGAACTATGAAAAAGGAGAGCCCCATATGGAAACCAAATGCATTTATTGTGGATTGCGCACAGGGGGAAATTAATAGTCTACGGTATTCCCTTTAGCTTGTTTTTGGATGCACACTTCGTTCATTTGTAGGATATTTGTAACAATATTCACTGGTTCAGGATTTAGGCTTGCATAAGTTGCACTGAAATTTGAATAGGTGAGGACCTACCTACAAACTGGTCTAAAGTGCTCTTTAAGAGATTCTGGCATCTAAGTCTCGAAACACTGACTGCTGTTGCATGGCATATTGCAGGAGCGTGTGGCCTGAAATTGCAATCTTTTTGTGTTTATGGCATGTCCACAGGGCCTGGCAAAAACAATCTTGCATCAAAATTGCAGATGTAGGGCTACGAGCAGACGTTATTCGAGGTCTTGGGGCAATTATGTATGACCGTGCAGGGCCGGGAGGAAATGATGCTACTACTTGGGCAATTCAAAGATTGCAAGAGCTCCAAAATTCTTATCCAGGGGCAAATGAATTCTGGGATTATGTGACACAGTATTGGCTACCAAAAATTCACATGTGGATTGTTGGGTTTAGGAATCTTCCTTATGCCGGACAGGACACAAATGCTGCTGTAGAGAACTATCATGGATATATGAAGTCAATTCTGAAGTCTGAGAGAAGTCGTCTCACTGGTCGACGCATTGATTGGTGTATCCATGCACTCACGGGAGATGTGCTTATGCATTACTGGTATCAGCAAGTGCGGAAGCAATACGGGTTTGTTGACAATCGAAAGGAGCGAAACACTGTTGTGTCTGCACTCATACGAGCGCGTGATATTCCTGATAGCGACGTGACACTACCTACGTGTGATAGTGGTCCAGTTTATGTTACCTCAACAAGCCATCGACATTTGCGGTATGCAGTCCACAACCCATCTCAATTGTGGGCTTCATGCAATTGCATTCATTCTCTTAAAGGAAACACCTGCAAGCACAAGGTCAAGGTACTACGGATGTTACATCCTGAACTAGCAGAGGGAACAGTTGCAAGATACTGTGGGGCATTAAAAGGTACAGCTGTAGCAGAGCTCAATCATGTCCTTACTCCTACTAGAGTAAGGGTAGAGCCGTTGTCAACTAGTCCGCCTTCAACCGACCTCAATTCTCCTTTTCAAGCAGATACTCCAATACATGTTGAATCTGAGACACAATCAACAACACAGACTGTGGACCCGCATTACACTTTACAGGTAAAGGCAAGAGACCTCCTCCAGTTTGTAGATGGAAATCCGACATTGATGGATCACCTTCAAGCAGATTTCAACAGATCACTTGGAAAGTTAAAGCTTCTGGCAGCAGAGATTGAGTCTGGAAACATTCATCCAGGGAGAGCAAATCCAGTGTTTCATGCCGTTGAAGATGGTTTAGGTATGCGTTTGTCTCGCCTTAAAGAAATGCTTGAAAGGGGGAGGAGACCAGAGGCGTCAAGGAGGTTGTACATGGATAGAGATTCACGTCCATGAGCCTAATGTTCTTAGCTCCGTACTAACATTTTCAATTGCTAAGTTTTGCATTGCTAGTGACATTTTGTCTAGTAGACCCCATGAATTCTAGTATTTTTTTAAATGGTCACTGCGTTTAGGGACATATCTCAGAAGTTAGACTCAGTAGACTTCCATATTGACCTTTTTATTTCCTAGTAACGTCATTTTCCTCCTTAAGCAAAGGTGTTGGGCAGTAATTAAGATTTTGGGTCAAGAGGACTGCTTTACAATGTTTCGGCAATTTAGGATATTCATTGGCCTACCATGTGCTTAGTAGCTTTTTTTTCCATTTTCTCGATTGGAAAGAGTAGTCATTTAAGCCTCCTGTTCACAAGGAGTGGCTGTCTTTTATAACCATGTGAACAAGGAACATACCACAATGTAATATCTCATATACTGCAATTTTCATTCCGGCATTTCATTGAGAATTTTTTCAAGTCCAAGTTGTCTTTGGGGGAGAGTACTAGTACATGGGGGTATGGTACTTAGAATTTAACTTTAAGAAATTTCTTTGGGAGTCACATGATGCCTGTATGATCATACTTTTGGGTGGGTTTAATGACTTCTGCTAAGTAAATTTTGTAAATATCGCCATTGAAGTCTATAGCCACCTACTAAAAACAACTAAACACTATAAGGATTTGTGTGGCCTGAATTCACCTGTCTCAAATATCAATGTTTGTGGTTCAATAGCTTAAATCCTAATTGGGGGATGATAGTAGTGCCCTAAACCTTGAAGGTCCTAACTACAAGTACCTGGAAAAAAGTCACATTCTTAATAGACAACAGCAGTAAGCCATCCATTTCAAACTAAAAGTCGATTGAAACACTGTCACACAGGAAATATACAAGTCCAAAAAGACGAAGTGGTTTATAAAAATGAACAATAACTAAGTCACATCAACGTAAGCTTTCAATTTGTGCTCTAATTGAGGCTTTCTGAAACTTTGATTGCCTGCTCATAGGCACGTCTGAAAATGTAGTAATCCTACTATAATAGAAGACTGCCCAAAAAACATTGCAGGGCCAAAAAATGAAGTCCACAACATGGCATCACTGTACATTTGTACAGCACTATACATCTGACAAAACAATTTCCGAAGGGCACACATAAGAAATGGTGTTTTGCCCAACACAAAATACAATACAGGTATTGATATGTACACGAAACTAGCAAACACTGTCCTACACCGGCTGGTTTGCTAAACTTTGAACTTCCACAGGTGAGTCGCAAGATGTCGCTGAATAAAGGGAACAGAATGGTGGTTGATAAAGCCCACAAGTCGAAGTAATGCTCAACTCGTCTGCAACTGCGGCTATCACGTTCTTCTGCATTGTAGTAGGTGATTGTGCAGACATGACCTCAGCAGAGAACATTTCGTTGGCCGTCCTCACGTCTAGATCTAGATCATCACCATGAAAGAAGCGAACATAAAGCTCGATGAAGCGTAGCATAAAGAACCCACATTCATAGTTCCCCCTCTGACGAAACACTGAAAGTTTCTCCAGTGGGGGAGTAACAACAAGTGGTGGGTTATGCATCAGCTGCCACACCTTCCACAAACGATTGGCGTACTTCTGGTCATTGGCCTGGTTGTGCAAGCCGGCGCTATCCATGTGCACAAAAGTGCAATCCGATAAAATGAAGACGGACCAATGAAGACTGTCCACATATGGCACCAACACCTTAAAGGGCTTTGGACATTTCTTATATATTCTTGAGGGGACTAAATATTGGCAACCCCACTTGATGAGCGCATCCTGAGCCTGCAAATCCCATGTTGGACCCAAGGGACCTTGCATAAACGAAGAAGCTATGTAAACTCGGCCTCGAGACTCAGCAGACATGCTCCACCACAGGCGCCGACATAAAAGCTCAACAACGTTTTGCCCCAACATCTTCCTGCCCGTCTGCAAGTCTTGGATTTGGTCCATAGGCACAGGTAAAGATTCCCAGTCAGACCCAAAGAAGTTGATGGTGCCGTCATCTGTAGAACCTGATCCTTTCCTGCAAGCAAAGAAGAACCATTGTGAACAACCCATTCACGCGAAACACAATGTTTCGTAATAACAAAAGGAAAGAATTCATACGACAAAGTCAAGGTACCTTGGTAAGGTGGCCATCAACTTCTCTATCTTGAAGTAAGAATAAGTGTTTATTATGGAAAGCTTTGCTCCACGCATGTCGATGCGCTCTGGCATATTAGGGGATGGGACGGTAACGCTTCTGGAGTGCCGCAATCTCTTTGCACTCTCGGGCTCCTCTATAAGCTCTGCGTCTTGCTGCCCTCCACTGTCGTCGTTCTCGTCATCCTCATGTATACCTGTCTGCAAAGGCTGATTCATCATTTCTGCAAACTCAAGAACTAGGCTTCGGGGAGTACTATGTACCACCTGGAAGTTGTTGTCTGTAGAGTCTGGATCCTTACAGACAAGCCCAACAAATGTTGACGGCGTCTGAAACATAGGAAGGCCCCCCACATCTAAGTCCTGAGTACAAATGTCTCCAATATTCAAAGCTGTTTGGAGTTGTGAGAGGGTACAAGGAACAGAAGTAGGTGGGGATTCCTGTGCTTCTGAAGTAGTTTGCATAACACTGTCATCCACCGTGCTATGATGTGGATCATCCGCCAATGCTATCGGTTTAGGGTCTTCAGAATCCAGTGTCTTGGCGTCCTCCGTGATAGGGTGCTGCATTGTTGACGCACTCCACAACTCATCCACCAAAGCTGCCGGTTCCAGATTTGAAGACTCTAGTGTCTTGCCCTCCTCTACTAGAAGGGGAGGTACTGTTGAATGACGATACTTGCTCCATGCGGCTTCTTCATTGTCTTCGAAAGCCATTTCCATGGAGTTAATGAGCTCCATGATTTTTGCACGGGTCTCTTTTACCCTAGTAGCCCATGTTGGTGCTGCCAAATCTGCCACCCAACCCATATCAAAGTTCTCCCGCATACGGAGGCATTTGTTCCATATCTTGCCTTGATCTCCCCAATGTTCATGTATTGTTGTGGTCCAGCAACAGTTGAAAGCTCCTGGATAGTCACGAGCTAGATCTTGCAGCGCGCGCATGCGAATGTTCTGTACCCATTCCATTATGCTGTCCATAACTCTGTCTTCTTTTCCTTCACAGATGAGTTGTGCATCCTTCATCACTGATGTATGCACCACGTTCCATTCATAGCTCGACATCCCAGAGAATCGAAATTTTGCTTCAAAGGTGAAGACTGATAGGGCAATCATAATATCCCTTTGTCTCTGGCACATTGTCCGCACAAGGGACCGACTGAGCCCAAAGATTGGACACGACATCTATCTCCACCGCCCAAAGATGCTATGTAGAGCAGTTCGTAGGACTTGAACAAACGGAGGCGGCTTGACACGGTACGAAGGCTCGTCAAGGAGGATTTTGCGAACCTGTAAAGCCTCCTCGTCTGCATAAACAACATCAATTGGATTCACTTTGGATCCTACCCGAGGGATTCAAACATGAATACTGAGCTACCGCTTCCTAACCCCTAAACAACTGTTCCCAAAAGCAATGAAACATTGAAACAATGAAAGCCCAAAACAAATTTTGCACAAGTATGAATGCTTAAATGCAAAGAAAAAGGACTGTATGACATACGATTATGACTCCATGGCAGCGCAGGTAACTTGTCAAATAGGTTCTTCTGCTCCGCCAACACCAACCAAATGGGGCACCAATCCCAGACAAATGCCTCACGCTTGAATCGCGTCTCAAATCTAAAGGTTGAGACTGCCTCCTCCACAAGGCGTTCTTGCTCTGCACTTAATTCAGCCGTATAGACTTCACATCTCTTCTTGTACTCAATTTCATCTTTCGTGTACTGCAAGTAAGCCCCCAATAGTGTAATGTCCTCTGGAACATTTCCATACTTGATGCTACGGCAGACGGAATTAATGGCATGTCCAACTGATTCAAATACAGTTTTGTAATCTTCTTCCTACAACCACACGTACCACAAACAATTCCGTAGCATGAACATGGTTAGTCCTAATTTACGGCCCTGTAGAACCATAGATGGCAGTCCTCGTTAACTAGACGGATTGCACACATTGAATACTTCAAATTGACATGCATACGGAACACTGCATTGGCAAAGGAACGCATTGAAGAAATCAACACACTCGCCCTATACACTGATGTGGTTTACAAAGTCAATTAATTCACAATTGTCTTACCTTGGCTTCACACGTCCACCACATGACACACTCCTTTGTGGCAGCTTGGAATAACCCCAATTCCCAAGACTTCGCAAAGCATTCCTTGAACTCCTTTTCTGATTGACCCTCCCATGACCAGTTCAGTAGTTCTGGCCTGATTTGCAGTAGGTGGTACAATCCAGGAGCCTCTCGCCTGACTGGTCGCTCGGGAGGGGGGCGAGACTGTGGTAAGGCATCTGCCTTCACTCGTGCAGCCATCTTGACCTCCCGCTCGTCACGACTTAAACGCTCTGCTCAGCTGGTTGTGGAATATGCTAGCCCAGGATGATACATTTTAGGGGTGGGAGCCCCCAAACCGCAAAGCCAATACCGATGCAAAGCGTGATTCCCGTCATAGTTTCCCGTCCATGAAACAATGGCCAGTTCATCATCTTTCTTTGTGCGCTTTTTTGGACTAGGTTTAGGGGACTTCTTTGGACCTGACTTAGGTGCATGAGGAAGGGGGGTTGTAGCCTCTACCTGCATAATTTCTTCAGTGTGAACATCACCTTGAACAGAAGGGTCTTGAGCCAGCTTGTCTGAATTTACTGTTTCGAAGCCCTGGTTAGGTGACTGAGGAGCCTGATCATGCGGGAGATCTCCACCTGGGGAATCTGGCCGCACTAAACCACCATCATCACTGTCGTCGGAGAGGATTATCCTAGCTCTCGTCTTCTTCGGCGGTTTCTTGGTGTCCCCCTTCGATGAAGTGGCAGGGTCTACAGACGTTTTGGCTTCTCCTACAACACCCTTTGAGCCCTGCTTCCTTTTCTGCCCTACCAAAACCTTGTCTGCATCCGCCTCTACCATCTTTGCCCATACAGGATCTGCAGTTGGTGCACTCCCCCTCTTCATTGCCTTTTGCTTTGAAATTTGATCTTTCACGCTTCCAGGAGGTGGTATGACCGCTATTTTTACCATCGGTTGTGACTCAGGTTGTGGAGTTCGTGAGCGTGATCGAGTTGGAGGGGGGCGTGCTTCATTTGTTGCCATACTCTTCTTGCCACGTCTTGTCACCTGGAAGTCACCCGCGCTATCTTCTGTGTCAGAGCCTTCTCCTGTGTTCTGCTGCATTCTTGCCGGTGGAGTGTCTTCCCTAAACCGCACTGTCTTTCGCTTTTGCTTAGGGTCTGCCACACTCTTGTTCTCATCAAGAACCCTTTTGTCATTATCGCTCGCGGTGGCTTGTTGTTTCTCCTTCGATGATCCTCCCACAGCACCTTCGAAACACTGTTGAGTATTTGTGGGCTTTACCTTCTTGGCTACCTCTGAAATTGATGGCAAGTTCTCTTTCCGTTTTGTTCCCATTACCGTCCCGCTCATTTCTTTGCCCTTCACTGGCTCTACGCGCACCATCGCTGCCTCCTGGACATCTTTATTGCTCTGATTCCGCACCAGTTTTGCTTCCACCTCGACAGCCTTCCCCTTATGCATCATCTCTGACGCCTTCCCCTGTCCTCTCCCCTGGTCAGGATAAGGTAACAAGCGTCCTGGGTTTCCTGCGTCGTCCTTGATGGCCGGACATTGTGACAAGAAGCGATGTCGGTTCAATCGCATTTTATTCGTGAAAGTCTTGTCTCCGTAGTGAATGCACTGAAAGAAATATCGAACTGGGTCTACGGCGCGAGGAATATCCGTGACAGCAATGGTGGCGCACTCATTGAGTAACCTCGCAAACTCTGCTGCTGAGCCGTAGTTGACGTTGTAACCACGGCTGTCTATTGTTACAGTCTGCCAAAAGCCAGGCTGTGGAAGTGCAGCCTGACCTCTACTTCCTTCATTTTCCATTGCGGGCTGTAGTACAAGATCAACAATTCCTTTGCGTCACAACGAGCCTTGAAGCAACAAAGTTTTAAACTCAAAAAAGAACCAGCAGCCCAAAATTGATTGGCGTGCTAAAGAGTACCTGAACATTCACTGCTTGCTCCTCGGAGCTTGCATTTGCTGTTGTTTGTCTTGATGTACCCTCAGTCATGGTCATATTAGCATGCTTCGTCCTAGCCATAGCACAACAACTTCGGAAATTGTACCCAACGTTAGCAGTAGCAAACCAGTTCTTCCACCCGATTTGTTCTCCCCAACGAAACACTGGCTTGTAGTAGTAGTACTTGTCCGAGTACCTAAAGGCAGCCCTACAATGAATCAACAAATGTCCATTACTCGTACAAGACACCACATTGAAGCACAAGAAATCCATCTCAGCAGAAAGTCCCTAGTTACCTTCACGAAGAAGCCCTGTCTCCCCTCATGCCGCATAATTGACGGCTTAAACCCTAATTCCTCACCTGTCTGTGGAATTCATGGCAATGTTGTGGCTCTCTTGCCTCCGTATTGTAAAATGAACCCACCACTAAGGTAACATTTGAAGAAACAGTCGGTTTGGTAAAAGTGAGTCCAATGCAGTCTAAAAATGCTCTCTACATAAAAGCTGTGTCACGCGCACCTAAACCCAGCACAAGCAACTTCGGAAAAAGAAAATGACAGCACTTTTTGGTTTGGTGCGACACATCTTTCTCTGTAAACTTACTTCTAAACTACGCATGCTCCCCGCTTGAAGGTATTGCAAGCCAAAGTATGAAGAAAAAAAGAGGGGCAAATTCAAACCTGCGCGGAAGAAGACGACGACTTCGATTCTGCCAGCGCTAGACGTTGGAGCCGCTCATAAGCTTTTGAGTACCCTACGACGCAATGTGTAGGCAAACCTTATAGCCTGTACCCTAAACTATGATTTTGGGTGACAATCAGAACAACATTAACTTCTTAGAGAAATGTGGGCGCGAACTTGAGTGCGTCCCCTATAACCCCAAGGAAATGACAACCAACGTCGTTGATTACGACCTGTAGCCCTAAACCCAACAAATTACAGAAGATGAAGCTCAGAGAAATGCGCATTACCTGAAAAGAAAGCAATGTTGTACTCAGAAATTGAAGTAGCAACGGTGGCGCACGAAACACTGCGGCAGCGTTCAAACACCACAGTGACATCGCGCGCGCTAACTGATCTACGATTTTCCGTCGCGGTTCGGGAGTCGTACAGTCTGTACCGAACCTAGACCCGAACCTTCCATTGCCCATCCTCGGACGAAACACAGAAGCTTAATCCCAGAGTTCTTTTTTCTGTAGAGTGTAGCTTTTTTTTTAGATGTGTGCTTCATTGTCCTTAGAGCATTGTATATAATTTTAGGACTATTTGATTGGAATAGAACAATTGATATGATGGCATTTTTTCTCCAAAGTCTAATTTAAAGCATGAAGGCCTTTTTGGATTTCTTAAACCGTAATTTCACTCCCATTTCTTTGGCCAAAACAATGACTTCAACCTAAAGTATGCTATTTTATTCGAGGAATATTGGTTAGGTCTTGGACCCTTTTTTGGATGCGTTTTTGGTGCCCTAACTCCATTTTCAAAAACAAAGGCAGTGAATTAAATTTTTAGATGCTCTTTTTCAATCCCCATTGTCTTCGCCGGAATAATTAATTTTCCTAAAGTATGCTATATTATTCACAGCCTATTAATTAGGTGTTGGACACCGATTTAAATGGCTTTGAAGGTCCTAATTCTTTTTTCAGGAATGAAGACAAACCATGGAGTTTTTATTAACGCTTTTTCACTCCTAAATTTTGTGGGTGGTAAAATTATTTGGCCCTAAACTATCCTACGTTATTTACAGCCTATTGTTTGAGAATCAAACATTTACTTTCATGTCTATCCCCTTTGTCCATCTCCTATTTGGAAAATAAAGAGTATCCATAAAGTTCAAATTAACCCTATTTTATCCCCTATTTTTTTGGCCTACACAATGACTTTGCCATAAATTGAGCTATATTACTCACGGCCTATTGGGTTGGAGTGGACACCTACATTGATACTCTTTTCTTGTGCAAACTTAAATTTTTTTTATTGAAGACAAAAAGAAATTTATAAACCCTTTTTTACTCCCCATTTTTTTGGGCTAAGAGAATGACTTAGCCCTAAACTATGCTATATTTTTAAGGCCAATTGGTTAGGAGTTGGACACCTACATAGATGCTAGTTTATTTGTCCAAAATTTATTTCTAGGAATGAAGACATTTTTAAAAAAAGGCTATAAATCCTTTTTTACTCCCCATTTCTTTTTTCCGAAACAATGACTTTGCCCTAAAGTATTCTACATTTTTTAAGGCCTTTTGGTTAGGGGTTGCACCCCTAAATTGTTGCCTTCTTTGTGTCCAAAGACCATTTTCAAAACTGAAGATATAAAATCAGGTTTTTATGAATGGAGATATTGAAAAAGAAAGTCCGTAACCCTTTTTTGACTCCCCATTTTTTTCCCCAAAACAATGACTATGCCCAAAACTATGCTAAATATTTTAAGGCTAGGTGGTTAGGGTTTGGACACCTACATTGATGCTCTTTTTGTGTACAAACTTCTTTCCTTTTAATGAAGAATAGAAAAAATTTATAAACCCTTTTTTATTCCCCATATTTTTGGGCCCAAAAAATTACAAAGCCCCAAAGTATGCTAAATTATTCATGGCCTATTGGTTATGAGTTGGACATGTTCATCAATGGTCTTCTCTGGTCCAAAATTTCCCTTTATTAATGAAGACATTAAAAAAAATTCTAGGGACCCTTTTGTGCTTCCCACATTTTTGGACGAAACAATGGCTTGGCCCTAGTAAAGTATGCTATATTTTTGAAGGCCTATAGGTTAGGAATTGGACCCCCAATTTGATGCCTACTCTTATGTGCAAAGACCATTTTCAAAATTGAAGACACAAACTTCCATTTATTTAATGAAGACATTAAGAAAATTCTATGAACCCTTTTATACTCCCTATTTTTTTTTTCTGAAACAATGACTTTGCCCTTAACTATGTTGCATTTTTTAAGGCCTATAGATTAGAGGTTGGACCCCTAATTTCATGCCTTTTCTTCTGTGCAAAGACCATTTTCAAAATTGAAGACATAATATGAGATTTTCATTGATAAAGATATTGAAAAAGAAACCTGTCGTAGCACAGGAAAGCACAATTCCTTCTCTAAGGCGTTAGAATGCACTAAATTAGCCTTAAAGTGACTCGTGTATCGTTCCCAAGAGATTTGGTCGAAAGTTGACGAAAGACCGGAATACGTTAGTGGTTATCACAACAAAACCCAAGCAAAAGACTGATCCGGTCTGGGTCTCCAACGTTCCTAAGATTTCCTTGGACCTGATTACCAGATCAATCCTTTATCCTTCCAAACTAAGTCTATCTATCTATACCCGTATATTCACCACCTTGATGCTTACGCTCACTAGATATGGGACTAAAGACCGGATACTAGCAGCTGGTCCAGTCCCTAGTATAGTAACCAAGTGTAAGTTTTACCTCGATAACAAGAGGGATCTGCTTGTTTGGGCGTTTAGGAAGGAAGCTTACTCCTACCCTTCAAGTTTTAAAGTGTCAGAAGTTCCACTTATAAGTAACAAGAAACTACTACTGCAAACAGACCGGAATACCTCACAACTGGATCGGGACTAATCCGACCCAGCAGGTCACGCAAGCACTCCTGCCTAATCCTAACAAAGGCTACAACGACGGAATAACCAGTTAGTCTAATCCCTGGTAGAATAAGGGCGGTAGCTTATGCAAGAGAGCTGAATTTCCTCACTTAGTCCTTCTTTCTTCTACAGAGACTGGATCACCATTCAGTTGGCATTTGGCCGGACGCTCCCGATCTCAAACCCAGACTCTACAAGTGTCTATCTCTATCAAATACTCCCTATACCTGTTGCAGAAAGCACTGTGGGATCCTGCACAAATTCCCTATCAAAAACCGAATTCACTTTAAGTCCAGAGACCGGATAAACTGAACATCCGGGCACACACTTATCCACACAAGGTTGCAATCCTAACCATCACCATAAGACTTTGACAAGGTCCCATGCACACAGTCCACTTCAGAGTGAATCAGAAAGGTTCTGACTTGTATTTGCAACACAAAAACTTGTGAAAGTAAGATAACATAATGCGCGCCCGGATTCAATTACGAACCGGGTTTAAATACTAAATTGCAAGAAAACCTAAAAGTGCAAATGGAATCAACACCAGCCGCCAAGAATGCCACATCGCATTCCTCTACAACTTGGGTAGGTTGACTTCCACAAAACTACAAAAATACCAACAAAATAGGATCACAGATCCTACATATCTGGATCCGGTCTAAGTTCAAAAGTTCCTAACCTAAATATAACTTGGTTTAGCCGCCTTCCTATCTACCTGCAATTAATGCCCCCTATTTCCTCGCCTTCTTGAGAGGCGACGCACCTTTCCGGGCTGGCTGTTTCTTCGGAGACCGGTACATCTTGATGGGCTTGGGTTTCGGTTTGGTCTTACCCCGCGCCCTGGCCCTGGTCTTCGTGGTCTCTGCCAATGCCTGGTCCGCATCTGAGTACTGTTCCGACTCATCACCGGAGTCGGTCTCTTCCTCCGAGTCCTCATCTTCCTCATCTGACTCCTCTTCCTCTTCATCCCGGGCCTTCCGCTTCACCTTGGATGTCTCCGCGGTCTTCTTCTTGAATCCGGTGATGGGCGGGTGGTGCACTATCTTGCTTTGCGGGGTCTGCTCCCCCACTTTCTCGGCAGTCCGGGCTGGTCCCTGGCTTGGTGACCCAGATCCAGATCCGGTCTTCAGTATAGAGCGGACCTGCACTGTTGCCTTTGCTTCCCCTCCGGTCTTTGGTTGTGTGATGACCGTGGGTGATGACTTGCTTGGAGAATCATCCAATAAGGTGATGAACTTGGTCTTCTCCCTTGGTGGTGTAGTTCCCCGGATTATCTCCCTCAACACAATCGGCTCGGGTTCCGGCTCCTTGGTCTTCTCGGGTTGAGAAACCCTGGGCTCTTCAATCCGGGCCGGTGGGACAGGTTCCTCCTCCATTGCGTCGGTCCTGGTTCCCTCTTCCTTCGCCGGTTCAGATATGCCGGCTTCTACCTCGACAGCTGCTGGTGGTGGCTGATCCTTCGGTTGCTCCTCCTCCATCTTTGGCTCTTCCGGTCCTGAGACCGGAGCAGAACTAGCTTGGACCTCCGTGACTACTGACCGCCACTTCTCCAGCGCTGCCTCCATTTTCTTGTTGTAGGCCACCAGAGCTGTAAGCATCTGAGGACCCACCATCTTGCCTGCTTCCAAGACCTTCCTGTCGAAAAGCATGGCTTTGTTGACGACTTCGCCCGGATGCGTGATGAACTCTCGGATTTCTCCGAGTGTGTTCCGGGCCTGCGTGGTGAGGCGTCTCTCTTCATCCAGCTCCTCCTGAGTGTGATGGAGCTCCCTCCTCAGGGCTGAGACCTGATTTGTTAGCCGGAGTACCTCCTCTCTGTCCCGACTATCATGAGCCTCCTGAATCAATTCTCCCAACACCTCCATGATCTTGGAGGGGGGAATAGAGCCTAAGGCTTGGCTTATGGCCCGCAATAACCCTCTCTCCTCTAGGTGGTGCTTTCTGAAATCTTCCAGGTCTCGCAGGATCCTTAGCAAGGGATCCTGTTCCCAGACCGGATCTAACCTCTGGGCTTCCCCGGCTACTACAGGGGTTTCTAGAGGTGGATCCTCTCTTCCTACCTCTGGAACCTCCTCTACCTCCTGTGTGCCTCCTTGATGCCCCTCCTGACTCTCATCCTCGGAGTCCTCCTCATCCTGGTCATTTTCAGCTTCCGGGTCTGCAATCTCATACTCTATCAATGCAGCCCCTACCTCGTAAGCTTCCATCTCCTTCTCTCTCAAGAGGTCTAACGAATGATACAGATGAAACAGGAATGGTGAAATGGGAGAGGGTTTAGATTTCCCAATTCCTTTCACCATTCGGTCCATCCGGTCCCTCATAACTAACCCCCAATCTATCTTCCTGTCTCCCGACGGTGCACCAAAGACGGTGTTGGCTACGGTGACCGTAATCCTACTAGGTCTATCCGGGTTCAAGATCGCCATCATGAACCGCAGTAGCCTCTTGTGTCTAGCAGACACACACTCTGCTACTGTAAAGCCGTCCTTCGGGTTGGTGGGCCTGCGGAATTTCCCCTGGTGGAATTTGTCCGTCCGGGTGCCCGTCGCATCTCCTCCTTGCTCGAAGGCGTACACTTTGCGCCACATCGCTGCACTCCACTCCTTTGGCAGCGCCCGGACCGTCCCTTTCCACTTGTTGGTCTGGCCGGCCAGTAGCTCCTCCACCATCGCCTCATCCTTCAGGTTCCAGGGGTGAGCCATGAACCCCTCGCAGCCCATCTGCCTGAGGTCTTCCTCCAGCTCCCTCTTGTCTTGTGCATTAGTTGGCACGACCGGATTCACATTCCGGAAGGCTAGAATCCTTCCTTCCTGCACCTCTTCTGCCATCTCTTACTTGACGCCTACACAATCTAGGCGCGGTCCAACTTAACTAAACCTCCCGCGCTCAAGAACCTGTCGGCTAGCGTAGTGCTACTCGCTCAACTATGTACCAGACCGGATTGACAGTTTATCTATCCCTTCTCTTTGTCTGTAGACCGAATACTCTATCTCTGGCCGGAAACCCTTTCTCGAACTGCGTGCAAGAAAGTGGCAGGACCTGGCCCTGCTTCCCTGGTCTTATACTTTTTCCCCCGGCATTAATTACTGACCGTTAGGTTTAAACCAGTCTGGTCACGTGGGAGAGATCCCGACGATCTCTAGACTCGGTAGCCACTCATTACCTATCCGGTCTCGGTCGCTAGGTGGGCGGAATCCGGGATTTCATACGCTGTCCCTTAACGTAGTTTCTGGTTTACGGTCTAGGGTTTTCCGGTTTCCGGTCTTGGTCCCAATTATGTGTAAAAACTAAGAAAACAACAAAAAAAATGGGGATTGAATAGATCCCTCTTCCCGTATTTTGCTTAAGAACCTGCTTAGGTGAATTCTAGGTTGCCACAAAACCCTTTCTTGACTCCCAATTTTTTGGGCCAAAACAATGACTTAGCCCTAAACTATGCTATATTTTTTTCAGGCCAATTGGTTAGGAGTTCGACACCTATATAGATGCTCATTTATTTCCCCAAACTTCCTTTTTTTTAATGAAGCCATTAAAAAGAAAAGTCTATGAATTCTTTTTTACTCCCCATTTTTTTTGTCGAAACAGTGACTTTGCCCTAGTAAAATAGGCTATTCTTTTGAATGCCTACATTTTAGGGGTTGGACCCCTCATTTTATGGCTTCTATAGTGTCCAAAGAGGATTTTCAAAATTGGAGACGTGAACCTTTTTTTTAAAATGAAGCCATTTTTAAAAAAAAGTCTATGAACCCTTTTTTACCCCCCATTTTTTTCCGGCCAAAACAGTGACTTTGCCCTAGTAAAGTTTGCTATATTTTTAGAGGCCTATAGGTTAGGGGTTGGACCCCTCATTTTATGCCTTTTATAGTGTCCAAAGAGGATTTTCAAAATTAAAGACGTGAACCTTTTTTTTTTAATGAAGACATTAAAAAAACAAATCTATGAACCCTTTTATACTCCCCAGGGTTGATGCCTAATTTATACCCTTCTTTCACACTCTTGTTTAGAAGAATTAGATAGTTTATGTGCTACTTCATATCTCTTCAATTTTTGACCTCATTTTTTGTGGAACCCTAAACCCCATTAAATGACTCACCTTCGTTTCATTTCACACCTCCTTCCAACCAATTCATGCACATAACTATAATAACATCCATGCTTACACTATTTTGTAGCACTGCATCTGTGCAACCCCACTTTACACCTTGTAAAATTCAGAACTCTAAGCAACCCTACACTGTGGCGATTAAAAAAAGGAGTTGTCTACTGTTGTGAAACACTGAAACACAACATCATTTATGGAGCATAGAGATAACGTTAATGCATGCCATACAGTCCACGGACCCTAGACCAGCATGCAGCATGCCTTGAGATGAGCCTTGGACCCCCCGTCATGTGTGTGCTGCCCGCGTGCCCTTCTGAGCTGAAACACTACTGTTGAAACACTGCAATAATTCACAACGGGCAGTTTTCGTCGGGCTGAAGGCGTGTCAGTTGCCGGTAAAGGAAGGCGTGTTAGGCGCGACGAACGAGGAGGCCAGCACGGGACAAGGTGCAATAAAGAAGCCAGACTCATAATGAGCCGCAACAAGTAGGGTGAGAGATAGTGTACACCACTATAAAGTGGCTCTCACAAGTATTGAGACACTTAAAAAATTGTCATATCTAATTGAGGACTTACATTTTTTCAATGACTTTTGGACATGTTGAAGTTGAAGTCTTACACTTGTTTCAAATGATTTTCCAAAAAAATTTCAAACAATTTTTGACTTTTTTATAATTTAATCAATCTTATTAGTGGAAAAAATCTTTTTGATAGATGCAAATTTTGTTAAAGATCTTTTGGAAAGTAGGATGAGAATTTTTTTGGAGCTTTCAAGTAAGAATTTGTCTAAATTTAAAATTTTATTCAATGAAATATAAGTGATTAAAGTATGACTCCAAATTTTTATATTTCTTAAAAATCACTCCAAAAATCTCCAAAAAATCATAAAAAATTGAAAAATGTATTGAATGTTTATATATGTTTTTAATGATTTTTTGGAACCAATGTAAGACTTCAATTTCAATATGTCCTAATAATCCTCAATTAGATATGGCAATTTTTGAAGTGTTCAAATACTTATAAGAACCATTGTAAGTTTTCAATGAATGAGAAAAAATTCTTCCATTTAAAATTATAAGATAGAAGTGCAATTGTTCATCTTTGGAATTTTGTGCAAAAAAGAGAGATCTTGTATACTCGTATGACCTAGAATGAATATTTTTATTTTATTTTAAAGTTGACAAGTTTGTAAGATGAGATATTAAAGAAGTCATTGAATTTTGGTAATATCAAAGAGTTTGTAGATGTGATGTTACAGAGGTCATTGTAATTTTAGTAGTATGATGATAATGATTGACATTGTTTCAAAAAAGATGATTCCGATGATGGCAAGTCCATCCTTAATTACAAGATTAACCCCTAAAGGACCATTGTCCCTCGGGGGATAATTTAGAGTTCGGGCAGGTTCCGTAGACCTCAATTTTTAATGAATCTTTTTGAAACTTTCTCATAAGATAGGAAAACTGATTAGCTTCATGGGAATATAATTTTTATTTCAATTGGTGACCAGGAGCAAAAGTTATACCACAAAAAGCCCAAATTTTCATTCGGCGGGCAGAAATTTATTTTTGCAAAAAGTCAAAATTTAATTTTTTAATTTTTTTTTCTAAAATAATATATTTTTGCCTACATGTGAAGCTTTGATTCACTCTATTTGGACTTATAATGAGAAAGTTATGGACAATCTTGTTTTCGGGCAATCTAAACAATTTCTTGAAAAAATAACTTACAGGATTCATTTTTGAATGCAATTTTCACAATTTTTCAAAAAAAATTGTTGGACAAGGTTATGTTTACTTTCTAGAACAATCTCACCATTGGAATTATTGTATTTCAATCCCATCTTAGAGTTATTAACCATTTAGTTTTTCTTTCAATCTTGGACCTACATCTACTTAACAATTTTTTAAAGAATGAAAATCAAGTGTTTTTGGTGTGAATTTTTTTTTCTAGACTCTCAAATCAATTTCTTAACAAAAAAAATTATAAATTCAAAGTCTATAGTGCAATTTTTTAATACAAATTCCAGTCAAAGTCATCTGAAATTGCAAACCATAGTTCAAAAAAACTTGTATTTCCAACTTTGAATGCTCATATCTTCCAATCTATACGGTCAAACTTCATGAAATTTTTATCACTTGATCTCAATCAAGTTAAGTACAGGATCCTATGGTTAGATGCTTTAAAATATATATTTTTTGTTTTCTTGGATGAATGCAACAGAAATGGCAGTTTTGAGAGGTTTTTGACAGAAAAAAGGCCTTGGTCCTTTAGGGGTTAAGATTGAAAATAATGCTATTTTAGCTTGTTTCCAAGAGTTTCAAGGAAATTATTATCTATTATTTGAATCTTCAAGAACAAAAATGATCATTTTCATGACAAAACATTTTATCCAACAAGAAGATCATTTTAGAACAAAGGGAGTGTATATTATTATAATCTACAACATCATGGTATAAACCAAATCTATCTTCTTAATAAAATTTTTAAAAAATCAACAAACTATAGTTAAAGGCTAGAAGTTCAATTTGCAATAAAATATTGAATTTTAAAATTTATTAAATTTTCCTATTAGAATAGAAACTACACTTGATAAGCCTCATTTCATTAGTCAAGTACAAAACTCAAAATACATCATTTATATAGCTAAAATTCACATCAAGAATATTGAACAAGAAGTCACTACAAGGTACCGTAGCGGCAGAGCCCGAGGGCCGTTCAGGGTTAACCTTGAAGCACTTTGATGTCCAATTTCTGGGCAATGTATAAATTGATCCTCCTCATTGCTGATTGGATGAAAGTCATCATAATTTCTAGATATACTTTATGAAGTTTTTGTTCTATCCAAAGGTTGGATTTGGTATTACTAGAGCACATATTTTTCTAAAATTTCAAATGTCAAAGTTTGTCAAGTGGTTGACCAAGCCAAAATTGCATTGATTCTAATTCAAACCTAGAATAGCAAAAAATGAGGTTACAAAATCAAAGAATACAAAAATCCCAATAAATCACCATGTCATACAAACCCCATTTCAGATCCATTCCAACAAAATTTATTTAGAAAATGACAATATTTTTCTTGTAGTTGAATATGAAAGAATTTTGAATTTTTTATTTCGAAATTTATAGAAAAATATTAGTGATCACAATGGTGAATCTAATTGTATGAATAGAATCTAAAATTCAAACTCTTTAACTTTTATTCTCATCTCAATTCCAATATATATGTCCAAATAGTACTTCATTATGATTTTTTCAAAATTAATAGTTTTGGAGATGAGTTTGGACACTTAGGTGTTAAACATCTTTTTCTTTTGAAAAATAATACAATAGTGAGGGAATATTCAATACTAACCACTTCAAATGCCTTCAAATAATCCCCTTCTAAAATTGAATGGTCCTAAGAGGGATTGTAGGATGGAAAACAAAAAAGATGGTTCAATGCCCTCTTTGTATAACTTTAAGTCCTTCAATCTATCTACCATTTTGCAACTACATATGAATTAAATTTTAGTAACTTTTGAAAAAAAAGTGAAAAAAAATCATATCAAATACCAATTAACTTTTAAAATCTAAAATTTTCACTCAAGGCATATATTATAATAGAAAATATCATGGTTCAAATCAATTTACTATTACTATATTATTCTAAAATTAGAAAATTAGCATCCTATGGTATTATATCCAAAATTCAAATTGCAATGGAATTTTTGAATTTTAGGAATTTTTAGAATTTCAAATTTCATTAGAAAATAAGTTTATTTTCTGAATGAAATTTGAAATTCATTAGTTTAAAAAAAATCATTTTGAATGTAAAACAAAATTTAAATGTAAAATCTGAAAATTTTAATTTTGATCATTTTCCTCAAAAGCAAAAGAAACAATTTTTAATGTCAAAATCAAATTCTAAAGAAAAGAACTCAAATTATTGAATTACGTTACATTGGTATATTTTCTTTTGATCAATTACATCGTATAAAATCAAATTTGATACTATATACAATGACTCTCAAATTGTTCTATATGCTTAAAAAATTGTTGTAACTAATTGAAGAATTAGTTTATTTCAAAAAATTTTAGATATATTGACGAAATGTAAGATACTTATGTAAAATGTTTATTCTAAGTATTAAATAAGTTGTGGACATTTTATAATCATACTCAAATTGATTGGTATGAAAAAATTTAAATACCATGCACGCACATCAAATTGGGTAGCTTACTACCAAAATATTTGAGTTTTAGAATTTTGACAATTTGGCAACCAACTTTCTTTTTCTTTGATTTTGGCACTTTGTTTTTCCTACTTTTTCAACATTCCCAATTTTGGATTAATTTTTTCTATTCATCTATAAATGTGTTGTTTTTTCTAAATTTTGTCAAAAATAATTTTTGGGTATTCAAAATTAGCAATAATTAAATTTTTGGGATTTTCAAAAAATAGTTTTATAATTTTTAAAATTTTGGACATGTTCCAATTTTTTCTAGTTATTTCTGAAAATAACCTACACATATGGTGCAAGTACAAATTTTTAAAACACACTTCTGTGACTGAGTGAAGTGAGATTTATTTTTGGATATTGTGGCACAAAATTTGTGAATTTAAAATTCTATTGATTGAAGTTTTACTAAGTGAAATATGATTCTAAATATTTATATTTCTTATAATTCAATCTAAAGATCTCCAAAAAATCATGAAAAATATTATGTAAATATTTTTTCACTTTTCACAAAGTTTTGTAGCTTTTGAATCTTGAAGATTTTATAATTTTGTTAAAAATATTTTTTCTCAAACAAATTTTTGGATAGTTCAAAAGAACATTTGTAGTCTATTTTTTTTAAGTACTTTTTCGATTTTTAAAGACTTTATACACATTATTTTATTCTATATCTAATATTTAGTATAAAAGTAGTCTATTTTCATTAAAGTTTGGAAAAGTTCAAAGATACTTTAGTTTGTAGTTTAAAAACACACAATTAGACATTCTTGCACTTGGGGTGTGTGACATTGCACTTGGCTTTCTTGCCATCCAAAATGAACAATTTCAAATATTAGGGGGGGGGGGGGGAGAAGATGCCAAAAAAATCATTCAGTCCTCGTAGTAGAAATAGTTCAAGGAACACTTGGAACATTCATCAATATTTCATATTAATTGAAGAAAACCTTGTACATTTTCCACTCCATTCTAATTAAAAGCCATTTGACTCACTACTTTGTACTTCAATAAACTTAAACACCAAGAACTACTAGGTCAATGATACTATGCTCGAAATCAAATTGTATAGTCGAAATAGGACGAAAAGTAAAATTTTGCCTTCCGTTGAACCCGCTATTGAAGTACTTTGAATTGCCCTTATTTTTGAAGGATGAGCCCAACAGATTGAAGAGTGCCGCCATCGTATGATCTTCTCTATGCAATCACTGAGAAACTCTCCTACCACCCCCCCAACCCATTTTGTTCTATCTAGAACATGTGTAACACGAATTGCAATTTCAAAAGGGCGTAACTTCACTTGGTGGAGTTCAACACCACATGTAAAGCTCTCATCGACTATACCAACTCCCACTACGTCACCATCGACCGTAAGAAGTTGGACCATTCCATTCGTACCTTGTAGAGCTCCACTTCCACTTGCATTTACTTCTCTTTCAAAAAGTCTTTTGCGTGCCACACGTGCTAATCTTTCACATGTGCTCGTTTCCTCTGTTTCAACCACCGTCGAAGCAGTAGCGTTGAAAACCACCAGACTCCCAAATGCGTTTGTTGCCATGTCTCTTCACTGCCCGTGTAAAACCGTTGCTTACAGATAGACAAAGCATACATTTCTCTATTTCTCTATATCCACTATCATCTACCAAATTCAATAGAAATTAGTAAAGTTGTTTTCGAGCTATGGAACATTTGCATAGAAAACCAGAGAACTTCTGCGTCATAATCCTGTATACAAATTGCAAAAGCCAAAAACAAATATTCCACGTTCATTTTTTTTTTCCCAAAACTACAACAGAAATCATTATTTCTTATAATTCAAGCATTCTTTTTAAGTTCCATGAAGACCTCATTTTCCTTCCCAAGTTATAACCCTCATGAAAAAGAAATCTTCATATACAAAGTGTTATACACATGATTTTCCTAGGACTTTCTTTAACTCAGAAGTAGGGCCACTCACTTCATTTCCATTTATAAGGCACTTCATGTTTTCAATAACTTGTGTTTTCAGCATAGTTATGGAACCTATCCTTTTAAAAAAATAGACATATGACTTCTCCATTCTTTGTTTTTGACTACAACAAAATCAGTAACAGCACAAACAAATGAAAGTCTGAGACCTGCGCAAACCTCATTCCTTAACCTAAAATTCAAAGACCATACAACATTGTAAATTCAAATTCAATTATAGAACTGTCATCAAAATTACTATTCACATTTTCTTTTCCACTAATCACTCTTATGCTTACCTCTAAAGCACTAAGACCATTTTCTAACCAGAAACCACTCGAAATTGCAGTGCTTGCACTTTTCATCCAAGAAAATAGAATAAATTCTATTTTTTTAGAAATCTAACCGTAAGATCTTGTACTTCACTTCTACTATAGCATGTTGTAAGCATTTCATGAAGTTTGATTATTTTGATTCGAAGATATGAGCATTCAAAAATGGATAAAAAAGATTTCATTAGGTGTGCTCCACTACAAAAAAATGAGTGCCTACAATGACTACAAGATGACTCCAAAATGACTATAGTAGTCATTTTGTAATCATCTTGTAGTCATTGTGGACACTCATTTTTTTGTAGTGCTCTATAACTTCAGATCTCTTCGAACACAATGTTTGGAAAAATTTTGCATTATCAGTTTTGACTTCAAATTCTATAAAGTTAAGGAATTCAATTTAAAGGCTATTAAAAAAATTTCAAAAAACACACACTCAATTACCATTTTTTATGAATTTTTTAATATAAATAGGTCCCAAATTGAAAATTTTGGACAAGGTTAATAACTTCTATGTGCCCGGATTAAAACACAATAATTCCAATGGTGAGATTGCTCTCATAAATTAATGATACCTTTTCCAATAATTAATTTCGAAAAATTGTACAACTAGCATTCCAAAATGAATCCTACAAGTGAATTTCCCGAAAAGATGTTGAAATTCTCCAGAAACTTATATATAGTCCATAACTTTCTCACGCCTAGTACAAATACTATGAATGAAAGCTTCAGATGTAGAGAAATATATATTCTTTCACGAAACACATTTAAAGAAATTAATTCTATCTTTGAAATACAAATTATCTTTCTACAAATTTAATCCATTTTTCTTCTTCTAAAAAACCTATATCAATGGTTGAGGTCATAGGATGCTTTTGAAAATCTATTTTGTCTCCCAAGGCGACTATAGTGTTTTTGAGGTTAACATTTTCAACCTACAAATGTGTAACCCTACTACCACTCTAGAGGTCTTCATGTTGTGATATATGAAGACAATTATTGAATTCTCTTAATGCCTCTCAACTACCTTAGTAGAATAGAAGTATTTCAAAGACTATAACCATATAGAATAATAATCAACCTATGGATTCAAATTTGAGAATTAAAAATAAGATTTACTAATCATACTATCATTTAAAAAAAAATTAGTAATATGTGATAAGGGACCGTGCTGCATTCAACATTACACTTATGGAAGGGTCAACTTCAAATACAATTTGTTTTTTGAACTATATTTGGACTCATTAATATTTGAACTTTGAAATAGCATGACTACTTCCACTAAGTTCTACAATATGGCAAGCTATTAGTTTAGGCAATGTCTTCCACTTGTCTGCCAAGACTAATTCCCTAAGCCCTTCACCAAATTCTCAGTCATTTCCTACAGTAAGATGAAATTTCCTATGCAACATGTATATGTATTAAGAATTTATGAAACATCTATAATATAATAGTCTATTATTGGCTACTACGTTCATGAATCCCCTAAATCAAAAGGCCTTTTCTATGCTCCTACACAGTTCTTTAACCCCTGAAGGACCACGGCCGTTTTTCAACTCAGAACCACTCAAAACTACCATTTCTGCTCCATTCATCCATGAAAAAAAAAAATTTTAGAATCTAACCATAGGATCTTGTACTTTACTTAACTGAGACCATGTGGTGAAAAGTACGAAGTTTGACCATATAGATAGAAAGATATGAGCATTCAAATTTGGAAAACAAAGTTTTCTTAAACTCTAGTTTGCAACTTCAAATGACTTTGTCCTCCATTTATATAATTTTTTTGCACTACAGACCTTGAATTTAAATTTTTTTCTATTGATAAATTGAGCTAAGAGCTTAGGAAAAAAATTCACAAAATAAAGACTTTTTTTTCATTCTTTAAAAAATTGTCAAGTACATGTAGGTCCAAATTTGAAAGAAAAACTAAATTGCAAATATCTCATAGATGGAATTGAAACACAATAATCTCAGTGGTGAGATTGTTTTAGGAAACAAAATCAACCTTGTACAACAATTTTTTCTTACAAATTGTGAAAATTGCATTCACAAATGAATCTTATAAGTTATTTTTTCAAGAAGATGCTTAGATTGCTTGAAAAACAAGATTGTTCATAACTTTCACATTACTAATCCAAATGGAATGAATCAAAACTTCACTTGTAGACAAAATAAAATCTATAAGAAAAAGAAAGAAATCTTTTAAAACAATAAACTAATTAAAACAACAACTTCACTAGATTTCATTTTCCTTCTAACATTTGGAAACACCAGAGTCTACTACCTTCACTCATAACAAAAAATCATTAAAAACCAAAAAATGATTAGAAAATAAAAAATAAATAAAACTTTAAAAATGATTAAAAAATAAAACATCTTCTCAAAATACAAGAAAATTTGAATAAATAACAAAAATCATTAGAAAACAAATAATAAACAGAACTTAAAAAATGAGGATCACATAGAAAATTCATGAAAACTCAAAGAAATTATAATAAATACAAAATGATTGAAAGGGTTTATATATATTTTTTATTTAAAAAATGATGAAACCTTCAAAAATGATGACAACATTCAATATAAATAAAGAATTACAAAATGATTCATAAAATAAATAATGATTAAAAATTTAATAAATAAAATAGTAAAAAAATTTAGATTTAAACTTCTGAACCCCTAGTCCCCTACATGCCTAAGTCCTCTTTAAAGGTTCTTAAAAAAAATTCTAAGTTGAAAAAAACACGAACATTTTATAAAATTGTATCAATTTTACTTGAATTATAATCGTACAAATTCAAATTAGACATGCTAGTGATTGCATAGGACAACTAACAACAAAAAGGCTTATGGAGAAAAATATTATAATGTTTGACCATGATGGTACCTAAACTGCACAAATGATGTTGTGTTTCTCTCTTTTTCTTCCAAGTGAACTCTAAAAAGATGTTGACCACAATAATATGAGTTCAACGGGCCTAACAAGCATAACTCCAATCAATTTATAGATTCTCAAAAAATACTCTACAATTTCGTAAATAAATTTTGAATATCATTTTCTCTTCAAGATCTAGTATATTTGAGGCTCATTTTCAAATTTCAATAGCTTCCGACACTACGGGAAGTATTTATTGCAATTGGGAACTAGCCTTGCACAAAATCCTGTATACAAAAATAACTATCATTCATTTTCAACATTGAATTTCTTGCACTAAAATTATATTTCTAGAAGAACTCTCCAAAAATACAAAGTACTAAAAATATCAACTTTGTTAGGGTTTACTTGACTTCCCTTGTTTCTAAAAACACCAGATTCCAGTACCTTGGTTATTAAGGGGTTAACATTTTATAGTCTTCAGTCCCTATCTAATTTCGTTCCTCACTAATTAAAAATTTCAGTTAATCATTTCCTAATTCTATTGTGTGTGGATTTAAGAAATGAATTAGTGCACACCGAACCTACAGAGGAGGATGTATGTGAATCCTATAGACTAAAACCCTAACTCCCCCAAACCAATTTCGACCCAACTGAATGAAGCGCTCCAGCAACCCTAACTCCCCTAAACCACTTTCGACCGAACTAAATCAAGCGCTCGAGAAAGTAATTGAGGTGCCGCCTACAATTCCTACACTGCTTTTGCGGAATCAATCATCCAACCGAAATTACTGACTCCGAACTGTCAGAATTGCAAATCCAGTTTTCGGGGAGCGAGCACTGCAGCGAGATTTCGGGGGTATTGACACAAGTCCGGAGGTGGGTGCGACCTTCTGAGCGAAGGACGTCAGAAGCGTGCGAGCTTCTGTCTGTTGCAGTCCAATTCTTATCTGCGCGGTGGTTTACAGTAACTCCCTACTCTCTGAATTCTGTGGCTCTCTTTCGTTTGTAAACCGCAAGTCCCAAAGATTGTTAACCTCTTTTCCTCTTTGGTTTTCCTATACTAACTACCGTTTGCTTGTATCTGATAGGGTTGCTACATCCCGTACCAGGCGCGACTTCCACCTGCGGAAAACAAGAGAGCTACTCTAAATCGGTAGACCAGCAGGTGAGCAACTAACCCCCCTTCTTTTTGGTTGCCGTTTAGTATTTTTGACGTTCAGGGTTTCTTTTCGAGTAGTAGTTGCTGGACTTCGTGGTCACTGCTCGTCCCCTGTCTGCGATTTAGGTTTGATTTTTGAGTTCTTGTCTTTTACAAGTAAAAATGAACAGTGCACGTCCCCGACCGGGGACGTGCACTGTTCCTCACTTGCAAACCCCAGCTCCAGAGTTTGACATCGGCATTTAAAAAAAAATTTAGATTTGACTTCTGACGAAGCAAAGGGCTAGCTTCGAAGTCTGATGTCCACCGATGCGGCGGCCCCTCATGTCTCTATTTTTAGAATCTGTTTGCACTTTTGTGGTAGAGCTTCGAGGGAGGGAATAAGCTCACCTAACTTACACCATCAATCAGACCTCCTTCGGTGCTGTGATGCTTGCATTCCTAGACTTGCCTTCTGTCGTACGTGCAGTCTAGCAGAAAGCACCTTTATCACACCAAAATGTGATAATATGACACGGAATATCGTCCCAGGAGATTCCAGACGTTACTAATAGTTGCGTTTTCCGGTTTCTAGGTTTCACGGCTCAAAACACCCAAGTTACTACTCTGAATCCGGAATACCAACTTGTCTTCCGGAACTCTTTTTCCGGATCCGTCTTTCAACTCTGACCGGATTCCTTCCTTGGATCCAGATTTCACCTTCACCTGGATCCGTCTCAATCCGGAATCCGGTTCCGTCACTCAATAATAGGTTTTTGATACCCCTGTTTTACCCTCAGGGAGTCCTCTCTTGATCTTTAGAAGGGTAGGGACTTACCACTCATAAACCTCGCACTCTCTTCTCTCAAACGAAACACACAAAGACACACAAATATATCCGTTTTTGCAGTAGAGGCAGATCCGAATCCTCACAACTTCCTGGATAGCTCTAGGCCAATCCGGTTAGCAGGTCACTCAGGACTACTTTCACTTACCCTTACTACAACGACAGATCCAAAGACATCTAAGCCCAAAAGGACGTACTTCCCTAGATCAGCGGATCGACTTAGTGGTTGGCAGACCTTCCGGTGGACGGAAACTTTCCTCTTGGCAGCTGCTTAGCTCCGCACGGATCCACCCCCGTGGTTCCGGAACCTCCTCCACGCTCACACCGGATCACCGTTCCGGCAAATTAAAGGCTCCACGCACAAACGCACAACTCTAAACCCAAGTTCTAAGAAAATGGTCACTCAGTTCAGACCTCAGTTGCCTAAGTATCCGGATTCCTCCTCACCCGTCCCTCTTGCCTCTCAACGCTTCAACAAACACACCAAGACAGACTCAAACACAAGTCAGAGCTAGAATGTCCATCCGCCGGCTCAAATTAAAGAAGGGAATGAAATACAATGGAATATGCACTAGGAGGGAATGACAGGCCAACTAACTTGCCTGCCCCTTAAAAGCCCAAAAACACAATGAAAGTCAAAGCCTAAAAACAGAAACGGAATGCCAACAAGGCCAAAGAAAATCCGAAACAACCAATCGGAGCCCAACCGGATTATCCGGAAAGGTCCGGCCAGTTGTCCCTAAAGTTCCGGATCGGGGCCCACATCCGGGAAATCCGTCCAGGAAACTTCCGTCCCAAAATCTCAAAATCCTACCTAACTACTCAAACCTATCCTACTTACGCGCCCGCTTCGATGTCGTGCCCACGGGCGGAACTGAACTTCTCCGCGTTGTTGCCTTGGGAGGGGGAGCCTTCTTGGTGGCGGATCGGGTCTGCCTCTTCTGAATCGGAACCGGCGGCGTTCCGCTGTCTTCCGTCGAAGTCTCCTCCGAATCCGCCTCGGAGCTCTCCGAATGCTCCACTTCCTGAAATCCGCCCTGCTCCCTCACTTCATCATGGATGGTGAGGGGCGGATTGTCTTCCTTGTCCAAGTCATCCAAGATAACTGTCTTGCTGCGCGGATCCTTGCCCGGAACCCTGTCTGGCTCGTTCATGTGGACGAACTTCTCCGGATTCTCCCTGGCCGGATTCGCTAGGGCCTTCATCTGGATCTCGAGGTCGAGCCGTGGTGATGCCCTCTTCTCTTGCGGATCCGTAGGTGTGTTGGACGGTCCGGCCGTATTCGGATCCGATCCGAGCTCGCCGAGGTTCTTCACGACCGGTGAGTTTCCGAGTAGCTTCCGATCCGTCGACATCCGTCCTTGCGCTCCGGGGCTGAAGTCCGTAAACACCTGCTGGTTGAGCAAGTTCGACAGTCCTTCCCCCAACTCCGGGTTGAGCGACCCAATTAAGGCCCTCATCTCCTTCAGTACCCCTTCCATCTTGGCCTGGTAATCCACCAAGATGGTGATGACCTTTGATCTGGTGACGTGCCCTTCCGTCATCAGCCGGGCGGAAAACAGTTTCGCCCTCAACACTGTATTCGCCGGCTGAGCCACCAACTCCTGCAGGTTCCGAACCAAAGAGGTGGCCTCCACGATCTTCCCGTTGGCGACACTGAGATCACTCTCCAGGTACGTCATCGTGCTCTGGAGCCCATTCCGCTCCTCTTCCGCCTTCCGTCGTCCCTCTTCAGCTATCCGGGCCAGATCTTCCGCTTGTCGGGTCCGATTCGTCTGGTTCCGGGCCTCGTCCTCCCACTTCCGGATCTCTTCGTCCTTCTTCCGCAACACGTCTTGAGTCGGAAGACGGTCGAGGATTTCCGGAATGTCTTCGATCTTCACCGCGCCCAACTTCGTGACGATCTGCTCGAGTATCGCCTCATACTGGTTGTTGTCCGCGTGTGCCATCATGGCGTGACGGATGATGGTGTCGAAGTGGTTCCGCTTCTTCTTCCCCAAGGTCGATCCGGGTGGATCCGGGTCTGGGTGTCCCCTCTTATCCGGCGTCGTGGACTTCTTCCGTTCCGGTTTTCGTTCCGGCTGACTGGCCGGCTTCTACTCTTCCGGGTCCTCGTCCATCCGCTCGTCCTCTGGGTCCTCCGGCTCCTTCTCCAACTCATCCGTCAAGCCGTACTTGAGGATCTGCTCTCCCATCTCATAGCGGAGGAGTTCCGGGCCACTCAGCACATCATGGTGGTGGTACAGGTGGAAGAGATAGCCGCTAATAGTGTTGGTCTTCTCCCGTCCCACATGCTCGGCTAGCCGGTTAACTACCCACTGGAGGACTATACCCCAGTTGACTATCCGCTTCTCAAAACACCCGAAGATGGTGTTTGCTACCGTCACGGTGATACGGGTAGGCTTTTCCGGATAGAGGATGGGAATCAAGAATTCCAACATCCGTCTATGCCGGTCGTTGGTGCAATCCGGAACTGAGTATCCGTCCTTAGGGTGGGGCGGATTCCGGAACTTGTTAACACCAAACTTGTCTGTCCGGGGAGCTAGACCTAATCTGGTTTTATCAAAACCGTATACATCCGCCCAGATATCTGGCAACCAGGCACTCGGTCTACCCCTCACTGTGAGTTGGTATTGATTTGGAACTCCCGAGAAGATTTCCTGCACCATCTCATCACTCTTCACACTCCACGGGCGCCGAATCAATCCATGACACCCTAGGAAGACTAGATCATCCTCTAACTCCTTCCGATGCTGCGGATCGGAAGGGATGACTGGCGAAATTGCCTTGGCCGTCACTACCGCTTGCTTCGGATTGGAGGAACTCGCCATCTCTCCGCCCGAGTCGGAACTTGTCGGTGCGGTCGGCACCGACCCTGAACTAAACCCGGAACCGATCTCTACTGCTCACCACTCTTTCTCTCTCTATATGCGCTCCAAAACCTGCACACAAGCCGTACCTTGATTTTCCAAATCGAAAAGGAAAAATGAAGTGGAGAGGAGGGGTTTATATACCACTTGGTACCCTGCGTTCCCAGTTCCCCTCGGAACGGCGCGACGTTCCTCGGCCGTTACGCTAGTTTCCGTAGGTCGGCGGCGTAGACCCGTAGGTGCCGACCATCCGGAACTGCCTCGGATCCGTCTTTAGGTATACCGGATCCGTCTTTCCAAATTCCGTTTTCCGGAAAGTTCCGTTCTGGATACTGAAGAATCCGGATCCGGAAACTTATGCCCATAGACCGGAAATTCTCCTTGGTCAATCCAGTTCAGACGGATCCCAAGGGAAGAAGACCCTAATTGTCTTCTTTTCGCCATATCTAACCCTAAAATTTTGAAAAATTGAGCTTACTCTATATACTATCTTCCTATTCTACTTATATGATATTTCCGGACTGCGACACCTTCCTTTCGCTGCTGCGATGTTTGTGTTCCTCGACTTCCCTTCCTGTTCGCTACTATGCTTCACTTCAAAGTGCCTTCTTCATCCTTGTGTTTTTCCCTTTCTTTGACGTCACTGGTTTGCTTCCTCATCAGTAAGGGTACCTGCAGATACGGTGGGTAATACATTTAGGTTTTAAGGGTTTGGACAGAGATTATCTATTTTGTCAATTCTTTTTTTTTGAAGCAATGTAAATTTCGTAGACGGAGGGACGTTTTCAGTAGTGGAAGGCTTCGACTGCAGGACTGTACTGGGGGACAACTTCAATTACGATGTAGCTCATTCAGAAAAAGCGAGTTCCCAGTTACGGTTACATTGTTAGTTCACAACTCAGTTCTCTCGGCATTTCCAGCTTGATCGCTGCACTTTTGGAGGAGACACACGAAGAAGCGCAGCAAGCCGATGTAGCTCAATCACTTCAATAATTAGAACCAATTCCGGAGGTCCAGCAAGTGACGCGTCACCGATTGGATCGTGTTATCTTCACTAGGGAGAAAGCTCGACTCCTGAGGAAGGGGAATCTCGCTACACAAACATTTCACCACAAGTGGTACCATTCCGCCATCGCTAGCAAGCCCACTACTCCCGAGTACTTCTACTGAAGTTGAGAGAACGGTGAGCGGAGTTGTGTAACTTACCTTTACTGCCACTCAGGGTTGTCTATCCTGACGTGACGTGGGCTTTTCCCGTCCGGATGTCATGATGCGTCAGGACGCGTCAGAGGCCGTCCCGAATGTTGACGGCGTCGTCGACGGCGCGGATGAAGTCCGTCGACAGCGCGCAGACGACCTGTCGGCCGCCTCAACGACTGGCCGTCGCGTGGACGGCCAAAGTGTCCGCGGCTTTAGGGTTTAGGCGCGACGGCCAGGCCGTCGCCTCGACAGTTTTCTGTTGAGCGGACGGTCATGGCGTCCAGAGTCCGTCCACGCTACGGGGACGGCCAGGCCGTCGTCTGGACGGCCAGAGCGTCCGCTCGATGAGACGGTAGGTCGTCGCCTCGACAGTTTTCCGTTCAGCGGACGGTCACGGCGTCCAGAGTCCATCCACGTTGCGGGGATGGCCAGGCCGTCGTCTGGACAGCGGGACGTCCGCTGGACGGCCAGAGCATCTACGGGGACGGCCACGACATCGCGTCCGCGGCTGTCCACAGTGCGCCAACGGACAGGCCGTTGACTAGACGACTGCTGCCAGGCCTTCACAATATATAGCGCGAGCCGTGTATTTGAAGGTCACTTTCCCTTGTTGATCTCTGCTCTTATGACCTGGTTGGCATACAGCCATTGCACTAGAGTGAAGTCCAAGAAGAGTGTGTGGGAGGAACACTTGCTGTGAAAGCAGTAAGTGTTATTTCCACATCACATCCAAATAGAATACTAACCTGTTTCGTTTGTGCAGTTTCAAGTGAAGAACCAGTGGGAGCAATGGGAGGGGGGAGGACACAATGGGAACCCTGGTACATGCTACAACATGATGGGAAAGTGGAATGCAAGTTCTGTAAAACGAAGATTAGTTACCGCAAGGATCGCTTGCTTTTCCACTTAGGTTATAGACGAAATGACACCCTCCCCGGAGTGAGAATGTGCAACAAGGCCAGTGCAGCTGTCGCAGTCCGGAAATATCATGTAAGTAAAATAGGAAGATAGTATATAGAGTAAGCTCAATTTTTCAAAATTTTAAGGTTAGATATGGCAAAAAGAAGACAATTAGAGTCTTCTTTCCTTGGGATCCGTCTGAACCGGATTGACCAAGGTGAATTTCCGGTCTATGGGCATAAGTTTTCAGATCCGGATTCCTCAATATCCGGAATGGAACTTTCCGGAAGACGGAACTTGGAAAGACGGATCCGATATTGTCAAGGACGGATCCGGTATACCTAAAGACGGATCCGATGCAGTTCCGGATGGTCGACTCCTACGGGTCTACGCCGCCGACCTACGGAAACTAACGTAACGGCCGGGGAACGTCGCGCCGTTCCGAAGGGAACTGGGAACGCAGGGTACCGACTGGTATATAAACCCCTCCTCTCCACTTCATTTTTCCTTTTCGATTTGGCAAATCGAGGTACGGCTTGTGTGCAGGTTTTGGAGCGCATATAGAGAGAGAAAGAGTGGTGAGCAGTAGAGATCGGTTCCGGGTTTAGTTCAGGGTCGGTGCCGACCGCACCGACAAGTTCCGACTCGGGCGGAGAGATGGCGAGTTCCTCCAATCCGAAGCAAGCGGTAGTGACGGCCAAGGCAATTTCGCCAGTCATCCCTTCCGATCCGCAGCATCGGAAGGAGTTAGAGGATGATCTAGTCTTCCTAGGGTGTCATGGATTGATTCGGCGCCCGTGGAGTGTGAAGAGTGATGAGATGGTGTAGGAAATCTTCTCGGGAGTTCCAAATCAATACCAACTCACAGTGAGGGGTAGACCGAGTGCCTGGTTGCCAGATATCTGGGCGGATGTATACGGTTTTGATAAAACCAGATTAGGTCTAGCTCCCCGGACAGACAAGTTTGGTGTTAACAAGTTCCGGAATCCGCCCCACCCTAAGGACGGATACTCAGTTCCGGATTGCACCAACGACCGGCATAGACGGATGTTGGAATTCTTGATTCCCATCCTCTATCCGGAAAAGCCTACCCGTATCACCGTGACGGTAGCAAACACCATCTTCGGGTGTTTTGAGAAGCGGATAGTCAACTGGGGTATAGTCCTCCAGTGGGTAGTTAACCGGCTAGCCGAGCATGTGGGACGGGAGAAGACCAACACTATTAGCGGCTATCTCTTCCACCTGTACCACCACCATGATGTGCTGAGTGGCCCGGAACTCCTCCGCTATGAGATGGGAGAGCAGATCCTCAAGTACGGCTTGACGGATGAGTTGGAGAAGGAGCCGGAGGACCCAGAGGACGAGCGGATGGACGAGGACCCGGAAGAGTAGAAGCCGGCCAGTCAGCCGGAACGAAAACCGGAACGGAAGAAGTCCACGACGCCGGATAAGAGGGGACACCCAGACCCGGATCCACCCGGATCGACCTTGGGGAAGAAGAAGCGGAACCACTTCGACACCATCATCCGTCACGCCATGATGGCACACGCGGACAACAACCAGTATGAGGCGATACTCGAGCAGATCGTCACGAAGTTGGGCGCGGTGAAGATCGAAGACATTCCGGAAATCCTCGACCGTCTTCCGACTCAAGACGTGTTGCGGAAGAAGGACGAAGAGATCCGGAAGTGGGAGGACGAGGCCCGGAACCAGACGAATCGGACCCGACAAGCGGAAGATCTGGCCCGGATAGCTGAAGAGGGACGACGGAAGGCGGAAGAGGAGCGGAATGGGCTCCAGAGCACGATGACGTACCTGGAGAGTGATCTCAGTGTCGCCAACGGGAAGATCGTGGAGGCCACCTCTTTGGTTCGGAACCTGCAGGAGTTGGTGGCCCAGCCGGCGAATACAGTGTTGAGGGCGAAACTGTTTTCCGCCCGGCTGATGACGGAAGGGCACGTCACCAAATCAAAGGTCATCACCATCTTGGTGGATTACCAGGCCAAGATGGAAGGGGTACTGAAGGAGATGAGGGCCTTAATTGGGTCGCTCAACCCGGAGTTGGGGGAAGGACTGTCGAACTTGCTCAACCAGCAGGTGTTTACGGACTTCAGCCCCGGAGCGCAAGGACGGATGTCGACGGATCGGAAGCTACTCGGAAACTCACCGGTCGTGAAGAACCTCGGCGAGCTCGGATCGGATCCGAATACGGCCGGACCGTCCAACACACCTACGGATCCGCAAGAGAAGAGGGCATCACCACGGCTCGACCTCGAGATCCAGATGAAGGCCCTAGCGAATCCGGCCAGGGAGAATCCGGAGAAGTTCGCCCACATGAACGAGCCAGACAGGGTTCCAGGCAAGGATCCGCGCAGCAAGACAGTTATCTTGGATGACTCGGACAGGGAAGACAATCCGCCCCTCACCATCCGTGATGAAGTTAGGGAGCAGGGCGGATTTCAGGAAGTGGAGCATTTGGAAAGCTCCGAGGCGGATTCGGAGGAGACTTCGACGGAAGACAGCGGAACGCCACCGGTTCCGATTCAGAAGAGGCAGACCCGATCCGCCACCAAGAAGGCTCCCCCTCCCAAGGCAACAACGCGGAGAAGTTCAGTTCCGCCCGTGGGCGCGACATTGAAGCGGGCACGTAAGTAGGATAGGGTTGAGTAGTTAGGTAGGATTTTGAGATTTTGGGACGGAAGTTTCCTGGACGGATTTCCCGGATGTGGGCCCCGATCCGGAACTTTAGGGACAACTGGCCGGACCTTTCCGGATAATCCGGTTGGGCTCCGATTGGTTGTTGCGGATTTTCTTTGGCCTTGTTGGCATTCCGTTTCTGTTTTTAGGCTTTGACTTTCATTGTGTTTTTGGGCTTTTAAGGGGCAGGCAAGTTAGTTGGCCTGTCATTCCCTCCTAGTGCATATTCTATTGTATTTTCATTCCCTTCTTTAATTTGAGCCGGCGGATGGACATTCTAGCTCTGACTTGCGTTTGAGTCTCTTCTTGGTGTGTTCATTGAAGTGTTGAGAGGCAAGAGGGAAGGGTGAGGAGGAATCTGGATTCTGAGGCACTTGAAATCCGAACTGAGTGACCAACTTCCGAGAGTTAGGATCTTGAATCGTGAGTTTGAGCGTGGAGCCTTTAATTCACCGGAACGGTGATCCGGTGTGAGTCCAAGAGTGACAAGGAGGAGGTTCCGGAACCGCAGGGGCGGATTCGTGCAGAGTTAAGCAGCCGCCATAAGAAAGTTCCGTCCATCGGAAGGTCTGCCAACCACTGAGTCGATCCGAAGAACTAGGAAAATACGTCCTTTCGGGTCTAGGGGTTTTCGAATCTGTCGTTGTAGTAAGGGCAAGTGAAGTAGTCCTGAGTGACCTGCTAACCGGATTGGCCTAGAGCTATCCGGGAAGTTGTGAGGATCCGAATCCGGCCCTAATACAACATCGGATATATTTTGGTGTTTTCATGTGTTTTGTTTGAGAGAAGAGAGCGTGAGGTGTACGAGTGGTAAGTCCCTACCCCTCTAAAGATCAAGAGAGGACTCCCTGAGGGTAAAACAGGGGTATCAAAAACCAATTATTGAGTGACGGAACCGGATTCCGGATTGAGACGGATCCGGGTGAAGGAGAAATCCAGATCCGAGAAAGGAATCCGGTCATAGTTGAGAGACAGATTCGGAAAGAAAAGACGGATCCTGAAAAACAGTCTGGAAGATAAGTTGGTATTCCGGATTAAGAGTAGTAAATTGGGGTGTTTTGATCCGATAAACCTAGAAACCAGAAAACGCAACTATTAGTAACGTCTGGAATCTCCTGGGACGATATTCCGTGTCATATTATCACGTTTGGGTGTGATAAAGGTGCTTTTTGCTAGACTGCGCGTACGACAGCAGCAATGAAGGCTATGTTTTTCAATTGTGGGGGGAATGTTCCTACGGTCTCCGAAGACGAAGAGGAACATGATGTGGAAGTGACATCACCGTCATCGAATCCAACGAGGGTGGTACGTGATCAAGAACTACCCAATGCTTCAATCTCAATTAGTGGAGGGGGAGGAAATACTTTGGGCCAAAATTCTCAAGTTCGATCATTAGAGGTGCCTGTCCCTTCTTCGACCTATAGTCGACCGCTGAGGCAATTATCCGTACAAGGGATGGACACATCCAAAAAGCAAGTACTAGACAAGAAGTGGACGAAGTTTTTCTACGAAGCAAATATCCCATTCAATGTGGTGAGACACCCCGCTTTTGTGGATGTCGTGAAATCAACCTCCGAGTCCAGAGTTCTTTACAAACCTCCACCTTACAATGCCATACGTATGAAGCTCATGACATCAACAAAGGAGGAAGTGGCTGCACTGGTAGCGGAGAAGACAAGGGGGCCTATCCACAAGTACGGTGTCACTGTATGTTCTGACGGATGGGACAATGTCACCCATCGGCCATTGATCAATGTAATGTTGTCGTGCACGAGTGGAGAAGTATTTTTGGGATCGGTAGACACTACAGGCGAAAGCAAAGACGCTGTTTATGTGGCTAATCGCATGATCGATTACATTGACACAGTGGGGGGACGTAATGTGGTGCAAGTTTGCACGGACAATGCGCCAAACATGCGTTTGGCTGGTACTCAAATTACTCGCAAATTCCCTCACCTATATTTCCAAGGTTGTTCCGCGCATGCACTTGACCTTCTACTTGAAGATTGGGGCAAGCAACTTTGGGTGGTCAAAATGGTCAAGAAAGCAAAATCAATCGTGAAATTCATTCGCACGCATCACATGCCACTCGCCATTTTCCGAAGACATTCTCCTAATCAGGGTTGTTCTGTTAGACATATTTTTGGGTTTGGGCGTCGTGTTAGACGTCCGATGTCGCGTGTCGTATAAGACAACCTGTCGCTACCCCGTCCCGTCTCGTCGCGCAAGGGTAAATTTTTTTACTGCGAAGTAAGAAGTTTTTGCCTACGTGGCAGGCTGTCCACGCTGACGTGGAAAGCGAGGCAAGGCGACTACGGGTGGGGCGACCGCGTCTCTGGTAAGGGCGACCGCGCATCCGATTTTCAAGGCGACTGTGGGTAGGCGACCGCGGGTTTAAAATCCAAGGCGACTGCGGCTCTTTCGCGACCGCGGGTGAAAGGGAAGGGCGACTTCGGGTATAGGGCGACCTCGGGTACAAGAGAAGGGCGACTTCTGGTGCAGGGCGACCATGCCTCTGTCTTTGATGGCGATCGCGGGTGTTTTTTACCCCTAAATGCTCAAGGCCTTTGGGGGAGTTTCTAGGAATTTATTCTAAAGTGAAGAAAAAAATAACTTTATGATGAGCTTTAAGAAAGAAAATTTAAAATGTAACCATTCTAATTCAAACTAGACATGTCAGAGATCATTTAGGAAAACAAAACATGACTATATCACTTATGGATTGAAAGATTATAATGTTTAATCACTATAGTGTTCAAATTGCCAAAGAGATTTGAAGTCATTCAGCCCTCCGTTTACAAGTCTAATCTAAAAAGTTTATGATTAAAAAAAATGGGATGAAAGGGCTTTACAAGCATAACCCCGGTCAATTTATGGCTTCTCAAAATGTACTCTACAATCTTTTTCCTATATAATGTACAATTCCAATAGACTTTAATTTTGTTTGAAGCGTATACCGAGTTTGCCTTATAGAATGGTTTTAAAATATAACTACCATTTTCAAAGTTTATTTATAGCATTGTGACCTTTTAAACTGCAATCCCTTGATTATTACTACAGGTCTACACTTCATTGTAGTTTTCATTTTAAATAACAACAATATATTATACATTTTGAATTTTTTCTTGTAGGGGTGTGAGGGTGTGCCTCTAAAGGACCTTTGTGTTTGTGGTGCATTTCATTGAATTGACACAATCATTAATCTGTAAAGCCCTGAATTGCATTTCTAGGGATCTCACTACCTATTGAATTTGATTTTCTTTCCTTTGAAATTTTGACACAACATGTGCTCGCAATTTAGGGGAAAAGGACCAACAATATAATCCCTTTTGACTACACGATCAAAAAGTTAGGACATGACGTGTTGTTTCCTTTAAAATTGTGCGTAGCCCGGGCAACAAAAAAAAACTTCTTTAGAAATTGCGACATTAAGAAATAAAAATTTGAAATATCTTTATTAGATTTTTATCTATGTGTAAACCTGCGAATCATTCCATTTCAATAAATGAGTCAAAAGTTATGAGGAATTTTAGTTTGGGGTAGTCAATGGGTACTTATAGAATCTCTACTCTACCAAAAAAGTTTGAAATTCTTTATTTCATTCAATTTTTTATATTTTTGAAAAAATAGTGAAACATTGGATGAAGATTGTTTTTTACAATACTTTAACCAAAGTAATTGGCATTTGTCATTTTTATAAATAATTTGTTGACAACTTAGTATTTTCAAGCATTTTCTATTTTTTTGTTGGTTTCTAACTTAATGTTTTTTCTCCCATATGTTGAACAATTCCAAATGATTAGAAATTTGTAGAATGTAGAGCATACATACCACTTTGATTCTAATATGAGTTTAAAGAATAACCATCAATTTTGAGTGTTTTTTATACTAATGTCACCTTGTGAAGGGCAATTGGCCAATTGCCAGAAAAAAAAGGGGTTTTGCTAGTACAAATGTTAATATCTTGCAATGTACACGGTGAAGATTTTCTCCACATCTTCTGAAACCATCCCACAAGAATATCTCACCATTTCATATGTCACAACAAAAATTTCAAAAACATTGCACTTGTATTACAAAACGCAATTTTGGAGCAATTTGGGTAGAAATATACTTAGTTAAAAATCTTGTGAGGTTAACCCCTAAATGTTTTGGACCATGTTTTCCCCAAAACCGCTTCAAAACTGTCATTTCTTAGATAACTACCAAATTTTAAGAAAAAAACATTTTTAGACAAAAATAACCATAGGATCTTTTAGAATACAAGTTTGGAAAGATGTGAAAAAAATTTCAGCAACTTCCGCCATGTAGATTGCAAGATATTAGTGTTTGAAGTGACAAAAATCATTTTTTTACCACTACGGAAATCCGGTCAGCTGCACTACAAAAGACCATATCTGTATGGAAAAATGTCTGAAATGATTGTAACTCTTTGGAATTATTCTTCAAGTGAAGTTGGCTACATGCTTGAAAAATTTCAGATCATTTGGAATTGTACAACATATAGGAAAAAAATATTAAGTAGAAAGAAGTAGAAAATGAGCCAAAATACTAAATTATTAACAATTTATTTATAGAATTAAAAAAAGACAATCCCAATGGTTGTAATGTTGTATTAAATAGTATACATCCAATGTTATTATTTTTTTTCAAAAATATTAAAAATTGAATTAAATAAAGAATTTCAAACTTTTTATGTAGTGTAGAGATTCTATAACTAGCCGCAAACTACCTCAAACTAAAAATCCTCATAACTTTTGACTCATTAATCAAAATGGAATGATTCAAAGCTTTACACTTAGATAAAAATCAAATTAACCAATTTCAAATTTAAACTTCTTAAAAAAGTAATTTTTACAAAAGTTTTTTTTGCTGCCCGGGCTGCCCGCCGAACGCATGAAACAACATATCATGTCATAACTTTTTAATTATGTAGTCAAAAGTCATGAAAATTGTTGGGCCCTAAAGCTACTCCTCGGGCACATCTTGTGTGAAAATTTCAAAGAAAAAAAATTAAAACTCCATCCGTAGTGAGCTGCCTAAAATCGCTATGTTGCCAAAAAACGCCGTTTGGTCCTTTAGGGGTTAACCAACTAAACCAAAGGCTAGAAAATAATAAAATAACCCCAAAGTTAATATGTCGAAATACGATGAAAATGCCTAGTAAGGTGCTACAACATATCAATATGTAAGGTACTAAACTACTAGGCTATAAACTTCCGCTAGAAATCTTTTCAAAAAAACATTTTTGGAAGATATAGTGGGACTAATTTACCTTCCAAACAATTGGACTAATATCTAATTACAAACAAAAATCTGAATCGTTTTGCACTTCGTCAGCATCAGGGTCCGTATCTTCGCGCGATGCGTAACCAGCATCTATGTCGCTATCGTGGCTTGAGCTATCATTCTCGTCCTCTTCTCTTGCTATTGGTTCTGGTCGTATTTCTCTTTCCACCTCTGAGGTCAAATTCCACACAACTATGTCTTGACCACCAGGAATCGCAGTCTGGACTAGTTGTTTTGTGGGACGCGTTGCATCAATAATTCCATCAACTACAGATTCAGGACCTGCTTGAACCGCTATTGATTGGCTTGATTGTTGGACCGCTTGCGTGGAGCACCTTGCCCCAAGCCTACAAGGTTCCACAACTTGATTTGCACGCTTCGGATGTCTGAGTGTCCTTTCATCTACTCTTCTAATGCGCCTTTTTTTACTTTTGTTTCTATTGTTGCTGTTGCGTAGTCGTTCTTCCAACGATATTTCTCTTGGCTCAGACACTGGGGTTGGTTGGGTGGCTTGTGGAGCAGACTCGGGGACTTCTTCATTGATGCTGGATAGTGGACCTCCATCCAAAGGCGCCCTTGTCGATGAACTAGGGGCCGATCTTCTGACTCTACCTTGGCTTGTATCTTCACCTCTGGGCGCACGGCCCCTTATAGAAGGAGTTGTGACTGACCTTCTGACTGTAGTCTGCCCTGTATGTCCACCTCGAGTCAAGGAAACATTCCGACTACGGTTGAGGATGGTATTCAGTGGCGCATTTGAATCATACTCAGCTGCCTCCGTTGTTTGTATGGTCGGTGAATTCATTGCTACCGAAATAGGAGTTACTTCTTCTACAACCTCTTCAATGTGATCCACCTCTTCTTTTGCTTCAATTCCCGCATTGATTGGTGCAATGTTTCCAATATTCATTGCTCTGCTTGAAGGAATACGTGTTGGTACTGGAGATGTTTCTTGAACATCTGAGGCAGGCATTTGATTATCTGCTTGTTCGTTGTTGTCAGAAGGTGTTCTTGCCGCAGTTCGTGGTGAAACTGTGCCCCAATTTCCGACCCACGCATCATCAGGGTTCCGCTCTGGAGAACGAAAAAGGTCTTCCTCAGCAATACCTTCCGCATCATTGCCACTTGCAAATGTGTTTCCATATTGATATGGCGGTGGACTTGGTGGAGGTGGGACCATATCTGCCCATTCATTGTGATCGCGCAAGAGATCTTCTTCTTCTCTTCGGACTAAATTATCTTCGATAAAATCAAAATAACCCTCGTCCTCCGATCTTGAAGGCATAGGCTCGTCCCTCTCTTCATCAGTGTCTCCATCCACGAGGACCCTTTCATAAAATTGAGCAGCATTGTACCCACGCTTTTGACGTTCCAAGTGGCAATTAGCATAAATGTACACCAAATCTTGAGCCTTCTTTGTGGTCAAACGATTTCGCGTTTTACTGTGCACGAATGAATACATGCTCCAGTTTCGTTCACATGAAGATGCTGAACAAGTCAACCCTAGAATTCTCTTTGCAATCTTCGGAAGAGCATCGCCGCCTACATGATTCCACCATTGATGGGGTTCTAAATTGGTCTCTGTGATGTCGAGAACCTCTTCTCGGGGATCAAATGGCCCTGTCTTCTCTTCAAATTGGACAAGCTCTTGCATTGCCACGACCACTGAAACTCCTAATGATGGAGCTAGTTTTTGTATGACTCGATTCAAAGCTGCTTTGGCCGCCCCATCGTTTTGAATTTCTTCTACTCCTGCCAAAAACGGATTCAAGAGTGCTCCTGCATAGTGGAGGTCCGTTTGCATTAACTTCCAACGAGCTTCAAATTTCTTCTCGTAACGCGTTGCAACCACAGGGTCTAAAAGAAATGGAGGATCCCTGAGAGCATACACGTGTTTCTTCAACTCGAACATTATCAACCAAGCTTTTGGCATTGCTGGTTTTTTGCCATCAAAGTGTCGTAGAGCAATGAGTACTGGCTCTATCATAAACACGAAATTCTTGCATTTTGACCAAAACCTTTCAGAATGAATGTTTAGCCGAACATCCATTGCTTTGCGCCTAATGGTACCTCCATTAGTCCGATTCTGCAAACTGAACTCGAACGTCATGTAAGCGTCATCTGCAACCACGGTTTGCAAAGCTTGTTTGCAATCGAGCAGATGGTCTACCATAAGGAAATTGGTGGCAAACCGTGTCAAAGTAGACAGCCTAAGCATTTTGTTTGAAGAATGTTTCCGAAACAAAGCCATAGTGAAATGGTATTTCCTGATATGCTTCACCATTGTCCTACACTCGCTTACCAAATCCTTCATCGTTTGAGACTTTCCCCAATCTTCCAAAAGCAAATCCAAGATGTGAGCCGCACACCCTTGTTTGTACATGTGGGGATATTTCAGTAACAAACATGACATAGTTCCAATCATTACTGAAGCATTGTCTGTACACAATTGCACAATATTTGAAGGACCGGCCTTGTCTATGTACTTCGACATTAAAGCTGTCGTATAGGCAATGTCCTTCTTTGCTCCCGTACTGTCCTCTGATCCCAAAAACACATCCCCTGCTGGACAAACAAGCATCACGTTCATCAACGGTCGCCTATTGGTATCTGACCACCCATCTGAACAAATAGTTGCTCCATATTGCGCAATAGAGTTCTTTGTCCGGTCATTGACCATTTTTTGGACAACTTCTTTCTTCACATCAATCATTCTAGTTCGCAACGCATTGAATGCTGGTGGACGATATAAAATTCCAACTGTTGCAATTTCCTTCATTGCATTTATAAATGCAGGGGGTCGCGTGACGTTGAATGCAATATTGGCTTCATAAAAAAATGAAGCCCACGTCGCATCCAACTTTTGTCTCAAGACTATTTGTAATGCTTCATCCATACTTCTTTGACGAGAAACCACAGGGCGGCTTCTTGTTCTGTCAACCGTACTTGGAGTAGAATCCACTGAATCTGGGGTAGGGTTTGTCGGGCCAGTTGGACCCGTTGGATTTGAAGAACCACCCACCTCACCACCCTCTACCTCTTGAATGAGGGATTCTGCCGCACCAATGGCCTGATTGCCCACAAATGGTGTTTCAAACATTTCTTCAAAGCTCATGGCTTTTGGAACCACTCCGTCGCAAGTCCTAAACTTTTCGAGTGCACTTCTAGGGATTTTTGGACAACGTTCTGCTGTTGCCGAGCCACCATATCCAAAGTGACTAAATGCCCTTTTCCGCACAAAGACTTTGCTCCACCCGCAAAACATACATTTCCGAGAATAGGATGATTGATCATTTGGAACGCATGGTATAAGCCAAGGGTCCCAATCTTTTGTAGCCCTACGCGTATCGGGCCGACCTTGACCACCACCTGGGACAACCATGGTGTGAATCCACAATGAGTTTCACCCCCAAAAAATCGATCCAAGAATCCAGTAACGAGGAAAAAGTTATGACAATGCTACCTACTATGAGAGGGTTTTTAAACCCCCTCAAAGCAAGGTTCTTGCCCTTCAATGAACCAAAACATCCGCAAGAAGCCTCTTTCGAAGGTTCAAGGCTAGAGTCTAATCACTGAAGCAAGGTAATCCCTCAGTGTATCAGCTGCAGTTTTATACTCTGTGCACCTGCTGTCGCCACAGGGGCGACTGCGGCTGAAGGGCGACTGCGGCTGAAGGGCGACTGCGGCTGACTTCGGGTGGACAGGGCGACCGCGGGTGGGGGGCGACCACGGGTAATGGGGGCGACGACGACTGCAAGGACGACCGCACGTACGAGGGCGACCGCGGGTAGTGGGGCGACCGCGCGTAGTCAGGGCGACTGCGCGTGGAAGGGCGACCGCGCGTGGAAGGGCGACCGCGGGACAGGGTGAGCGGGAAATTGGAACTGCTGAAAATGACCCACGGTCACCCCAAGCGCGGTCGCCCTCCCCGTGAGTGGGAAGTTGGAAAGGACCCGCGGTCGCCCTCCCCGGATGGGCGACCGCGCATGGAGGTGGCGGGTGGCAGTTCTGGCACCCGAGGTCGCCCCTGACCCGCGGTCGCACCTTTGCAGGTTTTCAATTTTTTGAAGCGCGGTTGCTGTACACGCGGTCGCCTTACAGGACCAGCTAGCGTGAGTAAGGTGGACAGTTATTAACCCAGCTATAACAGGTATTATTTGAGAGATTCGGAGATTCCTCCTAGTTCCACATTATATCCCACTTCATTGTCATTAAAAGCAGCATCTAAATTACAATGTAGCAATACTTACTCCAAAGTGATTTATCATTTGATGCACATAGAAACTTTTAAAGGTATTTCCAACCCCTTCACCACCAAGCCCTATTGGATCTTTCTCCAAGAAATCATGAACCTTCAAACCTCAATAAAAAATATCATACTTTTACTTAGGAATGTTGAGTTCTATGAGAGCTCAATTATGGAGGAGGACAACCCTAAATTTCATGATATTTCAAATGCTTAATCCCTAAAGGACTAAGAAGACACAATGTGTCATCTTCAAAGTTTTCAATGGCAATTTCTTGTAAGGGTGAAGCAAATCTCAGTATGTTGTAAACTAAGATATTGTAGAAAAATAAGTTTGCATACTTTTGGCATTTTCTGATTTCGTCATTTTGAATGTGAAAAGGAGTTAAAATTCATTTAGGAAATGCAGTCGGGAATGTAGTGTGGTAGAAAAAAGAAACAAAAATAATGTTTTTTCATGATTTGAAATTTTCTAGAGATGTTCTAAAAAATATGATGATAAACATTACTTGTTGAATTTCAAAAATTTATCCACATATAAATTTTTAAGAATTTTGTAAGATCCAAATATCCAATTTTCTTTGATTTGACTTCTCTAGTCTTCATGTTCGAAAATGTGTACAAATGTGATGGCCTTTCTAATTTTTCAAAAAATTAAATATGATAATACTAAATTTTCTTTAGACTCCAAATAAATTTTTCTAAGGGGTTAAAAAATCTATATTCATCTTTTTATAAATTTGTTTCTCCCAAAACAACGTTTCTGGCCCATGATGTTGATCATCAAGAATTGCTATAATCTAAAGATGTAACCATTGAAATGTTCTACAATTAATTCCATACATGCTAGATATAATCATTTTTACTTTTGTACAGTTAAAATTAAAAAAAATTATAACACCTATGTGCCCAAAAATATTGAAGGATAGAATTGATTGAAATCCTCCATTGTCAAAACCGTTTTAGTCTTGTAGGGATTAAAAGAATGCAATATTGCAATTGCACAAAAAATTTGTAGTTAATAGACACTTGAGCAGAATGCTACTTCAATGTTGGAAAATTATAAATTATAAATTGAAGTTATACACATATCTTTTAGTAAATGGCAAACACCATTGTATTAGAAATGAACATTTAGACCAAAAGCATTTGAGCCAGAAGGGGTGAACAATAAAAATGAGTTATACTATAGTGAAACTAATGCAAATATTTGAATGCAATTCAATGGACACACTCCAAGAATGAATTTTAAGCCTTTAGGTGATTTGAATATGGTAGTTTTGACAATTGCTAATTTTAATTCAAATAATAGATTTTTGGAAAAAATATGAATTTAGGCACATATAATTGTAAGATCCTATATTACACTAGTTTGAGAAGATGTGGAGGAAAGTAAACCAATTTTCTACTATGAAAATTGCCAAAATATTAACAATTGAATTGATTGTAATTCTTTTGAGGGCCTTGTGATGTATGAAAACCTAGGAAGTTGCACTTCATACAATCACATTTGTATAAAATAATTGTCGTAAATGGTGTTTCTTTTCTATACCAATGTTCAAAGGCAATTCATAATATGCTTGAAAATTTTTTTAGGCAAACTACAAGTGTATAACATTTTTGGAAAATATATGTCAGTACATAGGAATATAGAATGATTTCAAATAGTAAGTTGTTAAGAGTTGAATTACATAGAATTGAAAATGCCAATTCCAATGGTAATTATTATCCTACATCTAATATTTCAATTTCTGTTATAAATTTTGAATATTGAATTAAATGAAGAACTTTACAGAATTTATTGTGCATTTGTTGATTAGAAAACTAGGAAATCCCTAACAACCCTTAATCAAAATCCCTCTTAACGATCATGACGGATGCTACTATATGAGTCTAAAAATGTGAATCCCCAAGACTATTCACCTATAGTATAGGTGTTTAAATCATAGAAACTTTTTATAATTAGAGATTTCTAGTGTGATTATACTATACACACTTATATTATAGGTGCATATGTTATAAACACATTGAAATATTCAATAGTTGTGGGATACCTACTTATATGAGTTATATCAATAATCAAGGCTCACATACTTGCATTTCTATCTTCTTATGCTAGCATTTAAGTAACAAAATCAAATTAAAAAATCACATTCGAAATTCATTTTGAAAATTTGTAGAGCACTTATTTCAAAGCCCAAAACTTATTGGGGTTATGCATCTCCAATGTTTAGATCTCATTTTTTCGGTGACCAAATTATTTAAATTGAACATATGAAAAGAGGATTGTAAAATTGTGCATGTGTTTTGCAAATTTAACACACTTGTGATCAAACATTATAATCTCTCATCCATAAGTGATAATATTCTATTTTCTTTACCTTGATAACCTCTAACATGCATAGTTTAAATTTGTATGCTTATAATTTAAAGAAAATTGATGAAGCATATGAAAAATTATCCTATTCCTAAAAACTAAAAAGGAATATGAAAGTTGGATGTACGAAAATGTATTAATTGAAAGAAACATCTATTTTATGAAATTTAGATATAGACACTTTCTTCATAAAAATTTGAAATGTCTACATATCACATATTGAGCATTTTATGGAGATGCTTTTTGAAAGATTTAATGAGCATTTTGGATGTTTAAAAAAAACCCGTCAACATGCAAATGAAGGAATATGAATTCTTTTGCATCCATACACATCAATGATAGAAATGAAACACCCCAAGTTTGCAAAATAATACTAAAAAACAATAGTAGCCTTTTTATATATACATGTTTACAAAAGTCATAAGTCCTCCAAAAATTGCTAGCACTGCTAGCCCCCCAAAACATCATACAACATTCTACTTGCTTTGTTCATCTGTCTTTAGCCTTTTCTTAGCTTCCATGTCTTTCTTCACCTCCTTGTAGGCACTATCCAAATTGGATTGAAGAGGAAAATCCCACCATTTATTTTTCATGTACTCTTTCTTCAAATTCTGTGCATTGAGCAAAGTCATCTTCTTCTTCTCCACTTCCCCCGCCACATCACTTTCCAATGCGAGAGCATTAGTTAACTTCTTCTTCAGTTCCTCTACTTCCAACTTCAATGTCTCATGTTGCCTCTCATGATCTTCAGAATCTTGTATATCAACAATACGATCAAGAGGGGCTTTGTCCTTCATTTTTTGAAGGTCACGTAATTTTGATTGTGCACCTTCAAGAGATCTTTTTCCATTTTCCAAGCACTCAACTTCGATGCGACAATCTTCCTTGAGTTTAGCCAATCGTTCTTCTACAAATTTGTTAGTTGAAGAACTAGAACTTTCACCCTCTAAAACGGAGAAGTTCAGATAGAATGCTTCTAAGTTCATCATTTGCTCATGTTGCTGGGACAAATGAATTCGTCCCGATTCAATGAGGGTTTCAAGGGTTGGAAAATCATCAGAAGTATCATCCACTGCCCCTTCCTCCAAAGTCCTTTTCTCTTCATTTGCTTTATCCAACTCTTCAAGCACCATCTTCAATTGGACGATACAAAAGTCTTTGATTTGAATATCTTTGTTGGCCTCCACACTTGCAGCTTCAACAGATCCTTCAATTCTTGGCATCCCTTCCAATGAAGGCAATGTCAATGAGGGGCCCGCCTCCACTTCCCCCTCCTCCAAAGGCTCCAAATTGGCCAATGTCTCACCCACATGTGGCAGTCCAACATCCATCAACTCATCTTCACTACTTTCGTGATCCGACCACACAAACTCATTGTTCGGAACTTCATTCTTGATGAAAATCTTTTTCCCTAAACCTTCACGTGGGTTAGGGGAGGGACCCGCCCTAGGAATGTCCTTGGTTGACGGTTTCTGGACAAGCTTTGCTCCCTTGATGGTGCTCCAATCCACCCTTCGTCGAAGAATAACTTCCGCGTACACCATCTCACACAGAAACAAGGGAATTTCATTCTAAGGCACACTTCGTGTCTTGTACAAGTATCGATATACTTCGATACATCTTTGTACAAATCCATCGTGAGTGCAAGCATGAAGATTTGCCATGTTTGACTTCAAGTGGATTTTGTGTCGATGATAGGGGAAAAGCTTATCGATGTGGCACCATTGTACAAATGCCCTACAAGTGGTTGCGGTCCAAAAGCCTTCGATCCTCTCCCAACCTCGATGAGCCACGACATTAGAGTCCACAAGGACGTGTCGTTGTCTTCTTTGCATCTTGCCTTTGGCTTTACGGTTCCTTCGGGTGGCGTCCATTGGATTGAAGTAGATGAAGGTATTAAGAAATACCAAAATGCGACAATAGCTGCCCCAATAGATGCACGGACCACACAATCACAGTAAAAAAAAACAAGTACTGGACACGCAGTCAGCCACAAGAAGCGGGTGACAGAGCAATGTGCAGCGCTGGAATTGCAAGTGGGCGAATGCGGGTGGGGCGACCGCTTATAAACCCGATGTCGCCCTGGGGCGCGTGCGTTCCGTGCGAGGACGACTGCGGGTGGGGCGAGTGCGGGAAGGGCGACCGTGGGTCCTTTGAAGGACCTGTTTTGCGGTCTGGGCGAGTGCGCGAAGGGCGACCACGAGAAGGGCGACCGCGGGTCCTTCAAAGGACTCTTTTGAATTCGACCGCGCCTGGGCGACCGCGGGTAGGGCGAGTGCGGGAAGGGCGACCACGGGAAGGGCGACCGCGGGTTCTTTGAAGGACCTTTTTGGAAATGGACGATCGGGCTGGGCGACCGCGGGTAGCGCGAGTGCGGGAAGGGCGACCGCGGGTCCTTTTACGAGGGCTTTTATTTCTGAATTTCCCGCCCTCTGACTTGGGCGACCACAGGTTGTTCACCAAGGAAATCTGAATTTTGGATTTCGCCCTCTGAAAAATAGTTGTAGAAATGAAAAGAAAGCTGATGTGAACTAAAAAAAGGATTCATGGGAAGAAATGGTGTGTAAAAAAAAAGGGAAATGCCCATTTTTTCAAAAAATAAAAGTTTATAAAAATAAAAAGGGAAATGCCCATTTTTTCAAAAAATAAAAGTTTATAAAAATAAAAAGGGAAATCATATTAACTAAAGAATGCTCATTTGGAGAAAATTCCATGAGAAAATAAATATAAAAATAACACAATCAATGAAAGGCTTGAAAGAAAAATGCATTGTAGGAATGAAAAGAAAAATCTCACTATCAATAAAAAAAAAATCATGAATTCAACTACAATAGTGCAGTAATGACCTGAAGTATGTCAAAGCTCAATGCTCAATAATGTAATTGAATGCCTATATAAATTAAAATGCAATGGTATACATTTCCACCAATATTTGGTGTGTAATTTTTGTGCATAGGAAGCTGAGATTCATTTTATATAGATTAATAATGATGTCCAAAGTTGTACACCATCTAATTTGGTGGGAAAAATATCTAACTAAACAAATTGTTGCAAAAGTACTCTATATAAAAATAACTACCAAGTAGACTACTAAGTATTATTCAAACTTTTTTTTTGGACCTATATTGCTCACATAAAAAAATATAGAAGCATGTGTATTCTCTATTGTTTTTTATTTAAGTTCAAGGTGACATTTGAGAGCCATTGTAAATACAAAATCACATCATTTCTTTGTTTTCCTTACGACCCCCAATAAACATCTAAGAGCATAATAAAACATGAATTTGGGTTTTAGAATATGATGATTATGGTGTCAAAGACCTTGAATCCAAAAGCACATTAGCCTTGTTTTTGTGGGAGGTTCCTATTGGGAACCTCATTTAATTCTAAGACATATTTTGTTATTTTTTTAGAGAGTTTCCCATCATAACTTCATTAAATTCAAAAGTACATTTTCTTTTAAGAGGTTCACATCAGAAACCTCATTTAATTTAAAAACTAATTTCTTAATTATTTAGTAAGGGTTCTCATTAGGAACCTTATTTAATTCAAAAACATATTTATCTTGAACCCCTTTTCTTTTTTAAAGGGTTCCCACTGAGAACTTCATTGCACTCAAAAACACATTTTTTTGGATGTGGTTCCCATTGGAAACCTCATTTATTTCAAAAACACAATTCCCTCTTTTTTTTGGCGTGGTTTACATTGCAAACCTCATTTCATAAGAAAAAACAATTTCCCTCTTTTTGAAAAGAGGTTTGCATTGGGAACCTCATTCAATCCAATAATTTGTTTTATTTTATAAAAAATTTGGTTCTTGTTGTGCATAACCTCATATACATTAAATTTTGTGATGCCTTAGTTGGAATACTCATTCAAAAGATGTTAAGCGATGTAACCTCACCTTTGGAATTCTTGGATCAAAATTAAATGTTTAAGCTATTAGTAGTTGAAGTTAGGGGTCAACTTTAAATCAACCTCTACTTAAATAACTATTTAGAGAGAACAAAACATTATTTTCTTTTGGGTGAAATCGTAGATCAAATATTGAAAGATTCCTTAGTTATTTCTCACGGGATTGATGATATCATCATTTGGAACATCAAGGGGGGGGGGATTTTAGTGCTCAATTTCCTTTTCTATCTAGCCTTTCGGCCCTTTTCAAGCTTGGCTGCTTTGTATATTGGATTCATCTTAATGCAATAGTTCTTCCATTTTTTCAAATATATATATATATATATATATATATATATATATTTTTGCAAATTCATTTCAAAAATCAAGTATTACAAAATCTAAATTCAAAGTGGAAAAATGATAGGATCTAAATATTCTAAAACGTAGCTATTCAGCTATTGTATATTGTATTATTGTCCAACAATATGTTATAATCTTATTAAAATATCAAGGATTATTTTGAGTTTTCTTCTGTTCTAATCCTTGCCTTTATCCTTTACAAATTAATATCAATCCTCTTCAGTTTTTAGAGATAGGACAAGTTCTTATACACTTTAACAATTTCCTTAAAATTATAAGCGTACAAGTTCTAACTAGGTAAATGCAGAGATTATCAAAGTAAAGAAAATATAATATTATCACTTATGGAATTATGGATCAAGAGAGTATAAATAGGTATGCCACAACTATAGAATATTTCAACATGTTTATAACATATACCCTATAATATAAGTGTGTATAACATAAGTGTCCTAGAAATCTCTTTTCTATGATCTAGACACGTATATTATAAGTGAATCGTCTTCTAGTCTTAGGGACTCACATTCTTAGGCTCATATAGTAGCATCCGTCACGAGTTTTAAGAGGGATTTTGGATGCAATAGATCTCCCATTTGTTCAAAAAATAAAAAATAAAAAATTGTACAATGGTTTGTAAAGTTCTTCATTTAATTCAATATTCAAAATTTATGACAATAATTTAAATATAACGTGTAGGATAATTCTTTCAAATTTGAACCATTGAAATTAGCATTTTCAATTCTAGAATTGAACTACTAACAACTTAGTCTTTGAAATCATTCAATATTCCTATCTACTTGCCACGTTTTCCCAAAATGTTACACACTTCCAAATGGTTAAAAAATTCTCAAGTATATTATCAATTGCCTCTAAACATTGGTATAAATAAGCACCACCATTTACGGCAATTGTTTTATATAAACGTGATTGTATAAAGGGCAACTTCCAGATTTTCTTACATGTCACGGCCCTCAAAAGAATTTCAACCAATTCAAATGTTAATAGTGTCGTACGCGCAGTCTAGCAGAAAGCACCTTTATCACACCCAAACGTGATAATATGACACGGAATATCGTCCTAGGAGATTCCAGACGTTACTAATAGTTGCGTTTTCCGGTTTCTAGGTTTCTCGGATCAAAACACCCCAAGTTACTAGTCTTAATCCGGAATACCAACTTATCTTCCAGACTGTTTTTCAGGATCCGTCTTTTCTTTCCGAATCCGTCTCTCCACTATTACCGGATTCCTTTCTCGGATCCGGATTTCTCCTTCACCCGGATCCGTCCCAATTCGGAATCCGGTTCCGTCACTCAATAATTGGTTTTTGATACCCTTGTTTTACCCTCAGGGAGTCCTCTCTTGATCTTTAGAGGGGTAGGGACTTACCACTCGTACACCTCACGCTCTCTTCTCTCAAACAAAAATACATGAAAATACCAAAATATATCCGATGTTGTATTAGGGCCAGATTCGGATCCTCACAACTTCCCGGATAGCTCTAGGCCAATCCGGTTAGCAGGTCACTCAGGACTAATTCACTTGCCCTTACTACAACGACAGATTCGAAAAACCCCTAGACCCGAAAGGACGTATTTTCCTAGTTCTTCGGATTGACTCAGTGGTTGGCAGACCTTCCGATGGACAGAACTTTCCTATGGCGGCTGCTTAACTCCGCACGAATCCGCCCCTACGGTTCCGGAACCTCCTCCTCGTCACTCCTGGACTCACACCGGATCACCGCTCCGGTGAATTAAAGGTTCCACGCTCAAACTCACGATTCAAGATCCTAACCCTCGGAAGTTGGTCACTCAGTTCGGATTTCAAGTGCCTCAGAATCCGGATTCCTCCTCACCCTTCCCTCTTGCCTCTCAACACTTCAATGAACACACCAAGAAGAGACTCAAACGCAAGTCAGAGCTAGAATGTCCATCCGCCGGCTCAAATTAAAGAAGGGAATGAAAATACAGTAGAATATGCACTAGGAGGGAATGACAGGCCAACTAACTTGCCTGCCCCTTAAAAGCCAAAATAACAATGAAAGTCAAAGCCTAAAAACAGAAACGGAATGCCAACAAGGCAAAAGAAAATCCGAAACAACCAATCGGAGCCCAACCGGATTATCTGGAAAGGTTCGGTCAGTTGTCCCTAAAGTTCCGGATCGGGGCCCACATCCGGGAAATCCGTCCAGGAAACTTCCGTCCCAAAATCTCAAAAGCCTACCTAACTACTCAAACCTTATCCTACTTACGCGCCCGCTTCAATGTCGCGCCCACGGGCGGAACTGAACTTCTTCGCGTTGCTGCCTTGGGAGGGGGGGCCTTCTTGGTGGTGGATCGGGTCTGCCTCTTCTGAATCGGAACCGGTGGCGTTCCGCTGTCTTCCGTCGAAGTCTCCTCCGAATCCGCCTCGGAGCTTTCTGAATGCTCTACTCCCTGAAATCCGCCCTGCCCCCTAACTTCATCACGGATGGTGAGGGGCGGATTATCTTCCCTGTCCGAGTCATCCAAGATGACTGTCTTGCTGCGCGGATCCTTACCCGGAACCCTGTCTGGCTCGTTCATGTGGGCGAACTTCTCCGGATTCTCCTTGGCCGGATTCGCCAGGGCCTTCATCCGGATCTCCAGGTCGAGTCGTGGTGATGCCCTTTTCTCTTGCGGATCCGTAGGTGTGTTGGACGGTCCGGCCGCATTCGGATCCGATCCGAGCTCGCCGAGGTTCTTCACTACCGGCGAGTTTCCGAGTAGTTTTCGATCCGTCGACATCCGTCCTTGCGCACCGGGGCTGAAGTCCGTAAACACCTGCTGGTTGAGCAAGCTCGACAGTCCTTCCCCCAACTCCGGATTGAGAGCCCCTATTAAGGCCCTCATCTCCTTCAGCACCCCTTCCATCTTGGCCTGATAATCCACCAAGATGGTGATGACTTTCGATCCGGTGACGTGCCCTTCCGTCATCAGCCGGGCGGAAAACAGTTTCGCTCTGATCACCGTATCCGCCGGTTGGGCCACCAACTCTTGCAGGTTCCGGACCAAGGAGGTGGCCTCCACGGTCTTCTCGTTGGCGACACTGAGATCACTCTCCAGGTACGTCACCGTGCTTTGGAGTCCATTCCGCTCCTCTTCCGCCTTCCGTCGTCCCTCTTCAGCTATCCGGGCCAGATCTTCCGCCTGTCGGATTTTATCCGTTTGATTTCGGGCCACGTCCTCCCACTTCCGGATCTCTTCGTCTTTCTTCCGCAATACCTCTTGAGTCGGAAGACGGTCGAGGATTTCCGGAATGTCTTCGATCTTCACCGCGCCCAGCTTCGTGACAATCTGCTCGAGTATCGCCTCATATTGGTTGTTGTCTGCGTGCGCCATCATGGCGTGACGAATGATGGTGTCGAAGTGGTTCCGCTTCTTCTTCCCCAGGGTTGATCCGGGTGGATCCGGGTCTGGGTGTCCTCTCTTATCCGGCGTTGTGGACTTCTTCCGTTCCGGCTTTCGTTCCGGCTGGCTGACCGACTTCTGCTCTTCCGGGTCCTTGTCCATCGGCTCGTCTTCCGGGTCCTCCGGCTCCTTCTCCAACTCATCCGTCAAGCCATACTTGAGGATCTGAACTCCCATCTCATAGCGGAGGAGTTCCGAGCCACTCAGTACATCATGGTGGTGGTACAGGTGGAAGAGATAGCCGCTGATAGTGCTGGTCTTCTCCCGTCCCACATGCTCGGCTAGCCGGTTAACTACCCACTGGAGGACTATACCCCAGTTGACTATCCGCTTCTCAAAACACCCGAAGATGGTGTTCGCTACCGTTACGGTGACACGGGTAGGCTTTTCCGGATAGAGGATGGGAATCAAGAATTCCAACATCCGTCTATGCCGGTCGTTGGTGCAATCCGGAACTGAGTATCCGTCCTTAGGGTGGGGCGGATTCCGGAACTTGTTAACACCGAACTTGTCCGTCCGGGGAGCTAGACCTAATCCGGTTTTATCAAAACCGTATACATTCGCCCAGATATCCGGCGTCCAGGCACTCGGTCTACCCCTCACTGTGAGTTCGTACTGATTCGGAACTCCCGAGAGGATTTCCTGTACTATCTCATCACTCTTCACACTCCAAGGGCGCCGGATCAACCCATGACACCCTAGGAAGACTAGATCGTCTTCTAACTCCTTCCGATGCTGCGGATCGGAAGGGATGACTGGCGAAATTGCCTTGGCCGTCACTACCGCTTGCTTCGGATTGGAGGAACTCGCCATCTCTCCGCCCGAGTCGGAACTTGTCGGTGCGGTCGGCACCGACCCTGAACTGAACCCGGAACCGATCTCTACTGCTCACCACTCTTTCTCTCTCTATACGCGCTCAAAAACCTGCACACAAGCCGTACCTGGATTTGCCAAATCGGAAAGGGAAAATGAAGTGGAGAGGAAGGGTTTATATACCAGTCGGTACCCTGCGTTCTCAGTTCCCCTCGGAACGGCGCGACGTTCCCCAGCCGTTACGCTAGTTTCCATAGGTCGGCGGCATAGACCCGTAGGTGCCGACCATCCAGAACTACCTCGGATCCGTCTTTAGGTATACCGGATCCGTTCTTGACAACATCGGATCCGTCTCTCCAAGTTCCGTCTTCCGGGAAGTTCCGTTCCGAATATTGAGGAATCCGGATCCGGAAACTTATGCCCATAGACCGGAAATTCACCTTGGTCAATCCGGTTCAAACGGACCCCAAGGGAAGAAGACACTAATTATCTTCTTTTCGCCATATCTAACCCTAAAATTTTGAAAAATTGAGCTTACTCTATATACTATCTTCCTTTTTTTTACTTACCTGATATTTCCGGACTGCGACAAATAGCAAGGCAATTCTCATGGTAGAAAAATTTGAAATTTCCTCCACCACTTTTCAAACTAGCATAATATAGAATCCTACAACTATATGTGCCTAAATTCATTTTTTTCCTCAAAATCTACTACTTGTATTCAAAAGAGCAATTATAAATAAAACCAAATTTAAATCACTTAGAGGTTTAAAATTCATAGTTGGAGAATGTTCATTGAATTGCATTCAAAGATTTGCATTAGTTTGGCAAAAGTATAACCTCTTCTAATTCTTCACTCCATTTGGCTCAAATGCTTTGTTCTATTAAATGTTAAATTTTAGTACAATGGGATTTTCCATTTACTAAAAAATTAGCATACAATACATTAAACTATTCCCTAATGACAAATTTTTAGTTGTCGTGTAAAGCGACCGCCTTTACAGCAACCATGCTTCACAATTTATTTATTTATTTATTCTGAACCAAAGGGGCAAGCCCTCTGCATGAAGAAGCTTCACAAAATTTGGAAACACTAAAAGTAAGGGGACCCCTGGTAAAAGGCAACCGCAGGTGCGAAAAGTTGCATCGGAACATACTACCCGTCCAGGCGCGGTCGCCCCTTAAGAGAATATTCTATTTACTAAATAGGTTTCATCTAGTGTCCCGCAATGCTCTATCAGCAGGGTTGAAGTTCGAGTCTCACCGAGACATTTCTCGATTTTATCCATCTTCAGAACTTTTTTGTTGTAGACATCATAAACTCGATTGAAAACATGATGAGCACTTTTCACTTGCAGCTCCGACGACACGGGATTATCTCGACACTTGGCAGTGCACAACACAGTTGCCTTCCTGAGCAAAACTTCCACCACATTCTCATTCTCAACTCCCTTGATACTGCCTTGCGATATAAACACCTCCTTCCCGCCCTTGTTTGGAGGAAGCTCTTTCTTCACAGAGTATGGAAGCTCCTCAACCCGGAAGAACCCCCAGACGCGGTCGCCCCCAACCGCAGTCGCCCCTACCCGCGGTCGCCCCCCAATCGCGGTGACCACTCCCAGTCGCGGTCGCCCCTACCCGCGGTCGCCTCACCCGCAGTCGCGTCTGGACCCGCACGCGCATGGGGCGACCTCGGGTACTTAAGCGGTTTGCAGGACCCGCATTCGCCATCTTGCCTTGGCCTTGCGCATTGTCTTTCACCCGCCTTGGAGTGGCTGAATGCATGCCCGTGGGCCGGGGTCCTTTATTTGATTTTGGGGGGATTTTTTTGTCATTTTCATCTATAAAATTCCTCAAAGCTATGGTGAAGCTTTCGATTACACGCAATGTCCAACCCAATAGAAGATGGCGACGTGAGGCACAAAGGCGTTTTGGATACTCATCCAATATTCTCAGAAATGCCTAATCCCACAGAGGGTACCAGTACCTTGAGGCGAAAATCCCTTTGGGATTTGGATGATCCACAACACTTTCAAGAGCCTATATTTACAAGCGAAACAACAGGGAATGAAGCTCGATTGAAGAAAAAGAAGTCCAGGTCTGCTCATGATAAGGATCCAACATATCCTCCTTCAAGTTATACGAGGTATGCATACGAGGTGTGCCTTCAATGGTACGTTGGAAAAAGTGTACAATTTTTGGAGGCAAACTATTTGAGGGATCCTGGAACAGGCACTGAGAAGCTGACGGGGGATTTGGAGGCCCGAATCTTAAGCAAGTGTTATGAATCAGAGGACTTCAAAGACGTGGACTTAATGTACAATTCTAGATTTTCTGCTTGGATGACTGATACTATTCAGGCAGTAACTTTTAATACCAAAAAATTGATGATAGAGTTCCGTGTACCAATCACAGGACGAGTGGAAGATGAAGAGGCAAAGGAATTCCGTGCGAAGATGGAGTGGTGGCATACTGCGGCCAAGAGATTGTCATAGTTTGGATCGAGGGGTTTCAAGTGGAAAAATGACGTTGTGAAGGCTGCATTTGCAAGAGATGGTGGAGTGAGTATCATATGAATTCCACCCACGGCAAAGGTTGAGGCCCTCGGTGGTTTTTCTCGTGAAGGTGGCCACGGAAAGGTGCGCAAGGTTTGAATTACAGGTCTAGATACCATTCCACCAAATATTGCTCTTGCGGGGAAAATGCCAAAAATGAAGGACTTGCGTGATCAACGGGTGGAACGGTCCGTAGAGGCCTTGGCATGCCCCTTAAATCATGCAGGCTTAATTAAGTTTTTTGCCTTAAACTCAATTACCATGGAAGCGTATACATTGTGGTGGAATGGAGGTCATTTGGGTGACTTACTAAATGTGGATAAGCTGGTGTCACGAACTACTGAATGGCACGAAGTGCATCGAATCAGACAACTTCCCGAAGAGAAACAAAAGGAAGTTAGCCTTTTTCGAAGGCATAAAGCAAAGTTGGCATGGACCTTGGTGTACGTGACTCACCTCATGCACCAATCATCAGTGCTACACAATGACTTATCTCCGAGAAATGTATTGTTGCACTATCCTGATTATTCAAATGAAATAATCAACATTGGGATTTGTGATTTCGGAATTACAAGCTGTGTAAACGAAAAAGCCCCATCGCATTGTGGATATCCTACCAAGGAAGAGACACGGAAGCAACAAGAGGGACGATGGTGGGTGGCTCCAGAGTTGTTTTATACATTTGGACCTCCTAATTCGGATACAAGCATACCAATTATGCAATTGAGGCATAAATATACAAAGCAGTCAGACTCGTATTCTATTGGAAAGCTGGTGGAAGCTATGAAGATTGGGGATATGTATCCTTTTGACAAAGAGACATTCATAACGATGGATGCATGTAGGTATTTTGCTATGAAGGTGGGCCAACTCAAAAATGAAGATCTGAAGGAGAGACCAACATGTACCAAGGTGGTGAATTTGGTCATGGGGCCTCCATGGTATATGAAGCCTCCAACATTTGTATTGCGCGACTCCCCCCTGTAGTGATGAATGCATTAGTTGAAGGCAAATTGTTGAGCCATTAGAAGAAATTGTTGGCAACAATGTGAGCCCATCATTTTGTATTACTATACACGAATATATAAATTTTCTTTTTGGCAAAACAAAGTGTACAAACCATTGCCTTCCATGCATTGTATTTTAAAAGTTAAAATACAATTTATCTTGGAGTCAAATTTGTCTTCACTGTGAGTTGAAATGTCATATGACATGTTTGTATCATAAGATCACCTTTTTGGGGAGTATGGAGAAAGAATATATTACTCAGGCTTTATGCTCACAAATTTCATGCTCATGCCTCATGGCTCTTAGCTCACAAGCTCTTTGTTGCAAGCTCTCATACTAGTGTCGTTGAAAGTGAACGTGTTCAAATTACTTGTTAAATTGTGTTAAAGGATTTTCATTATTTTGTCATATTATTAAATAGTCACTTGATTGCTTGAAGTCAATGACATTGACAATGTTTGTTGGCCCTTTAGTGTGCAATTTTTTTTTCCAATAATAGACATTACTGAGTAAAATTACAATTCCCAAAATGTTATAGGTTTTTATTGTCCATAGTACTCTATAGTATAAGGGATTTTTTTCCTCTAGTAATTTACATCCTTAATTGATTGACTAACATTAATTGATTCAACGACGCTAAATTGTGAGCCTAAAAGCGTGAGCCTGAGAGCTGTGAGCGTACATTATGCGAGCCCAGATATTTAGTTGAAGTAAATAGTAATTTTTTTCAATATTCCAAAAAAAATTCAATGGACTTCTGATCTAAGGTGACCCGAGTAGTATACATGTACCCCCAGTTCACTAGTTTAGGGTGTGACAAAGATCCTATAACCGTGGACCTATAACCGTGGACTTTGAACCATGGGTTTAGGGTTTAGGGTTTATTAACATATACTACTTCATGCACACCTTTTACTTAAGACTTTTTCCTATGATTTAGAATTGAAGACGAAGAATGTGGGGGCGATTGCAATGTCAAACAGTACGTTGATTGAATATAAGACTGGATTTAAAAAAGCTCCCAAGCATTGTTTTTGCTTCTATGAAAGAGTGACCCTCGATTTCAGGTTGATGGCCTCATTAACTATTCATAAATTGTTGGATTCGTATGGCATAAAATACGGAGAATAGGAGATTGACATATATTGGTTTAGGGTTCTTGAGCGATTTGAAAGCAAGTACATAATTGATACAGTAATCTGTGGTTCAAAACAATTCATTATAAATTTATCATACAATTTGAGGTCAAGGATTAGGATTAGGAGGTTACAACAAAATTTTTACCAAGAACTTGGATTTACTGAGCAGATCATGGGCACTTGGAGTTGAAGTGCCGTTGAGGCTGCAGTTCTTTACCAAAATTTTTACCATGTCTTCATGACCATGCTATATGCAAGCCTCTGCAGGGATTCGTGGAATGTGAAGAAGAGGACGTCGAATTGGATCATGCTTCGGAGGCCGACGTCAACATGAGCCCCATCCCAGACTGTGAGGGGATCGCCCCCGACGGGTGGTCTGGCAAGGCCCTCCTCGCAAGGAACGAAGACGGTTCCGATTTTGCGGACGTCATCATAATCACTGCTAATCCTAACGCTTGTGTGGATGGGCGAAGTCGCCTGGGCAAAAACGAGGTCGGCATTGTGGTGTTGGAGATGCACAGTGGAGACCCCAGCATCGGAGACACGTGCTTGCGTTGGCCCACACGTCGAATCTTTTATCATGGTGACACTGGTCTCGTCAGTGTCTACGATCATGCTCGCAAACGACGCGCTCTTGATGAAGACCTGGAGCGTTCTCGAAAGACAGCGGGCAAACGCAAATACCGATTTGAGAAGAGGACTCGCGCCGCCGCAACAGAAGATAGCAAATCCAAGAAGATATCATGGGAATCTGTCGCTCGTGTTTTCGAACAACGGTGCTGCGAGTATGGATGCACTCGTAAAATCGCTCCTCCTGTCATTCGTTCACTCCGCACGGAATTGCACCTGCAAACACATCAAGTAAAGACGACGAAGCTGTTGGAAGTGCACAGGTCCATGCACAAAAGAGCGCAAGGATCCAAGGATGTCGTCACCGTGGAAGGCATAGACATGTGTCCACAGGCTTGGAGGATCGTTCACGATGTCTCCATGCGCACGTTCCAGAGATATAAAGCAAAAGCGAAGGCGGAGGTCAGAGGTGCTCCGCACGGCAACTTCAATAGAACAAAGACGAGGTCCGCCACCGCGCAGGCCATTCAAACATTGCACGGCTTGATGGAAGCCAAGGCGGACCACATGCCACACTTGACACGTACTTTGCCCACCGGCGAGAAAGTGGGTCTCAAGGTTTTGCCCGCTGGAACCCAATGGAACCATCTGCGGGCGACTGTGAATGAGGTAAAAGTCACACCTTCATTAGTGCCCTCGTCTCACCAGGGCGGCAGCCACATGTTTACCCTGCCTGCACAAATCCTTGGAGCTCATAGGAATCGCCTCGAAGGAGATCGTTTAGGCACCTTCATGTCAACTCTTCTAGAAACGAATTCATTCAAGTTCAAAATAAACATACTGAGATGGTTGCAGTGAAGTCATCCCCTCGCTCACCGACAAGTGGAAATATTACAATTCTTTATTATTTGCAAGTAATTTCTCTCTCAAATTCTGATTTCAATTTCGCAACCAAAGGCCCCAGAAGAGCGAGGACAAGGATCAAGGTGAATTACATCGATACAAGTATTTAGGTTAACGATATGCTTTTTCTCCTCCCCCCTGAATTTAGTCATTGTGGCCAAGGTAGGGGGTCTGTCGACGTCGACCGTAGAGATGACAAAAGGAAAATAAAGCACAACAATTGCATCAGTGATGGCTTTCATGATCATCACATTGGATGACGAGGACGTTCACATTGCACAAGTCATGTGAACACTTTACATAGTAGGCATTCACGTTGAGCACGTGATCATGTTGACAGCACGTTGCACGGAGTATGTGCATTGCACCTAATTTTTGAATTTCGTAACGAATTTCATCGTCATCCAAACTACCGCTTGCTAGAACAACGTCGTTGAAGAATGGTACATGGTCTTCAACATTGCCTCACTGTCTCGAAAATGAGGCCTCTTGAAGTGCGACTTCATTTTTAGGAATCTAGCAAGGCACCAAATTCAGTGGTTGTCTTTGCACATCTAAGTTCTAACGTCGATCCTAATCATTCGTCTTCTTTGTAATCGATTCCATGCATTCCATTTTATAATCATGGAGTGCCCACATGCCAATACTCGTACGAGCAATGAAATATTTGGAGTCCTTGGAAGAACGCATGTCACCGAACCAAGGCTGACCATGTTTCTTGTTCTATGTAGGCCAACGAGAAACTGGGATTGTTGCCCCTCTCGCAATCCAGCTTCAGTAAAATTCGAATGAAACACTTTTTTGATTACGTCATTAAAGGACGAGGAGATTCGTTTGCAAGATGCAGCATTTGCGACAACTTGAAGCAATTGCGTGCTTCATACGCACCGGGGTCCGAGGACTTTCGACGAATCCAAGCTCGTTTCGAGAAACACTTATTCCTCCAAGAAGCCTGCCGACATGCGTATTATCGCAGCACATGGTTATCAACGATGCGACCCACTCAGCTCCTGTCCATCATGCACGACAAAATGGATCACTCCAAAACCGCATGTCCGGCACTAGCGAGGAAGACAAAGGCATTGGATGGGTTCATGAAGTTGCCAGTGAAAGTGATCGCCATGTTTGCACACGGGCACGGGGATGGCAAGTACGCTCACTACAGTTTGGACGTCTTCCCCGTCGACAGCAACTTCACGGTGGGCTCGATAGCGAAGTTGTTGTGAGATGTGGAAGCCCGGCCCGCGAAATCATCTCAATCCCTTTTCCAAGGGAGCGGGCGCACGGCGCTGTATCGTGCATTGCTGCAGGGGAGCGAGATTTGTGTCGAATCTTTGGGAGATGCTCCGTCGCCCGCGATCGAGGCTCTCCCGTTGCCACCGGTCCTACACATTCAAATGAACAACTCCTGGAGGGAGAACAAAAACAGGTACCTCTTCTGTTTTTGGTCCCTCCTCGTGGCAAAGAGGATTGTGAAAGAGGTCGTGGTATCCTTCATGATCGTCGGACATACACACGATGACATCGACGCGTCTTTCGGGCGGTGGAGCATGGAACTCCGTGAACATGACCATCCGACCCTACCCTTCCTGATGCAGTCGTACATGGACATGGAAGAAGCTCCATTCATCCCACACCTCATAGAAGAAGTGCCCGACTTCAAAGCCTACGTCAGACCTTACATCGGGATGAACAAGAAGCAATTGGTGGGCCACTCTAATGGAAGGCAATACAAATTCTTCATGGACGACAACGGGTGGCCCATCATGCAATACAAATTGGCATGCACGGACATTCCATGGTTGCCCACAGAAGGAGTCAGGCTGTGGAAAGAAGATGCGGAGCACAAGCCCGACCTTCCTCCCGGTGATCCGCTCAGCGTCAAACCCTCGAAAATGGCAAAGGAATCCGACATCCTACGCGGGCTGGATGGATACATCCAACATTGGACAGACATAGCACAAGAAGATGGGACGGCGGAATATAAAGCACGCATGTCATACTTGGTCACGTATTGGACCGCCGTAAGAAATGCCTTGCGTGACCGAGGCGAACTGAACCCCCTCTACTCCGACAAATTGAAGGAGGGATTTTGGCCGCAAACAAGGCAACCAGGGGATTTCATGACGGACTTCATGCAAGACGGGCGAACGCGTGAGGAACTCGAGGAAGAAGACCCCTACATCGGTATCCTCGAAGGGAGGCCACCACGGACGTACAACGTGGTCACCGATCTTCGCGCAGGCTTCTACGTTTTTGTCAGACCGGCACAGGGTCATGTAGAGCCCGTGTGGCTCGGACGAGCGGTGGAAGATCCGCGGTTCGATCCTAGAGAAAGCCACTTTCGAGAGGTCTTGCTGCAATGGCACCTACCCTGCGGAACATCAAAGGACATGCAACGACTGTACGCAGGGTGGGATACAAAGTCCAATTTCAGATGGAAGGTCGACAAGCAGGCCTCCCAAAACGACTACGTTTCGACGGATAACATCATGGCATCATGGAAACCACATAAAAATGAAGGAGCCTCTTTTGTTGCTCCTCGACAACAAATTAAATTTGCCGTGAATAATTTACGCCAAATCGCAGAGGAAGAACAACAAGCTCCATCACCATGAATCTCCCCAAGTGGGCGCTTTTTCGAATACCATCGACAAGTGTGCTCTATTTCGGGAAAGGGGGTCTCCTCAACGTTGCGTACCAAAACACAGTAGCACACGGTCATCGTTCGTTCAAATGGATAGCCCGTCTATAGTATGTTCTTTTTTGTGAAAACTTTTCTAGTAGACGTAGTCTTGCAAATATGGACAACCGAGTTCCTCAACTCATTTTGTACCAACTCCCGACCTTCATGTGCAAAGAAATACTATGTTTTCAACTTCATGTTCTTCAATTTCTGGGAGCAAATGGAGAAACCGCACTTCACTTAAAAGAACCGAAACACAAAACCGGCAAAGCCAAGCGATAGCATAGAGAATCAACAACCATAAAAAAAATAGGTTCTGAAGAGAAACGAACCCAAGAAACAAAGACTAGGGTCTTGGCTACTCTAATAAACTTGGTCACCATATCGATCTAAGGGCCAACATCGAGGACTGAAGCCAACATTTGACAGAACTCTCCCAGAGAGAAGCCGCTTGATGAAGTCGAGATGTAGTTGCTTCGCAGGTGTTTTCAACAGTTATTCGTGAACGTTCTTTCCGTTCAATAGAACCTCAGTCTCTTCGATCCAGTACTCCTTGACCGCACCCTCGCCAACGACTCGAGAGAGAAACGCCCGCATTTCCATCCGTGACGACATCTCCGTCAACTGCACCCTCTGCCATTCATTGGAGGGAGGGGACTAGCCGACAAGGCCCCCCTTCCACTTGTGGTCCTTCTCAGAATTCGATGGGCCACATTCAAGAGTATCTACCAATTGTCATTGCTTGCATGTGCCAGCCTAGGCAGGTGGGACAACTTCTCATTTCAGTCAATGTAGACGGGCTGCACTTCTGGAAGCGACCAAGTTCTACAATGCTCACCACTTCAACAAAAGCAAGGAGATAAAGGTACGGCATGCAACATCTTCCCCAACCTCTGCGCCTCCATTCAAAAGTGCCAAAATCATGGAATATCGCAAAGTGGCACATGGAATACAACAAACTAGCACATGGAATACAACAAACTAGCACATGGAATACAATAAACTGGCACATGGAATAAAAAAAATGGCACAAGGAATACAAAAAATGGCACATGGAATATCGCCATTTTAACGAAATTGACCATGAACCTATACCTAAACTAAGGATACGGCCGAAAGGGCCGTTTGAAAAATCTGAGCCTTATTTTAATTTGTTTTATCCGTCGCTACCCTATGGCCGTGTGATACCCGGTTGATACCCTGGACTGTCCCAATACCTGTACCCCAAGCCACCAAGACCCGCGGGATATCCGGTATAGACCTGCGTCCGATATCCAGCACTTGTGACCATCGGGTCTCAACTTGTCAGTATTGATGAGGACCTGTCCTGATCCCTGTCCCGTCTTCCTGCCGCGACCTATCTCACACCTTCGGCGACTTCTCCGACGACTGTCTAACTTGTCAAACTAGACCAGGGTCGCCATTGTCTTCGTTGAACTTTGGCGATTAATTTTTGCTTTGTTTTGGATCAATTCACGCAAACTCTCACCACATTCCCTCTCCTACCTTTGGTGATCGAGTGGTTGCACGAATTCTCCAATTACAGTGCAATTTTCACTCAATGGCATTCCCAAATCCCTAATTCAGTTATCACCTCAGATCACTGAATTGGCAATTTGCACACGAATTCAAACAAATTTCACGAGCGTTTCATCCACTCAATCTACTTGATCAGTTACACTCGTGAATCCACACAAGGTTACACAAAAAATTGGATTTGAATTTTTTGTTGGCCTGATTCGGCACTACAGCTAGCTTCCGACAGCCTGCTCCAATCAGCTTCCCTTGTCGCACTGCTCCAGGGTCCTCATCAGCGTCCAATCTTCCCGATTGCTCACAATTTTTCACAATCTCCTTCTCCGTCTCACGCGCTTCTTTCCCTGAATGTGCAATCTTCCATACTGCAAGTCCACTCAGCACCGATGCGATCTTTCTACCCACAACCTTCACCGATCCGCACCAGAAGTTCATCCAACTTTCTGTGAGCCCTCGAGATGGCACTCAGGACTCTGGGTCCATTTTTCGCGATTAAATGGCGAAAATTAGTCAAAATATTCAAGGAAAAGACATAAAAAGAGTGTTGAGGGAGTTTTGGTGTCAGTCTATGCCAAAATGGTGGAAAACCAACTTAGATGGTGGAAAATTCCTATTACTAGAAATTGGAATCATTCTAAGTCTCCAAAGCAAATATATGTGAAGAATTAGTAATTTCGAGAGAAATAAGGAATAGAGAGTTAGTCAGTCCTAGCAAATGTCTGTGCAAAGTCAACCTTTTAAGGATGCATAAGACATACTGACTAAGCTAAAAGAGCCTACTACGAGCGAGGGAGAGTTACCAGGGCTTAAGTTCAATTTTGGGATAAATTGGATTTAAAGGTAAAACCACTACAATGGATTTGGAGAATTCGAATTTCACGAGACAAAAGATGGAGGATTGGAGATTGAAGACTACAGAGAGGTGTTCCAAGGGTAGGAGCATGCCAGGAGCAAACAAGAATCAAACAATTGTCCAAGATTCCCGGGCATCGGGAATTAAATTGTCCAAATTGGGCAAAGTAATTCTAAATTGCTAAAATTAGAAAGGTGCAAGGTTGCGTGGGACTTACACCTAAAATCTAGGAGTGCCCTAGATGTTACCCAATTTATTCCGTATTTTTCCGAAATTCCACGTTGACTCCATGGGAAGTCAACCGCACATAGAAATGTTCGTAAAATCATAGAAATTACATATGATGCGGTAAAATCTCACTAAAAATTAGGATAGGTTTTTGTGTGCTTAATAAGCGCCCGGTCAAGTTTGAAGACATTCCGACATTCCCAACTACCAAAACCGGCATCGACATCGAAATTCACTGGAAGTTACAAGTTGGCGGCGGGTTGACCGGCGTATCAGGAGCGAATGATGTCCGATTATCGCAAATAAGGAGTCATTCCTTACTCTCACGGACATTTCTAACAACCCTGGCTTGACAAATTCATCAAAATGCGCAAATCCTAAAAGTTAGATTTTTGACTTTTAATTGGAGTTACCATAATTCCAATTTGGGCGCGCAAATGGCCTAGGAGTGAGGGGTAAGGGGTCCCTTAGGCTAATTGGGGTCTTCTGAAGACAATGGCGCAGACGGTTTTCTGTTTCGAGTTGTTCCCTAAAAGATAGAGAGGGTCAGCTCTTAGTTTGACTTTTTAATCGTTAATTGCGGTTAATTAGAAGTGATTTTGGAAATATCTCTTGGAAAATCAAAGATTGGATTTGGTCAAGATCTCTTTCTTGCGTAAAAAGCCATCTTTGGGCTAAAGAAAGACAATTTTCGAAATAACTTTGGATTAATTTGCAAAATATCTACGTAGATTAGGGTTAATTCCAAAATATTTTGGGTTAAGATCTTGAATTTGATTTGGCCAAGATTTCTTTGACAAAATGGGGATGTTTTTAGAAATTTCCACCATTAAACAACTAATATTTTGGAATTACATTAGGATAGTTTAGGGTAGGAAGTAACAAAGTATTTTCACCGGCAATTACCGAGAGGGGCCCGGCCACGGGTATATAAGGGCCCCCCTCGAGGTTGCCAGTACCCTCATTTTCTCACACCGACACTTTGTTATTTCGCTTAGGTGCTACCGGCGTGGCTGGAGCACTACTTGGACCAAAGATCTTGGCCAAGTTCTTTTATGTTTTGTGGTAAAATTTTGAAGGCTTAGGGCCCCTTCAACTAAATCTCATTTTACAATCACGTGTTAGAGGTTCAACCTCAAACCTTTGCCATCTACTTCAAACGGGAAATTTGAGTGTGGAGCATCAAAGTTCGGTTTAAACACTGTCATGTGTACCTCCTTTGACTGCAAAACATTAAAATACTAGAAATTTTGAAAACTTAATGTGAAAGTTTGGTTAAACACTGTCATGTGTACCACCTTTTGTAGATAAAGTCTCAAAATACTATTCCTCTAAATCTCATACGGCGAAGCTCTGAATCCCTACAATTCTCACAACCAAGGAAATTTAGTCACCAATTCAAATAACCTCTTTGGTAAAAGAATCAGTTGGGGAATAAACCATCAAAGCATTGGGTATTAGTACAGTCAAGATGAGCTAATAACTCACTTGAATCATTCTCTTTATCATTTCCCTGTTGCGTTTTAAAGATATTGCTATGTTTTGATGAAGAACTAGAGTCGCTGGGATAAAATCTCTATTTGGCTAGTCAAGGGGTCTAAATAATTCCCCAAGTACGTGTTCTTATAGTTTTATAGTGTCTTTGTGTTAGAATTATTAGTTTAGTTTTCATCAAAAACGTAAGTTAGTCTTGATTAGTTAGTTGTGTTTTTTTTGGAAAAAATCTGAAAAAACCAAAAAAATCAGTTCTGGGCCAGACAGCCCGAAGGCCAGCGAGCCGAGGCCAATCAAGACCGATCAGACAGTAACAAGCCCCCCTCTCTCCCCCCGCCAGGCCAATCACGCCTTGCCACGTGGCGGGCGTTGACGGGGCGGCAAGGGGGGTCCGGCCACGTGGCTGGGAGATGCGGGACAAGGGCTGGGAGTCCAGGGAGTAGGAAGAAAAAAAAAGGATAACCAAACCAACTCACACATCAACTCACTCATCAACTTGCACATCAACTCGCACATCAACTCACTTAAACACTCCAAGTAAGTCACTCATCACTAACACTTTTTATTGTTCAAAGTTGAAGCTATAAAAATTGGAATTTTGACCAAGTAGAGGAAGTTGTGAAGGACTCATACACCTCCAAAACTCAATTCAAGGTTAAAAAATCCAATACGTACAACATCAACAAATTCCATCAACATCCTCCGCATCTAACCGCCATAGCCAAACTTTCATCTACAAATATTGCAACAACCTTTGCAAAACGAAAATGAGAAGCAAAGAGAACTAGGAAGGGGATTAAGGTTGTGAGATTCCTAACCGTGACAAATTAGATTAAAAAACTAATTTCTTTGGAATAACACTATAGATTGGGATTCTTTATTCTTGGGGGTTGACCTTTGGGAATAAAAAATCCATTTATTTGGAATAACACTATTGAAATTGTTCTCGGTCTTTTGGAATGTTCTACATTCTTTGGCTATTGGATTCTTAGAAGGTTTGGATTTTGCTAGTTTTGTTTTATTAGGCCTAATAAGCCAAAAGGAAAACAACAAATTGACAACCAATTTCTTTAGGAATTTTAAGGAAATTAAAATTAATTGGATTATAAAAGATTTGGTTGCAATTCTTTATTCAAATTAATCCTAATAAGCCAAATTAAAAAAGACAAATTGACAACCAATTTCTTAGGAATTTAAAAGAAATTAGAATTCATTAGATTATAAAAGATTTGGTTGCAATTCTTTATTTAAAATAATTCTAAAAAGCCAAACTAATTGACAACCAATTTCGTTAGGAATTACCAAGAAATTGAATTAGTTAGGTTTGGTGATGACATTTTAATTCTAGGAAAGAAGATAAAAGAACAACTCATTACGTCGAAATTAGGTGAAATTTAATTCTTAAAATTAGATAAATTTGTAATTCAATTAACCAAAGAATAATAATACTAACAATTAGATAGGATTTTCATTGATCATTCGAGCTATTTAGTAGATTCAAAATATTGTGACGTTTTCCAATTACCAATAAATTAGGAATTGAAGAGAAAATGTACAATTAACTCGAACCTACGTAACTTTCAGTGGCTTATTTTAATTAGGAGAAAATTTACCAACAATTGTAGAAAATTACTATGGATTAGATGGAGAACCGTGATGATTTCGATGGCGAGGTCGTAGGGGAATATTTACACATGATGATGTTTGACGACGGGACCATGGAGATTTACGCAGAGGAGGTAAACCGCTCACATTTGATTTTCATTCTCATTGTTTTACTGTTAAGTTTCTTTTTACCAAACGCTTGGAATTAGATTTAGGCAAAACTATAGAATAGAGTAGGGTCACTTGGTTGCATTTTAGAATAGAATAGATAGAATTATAACCACGAAATTAGATTAGAAACATCCAAAACACGTGACTAAAAGAGTTCATTGCTTGAAAGGCTTTCTTTTTCACCCAATTAGAAAGAAAACTCAATTAGACACAGGACCCGTGTGAAAAACTCTTAGCTCGAGGGTGGAGTTAGGAGTGCTCACAATGAGTCGCTCCGTGTGTTGTTTCAAAGAAGTTGCCCAGTGGAAAAGACATGTGCGTTCTCTATCAACCATTTTGATGGATGCATCACCGGACCCATAAACGATCCTAACAGCATTCCAATTTGCTTGAGCACTATCTGCCATGAAGCCTTTGAAGTTGGGATTGTCCAAGCCATTTTTCTCCATAACCCGATTCAAGCATCTCCACATAATGGCCTGGCCCTCCGTGTCCTCGGATTGCATGTCGCAAACCGCTATAGTCATCACCTTGCAATAAATCGAATCATAAACATGGCAAGCGATTGTGGTCCATCCTTTGACACGCTTAACATGGTCAAACATAAGCCAACAATTTGCTAGATCCCCACCTGCTTGCATGCGCTTCACGAGATCGACTCCACTGCCAAGGCCATCCACTAGCATCTTGAAGAGGTAAACTTTCTCTTGTCCTTGTCCGGGAAATACATTGTCGTGAATGAACTCGATCTTGGCCTGCTTCTTCATTGCAAGTAAGCGGTCGATCTCACCTCCCCCGCTGCCATTGCTTCGAAAGGAGGCAATGATGTTCCGAACGTTTGGAGAATTTAAGACCTGGAACTTGTCCATCATTGCATCCAAGGCAGGCCCCTTCAACATTTCTTTCGGAGAATCACCTGAATGAACCAAAAACGTATCCAGGAATTCCTTGCTAGCAGCTAAAGCTATTGCGGAGGATTTAGCTGTAGGAGTTTTTGCGACCTCCTTTTCTAGAAGGCCAGAAATGGTGTCTACTGAATCTCGACAAAGACCATCTGGAATCGGGTGGTTATGATTGCCTAGGTGAATGCAAGCCCAGGTCATATGAGATGATCCTACAACATAGTAGATCCTAGCGTCACAGAAACTGACACAGGTAGGTGAAGCTTTACAAACTCTACACACTAATGTAGAATCTCGTGGTGGTATTGGCCTACGAGAAACGGAGTACTAGTATTACCCATCCACTCAGTCTCGTTTTTCTTTGAACACCTAGATATATAATCGCAAGATGTATTCGTACAAATAAGGTGACCAACGCATGAAGATTTCCTAAATTTTAGTCCAAGGTTGTTGTGAATGTTTGAGGTCATCGTGCGACACCACGTATGACCATCGTATCGTTTGTCCATGCCAGTCATACTCTTAGAAGAGCTGGACAAGGGTAATGAACGACAAGGTGGCAATTCTAGAACAATATCACCGTCAAATGATGTAGGAAGAAATGGAACTGTCTTACGCTCAATCGAATCAAAATCTATCTGAGCTAGCTCATTCCTGCACCCTCGAATATTACGTAGCTTTTTCAAAGATTCTATAACACTAGAACTGCCTTGCTCTTGTGGATACAACGGCGGCCGAGAAAATACTGAACTACCAGCACTACTATCTCGCATACCAACGGATTGAGATGTGCCAAGGTGGACAGAAGTCCCAACCGTTTCTAATTCAGATGCAGGGCTGTTATACTTCTTTGGGACTTCCTCTGAATCACTAGACAACTCAACAACAGAACAAGAGAAAATTCCTTCATCATCCTTTGATGAAGGCAGACCGTAATGAAGAGAAGAGGGCGAGAGTCCATTGGGCTCTATCTTGACGGCTCGCAACATAGGAATAGAGGCTGCGTCGGGCACAGACACTGGCGTCAAAACTTCTGTTGAAGCAACCATGACATCTGATGCTAATCCATATGCCCTATAACGACCTACAGCTAAGCTCCAAAAAGGTCCGTCATCATTTCTAATTCTGCGGATAAGAATCGAGTGGATAAGCGTCCCAGATTCAGAAAGTATTTCTTCCTCCACATATATAGAAGACTCAACAAAACCATATCGCACATGAAGCAGGTGGCTTGAAACTTCTGCTAGACCAGAGGAATCAAGACAAAGAAGAAGAGGGACCTCGTGCCCATTTGCTCTGATTGAGGCCATCGCATGAACACAGTACTGGAAAATGAAAAGTGAAAGCTGTCTCCGTTGTGATGAATCATGACCTTAAGCAGAGGTTGTCTTGTTTAGGAGTCATGAAATTGTAGTATTTTTAAAAATAATTCAATTGTAGAACGCCAATAAGGAAATCAGGTAAAAATGACATTAAGTGGATCAAATTCCCATGAAAATAACATTGATGAGTACTGAAGAACGGAATAATATCATGTTTCGAAATCTTGTTGTCGTAGCACAAGGAAGCACAAATCCGTCTGTAGGTGTTAATTTGGCGTTAACACCGTTCAAATGCCTCGTGTATCGTTCCCACAGGATTTTACGTAGATTCCTCAAGATATCCGGAATAACAAGATGCGGAAAACAACCCCAAGACAACAGTAACCGGATTCCTAACCGGAAACTTCCTCACAACATCCGCATTCTCGTAGATTGCCTTTCTCACCATTCATACATACTTTACCACTTTCACAACAACCTCCAAACAGGGGGGAGTGCCCAAACTCTGTACCTTCCCCTATCTGGACTTACAGTATCCGACTGGATGGATTAGGAACCGGAAGGAGTGCCCAAACTCTGTACCTCTTCCGGATCCGGTTTCCGGATCCAATCATTCAAGTAACCAATGAAGTTTAGCCTCTGTATTAGAGGGGTCCGCGGTTGGCATTTAGGAAGGATGCGTTGAATCCTACCCTCCTCAGGCTTATAGTGAATGGAGTTCCACTAAAAGAGAAAAATAACAAAAGACATAAAAGAAATAGGCTGCAAGTTCCTCCTCACAACTAATCCGGATTGCAATCCCAACTAGTAGGTCACTCAGGAAACCCCTACAAACCCCACATTACTACAATGACAGACTCACCCAAACTCAGTTCCTAAGGCTTAATCTAGGAGCCAGATAACTAGGGGATCCTAACTGTTTGCACATCCCTCACTTCCGGTTATAGTAGGACCTCAACAACACGTCAATTGGCATGCGCCCACTCTCCTAGCAGAACACACCCAATCTAAGAACGGCTTTCCCACACAGAAGCCTCCAAGTGACTGCAGCAGCTAGACTTCAATCCTAATACACCAGTAGCCTCAACCAAATCACTTCAATTTCCCGGAACCGGATTCAGACAAAGTCTGGGGGAGACACCTCATCCAAACACCTGCAAACCCAGCTACCTCGCACTATCCAATGGTTCTAGCATTGCACGGCATACCAATCCAGAGTCGAGACTTGTTCAGACCAACTCTTAGAAAGTAGAAATCTGGAAATCAGATTGCAAATGAAAAGAAAAACAGAAGTAGGAACACCCGGGGCAACCAACTAACAGCCACCCCTAAATACCAACCCAAGGGAACCCTAAAAGCCCCAAGGGAACAAAATCAGAGGACAAGAGAATGCCAGGTGGCATTCCTTATCCACAAAAGTCACTTTCCTATCCACCCAACTGGACCCGAAAAAAGTGGATCTCAGATCCGAAAAATCCGGATCTGACTGACCAGGTGCATTCTAAGTCAAAAGCACCTTGCTAACTGCTTCCTACCTACTAGAAAGGTAACTTTCCACCTTTTCCACTAAGTCTGCTCCTCAAAATTCTCTACCTACTCAACTTTCTATTCCTAACTACTTCTTCATCCGCTTTTGGGGGGAATCCGCATGCTTGGCGGCTCCCTTGCGTGCTGGCTGTTTCCTACTGGTGGAAACCTTTGCCGACGCAGCTGCTTTTCCCTTGGAAGGCGTGGCAGCAATCTTACCCTTCCCCGCAGATTTCGGAGGCGTGATTTCCGCCGGGTCTGACGGTTCCGGTTCCGGTTCCGATCCTGATCCGGATTCCAACTCCGACTCCTCTTCTTCGTGCTCGCTCTACTCTGGGGACTCGTCTTGGTCTGACTCCAAATGAATGGGACTCTCCCTCGCCCTCTTCGCTATAGCCTTCCTCTTCACCGTGCTAGGAACTTTGGAAGACTTCTCGGATACCTTGTTCGGAGGCGTCTCTTGATCCTGGTCTTCCGCTTGGACTTGCTTCTGGATTTGGGATCCGGGTGTTGCCCCTTCTCCTACATCAAGATCAAGTCGGGAAGCTGCCTTAGGCGCCTGTGGAGTCTTCTCTTCCACTGAACCCTTGCCCTTGGATGACATCTGGACTCGTCCACGATCCTAGGGTTGAACCTCAGATCCTCAATCTGGTTCTGGATTTTCCGGTTAGGTAAGGGTTTCTACTTCCCTTTCTTAACCTAATTATCCCAATTGGATGTCTCCAATTTCCACCTCTTCCTAATCTTACTAATTTTCCCTATTCTTGACCAAAGAATCGAAAAATTTATCTAAGATTAGCTTCCTTATTCCTAATTCTATACTAAATATTAAAAACCTGTATTCTAGGTTCCCACACTTGTTATATTGCGCTTGTCAGTCCGAGATGTGCTTACGGTCCACATAATCTTTTTGAGTTTCAACTTCCAGTAGGCAACCTAACTTTTCATAATGGACACAGGTACCTGTATAGACAATTTGATTTACCTAGGACAAAATCACATCTTGTAAATCCATAGTAAATACAAATGCAGAGAAGAATCTGATAATATTTTGCCACTAAGAAATTCAGAAGTACAGCATATAAGTAACTGAAATATATATAGTATGATCATAATGGATAGACTAATCCGTTGCAAAGTGCTCAGGAATTAAGAATCAGAAATCCATGAACATCAGTCCTTTTTTAAAGGAATGACCAATAAATTCATTTGTGAAATACCATAACAATGGTGACTTCCGAATCTACACCCAAATCCACTTCTAGTGTAAATATAGGATCAAATGAAATCGGAAGTTCAAAAATTGAAACCAGAGATACTGAGATACTAACGGACAACGTCAACCTGTAGACATATAAATTATGATTTCACACTATGGAATAATTCATTTTTGAGATAGGAGGTAAGCGTTAGAGTAGACATGTATCCATCTATAAGTCAAGAGTTATTCAATACTTGGGTGAATTCAGTTTTCATAGAGACGCCAAATTATGGTTGAATCCATTCCCGAATGTAGTAGGAAGTCTGTAAGTAAAAAAAGAAAGAGGGGGATGAGTCGATGCTTTAGTAGTTTGAAGTCCTTGAGAATGTCTCGTGAAAACCGACGCAGACATTTTGAAATTGCTCAGTCATCACCGAATGAGGGAGAAGATATGAATAGGATGCCGGAAGATACTTATACAGATGGAGTCAATGAGAATGGTCGACTACCTCGCCCAAGTATTGACACAAAATTACTTGCGCACATCCAGGAGAAGAACGCCAATAGAACTCAACCATGCAATGTAAGTTCCTGTACTCACCAAACCCAATGCATGGTATTCCATGTATGCAAGGTCTGTTTCATTCTATTGCACACCGATTGAATTCAACATATCTTCCAAATTTCCAATTACATAGGTGTTAAAACTATCTTCAAATCAATTCAAATACTATGATATTCTTTTTTAATATTCGAGAATATTTATTTTTTTTGAAATATAAAAAATAAAAAATAAAAAATGACCCCCACCGGCCTGAGCCCAACAGGATCTCGATTAGGGTTTCCTTGGTAGAGGCCGGCGCGAACAAGCCCCCGACGGACCTCTCTCCCTCCCACCGCGGCGCTGTGCGTGCAACCTCTGGAGAGGTTGTTGCTACCCAGATCGAGATTTCGAATCTCCTTCGCGTGATCTCATTGTCCTCTTGGTGTGAATTTTGATTGTATAGACCTCTGCATTCCCACAATCAATTTACTTCTCAAAATACTGATTCCTCATTTGTAATTGCATTCCTCCGATTTGGATTTCATTTTACTGGTTTTGTTGCGAATTCTTCTAATGAAACAATCTCGTGGTTTCAGATTGTTCGGGTAGAATCAATGGAGACTCGAAGCGGGGTGATTGTGAGGACGGAAGCCACCACCGTGCGCCACAAAGAGAATGATCCACCTGATCTCGAGGTACGAAAATGAGACCTACACTCTTGAATGTTTGGTTTGTTTCATGCGTTTGGGGTGGGCAATCACACCCCACCCCCAGATGGCCGCGCGCCCCCGGGCTCTCTCGCCACCGAGAGCCCACCTGAGGGGGGCCGCGGCCAAGATTTTTTTTCGAAAACTGTATTCCTGTCCTCGATTTGGGGTGGGCAATCACACCCCACCCCTCAGACTGCCGCGCGCCCCCGGGCTCTCTCGCCACCGAGAGCCCATGACAGGGGGGCCACGGCCAAGATTTTTTTTTCAAAACTGAGTACCTGTCCTCGATTTGGGGTAACATCATATTCATTAATTTGGGACTTTTCAAATGAAATGAGAGCTTTGTAAAGTACTATAATTTATAAATGTAAGAATAATTGTTTGTTCATAATTAAAAAAATTAGAAACAATAATATACAATGATAAAAATAAATGGAGAATTACAAAATACCATGTATTTCTTGCGAAGTTTAACACTCATGTAGTATATGTATTCACTATAAACAAACTTTTGTATCCCCGATGCCCATCATTACACTCCTAGTAGCAAAGTCCCTCATCTCCACCAATTGTGTTAGATCTCCAAGTAGATTGCTTGAGAAAACGAAGCCATTGTGATTGAAGAAATCTAGTGGATGATGACCTTTGACATAGATGTAAGTACAAAAATTATAGAAACAAAAACATCCATGCGCCACTGAGCATTAGCACAAACCACATTCCAAATGTTGACATTGAGAATGCCGTTTATGAAAATGCTTACAGCGACGCATGGACGGGTTTTTTTCTATAACTTTTGTTCTCACAGTTACATCAAAGATCATCATCCACTACCATTTTCAAACACCATGACCTTGTATCCCCAAGCTTCTAAATGAAAGACTAAGACAATCAATAGAGATAAGGAACTTTACCTACCCGGCTTGTAATAACTACAAGCTTACATGCAATAGTCTGGATGTCCATTTTACAATTTCTGAACATCAACTACTTTGCTGGGGTAGCTATAGTGCTTTACAATAGAATTATCATATACATTGTAAAAAAGAGTCTTAGCTCTACATGAGCCTAATATGAAAACAGCTCAATATAACTACATGCCTAGGAAAACTAGTCCGAGTCCCAAGGACTATTGCGAGTATGATCTATTCTTCAATTTTTCCATTGCCTTCAATATCTCAGGACCTCGACTATATCCAATATAGCTTCCTGTTTTTTGGCACACACTTTCACGGACTTGCTTCTTCAAAGACCTTTGCTCCCATGCATTCCAAGAACCTTCAATGGAATGAAGACGAAGCTCCCCATGATGTGTTTTACATTTTTGCGGCCGAACTGGTGCTGAAGAAGTGCATTTAGGTGGAAGAGGAGGAAAGCCACTTGAAGTAGTCCTCAATTGTTCATCACAACATTCGTTCGGCACTAATTTACTGAATGCAGTGATAGGAATGGGCATGGACATGGTAGATCCATTAAGAACCTGCTAATAGAAGATACAAGAGGATGTCAAAATCTTAAAATGAAACAAACAATTCTTCAAAACAAATGATGATTTCAAATAAAAGAATTCTAAATGAAAAAGGTTCAAACCTTCATCACAGGCTCCACAAGCACTTCATCAACGTATAACTTTCTTTGAGTCGTGCCATTCAATGTAGAGCGCTCAAAAGGAGAGGATGACCGCTCACGACATTTCAAAGGAGAAGGAGAGCTGATAGAACTTGGGCGCTTCGCACTATTAGGAGGACTATCTACAACACCATCGTCCACAGACATGATGGAGAAATCCATAGTGGATTGCGCTGTGGCTGCCGAATACATGATATGCCCCAATCCACTTTGCGAAATAGCAAACTGTCCATAGTTAGAGAATGAATCAGCAGAGGCAGTGCACTTGTTCTCACACTCATTTCCAAGAACTGAATTAGCACGCACACCCTGGAAACCAGTAAAGATTGTCAAAAACATCAAACGTCTACATTGATATATTACAAATTGGTATAGTCTAATGCTCACAAAGTATTTGACATTACACATAATGAATGCATGCAAATGCATATAAAATATGAATCCGCAAAACATACAAGAGGGCATGGAAGATCCTAGGGCCCTATTAAATCCGCCGTTCTAGTATCTTGTGGCTTTTGACGGAAGAGCATAAAGACCCTTTCAACTTTGTCCATAGCATGGATTCCTCTATGCAAGTCCTTGAAAAAATGTTGTTTTTCTAAACCGCTTTTTTTCCACTCATCGTAAATTGTATTGCTCCTTTCAATTGCTTCGGCTATATCACTGTACTTTCTTTTGTCAGTTTCTTCAAAAAGAGACCAACGACCAAATATGTTGTCTAGGCGGTAAGCATATAGCGAATGTGGCCTTGCAATGTGCAGACGTTGAATCCATGGAAGAAGGTGATCAATAAGGATTCCATCTGCGTTCTTGTCTCCTTCATGTGACCAAGGTTCAAACAAAACGACATTACTTGGATAGTTGGTAACGTGCCTTGCTGGATTGACGTCAACAATTATTGTATTCTGAAAAGAAAAAATCGAGTTCTCCAACTCCACTAACTTGTCCAAAGGTTTCAAAAGTAAGTCCACTTCTGTTCCGTTCACCTTGTAGTTGTAAAAATTACCGCGTCCGTCTCTACACTTGACCACATTGCATTGTTCTTCTCCGAAAATATTGAGAGGAGGCTCTATGCCTCTAAACAAGTTTTTCGTGATAACTAAAGCATGCTTCCTTTTCATAGAAGACCACACTGATACATTCGCAATTTCGGACAACCCTTTCAACACTTCTTGAAGATGGGGCCTAATAGTGATCCGCTTGAAGCCAATAGAAAGGTGTTATATGTTTGGAGGAACATTGTAGGTATCACTGTATCGTCTTTCATGAATAAGATACCTCTTATCCTCACATACGCACAATAGCCCATGCAAACCTAGAATGACATTAAGCCATTTCTTGGTCACCCCAGATGTGCATGGGAAGAAGACACTGTCCTCTGCCTCTCCTCTATCCTGCTGAGAATTTACACCAAAATGGCGAGACAGTTAAATTGTTGCACTGTCTGTGTCATTTTGAGTATTAAAGGACTATCTACCCCATTGAACAGAGTGGATCAAAATGAAAGATAAAAACATTAAAACAAGACTGATACAATGCAGAGAGGGTAAAGAAGAAACTCACAACATTGGCCACCTCATGTGAGGGAGGAGATACACATGCTTGAACGGGACCCTCAGAAGGTGGAATCTTAAATTCCACAAGAGCATCGTCCACTAGATCGTTAACAACCTCAAACTCCTTTAAACTATGAACAAGGCTTTCAACCTTATTCATCTCAGGTGAAGGAAGAGAGGTGACATCGACGACTACGACTGATGCATTCCAAAGAGAAACTTCTTCTGTGTCATTACCATGATCAATACATGGAAGTGGACACTGAATTGGAGCCAACGACTCTTGTGGAACATCGGTATCAACATGAAGTGTACCTGCGGCTGATGCAATTAAACACACAATATCATTTGTAAGAAAAATGGTATATTACATATTCTCAAGAGGAGAAATTTTATACAAAATGTATACCCACAAGCTCCGATCTACCAGCCTATACTAGCTATTAGATAGTGAAAGCAGCGGAAGGGATTCAACTCGATTCGAGTTGAAATGAGGCTAAGAGAGTCACGAGGAACAACCTGGAGAGTTATCAGTCGCAGGGTCCTGTGACTGCTCTGTCTCATCCCCTTCCGCTGAACTTCCATCATCTACCTTCTCCTCCTCTATAACGATGTCATCACCCTGCACTTCAAGGGTATCGCCAACAGGATTTAGAGTAGACTCCTCCTCCTCCTCTTCTGCACATACTGAAGAAGGCAGAGGACATGTGGGCGGCGGCGGCGATGGTTGCACACTTGACGTTGGAGATGGCTTCAGTAACTGCATCTCTGAAGGATTCGAACCTCCAGACTTCAATCGCTTGGAGCTGTCCGTTGAGGTATATGCCTCATTGGCAATCATCAAGGGCACTGAGTAACTGGCGGGTTCAATCGCCTGAAGGGGCCTACCTCCAAGATAGCCTGCTATCATCCCTGGCATGTCACGTACAAGTTCCTTGATGAGTTTGCTATTCTCGGCTCTTGCCCGCTCATTCTCTTCTCTCATCTCAGCCCGAGATCGATCATTCTCCTCCTTGTTGGCCTTGATCAACTCCATCAGCCACTCCTTGTCCGACATTTTGGATTCCTTCGCTTGCCTCTTCCGCTTCTTCGTTGGACAAGCAGCGGAACTTGGAGTCCGTTGTGCAGGAGGTGCCATTGGTGTGACAACTGGATGGGATGATGCGTCTGTTGAATCCCGCACCTCGGCCGCTTCCACAACGACAGATGATGCCCCGGCTTCATGTGCAACATCAGTGTTCTCCGTAACATCTGTTGCAGGCTCTGTCAGCGGCTCGGGATCAGGTACGTTGTCCTCAACCTGCGTGCCCTCGTCAACTCCATCTTTGTCTTCCTCCTCTTCGTCGTCTTCTTCATCTTCATCATCGTCTGCAAGGTTCACTTGAGTCTGACTCTGAGAAGCATCGTGTCTAGCTTCCTCTTCCGGTGTCATTGGCTGCTTCCCCTTTCCAAAGCTTGAGGAATCCTTGGATGCTCTCCTCGAAAACTTCCCTGAATCCACTCGGTAACTGGTGTCGAGGAAGTCATTTTTATCCAAATTCTCAGATGTCAGCGCAAGGGATGTGAAGTTCTCTTTGTATTTGGAGTTCCCCATTACAAAATGCTTGAGGGAGAGCATCTGCAATGAAATTTAAAACATTGCATTCAGTCTTCACGTTTCTATTCAACATGCATCAAGTTCGAATTCAGCATTCATGCGTATGCCAACACAGAAGATACAAACATCAAGAGAATGTAATTTCAACTCGAGTCGAGTTGAAGCACCATCTCAACACAGTGGAAATGTACATTAGGGAAAAAGTTAGTGAAATGTATAAACATACCCAGGCAGCACAGATGATCTTCCCACCACCAAAAACTGAGAGAACTGGATCGCTACGAGCAGCAAACAAACTGAGAACTTGCAAGTAGAAATCCATCCTCAACTCTATATTATAGAGCTTGTATTCAACATCGTTGCTCGACTTGGACTTCGAATATCTTCCGTCAATTGACGCCTCAAAGCTCCTCGGTAGTTTCTTCACTGCTACCTTCACCCCCTTCTTGATCAAGAAAATTAGCTTGATAGACTCCTTCGCTTTTGATGTCCGCTCAGGCAGGTCTCCAATTCTCTCGAAGAGCGAAGGGATGTAATCGGCATAGTGAAGAAGGTAGGATTCCCCGTAGATCGAGGTATGAATGTACTGGCGAATATCAAGCTCCATATCCGCATCCCCACAAATCCACAACCACACTTGTGGATCCACCGTCTGGAATCCCTTGAGTTTCTTCAAGCCATCTAAGAAGCCTTCGAAGTAGGACTCGCCTTCCTTTGAGGAGCCTTTGTTGATGACCCCTGGAACATGACGGAAGTCCATAACAGCTAGCTTCAATTTTGATGACATCGAATCCTCCCAAACACCACCATCCCATTCCCCGAAGTCATCTGTCTCCATATCATACGGTCTATAGGACCCGGTAGCTTCGGGCTTGCTGAACTTCCCTTTGCTTCCAAGGAAGATGCGGAAGAATTCAGCAGCATTAGGGGAGAGCTCGCTGATACTCTTGTTCTTGTTAGAGAGCATCTTCGCGAGAGAGAAGAACTCCTCAGGTGGACCGGTCAGAAGAGTGTTCTTCGTGGCTTTCGTGACATTGTAGGTCTTCTTGAACTGCTTCCACTTGTCCTTTCGATAGTTGCCTTCATTGCTGAACAAGTTGAGGTTCTTCTTGAGGAAATGAAGTTGCCTCCTAATTATCTGCTTCCTCTTGCACCTCTCAAGCCATTCCTTGGCAGTATAGCAGTCGGCTAGAACCCCTGAGACCTTCTTCATCGTCACCTTCGGATGCAGGAGCTTTCGATTGGGTGTTCTACTTAGAAGATGCAAAGCTAACCTCTTCAGATCACCCTCGGAACAGTTTCCTAGCCATTTGAAGAACTCACGCGGCATAACCCCATCTTTCTCTTGATCCCAATTAGGAAGCTGTCTATACTTCAAGAGGGAATCGGGGTCAACAAGCTCGCCTTGAGATTGGCAGGAGATCAGTTCGCTCCACAGATCATAAACAGGCTTCGACGCCGTGATAATCTTCAACTCGTTGTGGATGTCCACCTCCTTCTCCTTGTTCTTGCTAATCTTGCCTTAGTTCTTCTTGACATCAATCATGGCGAACCGAAGCTTGGCAGCTGCAACGAAATCCTACAAGTAGTGCTTCCATGTCAGTTGGAGAATTTGTTTTTATGAATCAGAGAACATTCAACTTCCACCCAAGTACAAAACGGACATCGGAAACAAGCATTTCAACTCGCATCGAGTTGAAGTGTAAAACTTACATGGAATTTCTTCTTGTTCTGGGCTTCTGCTATTGTTCGCCTAGGCTTCTCAATGACTTTGCCCAACTCTGTTGCTTCCTTATCCGGTGGAGGGCAGCCCATCATCTCCCACACTTTGCGAGCTCCAATGATGTTGGTGGACCATGTTGGCATGAAATTCTGAAAGTGGTTCACCCGGTTGTAGTAGGCGGAAATCTTACGAATGATGTGATCGTCTTTGTTCCAGACGATGAAACACTCCCACTATGCAAATTTCTCCGCCTTCAACTTTATTCTTGGCATGGTCTACATCCTCCGTGATGCCTCAACCGTATGCTGTCCATTGACCATGTAGAATTTCCCCTTGCTCACCTCCTCGAAGGACTCAGGCTTACTGTCCAATCCAACTGGCATGACACACAGTGTCATTTTCTTGTCGGGGTCTGGCATGTTGAGGAGAAAGTTCAAGCATTTCTTCACCCCAACCTCCTCTAGGCCGCGAATGTTCAAGTTGTCAGGTGGAGTCTATAACTGCGATATGGGGATGATGAATTTATGTCCAATCCCAGGGACATAAGAGTCGGTGCACTCCGCCCAATACTCCTCATACGTCTTGCAAGATTCTTCGTAGTCGATTTCCTTAACATCCCCACCCAAGTCCTTCGAGATGTTAGTGACCTCTGACACCATGCTTTCATCAATGATGATTGACTGTTCCAAGGATGCCGCGGCCTTTTTTGCTCCCTTCTTCGCGAGGGGGCTTGGTGTTATAGATGGGTCACCCCTACTGAACTTGTCAGTCTTCTTCTTCTTCGTCTGGCTCTTCCCTGTCTCCGGAGTCCCCATGGCTAACGAGCTCTGACTAGCACCCTGACTCGTGTAGTCTCTTCCAATGGAGAGAGGCTTCATGTCTCTGTTCTTCTATGCGAGCTTGAAGTGCAGCCTCTCGAACCCCAGTTTGAGTTGATTGAGCCTTGATAGAAGTGCTTGTGGCAAAAGCGTCTTTCCATCCTTTCCTTCCCACCGCTTCTCGTCAATGTGAATCTGAATGTTCTTGTTCAGAGTCTCATAGTCAATATTCACAAGGCTCCGACAATACTCGGCTATACTGAAGACTGTTTTCTTCGCATCCACGACATATGAGAACAGGTATGGCATAGACTGGTCCGGATCTAGAGTCTCGCATGACACAAATATCAAACCGTCCATTGAGATGGTAAACTCAGTTATGGATTCTGTGAGGGAGACCGGAAGAGTTGCTGAGGAGCCCTTGAATTTGGTCCTGAAAGCCAGATGGTTTGTCATGGGGACAAGAATTATGGTCCAGTATTCCACGTTCTGTGGTTCCAGCCATGTCCAACAATCCCCTAACGTTTCTTCATCACCAAGTTCCTCCTTCTCATCCTCTGGAATCGTATATCTTTGGTAAAGCGCCTGGAGTTTCTTCACTTGCTCCTCCATTCCTGGAAAACATATGTTAGAACACTCTTGATTCTAGCATTTCCTACAATTCAACTCGATTGGAGTTGAATGAGCATTCTTGTTTTTGTTTCGGGCTATTAGGTTTTATATGTTTCTTTCTCGAATTTGTAGACGGAGATTTAGTTTTCGACAGTTTGTTTCTGGTGATTCAACTCGATTCGAGTTGAACTGTCCGAGCAAATTCATCTTTGTATGACTTTCTTCCTTTTGATAGGAATCTAGTTTCTCGGATTTCGGCGTTGGATCGGCTGTGTAACTCGGGTGTCTATGATCGTTTTACCTTTTACTGTATTCTGTCTCTTCAACTCGAGTCGAGTTGATATTGCATTTACTCTCTTCAACTCGAATCGAGTTGAAGTGCAATATGGTTACGTTTTCAGTTTCTGAAGTTTTTGTGTGGGTATTTAGTGGCCGCATTTCAACTCGAATCGAGTTGAAGTGCAAGCACCTGATTATCAGCTACAGGTTAAGGTTCTCAAAATTTGTGTTTAAGGGACTACGGTCGAGTTGAATTTACATTTCTCGAGTTGAATGGACATTGATCGAGTTGAATGTGCATTGGTTGCTAATACATACTGCTCAGACCTTGGTCATAACACAGCCATAAACTAAGATTCTATGCCTGCCAAATTGGTGAGAATTCCTCATGTAAGACGAGGAAGAAGAAGGGAATCACATTGAGTGACCGGAGTGTGCAAATGCGGAAAGTAATATACCTGCCAAAAAAAGACTTCACACAATGCACCGCCAGGAATCCCGCCACGCTTTGCTTGTGCTTGTGCCTGCATGAGCGAGAATTGAGTAAAGAAAGCTGTTTGTGAAAGCAACAAGTGAATGGAGAAGGCTATTTTTGAATAAAGAAGGTTGTTTCTAACATGACAACAACAAAACCTGTAACAATGCGGATGTACTATCCGTTAATCCAAAGCCGACACTAGTATCCATACACTCGCTACTTAGAAGTGCTACGAACTGGGAGTCTCCGCATACCAAACCTACGCCTCTGTAAAATTATTGCTATGCTTCAACGGAAACATCAATGAGGATCCTGCTGAAGGGTAATTCCGTTGCTCACCAGGAATCTTCATTGATTGCAAACCCTCACAAATTCAAGCATTTGGTGTTCAACCCCGAAAACCCTACACCCTGGAAATCCGGCCTTGCAAGCTGGCCGAACTCACAGGATCTAAGCGCCAAATGAGCAACAAAAAAAACACCCTGCACCCTGATGTCTAGCGAAGCAGGTTTGGCCGAATGCACCCTAGATTCTGGCCTCGCAAATTTGCACGAACCACCAAAAAGAAAACCTTGCACCCTAGAATCCGACCTACCCAATTCGGCCCAACTCATAGTATCTGAGTAACAAATGAGCAAAAAGAAAATCCCCGAACCCTGAAATGTGGCCTCGCAATGCCAGGCCGGCCCAAGAACCCTAACCACTAGAATGTGCCAGAACAAACAACAACACAAATCAACACAGATGGGGAGAATACCTGGTGAATGAGAGGACAAGGAGGAGCTGAAAATCGCCCCACTAAAATGTTGCGCGTGAAGAAGAAACAGTCGACCAACCCAAAACCGCGAAAAGGAGAACCAAACTTGAAATGCTCTTCAAATCGGTTTGCCAGCCCGAACCGCAAGCGCCAACAATGTAAACGCAAAGCCCAGAAATGAAGGTCTGAGATCCTAAACACTCTCTCACTTATGGTTGAAGGAGACAAAGGATTTTCAGATGCAGCGGCAGCAGCACCCCAAACAATCGGGGGAAAACTTTTGTTTGGATGAACACGGAACCCTCTCAGGAAACGAAGATGTTGAAGACGGCAAGAAGCGCGGCGACAGCAAAAGGCGCGGCGATTGAAAACATCGACAAGGCGAGAAAACACGATTGCCACAAAACGCCCCGAAAAAGGCGGCGGGCAACTTTCTCAGCGAGAGAGAAGATCCTGTAACCGTGTTCACGAGGAGCCTACAACCGTGGAAAGAGGCACCTGAAGCCGTGAACTACTTTTAAAAAAGGTACATTGAATAGAAGAGGACCTATACTCATAAATCAACATGTCTCTATATTGTAATTCATTCCATGTAAGATAGGAGGTCCATAAACCAACCATGTCATGGTGGACACTAAATTGTAGAGAAGTAAATGATCTCAAATAGTTTCCAGTAAATTTGTTTTCAAATACAAATGAAGTAGGCATATAATCCATTGTTATTGGAGCTTCTAGGAATTAGTTATAAATTATTCAAGTAAAAAAGAAATAGTCATTTAGAATCATGAAAAGTACCCACCTCTTGAATGAATAGAGTTGATACATTGAAGTAAGCAAAATTTACCTCCCTGTCGCAATCCGAAAATGTCCAAAATATAGTGTTATATTATATCTTGCTAGAATAATCCGATTCTTTGATTTTTTTTGAAGCTTAAACATAGGAGTAGGACAAATTAGAGCATTTTATTGTTTAAGGGGTTCCTAAACTCGAAATTCCGGAAACTATGATCCATATTCCGGAAAATCCAGAAACAATCCGAAAACAATCCGGAAAGAATCCGGATCCGGATTTCTAGGGATCCGAAAATTTAGGATTCCGGAAATTTAAGAATTCCGTAAAATTACGGATTTCGGAAAGTTACGGATTCCGGAAATTTAGGAATTCCGGAAATTTAGGGATCCCAGAAATTTAGGACTTCCGACTGTGAATGTTTTAGATATGGATTAGTAAACCATAGGGTCTCTTTATTGAGACAAAATGGTTAAGGAGGAAGATTACATTCTTTGTCCTTACCGGAAACCAGAACCCAGATAGTAGTCCAAAAGTATTTTGGTACTATCGGCACTGGATCTGGAAATATTTAGGAACAGAAATGTTCCGTAAATATTGACGATCCGGATCCGGAATGGATCCGGATTGGATCCGGAATGGATCCGAAATGGACCCGGAATGGATCCGAAATGGACCCGGAATGGGAGATTTGAACCCAAGCGGCAATCAAGACTACTCTAGTTCATGAAGGCTTTTGTGAAGACACCAGGGAGTCAAAGTGGGAGCAGTTTGAAGATGGTGCATTGGGAGAGGTAGCTAAAGGCTATTTCCACTTAGTTAAATTTTATTTCTAGAATCTGAATCCGATTTTCCGAATGCGGATCCGGATTCCGGATTTATAGGAGTTCCAGATTTTTAGGGGATCCGGATTTTTAGGGATAGCTGGTTGTGACCATTCCGGATATCTTGGGGTGTTCGCTGATTGGTTGCCCTGATTTCTGTGGTGCCTTTTTGGCTTGTTAGGGCGTTGACTTTGATTTTGTATTGAGCTTTTAAGGGGCAGGCAAGTTAGTTGGCCTGTCATTCCCTCCTAGTGCATATTCTATTGTATTTTCATTCCCTTCTTTAATTTGAGCCGGCGGATGGACATTCTAGCTCTGACTTGTGTTTGAGTCTCTTCTTGGTGTGTTCATTGAAGTGTTGAGAGGCAAGAGGGAAGGGTGAGGAGGAATCCGGATTCTGAGGCACTTGAAATCCGAACTGAGTGACCAACTTCCGAGAGTTAGGATCTTGAATCGTGAGTTTGAGCGTGGAGCCTTTAATTCACCGGAACGGTGATCCAGTGTGAGTCCAGGAGTGACGAGGAGGAGGTTCCAGAACCGCAGGGGCGGATCCGTGCGGAGTTAAGCAGCCGCCATAGGAAAGTTCCGTCCATCGGAAGGCCTGCCAACCACTGAGTCGATCCGAAGAACTAGGAAAATACGTCCTTTCGGGTCTAGGGGTTTTCGAATCTGTCGTTGTAGTAAGGGCAAGTGAAGTAGTCCTGAGTGACTTGCTAACCGGATTGGCCTAGAGCTATCCGGGAAGTTGTGAGGATCCGAATCCGGCCCTAATACAACATCGGATATATTTTGGTGTTTTCATGTGTTTTGTTTGAGAGAAGAGAGTGTGAGGTGTACGAGTGGTAAGTCCCTACCCCTCTAAAGATCAAGAGAGGACTCCCTGAGGGTAAAACAGGGGTATCAAAAACCAATTATTGAGTGACGGAACCGGATTCCGAATTGAGACGGATCCGGGTGAAGGAGAAATCCGGATCTGAGAAAGGAATCCGGTCATAGTTGAGAGACGGATTCGGAAAGAAAAGACGGATCCTGAAAAAGAGTCTGGAAGATAAGTTGGTATTCCGGATTAAGAGTAATAACTTGGGGTGTTTTGATCCGAGAAACCTAGAAACCGGGAAACGCAACTATTAGTAACGTCTGGAATCTCCTGGGACGATATTCCGTGTCATATTATCACGTTTGGGTGTGATAAAGGTGCTTTCTGCTAGACTGCGCGTACGACACTCCCACTCATATGTATTTATAATGCCAAATTGGAATTCACGCCACGTACCTTACATCAATAGTTGCACATCAATATTTATGGAAGTATGTAAGGGTTTAGGATTTTGGGTTTAAACATTTTTGATTTGGGACATGAGTTTCTTTAATTATTTGGTTTAGAGTGTTGTCTAGTTTGACTACTTAATAAGCCTATTCAATATAGTAAACTGGACAACGCTATTTTCTCTCAAAATTGCAATTTCATTCTTTTTAGTTGAATTCTAGAAAAAGTACTTCATCTTTGTTAGGTATGTGCTTGTTGAATTAATAAAATGTAAGTAGAGTAATCAAACTCCTATCAACATTATATTTCTTTTTGCGATTTCTAAAGTAGTGTCTTTTAAAAATACCGTAGCCAAACTTATTTGTAGTAGAGGTTGAACCTATAAAGAACCAATGAAGGCCTTTTTGGTGCCCAATAAAATATTCAAAATGCCAATTCTATAACAAACAAAAAACTTATAATTTTGTTTGAAGATACAATTATATGACTTTCAACCTTTTTAACTTGAATTTATAAAAGTTTAAAGTTTAAAGCTTTAAATTTGTATCAAAAACAAATTGTACTCTAGAGACTTTTTCTAAAAAGTTTTAAGAACTTTAACTTTAACTCTAAGAGGAATTTCTTTAAATAAGTGCATTTAAGATAGCACAAAAATTATTAATATCTATAGGTTAAGAAACAATGGAATATTTACATTGAATTATTCTTTCTACTTAGAAAAAATAGTACATTTGGAGGAGTAATTTGTTAAGAACAAATTGGAATAGAATAAATCGACTACACTGCCATTTTCTCCATGGAAATCAAAATGCCACGAATGTCACGAATTTCACGTCAATAAAAACAAAAAGAAATAGGTGAAAGTTCTAAAGTCCTAGGACACCCTAAATCCAACACTAGTTTGAATCAAATGTCCGCTAATTCACCAAGTTCAATTTGAATAGAATAAATCGACTAAACTGCCATTTTCTCCATGGAAATCAAAATGCCAAGAATGTCATGAATTTCACGTCAATAAAAACAAAAAAAAAATAGGTGAAAGTTCTAAAGTCCTAGAACACCCTAAATCCAACACTAATTTGAATCAAATGCCCTCTAATTGACCAATTTCAATTTGAACAAAATAAATCGACTACACTGCCATTTTCTCTATGGAAATCAAAATGCCACGAATGTCATGAATTTCACGTCAATAAAAACAAAAAAAAATAGGTGAAAGTTCTAAAGTCCTAGAACACCCTAAATCCAACACTAGTTTGAATCAAATGTCCGCTAATTCACCAAGTTCAATTTGAATAGAATAAATCCACTACACTGCCATTTTCTCCATGGAAATCAAAATGCCACGAATGTCATGAATTTCACGTCAATAAAAACAAAACAAAATAGGTGAAAGTTCTAAAGTCCTAGAACACCCTAAATCCAACACTAATTTGAATCAAATGACCTCTAATTGACCAATTTCAATTTGAACAAAATAAATCGACTACACTGCCATTTTCTCCATGGAAATCAAAATGCCAAGAATGTCATGAATTTCACGTCAATAGAAACAAAAAAAAATAGGTGAAAGTTCTAAAGTCCTAGGACACCCTAAATCCAACACTAGTTTGAATCAAATGCCCTCTAATTCACCAAGTTCAATTTGAATAGAATAAATCCACTACACTGCCATTTTCTCCATGGAAATCAAAATGCCACGAATGTCATGAATTTCACGTCAATAAAAACAAAAAAAAATAGGTGAAAGTTCTAAAGTCCTAGGGCACCCTAAATCCAACACTAGTTTGAATCAAATGCCCTCTAATTGACCAATTTCAATTTGAATAGAATAAATCGACTACACTGCCATTTTCTCCATGGAAATCAAAATGCCAAGAATGTCATGAATTTCACGTCAATAAAAACAAAAAAAAATAGGTGAAAGTTCTAAAGTCCTAGGACACCCTAAATCCAACACTAGTTTGAATCAAATGCCCTCTAATTCACCAAGTTCAATTTGAATAGAATAAATCCACTACACTGCCATTTTCTCCATGGAAATCAAAATGCCAAGAATGTCATGAATTTCACGTCAATAAAAACAAAAAAAAATAGGTGAAAGTTCTAAAGTCCTAGGACACCCTAAATCCAACACTAGTTTGAATCAAATGCCCTCTAATTGACCAATTTCAATTTGAACAAAATAAATCGACTACACTGCCATTTTCTCCATGGAAATCAAAATGCCACGAATGTCATGAATTTCACGTCAATAAAAACAAAAAAAAATAGGTGAAAGTTCTAAAGTCCTAGGACACCCTAAATCCAACACTAGTTTGAATCAAATGCCCTCTAATTCACCAAGTTCAATTTGAATAGAATAAATCCACTACACTGCCATTTTCTCCATGGAAATCAAAATGCCACGAATGTCATGAATTTCACGTCAATAAAAACAAAAAAAAATAGGTGAAAGTTCTAAAGTCCTAGGGCACCCTAAATCCAACACTAGTTTGAATCAAATGCCCTCTAATTGACCAATTTCAATTTGAATAGAATAAATCGACTACACTGCCATTTTCTCCATGGAAATCAAAATGCCAAGAATGTCATGAATTTCACGTCAATAAAAACAAAAAAAAATAGGTGAAAGTTCTAAAGTCCTAGGACACCCTAAATCCAACACTAATTTGAATCAAATGTCCGCTAATTCACCAATTTCAATTTTTTTTTTGTTTAAATACAGGGCTCCCGTTATTTATCTATGGAAATCAAAATGCCTCCAATGATTTGAATTTCATTTCAAAGGGTGTCAAGATAAATAGTTGAAAGTTCTAGAGATGTAGGACAGTCTTATTTGAACACCAATTGGAATTAAATGTCTACTAATTGACCAATTTCAATTGAGAGAAAAAGAATAGACTACAATGCCATTTTCTCTATGGAAGTCAAAATCCGTCCAATGTCATGAATTTCACCTCCAACAGTGCTAGAAGAGTAGGCGAAAGCTACAAAGTTTTAGGACACTCTAAATTGAACACTACTTTGAATGAAATCCCCGCTAATGTATCAATTTCAATTGAGAAAAAAGGAAATAGACCGCACTGCCATTTTTCTATGGAAATCAAAATCCTTCTAATGTCATGAATTTCACGTCAATAAAAGCCAAAAGAATTAGGTGAAAGTTTCAAAGTCTTAGGGAACTCTACATTCAACACTAATTTGAATTAACTAACCGCTAATTGATTAATTTTAATTTAGGAAAAAAAATAGACCACACTGCCATTTTTTTTATGGAAATCAAAATGCCTCCAATGTCATAAATTCCATGTCCAAGGGTGCCAAAAAATAAAGGTGAAAGTTATGAAGTGTTAGGGCACTCTAAATTGAACACTAATTTGAATCAAATGATCGCTAATTGAACAATTTCAATTGAGAAAGAAGAAAATAGACCGCACTACCATTTCTAATTCGAAATCAAAATGCCCCCGATGTCATTAATTTCACGTCAATACAAGGCCAAAAAATAGGTAGAAGTTTTCAAGTCTTAGGACACTCCAAATTGAATACTTATTTGAATTGAGTGATTATGACTTCACTAGTTTTAATTTTGAAATAAATGATGGTTACAATGCCATTTTTTCGGTTCAAATAAACATTTTATATTCTTCATGAAATGCAAGTGAATAAGAACTATTTTTCATTGGAGAAGTTGGAATGTCTGAGAACTATATATTTGGAGACTAGTTAGAGTTCCATGTTGAGTATATGCCAATCTTTTTTATCATGAAAGAAATTGCACTTGTGCCCTGTTTTTTATATAAACCCTCCCCTCCCATGAATGTCATGAAATTCATTTTTAATACTTAGTTAGAATGTCCTAGAATTTATCTTAGGTAATAGTTTATAAATTTATTTTGTAATATTTTATTTTGTATTCTAATTGTCCAAAATCCATTGAAATAGAAGAACAAAGGAGTTGGTATGTCCTTTTTAAAATTTAAATTCCAAATGTTCATTTGTAATGAATTTCATGTGGAGAAAAGCCAAATGAAAATGACAGACTAAAGTTTGTAATGGTATAGATCTAAGATGTGTTTTGCCACATTTGAATGTAAATAGAAGAAGGTGTTGTGTAGCCTTCTTTTAAATTTAAATCCAAAATCCACAAATGTTATGGAATGAATAGTGCAAAAATTCAAAGAAATGTGTATAGGGTTTAGGGTAATAAATCATTGATTTTTATGGAACAAATTACATTTCATATTCACTAATTGCGCATTCTTATTTGAAATTAATAAAACTTTGCTTTTGTGTTCCTCTAAAAGAATAGAGGCTTCTTCCACCGTTTTTTGGTTTGGAATCTTTGAGGATGCTTTCCATTTAATTGTGAACCACCTTTAAATCACTAATTCATTCTTTACGTTTAGTCCTATGTGGTTTTCCATATAACTAAAATCCTACATGGTTCATTATATTATGAAAACACCATAGAATTTACTAGATGAAGATAACCCTAAATTGCTTACCGTATAAAGAAGTCCCTTCACGATTTACCACATGAAGAAAACCCTATATGTCTTATTATATAAAGAAGACCCTAAACGATTTGCTATTTAAAAAACTTGATATGGTTTACTATGTAGTTTTTTTCTTATATTGTTTACCAAGTAGTTAATATCTTATGCGATTTACCATATAGCTTGTTGAAGCCTCTTTTGTTCAAAAGGTAATATTGTGCCCATTATTTAAATGGAGGAAGTGCACTACTTTATTTATTCTTTTTAATTTTTGGGAATATGGACAATTTCCATTAAGAGGGAAACAATACATAGAACAGAGGGCAAGTCCTCGGCAACGATTTTTTTCCAGGGTTTGGGGTTTATATTTGTGTTGGTTTTACAATCAAACCTCGATAAGTGTTAGGGGTTGGGAGCATACTTTTAGCTAACACTTCGACACTAGTAACACATAACACTTATAGAGAGTGATGCCGATGATTTATAACACTTATAAAAAATAATACTTAGAAGAATAAAAAAGGTAAATATGTAATATTTATAGAAAAAAATGGATGAAATTATAAAATATTGATTCATTATTCATCTAAGTCCGTCGAAAGAATGAATCAATAGTACTTTGGCAAGTTTCTACTACATGCCAAGATTCTACTTCCTTTTCTAGTGCTTCAATATTCCTAATAGATAACATGGTGTCATTAGTTCTTTGCTCCAAAAACTTTTTCAAAGTTTGAAGAGCACTACCTACATCTTGAAAGCCTACAACCTCTTCTACTTTATAGTTTTAGAACGGACATCTAGAGTGACTTTGCAACTAGAAACTATTACTTTACCTCAAAATTATCTCCTTCTAAGCAATGGCTCTTACAAAAAGCCTTTTTTTGGAAACTTATCACTTACCGAGGTAAAATTAACAAAGTCAGGAGCGCGACATTGCGTAACACTTAACACATAACAATTACTAGTCTTAATTTGAAGGGAGCAAAAAACTCCATAACACATATAGAGTTTTAACACTTATCGAGGTTTGACTGTATGGGTATGTTTGGAGTCTCCAAAGCTAATTTTGGGTCTTTGATTTCGAATCTTAATTCTGAATTTGAAAAAAAAAGAAAAAATGCGAAAAAGAAAAAATTTCAAGGGGGGTTAAAAAGGTATAATTCAGCGCGCCCATCATCCCCACGAGAGCTGTTCCTACCGAGTGCTAATAAAGTGATGTCAGTGAATTCAAATAAGGTTCAGTGCATCTACAAATTTGGGTCTAAAGAAAAAGGAAAAAAATTCCAAAATTAAAACTTCGGTTCAATATACCGTCTTCCTTAAATATATTAATGCGTTGCCAAACTGAAAAGCCTGTTCGTGTGAGCAAATTGTTTGGTCACTGATCTTTACTACTATTTAGAAATCTTTGAAAAATCAAAACGTAAAATACGTAAAGGCTGTTGTTGTTGTAGATATAGGTTTCCTCCTAAACCACTTATTATAGGGCTTTGGATACTTTACAGTACACTGAATACTTAAAAAAACGTCGGAACATTCCTACTTTTCTCAAAAGTCATTCCTCCAAAAGAGGGCCTGAAAATCCAAGTAGGGATGGTAGCGATGAGCTCCCAACTACTTTCACAAATAGAAAATTCCCCCATTGAAGTCTAGAATCGAATGAAAGAAAAGTATGCGCATTAATTAGAAATCCCTGAAAACGAGAGAATCTTATTGTTGACAATGCTATAGTAAATTCCCGTTTGAAACTCCCGCCATGATTCCTCGCGCCAAGATTCCTCGCGCCAGGATTCTCCGCGTTCTGACCATAGACCTTCTCCCAAACGAAGCTCGTCTGTTCATTTTCAATGTTTGAGCTTGATGTTGTCGCTCCGAAGACTGCGTTGTTACTCTTGTTGTATGGTGTTAGAGATTGTGCAGAGTGCGTTTTTGGGTTCGATCTTGTAGTTCATCGTGCAGTTATTTCTGTTTCAGCAACAGAGGTTGCAAGAGTGGCTCTCATCTTACACGGTGTACACACTTTTGGTATGTTCCGAAGTTCTGTTTGATAGAATGACAGTACTTTGAACTGTGCGCACATTTTGTGACTATTGTTCTGATTTCTTGGTATTCAATGTCAGTGATGTGTATAGGAATTTGATGCAGTTCTCGAGTAATCTGTCGATACTGACTTCTTCTCGGGCGAAACTCAGCCATCATAATCATTTCGGACGCATTTTATAGAATTTGCATAAGAAAATGTATAACCCGTAAATGCCGCCGTATTTTCCGGGACTCGACATTAACATTACTTACAATGCCTTGCTGCAGCAGTGGTCATGCTGAAACTGAACTGGATTTAAGTTTATTAATGAGAAACTGAAGTGATATCATCGCATGCTGTGATTGCAATTCAACTCGACTCGAGTTGAAATGACGAGGATTTGAGATGCGATTAATTTATTCATCACTACTTATATAAGATAAACAGAAGTTTAGTGAGCTAATTCGACACCTGAGTTAGACCCAATTACGTACATCCTTCATGAGTTTAGGATAGGTGTATATTCAACTCGACTCTACTTGAATGTACAGTCCAACAGTCATTACAGTCCATGAAATATACTTCCAATATAGTAGACGTGTTTCTGGATTTTCCTAGTGACTCCGTTCATAACACATATACAAAGCATGTGTATTTAACTCCATTTGACCTGAAAAACAGCCTTTGATACTTCCGATTCTGGATTTCACACTCTTCATAATTTGGAAATCTGAGTATTGAGATAGTAAGTGGGATTGTTGGTCAATAGTTCTTGGCTACCAATAATGTACATTCAACTCCATTCGACTTGAATGTACAATCCGGGGAATATGACATTAGGAATTCTGAGTTAGTTGCATCCGTTTAAAGTGAGTAATGGGTATCGTAAGCTGGAATTCTGGTCAATAGTTCTTGGCTACCAATAATGTACATTCAACTCCATTCGACTCGAATGTACAATCCTGGGAATATGGCAATAGGAATTCTGAGTTAGTTGCATTCGTTTTCAGTGATTGTATAGATGATCTTATATCTGAGTTTCCAGAAATGAATACCATGTTTTGTTTATGTTTTTTCGAATTGCATTTATCATTGTTTGACTATAATTTACGTCTCAAAAAAGTTTGATTTCTATAAGTATGTACTTGTCTACGTTTTCCGAGAACTGCTTCTGATTAATAAGATTGTTGTTAGGTATCTGGGATACTTCTTCAGAACGTTCTGATTAACAGTTGAGCTGAGTTTAGATTGAGTTCAGTAGACGCATGTGGTACTTCACAATCTTAGTCGATGTGGAACACGATGTGATCACTATTTTATTATCAATAGTGAGGTGACTATCATATAAGAATATGACTCGTTTGTTAATGCAAGAAATACTTTCATTTCAAAAGTCATTCAACTCGAGTCGAGTTGAATGACATGACTCACTCTACAGAGTTTCTTTTGGGCATAATTGAGTAACCATAATTTGTCCTTTATGTGCAGTGATCATGGAGGCAGGTGGGGTTCTATCTCATGGCTATTCCTCTGATGAAGGGGATCGTGAGAACATCGTTGAGACGATTGTTGACATCCCAAAATGTGAAGGTATCCCACGACTGCTTTGGATGACTAAGGTTGTCACTTTATACAATAACCACGGTCTCCTTGTTGTCGAGGGAATCTGTCACAGCGTGAATTCCGACCTAGTCCTTGGTTGCAATGGACCCATAGGTGATTCTTCTGTGGCTGTTCAAATCTCAAAGTCTATAGATACTAGAGATGTTCCTGATGAATGGAAGTACTCTCTTCGTGCATGGCCCATAGAGCAAGTGTATTTGGATGGAGCAAGCCTTCACGATCATGAGGTCCGTTTCAAATACAACTGTCAGCAAGCTAACCTCTTGCGGCCGTCATCTGCACGTGGGAGACCATATACAAGTCTGGTGAGGAATCCACCTCTTCAAACTTGTGTGAAGGCAAAAAGCCTTCTCACTGAGGAGTCAATCAATGCAGTATCGTCGAAGGTCTGCTGCTCAAGCAATTGTGTCCAACCTTTTCCAAGAGCCAAAATTCAGGCTTTCCGTGAGCGGATGTACCATAAGACATCATTCGAATTCCGGTACCACATGAAATTAGATGTTCATCGACAAGTGCATCGGGATGCTCAAGGGAAGAGGGTAGTTACCATCGACGAAATCGATGTGTGTATGGCAGCATGGAGGCATATCTCGGGGGTTTCAGAGAGCACATTCCATCGTTTTCAAGGATATGCTAACAAAGGTGAGCAAGCTCAATCACACGGTAATTTGGGCATGCTAAAGACTCGAAATCATACGTTGCAAGCTACAGCTACACTTAAGTCCATGTTAGAGAAGTCTGCTGACCACATGCCTCATCGCACACACACTTTACCTTCTGGAGAGAAGGTAGTGTCTATGGTCTTGCCAGCCAATTTTACGTGGAAAGAGACTATCCCACAAGTTAATGCAGCGAATGCTGTTTTTGGATTGAAGGAAGTGTCGGCTTTGAATATCAGCAAGATTAGGAAGTTGAACTTCCCTCAATACAATGCAAAAAAGCCCGGGGATAATTTTGCACGTTGCGCTAAATGTGATAGATTGCAGACTTTGAGAAGGGGAGCTTGTACTGGCTTGCAACGCAAATGGACGCATCTCTTGGAGAAGCATTTGGCTACAGCTCGTGCACATCGTGACCAATATTATGCCAATCGGTATAGATCGAGCGCCTATCCTCATGAATGTCTGACGATCATGCATGACAAAATGGATCATGCAAAGACGGCCTCCCCAGTCTTCTCGCATAAGAGCAAGCAACTTGACGGGCTTATGAAGCTTCCTATTTCTGTGATAGGTATGATTGCACATGGACATGGTGATGTGCGTTATGCACATTATGGTCTTGATATCTTTCTTCATGATTCAAACTATACAGTGGGATCCTTTGCAAAACTTCTACGGGATCTTGAACTTCCTCCAAAGTACTCGTCACGGGAATTGTTCGTTGGATCTGGCAATGCTCCTCTTTTTCGTGCGATTCTTCAAGGATCAGACATTTGCAAATCTTCACTTCGGCCAGCGCCTGAAGTTCCAGTTGCTGGAACTTCCCTCCCACCAGTTCTGAATGTTCAAATGGACAATGCAACGGGAGACAACAAGAACAGATTTGTATTTGCATTTTGGTCCCTTCTTGTTGCGAAGAAAATTTTTCGGGAAGTTTATGTAAGTTTCATGTTGGTTGGTCACACTCATGATGACATTGACGCTTTGTTTGGGAGGTGGAGTATGCAGTTGAAGAAGGAAAATTTTCCTACTATTCCATCCCTCATGAAGTCATTCATGGATGTGGATTCGGTGCCCACAATTCCTCATCTCATCGAGGAGGTGCCCGACTTTAAAGCCTTCATTGAAGACTCTTTGTGTGGAGGGGATGATGTGCTTGTTGGACATACAAAGGCTCAACAATTCAAGTTCTACCTCAATGCTCTAGGCGTTCCAATTATGAAGTATAAGTTCTATTGCACAGATAATGATTGGCTCCCGGAAGAGGGGATCAAATTGTGGCGTGAGGATTCTGAAGGGCGGAGTCTATGGCCTCGAGGAGAGCCAAACCCTGTTGTACACCTTCCAATGAGGAGCTTGGATGACATTTACAAGGGTTTATCTGGGTTCATTAAGTACTAGGAGACATTATGCAATGAAGACGGAAGTGGAGAATATAGAAGACGCTTTGAGCATTTGGTGTTCTATTGGCGAGCGGTGAATGCAACCTTGAAGGAGCCAATTGAACCATCTGCAGCATTAACGGATGGTTTTTGGCCTACTACTCGAGTAGAAACTACAGAAGAAGACGAACTTGATGATGATGGTGAAGTTCGTGAGGAGTTTGCTGAGGATGAAGTTTTCGTGGGAAACCTTCGTAACCGCCCATTGCCATCTTTTCGTGTAGCACGTGATCTTTACGAAGGATATTTTGTTGCTGTTCGACCAGCTGATGGAGATTTGAAGCCAATATGGATTGCGAGGGCCTTGTCTGATCCTTTTGCTAATGCTGATCACCCTAATTGTGTATTGATTCAGTACTTTCGGCCTACATCTCGAGAGAGAAATGTTCAAGATTTCTATCATGGATGGGACTCCACGAAAGGACTACGTTGGAAAGTAGATGAGACCCAAAATCCTGTTTGGGAAAACACTAATTCTCTTGTGACAGCGTGGAAGTCTAGGGTGAAGAAGGACACAATAGAATGTGTCCTTAAGATCCCATCCAATCAAGTTGAAGTCATCAATGGTAGTTTGACTTCATACAATTCAGATTGAGTTTCTACAGGATACTACAGAAATACTACATAGCATATGAACCGGCTTTGGATAGTTTCTATTTGATATTTGATTGCTTGATTTTGCTTTAGGATCAAGTATTTGAATAACTATAGGATTCATAGAATTTGGTGTGTTATAATATAGATAGTATTGTTTTGATTGGAGTGTTAAGATTTTATTTTATAGATTTGTATTGAAATTAGTATTTTGTATTGTGTAAAGTACTTTGCAGAGCAAATGTATTTACACTTGGTATTTAATATATTTTCTATTGCATTACACGTTTACTTCTATAGTGTATAGAAGTGAAATATTTCCTTTTTTTATTATTTCACAATTTATTTTCTTCAAATTTATAACAACTTTGAAAACAATTGCCTCTCAATCAACGCTTCATTTAATGACTTAATATTTAATGAAGGACACAATTTGCACTTCATATATAAAAAATAATCATTATCAACATCATCTCTATTTGTAGAACATCCTTTCTATGTAATCCATGAATAAACTTATTCAATATAACAAAAAATACTAAAAATTCGTATGAATGAAAGCTGCACTATTCTAAACTATAGCTCATTATCAGGATAGTGCCCACGGCTTCAGAAGATGGAAGTCAACGGGAATCGAACCCGAACCTCCAATCTCACAATCAACTATCAATCTCAGAAGTGTTGACTTCTCACAATATACCCTAATTCAATGGGGTGATCAACAATCCAAGTTATACATATATTAATAATTATAGACTGCTATTTAGTTATGAGCTACAAGTTTGTATCATATATTCTACACCTTCAAGAAGCACTGGTAAGGATAGAACTTGCTACCTATACTAACATTACTTCAAATGTACAGCACGCCTAAACAGATTCTTCATTCTCGTTGGGCAATAGAGACGCAACTTGCTCTTCTTTAGCTTGGAATAGTCTTTCCAATTAAAAGTACAATTTCCTCCTAAAAAATGAAGACTTTTTCGACTTCAATTAAATGAAGTTGTATTTAATTTTTGCTACTTCAAAATGGGCAACATTATTTTGGGAGGTTCCAAATCTCCCAAATTAATGAATATGATGTTGGGTGGGCAATCACACCCCACCCCCCAGATTGCCGCGCGCCCCCGGGCTCTCTCGCCACCGAGAGCCCATGACAGGGGGGCCATGGCCAAGATTTTTTTTTCAAAACTGAGTACCTGTCCTCGATTTGGGGTGGGCAATCACACCCCACCTCCCAGACTGCCGCGCGCCCCCGGGCTCTCTCGCCACCGAGAGCCCACCTGAGGGGGGCCGCGGAAAGAGAATTTTTAAAAAAACTGTATTCGTGATCTTGTTTGGGGTGGGCAATCACACCCCACCCCCACACGGCCGCGCACCCCCGGGCTCTCTCGCCACCGAGAGCCCATGACAGGGGGGTCGCGGCAAGAGATTTAAAAAAAAAAACTGTATTCCTGATCTTGTCGTGGGGTGGGCAATCACACCCCACCCCCACGCGACCGCGCACCCCCGGGCTCTCTCGCCACCGAGAGCCCGCCTGAGGGGGGCCGCGGCCAATTATTTTTTTTCGAAAACTGTATTCCTGATCTTGTCGTGGGGTGGGCAATCACACCCCACCCCCACGCGGCCACGCGCCCCCGGGCTCTCTCGCCACCGAGAGCCCGCCTGAGAGGGGCCGTGGCCAATTATTTTTTTTCGAAAACTGTATTCCTGATCTTGTTGTGGGGTGGGCAATCACACCCCACCCCCACGCGGCCGCGCGCCCCCGGGCTCTCTCGCCACCGAGAGCCGGCCTGAGGGGGGCCGCGGCCAATTATTTTTTTTCGAAAACTGTATTCCTGATCTTGTCGTGGGGTGGGCAATCACACCCCACCCCCACGCGGCCGCGCGCCCCCGGGCTCTCTCACCACTGAGAGCCCGCTTGAGGGGGGCCGCGGCCAATTATTTTTTTTTGAAAACTGTATTCCTGATCTTGTCGTGGGGTGGGCAATCACACCCCACCCCCACACGGCCGCGCGCCCCCGGGCTCTCTCGCCACCGAGAGCCCGCTTGAGGGGGGCCGCGGCTATGATTTTTTATAAAAACTGTATTCCTGTTCTTGTTCGGGATGGGCAATCACACCCCACCCCAAGAAGGTCTTTATATGTATTCGGATTGTGCTAAAATCCATCTTTGTTCCTACTGCCTGATCAGGTGGATGATACTCGCGTTACATCCCTAGATCCGTCCTCTTCCGACGCGGTAGTAGAAGTTACTGAGGACCATAGTGTTCCAACTCTTTCAATACCGAATCCTGAGGCTGTTGTAGGAGATTCTCATGGGCAGGGCATTCCTTCGAGTTCACTACCGGTCACCACCCTGGAGGATGAAGACCAAATTCGAAGATCCCAGAATGTTGATTCAATATCAACAATTGCTAGTATGAGAATTTCTCCTCATCATCTCTCCCGAATGGCAATTCCTTTATGCCGTATGGTCCCCATGCCAATGGTTCGGCCCACCTTGGATTGTGATGTGGATGAGTTGGAGACAAAGTATGTTCACGGTTACGAAGATGGAGCAAGAGTATTTTATGTTTCTGTCTCAAACGAGGAGGGTGAGGTTGGTGTATTTTCTGAAGATGAGAAGCTTCAATGGGGACCGATTTGGAATTCAGTGAATGCTGAATTCAACAAGGAGCTCCGCAGTCACATTGAGTTGCAGCACTTGGTCGATGCCAAGTTCTACATTTGCGATGGCAACCACAGGTATGCTGCATGGATGCGGCATATCAAAAGGCTTCACGGTGGAGAAGCTAAGTGGCACGTTCGAGTGGACTCAATCGTCTTGGACACAAAGGATAGGCTTGGGACAGCAATGCAAGTCATGCACGATGTGAACAAGTGAGTTCTCTTTTCTAATTGCCACTTATTTGTATGGAGATATCTTTTGACCTTTTGGAATGCTTACAATGTGTTTGTTTGTGAAGGCACACGGAGAATTCATTTGTGAAGACAAACCTTGTCCACACACTCTATCATGTTCGTAAGTATGGAACCATGTCCATTGAGAAGTTTGCGGAGCTCTTGAGCCCAGAGGAAGTTAAACTTTGCGGCGGCCACGCCCAAAGGAAGACTTGGTATACGATGCCCCTGGATGTATTCACCACATTCATTTTTCAGGTTTGACAATGTAAACTTTGTCTTATTGGTTTGTAATTCAGTTTCGATGGATATTTTAATTTATTTGTTGATTTTGTTATAAAATTCGAATTGCTCATGAACTCTTTCTTGTTTTGGCAGCAAGAAATATCTCTTGCATCGGATGCTGCAGTTCGGAAGTATCGAGAGGAGACTGCCCTAGAAGATGTATGTAGTGCTGGTATTACAAATGCTATGAGGAGTGCTACTAAGGATGCCACAGACAAGCTTTATAAAAAGCTTTCTAAGATTGTGTCCGTTGCTAATCCAGCATTGGGAGATGACTGGTTGAAAGAGGTGCGTCATTATAGCTTTACAATTCTTGTCATCATCTTTGCTTCCTTATGTTCAATTCTACTCTCTTATGTCTTGTTTTATGCTTGCAGATTGAGAGGCACTGGAGTTGTATAGTGTCCAGGAGTTGACGCTTGACAAGCTTCAACTTATTGCTATTGCCAATGCTAACCCAAGACACAAGGTGAAGTGGCTGAAGTAGATAAACTCATCCGCTCCTACTCGTGAAGCTCGTCGAGTTCCACCCCGACCAGCTAATGACGATAAGATTGGATCTTTCTTATCGAAGGCGGTATGGTTTGCAGGGGTGAGTATGGATGTGCATTTCATTTCTTATGCTTTTAGTTAAGACGCTTAGTAAGGATGACTTGCCTAGATGTGCTGATATGATTACCATTTGTGTGTAGTTGGAGGATGCAGCTCTTGAGTTGTATGACACCATCCTCAAGTCTGACAACATCCAAGTTAACATGGACGTGCCCGCTGAGCCAATGACTCTTTCTGACTACATCGAGTCTTAGAGGATGAAGTTGTGGGAGCACTCATATCCCGGAGTTTTCAAAGGTGCTGAGGCGTTCAAGAAATCTGAGTCCTTTAAAGACTATAAGGGCTCCCTTCTTGCCGTGAGACGAGTCTTATACAGGTAGTTCTTTCACTTCATTTTGATTTGCACCTTCAGTTATTTACCTTAGTTCTTAGGAGGAATTTGGAATGTTGGCAATGACTTTGGAATGTAATGTACATATTGACATAGCTCATGATCACAGAAGCATCATTCTTTATTGCTTCCATCACGTGTTCTCATTGATGTCTCATTTTTTTTTACCTTCACCAAGATTTAGTATGAGCACAATACGGTTGTTAATTTCATGATTTGTATTTTTCTTTGGTATTCACTTCTGTTGTGTTTTACTTCTTCAGATACTTTACATTTGAATTATATGGGAAGCAAGCTATCTCCAAGTCAGATTTGCCCCCATTCTTACGCACGTGGCGTGACTCGACATCATCCGATTGTATGTTTTCACCCACTCAGTTGAAGTTTTGGCCGGTTGGCCATCTTCAACTTGGTGCGTGGTACTTGGATTGTAGCAAGGGATTTACAGCACCTGAAGAACTGGCGCTCTTCCAAAGTATCAAGGATTCTGTTGTTGTGGTGTCGGAGGTTGATGAGTTCTCTGGATTGGAAGGTGAGGCTCGTGACAAGGCCATCAAGAAGCGGGAGTTGGAGAATAAGAAGGAGGAGCAGTGGGAGGCGGCCAAGAAGAAGCTAGAAGACACCGAGGTGCGAAAGAGAGAGAGAGATTGTCTGAGAAAGCGAAGAGTGACACTAAGGAGAAGAGGAAGGGGAAGAAACGCAAGGCAGAGGCTACTCCAGTGGAGCATGCGACAAGTGATGGGGCCGCTAATCCCACTTCCTCAGGCTTCTCGCTTACAAAATCTCAGATGAAACAAGGCAATCTAACTTTGGCTCCGGTTGCGGTTGTGGATGCCAATGTGGATGAATGCATTCTAAATGAATCTCTCACCAATTTGCTTGGTTCAGATGATGGCCCTATCCCCGCTTCATTCACAACGGTTCTCTCCCTTCTGGAAAAGGTAATCCTCTATGTAGTCAATGCTTTGAAATATGAACATGTTGTTTCTTTATAGTATAAGGGCGAGTGTGGAAAAATTCTTTGTGTTGGTCTTGAACTTGTATGAATTTATTAATAAAAGTGTCCCTTGTTTTCTCTTATCTACAGCATGCTTTGGACAAGGATCGTTTCTTCGATGGTGTTGTTACTAAGCAGGCCTTAGTTGATCTCATTATAGTAGATGTTCCTGAGGGCTTACCTGTCCCTAACATCTCTATTCTGCCATCCTCTGTTCCAAATTGGAACAGCTTTTCAGAAGAGTGGCTACAGACGATCTTTGATTTCGCAGAGAACTACCTCCATGATGGTGGTGGCCTTGTTCTCATGTACTCTCTAAGTCGTGAGATTCGATCTTATATTTTGGATTTCTCTCAGAAGTATGGATTTACATCAAAAATGGAGTGGATGGTGTGGAACAGACTACGTCTTACCAATCCACTGGACCGTTCTTCCACGGTATGTTCTTCTGGTCTTTTCAAATTGATTTTTTTTTTCCATCTTGAAAATGTTACATTGATTCTAATGTACTGGATTGGATTTGCAGACTGTGCGCTTCAAAATGAACTTGTATGTGAAGTCTGAGAAGTCCTGCTTTGCATTTCATCATATTCCAGCGCACCAGGCCATCGACCTTAACATTGGCAAAGATGATCTTGTTCTAAATTGTTGTGAGAAGGAGGATTTGGCAATGAATGGTACCATTCCATGGCGTGGTTCTCGTGAAAAGGCACGATCATTCATGCAAATGATCATTGAGGGAACTACCTCGCCTGGTGACATCATCATGGATTGCACAGCCTCTACAGGTTTTATTCTTTACTCTTTATCACTTGATTTAGTGTTTTAACACATGTCTTTGGCATTTGAACTTTGAACTTCATGTCTCATTTCTTTTAATGTGTTTGGGCTTTTGCAGGAGCAAGCATCTACGCTTGTCGAGCTACTGGTCGCCACATTGTAGCGTTGGAGGAGGATAAGAGCATTTTTGATGCAGTTTTAGCTCCACTCATACGCCCCATTTCAGCTCCAGAGCCAACTCCACAAAGCTCTACACCTATCCCAATTGCTGACGATGAAGACGTGGTACTAATTCGTCAGTTGCAGAAGACTTCGCACTTCAGTAAGTAAGTTCTTTTTTTTTCAATACTTTGAGAATGTGAGTTTCCAGTGTTTTGTATCTGACATTTGGTGTCATGATTTTGTAGGCAGGCAGCCGAAATGAAGATGCAGACATCCCGACCATTCTTTGCTAAACCGACGTTTTTCCCTAGCCCTCCTAAACCTTTTTTGTTACCCGTGTATGCTGAGGCAGTAGCCACGCATTCTCAGACCATAGATACTCAACCATCTTTTAGATCTCGTAGAACGGATCCACGAGTATCATTGCTTGTAGATGAGTCTGCTATAGAGTCAAACAGTGAGCTATCGATGAGTGGTGAGAGCTCTACATCAGGGTCTTCTAGTAGTACCTAGACCCCCCTAGACTCTCTGATTTTGAACCCACTATACTCGTATATGATATTTTGTGTTGGTATCTATTTGCTTCTATCAGCCATCATTGTACTGAATGTATATCCGCTATTTTCTTACTTCTAAACCCTTTCTATGCCCTTTGTTGGACTTTGGTGTTCTAAATTCATTTGTTTCCTATTTGTAAACCGCCCTAAAACTTTTTCTACGGTCTTAGGCCCTGTGAGCGCTCCTAACTCCACCCTCGAGCTACGAGTTTTTCACACGGGTCCTGTGTCTAATTGAGTTTTCTTCCTAATTGGGTGAAAAAGAAAGCCTCCAAGCAATGAACTCTTTTAGTCACGTCTTTTAAGTGTTTCTAATCTAATTTTGTGGTTATGATTCGATCTTTTTTAGTCTACGATTCAACCAAGTAACCCTACTCTATTTTCTAGCTTTGTCTAAATCTAATTCCAAACGTTTGGTAAAAAGAAGCTTAATAGTAAAACAATGAGAATGAAAATCAAATGTGAGCGGTTTACCTCCTCTGCGTAAATCTCCATGGTCCCGTCGTCAAACATCATCATGTGTAAATATTCCCCTACGACCTCGCCATCGAAATCATCCCGTCTCTCCATCTAATCCATAGTAATTTCCCACAACTGTTGGTAAATTTTCTCCTAATTAAAAGAAACCACTGAAAGTTACGTAGGTTTGAGTTAATTGCACATTCTCTCTTCAATTCTGAATTTATTGGTAATTGGAAAATGTCACAATATTTTGAATCTACTAAATAGCTCGAATGATCAATGAAAACCCTATCTAATCGTTAGTATTATTATTATTTGATTAATTGAATTAGCAAATTAATTGATTAGCAACTTAATTGAATTACGAATTAAATTTCACCTGATTTTGAAGTAATGAGTTGTTCTTTTGTTTTCTTTCTTTGGGCTTATTGGAATTAAAATATTATCACCAAACCTAATTAATTCAATTTCTTGGTAATTCCCAACAAAATTGGTTGTCAATTAGTTGGCTTTTAGAATTAATTTAAAGAATTGCAACCAAATCTTTTATAATCCAATTAATTTTAATTTTCTTAAAATTTCTAAAGAAATTGGTTGTCAATTTGTTGTTTTCCTTTTGGCTTATTAGGCCTAATAAAACAAAACTAACAAAATCCAAACCTTCTAAGAATCTAATAGCCAAAGAATGTAGAACATTCCAAAAGACCGAGAACAATTTCAATAGTGTTATTCCAAATAAATGGATTTTTTATTCCCAAAGGTCAACCCCCAAGAATAAAGAATCCCACTATATAGTGTTATTCCAAAGAAATTAGTTTTTTAATCTAATTTGTCACGGTTAGGAATCTCACAACCTTAATCTTCCACCTAGTTCTCTCTCTTTCTCATTCTTGTTGTGCAAGAGTTGTTGCAATTTTGAAAGTTAGAGGATGGCTATGGCAGTTGAGTTGTCAATGATGGAAGACCCTCTTTAGATGTTGCAAATTTTGAGTTTTTTGATGGAAAATTAAAAGGAGAAGTTGGAAATTTCCCTTCTAATTCTTTTTAATTTGGTCAAAAATTTCAATGCTTGCAATGTCAAAAGATATTTTGTGATAGTTGAACTTACTTGTAAAGCGTGAGTTGTGTTTTTTCTTTTTGAGTTCTAGTTTTAGTTTGTGACTTGAACTCCTAGACTCCAAAATTGAGCTCCTGGACTCCCAACCGAGCTCCTGGACTCCCCAGCCGGACTGCCGCTCCTCCCCAGTCCCCCGCTCCCCTCCACGGGCTCCCTCTCCCCTCCACGTGGCGGCCAGAGGTTGGTCAGACCCCCCAGCCCTGCCCCGTCAGCTCCCGCCACGTGGTGGCCGGTGGTTGGTCGGTGGGGGGGGTCGTGTATTGGCTCCTGCCGGACTACTCTTTCAGGCTGGTCTGGCTTCTTGGGCTGGACTGGCTTCTTCGGGCTGGACTGGCTTCTAAAAATCACTTTTTTTTTTGGGATTTTTAATTAATTTTTGGATAACTAAAACTAACTAATCTCTCAATTTTCTTGGGATTCTAGGCTAGACTAACTTTCTAACATAATCAACTGAACCTTTCAGGAGTTTTTGGGCTAAACCAAACACGAGGAGGGTTTTGACACACCACTTAATGGCTCAACATTTTGGTAATCCCACAACGTGTCGCTCTAATAGAACAAGAGGAGTGATTAAGGTTTCCACGGGAAATGCTAATAAAGGGTTTGTGAGTGAGATATCAAGTCTTCCCTTATTCTTAGCATATGACCAACCTTGTACTATTTTTTCAATTTCAATTGGTTAATTGAAATTATTTTTTCATAGGTTGTCAAATTTCTTGTAAAAGGTTCAAAGCTTCGCCGTTTAAGGAAGTTCCAATAATATTTTGAGTACTTTAATCGCAAAAGGAGGTGCACATGACAGTGCTTAACCGAACTTTCACTTTAAGTTCTCAAAATATCCAGTATTTCAAGGTTTTGCAATCAAAGGAGGTACACATGACAGTGTTTAAACCGAACTTTAATGCTTCACACTTGAAATTTCCACTTCAATTAGCCAACAAAAGATTGAAGATTATCCTCAAATACAAACTGAAAGTCACTTGAAGGGGCCCTAAGCCTTCAAATTCCAACAAAATACATAAAAACTTGGCCAAGTCGTTGGTCCAAGTAGTGCTCCAGCCACGCCGGTAGCACTTAAGTGAAATAACAGAATGTCGGTGCGAGAAATAAGGGTACTGGCAACCTCGAGGGGGGCCCTTATATACCCGTGGCCGGGCCCCTCTCGGTAATTGCCGGTGAAAACACTTTGTTACTTTCTATCCTAAACTACCCTAATGTAATTCCAAAATATTAGTTGTTTAATGGTGGAAATTTCTAAAAACATCCCCATTTGGTCAAAGAAATCTTGGCCAAATCAAATCCAAGATCTTAACCCAAAATATTTTGGAATTAACCCTAATCTACCTAGATATTTTGCAAATTAATCCAAAGTCATTTCGAAAATTGTCTTTCTTTAGCCCAAAGATGGCTTTTTATGCAAGAAAGAGATCTTGACCAAATCCAATCTTTGATTTTCCAAGAGATATTTCCAAAATCACTTCTAATTAACCGCAATTAACGATTAAAAAGTCAAACTAAGAGCTGACCCTCTCTATCTTTTAGGGAACAACTCGAAACGGAAAACCGTTTGCGCCATTGTCTTCAGAAGACCCCAATTAGCCTAAGGGACCCCTTACCCCTCACTCCTAGGCCATTTGCGTGCCCAAATTGGAATTACGGTAACTCCAATTAAAAGTCAAAAATCTAACTTTTAGGATTTGCGCAATTTGATGAATCTGTCAGGCCAGGGTCGTTAGGAATGTCCGTGAGAGTAAGGAATGACTCCTTATTTGCGATAATTGGACATCATTCGCTCTTGATACACCGGTCAACCCGCCGCCAACTTGTAACTTCTAGTGAATTTCAATGTCGATGCCGGTTTTGGTAGTTGGGAATGTCGGAATGTCTTCAAACTTGACCGGGCGCTTATTAAGCACACAAAAACCTATCCTAATTTTTAGTGGGATTTTACCGCATCATATGTAATTTCTATGATTTAACGAACATTTCTATATGCGGTTGACTTCCCATGGAGTCAACGTGGAATTCCGGAAAAATCCGAAATAAATTGGGTAACATCTAGGGCACTCCTAGATTCTTGGTGTAAGTCCCACGCAACCTTGCACCTTTCTAATTTTAGTAATTTGGAATTACTTTGCCCAATTGGACAATTTAATTCCTGATGCCCGGGAATCTTGGACAATTGTTTGATTCTTGTTCGCTTCTGGCATGCTCCTACCCTTGGAACACCTCTCTGTAGTCTTCAATCTCCAATCCTCCATCTTTTGTCTCGTGAAATTCGAATTCTCCAAATCCATTGTAGTGGTATTACCCTTAAATCCAATTTATTCCAAAATTGAACTTAAGCCTTGGTAACTCTCCCACGCTCGTAGTAGACTCTTCTAGCTTAGTCAGTATGTCTTATGCATCCTTAAAAGGTTGACTTTGCACAGACATTCGCTAGGACTGACTAACTCTCTATTCCTTATTTCTCTCGGAATTACTAATTCTTCACATATACTTGCTTTGGAGACTTAGAATGATTCCAATTTCTAGTATTAGGAATTTTCCACCATCTAAGTTGGTTTTCCACCATTTTGGCATAGACTGACACCAAAACTCCCTTAACACTCTTTTTATGTCTTTTTCTTGAATATTTTGACTAATTTTCGCTATTTAATCGCGAAAAATGGACCCAGAGTCCTGAGTGCCATCTCGAGGGCTCACAGGCCTCACTTTTAAAAATTCCAAAAAAAGTTGAGAAATTCCTAGGCTCGCAGGCTCTTGGGCTCTTGGGCTCACGCTCCCGAGCTCGCAATATAGCAACCCCGTTAATTGATTGACTTACATGATTGACTAGTGTCTAGTGCATGTATTCAGAATTTGAATTTTCTTGTAAAAATTTCCGATCATCATGAATTTATGAAGAAAGCTTAAAAGAAACTAATATTCAATACTTAATCCTTGAAGGGCAAAGGGGGACATAATGTACCCACTCGAAATTTTCAATGACAAATTCCTGATAGGGCAAAACTAATTTAAGTCTTCATTCTTAATATACAAAGAAAACTTTAATTTTATTTTCAAATTTTATTTATAAGAAATCTGAAAAATATTAAATTCAACCTAGAGTTCTAGAATTATAGTGTGAATGTATGATAGAAAAATACCAAATAATTAGAATGATTCCAATTTTTTGGGAAGATGTTTCTAATTATAGAATGATAATAAAAGATTTATAAAAATTGGAAATTTACACATACATAGTTTTTATAAAAATGTTAAGATCCAATTTGGCCAATTTCCCTATTTTTTACAAATTGGAAAATAAAAGTGCCTATTTCCATGAGCCATTTATACTTTTCTAGTTCACCACTTCACCTACTTAGAAACCTTTTCTACACTTTTCCTTCATCGGATATCTTCTTCTTGAAGAAATATACATTTACTATATTTTTTATATTTTTTAAAAATTGTTTTTGTATTTTGAAAGTACTCCCGGAAAATCAAGAGTACTATGGCCAAAGTGTACTAAAACTGGTCAATCTTTCTTGAACTTACGATTAATGGTCTACAACATAAAATTCTTTGAAAGATCTAACATATGGAATACTTGAATTAAAATTTGAACAATTTTAATTAAAAGAAAGTTGTTGAACTTGTCAAAATTTAGACAATTTTTTCAATTTAGAACAAATTCCAAGAAGCTCAAAATAGGCCTTGCCGCCTTGGGCATTTAGGAGGTAATGACTTTACATGTGGAGAAGTTTCTTGTGCCATTCCATGTTTGATAGTTTTGCTATAGATCTTGAATAAAGTACAAGATTTCAATTTAAAAATTTCGAATGGAATCGAAATTTAATTCCAAATATTCGGTTTTGTTACCTTTTATGAATACCTAATTGGTTAAGTTTGAATGTCAAAATGAAGTTATAAATTTGTAATGGGAGAAACCAAGAAAATATTGAAAGGCACTATATTTTTTTATTTTCTTTAATGATTTTAGATTGGCTTATTGACATATTGGATATTTGGATGAGAAAATGGAGTTTGTCATCATGCTTTACAAAAATTTGTTTATTACATTTTGGAAGAATGGATGTGAATTTATTTATTCCTGGCATATTTAACTTCTTTAACTTATATACAATTATAGATTGAATTCCTTTATTTTGTTTTATTTGCAATATTTTCAAAGAAGGAAGAAAATGATAGATAGTACTCAACTATGTTGTTTAGAAATCATTTAAACCATAGGGATGGTCAATTATGTTATTCCATCAACACTTTCTTGCCATTTTGGCATGTACAATAATTTTCTACCTTTGCCTATTTACAATTTATTTCCCTTATCATATATAATTTGAATAGTTTTAAAATCTTTTAATACATTATCAAATTTATTTTTTCCTAAATATAGAAGAAGACTACTATTTTTTAACTACTTACGAAACCATTTCTAGATACATGAGAGGTTCCTCAGAAATAAATTATTGAAAAGAGATATCTTTTTTTTGGTGAACTATTGAAGTTCTATCTTCAAAGATTATAGAAAGTTACAACACAAAGGATTTTTCGATTTCAACCATACAAAATTCTCACAAATTAGGGACTTCACGACTTCAGGGGATGCTAACTTCAAAGAAGTCACTGAACTTATCATTAACCAGTAAATGCCCAGGGCCTATTTTGAGCTTCTTCGAATTTGCTTTCATTAAAACGGAATGTAAACATTTTCATAAGTTTTTTTTATTTCACTTTGATTAAAAATGACAAGTTCAAATTAAACATAATCATCAAAGGTTGCATAGGAAAAAGATATATCACTTCTAGAGTGAAAGACTATAATATTTGATAATGAAGGTGTTAAAACAACCAAAGTACTACTATTTTCCAAAACCCAAAGCCCTAAACCCGAAGGCGCAGTCGCCCAGCCGCGGTCGCTCGCCCAGCCGCGGTTGCCCATCCCGCGAACGCGCACCCGTGGTCGCACACCCGCGGTCGCACTCGCGCACGTCCAGGCGTGGTCGCCCAGCCGCAATTGCACCCCGCGAACGCGCACCTTCCTGGACCCGCGGTCGCCTTGAATGCGCAGTCGCCCTTGCGCACGCGCCCTAGGCGACTGCGGGTACTTAAGCAGTCGCCCCGACCCGTAGTCCACATCCCTTGCTTTGCGCATTGACCTTCACCCACTTAGATGTGGCTGATTGCGTGCCCGTGAGTAAGGGATTCCATACTTCACGTCGGGATTTGATTGCCATTTTCGCGCTCGAGCTCTGCACATGCTTGGCATACTATTATGTATGTGAATGTGTCCTTTTTTTTAATAAAAAAAACATTTTGTAAATGCATATAGGTTTGTAAATGTGAAGTTTGCTTGTTCTAGGGATTTAGGTTTTTAGAAAAGAACATTTTAGTCGTAGAACAATTAGTTAAGTTAACCATAGAGTAGCATAGTACTCAAGTAGCAATAGTTATGGAAGATGAGACTGGAGCAGCCCAGCCTAGTACAGGCAAACCATTGATTTCACCACAGAAGAGGGCAGCTCGAGACAAGGATCGTAAAAGGAAGGGGAAAGGTCACAAGAAGCGAGTGCCTCTCCTTCAACATCCAAAAATCAAGGCTTTTTTGGGTTGGAGGACTGAACCTGAGCCTTGGACTTACAAAACAGTCAACAAATATGTTGATTGGTGCCACATCAACAAGTTGTTTCCACATTGGCGCCACAAGATTCATCTGGGGCAAAACAAGGCCAATCTTGCATATTGCAAAGATGAAGACTTCATACTCAGATGCTTGGAAGTATGGATGAGGTTGTATGGGGAGCCTAAGCCGTATAGAAATGACAATTTTTGTTTCTTCCTGGTCCAAATGGTGTATGCTGAAAACATATTGAAGAAAAAAGTGGATTGGTCAACATTGAAGGGGCTTCTAATTGGAGACCATCTGGAAGAAGCATCTATTGTAGCAGAAGGTGAAACAATTGATGTGAAGAAGTCATTGGCACGAGTGAAGCCTGGGAAGTTAGCTATTTTGGATGAAGAGGTAGTATGGTCGCCTAATTCTAGCTCGGATGAACACACCCATGAATACGATGGGTATAATTTCCAGAGCGACGATGAGGATGTTGGCATGGGCAACCAGAAAAAGGCCTTGGAGTTGGAACTTGCCAAGAAAGGCAAAAGAAAGGTGGAGGACCGAGAGACTCCATCAAACATCCAAAAACAAGTCAGGGAAGGTCACGAGCATATGGGAGTAGGCCAAAAAATTGTTGAAGGCCACCAAGATGGGAGACAAGGTGATGAAGAAGAGAGTGTGCACGTTGTAGAGGCTCAATTACAATCAGCAATTGAGGCCTTGAATTTGGTGAAAAAAGATGTGTCAGAATTGCGCCAAATAAGAGCAATGGAACTTAGTGCTCGCACAACAGCACACGCCATGCCTATGTTGATGGAAGAGAAAAAGGCCATAGACAGGGCCATCTCTGAAAATGACGAGCGCCTAGCTTCTATGAAAAAAGTTAGAGATCATTATTACAAGAAGAAGCAAGAGAAGTGTGGACACCCAATGGACGTGTATGCCATACTTCAACAGAAATTGAGAATTCTTGAACGCGAACGTTGGCGGGTGCACAATGACGTAAGAGTCCTCAATCGGCAAATAGATGAGGAAGAAAAGACCAACTACGTTGCTGCTCTACAATGTGCCTCAGAGCTAGATTTTCTCGCTATGGCTCCTGAATACGGTACCACAGAAGAAGAAGTATCAGTATTGCGGAAGCTTGTTAAGCTACATGAGAAGAAATTTGTGGAATCAGTGAAAGAGGTGGGACAACTGGATTCACAAATTCAATTTGAGCACGCTTGGATGAAGTGGAAAGTGCGTACTACAGCTGGAGGTGTTACTCGTAAAGACCTTGAAGAGATAGGTCCAGAACCCAAAGAAGAAGATTTTTGTAATACCACACGTTGAAGTGAAGTATTATAGGGTTGTACTTTGATTTTGCGTTTTGGACAAGTGGGTCTTATTCTAGGATGTAAGTTTTTTGTAATTAATGTAAAAAGCAATTTTCGGGAAAAATGTGCAAGTCGTGAGGATATTTTATTGAAGATGTGAAATAGTATTATGATAGTTTAGGACATAACCACTTGAATAATTGTTCCACCAATTGAAAACCCTACCCAAATCAATATAAAATCAACTATTTTTTGTTGTTTAGGACATTGTAATGACAAATGTTAATTTATAAAAAAGAACACATAATGATTAACTTCTAAAGGAGGAATGTCAAATTTTTCCAAAAATTACTTTGTGGTGTGCCATTTGTGTTGCATTCATCCAAAAGAAGAATTTTTTTTTCATAATATCCAACCGTAGGATCTTGTACTTTACTTGCCTAAGATCATGTGGTGAAATGTTTAGGAAGTTTGACCGCACAGATTGAAAGATATGGCCATCGAAAGTTCGAAATAAAGTTTTCCAAGATGCAATCCCTATAAATGGAGAATACAAAATACTAATTACATTCATTTGATAGAAGAAATACTTCATGTTTTTATGGTGGAACGAAAGTGGAGTTTTAAGAAAAATAAATTAGTACATTCGAAATTTCCAATTGTGATAATAATAAAAAAATTATGATATTTTTTAGCAAACTTTGATAATCTTTTTGGCATAGTAAATTAACATTGATAAAAAGATAACTTTCTAAAAAAATTTGTGTGACAAAGTTCACTTATTTTTTCCAAAAATCCGTATGAAAATTGAGATTTCAAGCTTCTAATCAAAAGTAATGTGCAAAAATCATAGAAGGCTTCAAAGGCCCAAAACTTACCAAAAACTTCAACATTATTTCTCCTTTTTATCCATAAATTTTGAAATAAAGATCCAAATGTCAAATCAATTTTTGGACATTTAATTGAACTTCAATTCAAACCTTTTATTGGTTTAGAAATTTCCTTCAAAAATTCATTTATTATACCTAATGGATGTCTTAAGTGTGTTGATTTGGTTTCAAATTATATGGTTTCTAATTATAACATGGATTCTAAACTTTTTAGAGAATTCAAATAATACGTGATTTTTTGAAAAATGAATCTATATTTGTACAATCCTTGTTTTACAGTGGGCGCTTCATTCCCACCCTTGGAATTAAGCAATCACAACCAGGCTCTTGTTTACCAATCTACTCCTACGGGTGTCTAAGCGTCAAACCCATTGTGCCTTCCAAGCAATGGATCTTTTGCTACCCTAATTATCCTAGGTGTACTTGTTTCGTTCTCTTGTCCTACTTCTAGTTGCTTTCTTACCTTATGTGTTTCGTTCTCTTGTCCTACTTCTAAGTTTTGTTCTTGTTTATCCTACCTCTACATGTTTGGATTTGTTTTAGCCCACTTTACGTATGATATTTCCTACCCCGTCTCTACGTCTTTGTATCTTTATCCTATTCTACGTATTGGTATTTATCTTAACCTACTTCTACATCTTTGTATTTGTCTAGTCTACCTCTACGTATTGGTATTCTTTTAATCTACACTACGTCTTCGTATTTGTCTGGGCCTACTCTACGTATTTCCTTTACTCTACTTCTACGTATTTGTTTTAATCTACGTCTTTGTCTTTGCTTGATTCTACTCTACGTATTTATCTTGGGTCTATTCTACTCTACGTATTCGTCTTCACTTTATCCTACTCTACGTATTTGTCTTGCTCTACTTCTACTTTACGTATTTTAATTGAATACCTCTACTCTACATATTTGTCTTCACTTCATTCTACTCTACTCTACGTATATGTATTTGTCTTAGTCTAATCTACGTCTTCTTCTACTCTATGTATTGGTATTCCTCTACCCCATGTATTCTTCTCTATGTTTGTGTATTCCTTCTTCTTCTTTCTATTCTAGTTGTGGTTATCTTCCTATTTGTATTTGCTAATTGCCGGACCTTAATCCCACTTGGGATGTTAACCTTTTCCTACTAATTAATTCCTAATTGCATTAACAAATTAAATCAAAAGAGAGTTGTAGAGGCTCACCTCCTTCCCGTGCGTGCCCCATACCGGGCCTCCTTGTTCCATGCCGCCTCCATAACCTCCGCCGTTCCGTGTGCGATAGTTAGCCCTTTATTCTCAATTTATTTCCCTTCCTTTTACAATTGTGCTCCTAGACTATTTCTACACTAATCTCCTAAACTATTTCTACACTATTCCTCTTATTACCTTCTACTTCTAAACTATCCTTTAAACTAGTTCCTACCTCTAAACTATCTCCTATTCTAAGAGTTTGCAACCGGCCAGCCAATCAAATCATTGAATCAGTCTTATACTATGCGTCCAAGCAGAAAACAAAGTCTATAGTTATGCTCAAAGGCACTGTGCCAACTGAAATGAGTACAAATAAGACCATGTTCCGAGAAATCCACGTGGCGCCTCCCGGTTCGTCCGACCCCTGCAGCTGCTGACTGCGCAGGCGACGTGGCGAACGCGGTGACGACTTCAGTGCACAAAATAGGCTCTCAGTCCTAAACCGTAACTCTAAATGAAGAAAGGACGCCGGATTCGGTGTCAGCGGTAGCGCGCCGGTAAAATCGAGTACAAATAAGCCAGGGGTCCGAGACTGCCACGTGGCGCCCTTCGGGTGGGCTGACCCCGGCCGGGCTCCGCGGACTGGGGGGCTGTCCAGGGACTGCGGCGGGCTGGTTTGGGCTGGGAGGGTTCTTTCCTTGTTATTGCTTTTTTACTAGACTTCTCCTACCAATATCTCTCTAATTTTTGACGTCTTACTCACACCACAAAGCTTTTAACTCTTAAGGGGTTCAAAGCTTCGCCGTCCCTATGGGACCTAATTAAATATCGTGAACAAAAGAAGAGGGAGAGGGAAAAGTTTAATTGCTTTGACCCTTAGGGGGTTCAAAGCTTCGCCGTCCCTATGGGACCTAATTAAATACCGTGACTAAGAGAAGAGGGACAAGAGAGTGTCCACACAACCTATCTAGTCCTATAGTTCAAAGCTTTGCCGTCCCTATGGGACCTAATTAAATACCGTGACTAAGAGAAGAGGGACAAGAGAGTGTCCACACAACCTATCTAGTCCTATAGTTCAAAGCTTCGCCGTCCCTTTGGGACCTAATTAAATACCGTGACTAAGAGAAGAGGGAGAAGAGAGTGTCCACACAACCTATCTAGTCCTATAGTTCAAAGCTTCGCCGTCCCCTATGGGACTAAGTTAACCCCGTGACTAAGAGAAGAGGGAGAAGAGAGTAGTACAAAGTGCAAACATATGCTCGAAGTCACCTCCCAAGTTACCCCTCGGTTCCTCACAATACTCTCCCACAACAACTCTCAATAGTACACAATACAATGAGTAATCAAGCTTAGATTGCAACAAGTTTCACCACTTGGGGGGGTCTCAAGTCCCCAAGTAAAAATCACACTTACCAAAGGGTGTACAAACCCCAAAAGACCATCAAAGGCTCCCTTGGCATCAAAAGCCAAAGGAAATCCGGCATAACCCGGGCCCAATAGTCTCCTCCTCCCTTCAATGGGTAGGAGTGAGAAAAGAGAGAGAATGAGAGGAGAATGTCGCCCCTTTTATACCCAAAAGGGAGCAACACCCCCCCCCTTAATCTACTAAGAATAACTAGATGAGGGAAATTAGGAGGTCCGTACATGTTTACCCCTCCCAAATCTAATTATCTACCTAAAATCTACACAATTTGAATTGGGAAATTCAAATCTTACCTAACCTTACAAGAACTTGCAAAACCGTCAAATTTACCTTCCCCAAAATCTACAAGTTCTCACATGGGAGAAGTTCCCATGTGTTCCCACCTACTTAATTTGAAATTACTTACACCAAAGCACATGAGCCACCTCCACTAACTTTTTGAGGTGGTACTTGCTCCCACATGTGCCTGAAGTTCCCCACACGTTCCCTATGCGTTCCCCACGGCTAATGGGGCCCAAACTCCCCAAAAATGCATTGGGGGGCCTAAAACCCCCATTTCTTCTCCATGTGCTGTCCCTAAAAGGCTAACTTTTGGAGTTTAGCTCCAAATGGCAAACGGATTGCGCCATTGGCTCCGGAAGGCCATAATTAGCCTGAGGAGAACCCCTTACCCCTTTAACTATGTCCAAATTCTCGAGGAATCTTAGCGTAAGCTGGGATCCAAGTTGGGATAAATTCCCAACTTTTGGAATTTAGCAATTTTGGACCCCAAACCTTCGCCAATCTTCCAAGTAGATGGGAGGGGGTAGGAATAGACCCAAAATAGGCTCCGTTCCGATGTCGTATGGCCCTTGTACGCCGGTCAACCGCCGCTTTCGTCATTTAATTTGTCAGTTGGGGAGGAATGTCGCCGATTCGGGATCTTCTAACTATCGTTTTGTCTTGAAACTTGGGGAAGGGCTCCGTTGGTGTGAGACCGCCTCGCCGGATTTTTAGTGGGATTTTACCGCACTTTGGGATATTCTTTCGAATTCCCACCCAAAGTCCATCGCGGTTGACCGTCTGGGAAAATATCCAAACAATGTCGGAAAATTCCCAAACTTAAGAGGGGACCACCTATGGGATCCCCCCACTTGGATGCAAATCTGCATCCCCATTGTGTGCTCCTAGAATTAGGAAATTGCCCGGTACCTGCATTTCAAGGTTAGTACTTTATCCGTATCCTCTTCGATGCTATGGGGAGTGGGGGATTCCTCCTAGATCCCCCTATGAGGACTTCCTAGCCTAGGCAGGGCCTTTTTAGGCTTCTTACCCTAATCCTGCATGTCTCCATCAATTTGGCGTCTATTTAGCTAAGACCGGGCCCGTTTTGGATGTAAACTATCCTAAATCCCACCTAATGACCAAATGGCACATTGGTATGTGTAATGCCAATATAGGTTTAATGCCTTTTTGTGGGTGTTATTAGCCTAAATACGCCTTAGTTTATGTATAAATTCGAAAAAAGAACCCGTGAGTCCCCGGTGACGAATCGGGGACTCACATTTACAGATACATTTGCCTATGGTTTTCAAATAACATAAAATTAGGAAAATTAATTTTTCTCTAATATGTCAATCAACAATGAATTATGGAAAAACAAAATTCAAAAGACATATTTAGTCTATATTATTCCATAAAAGTATGTATGTTAAAAAAAATTTGAACCTTCAACTTCTCTCATTGTTCATTTTTCGATATTTATCATATAAATTATTAGAATAAAAAAATGCGGTCTTCTTGTATAGGATTTAATGAACAAAGTACCTTTCTTTCATTCAAAAATAAAACCGACGTAGGCTACTCCTTTCAATGATCCAACATGAAAGAGTATTTTGTTATAAAACAAGAATAAAAAACAAATCAATTTTCTTAATACAAAGATTCAATTTGTATTTATAGAAATGAAGCCATTCACTATTTAGACAAGTGCAAACAATAGAATTTCTACACAGTAAGGTAAAGCCAAAAAAAAAGTATATATTAAAAAAAAGGTAACACAAAATTGTTATGAAATAACAATTAATGAAGAAAACCTACTAGAATCCATCAAATAAAACTATAACAATAACAAATAGGCTAATACTTCACAATGCAAATAGTGATGAAGTTCCATCGTATTATCGTATAAGAAGACTCTAAGAGCCTTCTTTTATATATATAATATGACGAAAAGTCACAAGTGACCTAGATGATTACGAGGCTAGCTATAGAACCATAGTTAGCATCTTAAACCCTAAACATTTGGGTCTTCATGTGCATTGCTTGATTCACCACGCTCGTGGTTGGATGATTCTCCAACCACAAGTTTGCGCTTGGCGCGAGTGCGTGAAGCTGGTCCATTTGCATTTAGAATGGATTCTAAGACATTGGAATCCTTCAAGGCTTGGAGGGTCCTCATGGTCTGTGGAGAGTGTTTCTCCAACAAATAGTCAACTGTTTGACTCGTGTAGTAGGGCCCAGATGTAGAGTCCAACAATGCCATACTAGTAAGATCTTCTTCAGAGGCATTTGCAGTCTGGTCGCACACTCTTTTTCCTTCAAAATCCCAACGGTGACATTCTGGATGACGTCCCCACATGAAGCTTTGTGATTGTTTATCGAAAAATCCACCAAGGCATTGGAAAAAAAATGCCCTCCGTCCCTCGTTTTGTGGACCGTTTCCCATGAGCTTGGATGCAACTTGCACGATCTCTTCTGGGTCAGTTTCCCAATTCAATTGAGAACTATCTGTGCCCTTTTCTTGATCATGTTGGCCTTGTCGCCAACTCCAAATCAAGTCTCGGACCCATAATCTGGTCTCCGGAGTTGTGTCACCTGTGTGTTCCCAAGAGGGCGGCATATATGTCATCAAGTTGAACAAGGCGTATAAACGATCATGGAATGGGGTTGAACAAATAACACAACGTCTCTGTATGAGGCATTATGTAATTAGACATTGAGGATGGTATACGTGCACGCATGATCCAAGTGCCCATCCTCCTTCAGGGCCGAAGGATTCTTGACATATAGGACATTTTGTATGGTCCAAAACAAAAGTTGCTGGCTTCGGCTACAGAAGTTGTCGTTGTTTCTCATCTACATGGCATGACATCTGGTTTTTGTGGTCCCAACCAAGCTGTGTCCAATTGATTCCTTTATTTCCAGGGGTGTTCAACATAGGCATATTCTCAGGAAACATGTCCTCCATAAATGCCCACGATGTGAGTCCATTCTCACGTTGAGGGCCATTTGCGACGAAGTTCTTTGAAATTTTGTCCAACTCCTTCGCAACTTGCTGTGATCTGTCCACGGAGAGAATGCACGCAACCTTCCAGTGATAGTATGTTGCTGCCAACTCATTCAATCGTGCACGAAGCATCTTGTTTTCCTCTCGAAGGCCTAGTTTCTTCGGAGATGGTACCGGTACGGGGAGTGGAAGTGAAGGAAATGAAAGTGAATCTTGAATCTCGTGAACACCATCTGCCCCCACGATAGCATCTTCCGTGACGGTAGGAAAAATCGTAGTTGGCAATACTGAAGAACGTTTGACACGCTTGCCAGGAGGAGTATACTGAATGAGACCGCTAGTGAGGTCTTCCACGACCCTCTCCAAATGATAGGGATCATGTTCAATGAAACCTTCGTCCATATCTGACAAAGTAATCGTCTCATGTTGTTTTTGTCGAAGGCGTTGAAGTTCTTTGGCTTGTTCTGAGATGAGAGCATTCTTCTGATCCAAATTTGATTGCAATTTCTTCACATCAGATTGGAGTGAAGCAATTGTCGTGTCTTTGGTCTTCAAGAGGTCAAGAGCCTTATTGAGAGCCGTGGTTGAATCCCCTTGAGCTAAAAGAACAGGAATGCTCGCATCTACAGGCGTTTCATCATTCGGTTCGAAGTCGAAGACATCGGTCGCATTTTGTAGTGGTAATGATGGACTGCGAACTGTTGCTGAGGTCGATCCAAGTCCGATTTGATTCGGCGAGCGTGGAACCTTAGAGGGGCGTCTAGGTTTCCGTCCTCGTGATGATGAAGCTCCTGTGACAGCTCGATCTTGAATTACTGGTACAGGGGCAATTTGTGGAGCAACCCGCATTGGCCTTGGAGCATGTGTGCCATCGGAATCACTATCTTCTTCAGATTCCGATGTGATAACTTCGATGACACTCTTATCGAAAGGATCTTTTCGAATTGGTCCAAGTCCACCCTCCGGAAACTTCAAGACTCCTCTTGGTATTGATCCAATCTCTGGGGGGGAAACATACATACTTTCCTTGATGGTGGACCAATCCACTTCTTTTTTTAAAACCACCTCAGCATACGCTCCTCGAGCAATGGAAAGCGTGACTTCATTCCTTTCTACAAAAAGAGTGTTGTAGAGGACTTGCCAAATTTCGATGCACCTTTGAACAAAAGCTGGATTTTCACAATATTTCAAGTTCGCCTTGTTTGTGTGCCGATTGTGATGATGGCGCCATGCCGGAAACAATTTCCCAATGTGACACCATTCAATGTAGTCTTCGCAGATTTGAATTGACCAAGGTTCCTCCTCCTCGCTCCAGCCTTTAAATGCGGGGTGATCAGGATTGTTCAACACGTGTAATTGCTTGCGATGAGTATTGCCCCTGCGCTTCCGATTTTTGTCTAGTATAGACTTCCTCGCAGCATAAGTGATTCGTGCATTGCGTGGAACAACGAGGGGCACCTCCGGGGTCTGCTCTGTAGCCATGAGATAAGTTGGTGTTCAAAACACCAATAAGGAAACGTGGATGAATGAAGAAAGATGTAATTATTCAACCCGAAGTTAATGCATGCAGCCAATGAAGGATGCAAGACAAAGAGCCTCGATGGAGAATGAATGTATCAATAACTTGTGCGAGCACGGCTTTATAGGGGTGAGTACGGGTCAAATCCAGGGCGTGTGCGAATCAGAGGCGACCACGGGTGGCGCCAGGGCGACTGCGGCTACAAGCGACTGCGGCTTAGGGCGACCGCGTATTGGAGGGGGCGACCGCGGGTCCGTGTAGGGCGATCGCGGTTGTGGATGGGGCGACTTCGGGTGAGCCGCGGTCGCCTAATCCTGCAATCGCCCCTAGCGCGGTCGCCCCCACGTTTAACCGCTACCCGCAGTCACCTAGCCGCAGTCGCCCTGATCGCTATACCCGCATGCGCCCTAAATTTTGCCACGCGGGCATCCAGGTGGCATTATTTTCCACGTGGTAATTTTTAAAAAGTCAAAGGTAAATTTGACTTTTATGGATGTTGCGGAGGGTCTACTGGACGTTTCGTGACGTCGCGATGTCGCGATGTCGCAATGTCCGGTAGAACAACCCTGCTCCTAATCTCATGTTGAAGAATCCTAGTGAGACACGTTTTGCGACCATGTTCCTCATGATCGAGCGTTTGGCCGAGGTCAAGGAAGCCGTGGAATCTACAGTCCATGATCCGCAGTGGAACGAATATGTGAGGTCCTCGAACGCTGCAATACACAATAAGGCAGAAAAGGTTCGACGTAGGGTTCGAAAGGACGAGTTCTGGAGGAGGTGTCTCAACTTTGTGTATATGGTAGAGCGTGTGTTGGTGGCTCTTCGAGAGTTTGATGGAAAACATCCGGTCATGGGCAAAGCATGGATCGTGATGAAGAAGCTAGAAAAGCATGTTTTGGCTTTGAGGAATCGACCATTTTTATTGGAGGCAAATTATGCGGACCGTGCTGAATACGCGTTTTACGAACGATGGGATTTGATGAAGACCGATTTGCACTACGCAGCTGCCTTGCTCAATCCATTCCTCCTTGATGAAATTGTACTAATAGACGATAACGAGGCAAAGGAGGCCATTCTTAGAGTACTACGCAAATTGGCAGTTGGAGGGTTGGGATATGCAGCCGCTTTGTTTGAGTACCAATCCTTTCAAGACCGCCGAGGCATGTTCGCTGGACTTCCCGATGTGAATACTTTGAATTTGGAGCCACATGAATGGTGGGATCTTCTCGGAGCCGGTGCTCATATGCTTGCACCTATTGCAAGAAGGATCCTCGCACAAGTATGTTCCGCATCATCATGCGAACGCAATTGGAGCATGTATTCATTTGTCCACAGCAAGTCTCGCAACAGATTGACATCTGAGCGCGCAAAGGAATTGGTTTACATTTATACCAATTCGAGGACTCTCAGGGAAAGGGGTGCCGCGGATGCAGCACGGTGGTACACTGAGAACATGTTGTCCAAAGATTCCATGACAACCGAATCAGATGGCTTGGATCGTGGTTCGGTTACGTCAGACGCTAACAACGATGACTCAGACGACAGTTCCAATGGCGATGATGATCCACCATTTTGGCCTTTGGGTGAAAGGCAAGAAAGGGGTCCCCTAATTGACGAGTCCGTATTTGACTTTGATGGCGCGGATAATGATGGAAATGACCACGGGGGAGATGAGGATGGAAATGACAACGGGGGAGACGAGGGTGGAAATGACAACGGGGGAAATGATGGCAGTCCGTCATGGATGCCATGTACATCGATTGCGGGGTCAAGTGGTGGAAATCAAAACGAAGGGGTTGAAGCCCCACCTTCGCCGGTTATAGGGCCGATTGAAGAAGAAATGCGTACCCGGAGACATGAACATGTCGTTGTGGTAGAAAGACAAGGCGAAGATGAGGTCGTTGCCACAGATCCCCTAGTGGCGCGGAACACTCGTAGCCACAGATCCCCCATTGGTGTCGAGATAGACTTTCGCACATTGCGTCGAGACATGATCGGCGTGCGAACACAAGCGCCTAGCTTTGATGATCCACCCGTCCAAAATTCAGCACGGTGTGGGCGCTTCATTTCCACCCTTGGAATTAAGCAATCACAACCAGGCTCTAACGGTTCTACTATCTACGGGTGTCTAAGCGTCAATCCATTGTGCCTTCCAAGCAATGGATCTTTTTTACTATCCTAACTAAGGTTTGTTTCGTTCCCTTGTCCTACTTCTAATTGCGGCTTACTTTATGTGTTTCGTTCTCTTGTCCTACTTTTATGCTTTGTTCATCCTACTTCTACGTGTTTGGGTTTGTTTAGCCCGCTTTCTTTATGGCATTTCCTACCCCATCTCTACGCCTTTGTACCTTTATCCTATTCTACGTATTGGTATTTATCCTAACCTACCTCAACCTCTTTGTACCTGTCTAGTCTACCTATTGGTATTCTTTTTATCTACACTACGTCTTCGTCGTTGCTTGATTCTACTCTACGTATTTACTGTGGGTCAGGGTCTATTCTACTCTACGTATTTGTCTTGGATCTATTCTACTTTACGTATTTTAATTGAGTACCTCTACTCTACGTATTTGTCTTCACTTCATTCTACCCTACTCTACGTATATGTATTTGTCTTAGTCTAATCTACGTCTTCTTCTACTCTAGGTGTTGGTATTCCTTCTTCTTCTCCCTATTCTTAGTTGTGGTTATCTTCCTATTTGTATTTGCTAATTGCCGGACCTTAATCCTACTTGGAATGTAGACCTTTCTACTAACTAATCTCCTATTGCATCAATTAATTCAAATCAGGAGTAGGGTTAGATGCCCACCTCTGCTCCGTGGATCCGGTCCTCTTCACTCCACGCCACGTCCATCATCGCCATGTCTTGGTCCCGGCTCTTTTTATTATCCCTTTCCGGGTGCTCTTACAATTAGGTCTTTTTTGCAATGGCTCCTTAGCTCAACTAGTTTCTATTCTATCCCTTCAACTACCTAATTTCTATCCTTTTCCCTAACTACCTAATTTCTATCCTTTTCCCTAACTACCTAATTTCTATCTTTCTTCCCTAACTACCTAATTTCTATCTTTTTTTTGTAGGAACCCCTGGCTCCCCGAACCCTTGGCCCCCCGAACCCCTGGCCCCCCGGCTGCGGTACCCGGCTGGCGGCCCGGTTGGTTGGCTGTGGTACCCGGCGCAGGACCCGGCTGGCTGGTTGGGGCTCCCGGCTTGGTTGGCTGGGGGCTCTAGCTGGCTGGCTGGGCTGGTCCAACACTTGGAGACTTGCAATTTCTGGCTTTTTGAATAGAATTAGATACCTCTCTAACAAAGGAACAATTGATGTGGCCCAAGGGTTTCACCCCAATGGATGTTGGATGCTAAACGTTGACTTAGTGCCAACCGTGTTGGACACTAAACGTTGAGTCTAGCTATGGCAAGACATATTTTTGATCTTTCCATTTAAAGTCAGTATGGAGCGGAAAGTCGAAAATTTAGCAACCGGATTTACTCAGGGAACGGGTAAGATCCAGAAGTAGTACCGGATATTGTTGTAGAGACCGGTGGCAGAATAATTCCGGTTTATTACGATGGAATACCGGAACGGAAAAATTCCGGACCCTGCAGAACGGATTCTACCTGGATTCAGTCCCAGAACGGAACAGATGATTTCTGGACTTGGACCGATCGGATGGGAACGGGAACGGATGATCAGGAACGGAAGACCGGATCCATTTCTAGAAAGTATATAAGGCCTGACATTTTCAGTTGGCCCATTTGCTCTCAGGCGCTTCGTTGTGTGTTTTTCAACCCTCAACGTTTTCCGCCTTTTCTGTGAGTTGGTTTTCCGCGCGTGTTTGGTGGCGCACTTTTCTGTGACACGGCTGTCAGCGTTAGTAGCGGGTGTTTTGTCAGAGCGGGCAATTGTCAGCCGCGCGGGTTTCAGATTGTGCGCTGAGGCGCTGGTGTGCGGGAGGAGTGTGTGTGTGTCTGTGCAGGTGGTTATTACGGGCGGATTGCTTTTGTGTTTGTGTTGTGAGTGTGTGTGAGGAACGGGACGTGCGGCTAGGAGAGAAGTGAGGTAGTTTTCCGGATAGTTGCCATGCCGCAGCTACGCCGGAAGAGAACCGAGTCCACTACACCCCCACCCTCAGGGATAAAGCTGAAGAAAGTAGTTCCGATCATCCCTTCCACAGAGCCGGAGAAAAGCAACTTGATGGCGGACTTAACCGCAATGGGGTGTCTAGGGTTAGTAGAGATACCCTAGGGATTCAAGGAGGAGCAGATGGTGAAGGAACTGAAGGGCAAGGTGTTGAATCAGTTCGACAACACAGCGCGGGGAATGCCACACAAATGGACGGAGGTGCACTGGAGGGCCGTGTACGGGTTCAAACACCAGGGGCACGGACCGGCCAGGAGGAAGGTAGACTTCCTCCAAAACAGGTTTCACGGCACCCCTCACCCGAAGGACGGATATCGGATGATGGACTGTAACGAAGACAGGCATCGACGCCTGTTGAAGTTTTTGCTTCCGGTCTTGCATCCGGAGAAGCCAACCCAGGTGACAATTGGCCTGGCCAACACGATCTTCGGTGCCCTGATCGGAGACCGGAAAGTGGACTGGGGCCGGATCATACAAGAGCTGATCACCCGGTTACTGAAGAACCTCGGAGGGAGTAGGGCAACTCCGATCTCCCCCTACCTCTTCCACCTCTACTACCATCTACAGCTCCTTTCGGATACGGAAGAGAAGACGTGGCACGCCCAGAAGATAGTCTTGACGTACGGGGAGACGTCAACGGATGATGAGGAGAGCTCCGAGTCCGAGACAGAGCGAGAGGATTCAGATAAGGGAGAGGAACCGGAAGTTCCGCTCGTGAAGCGGCAGAAGACCACACCGCCGAACACGAGGGGATCTCCTCCGGTCCGACACAATCCGGGAACGGAAGGCAGAGTGGGACCATCCGAACCGGGTCAGGCCAAACCAACAGCAGAGGAAACGGATCCCAGCGATCCGTTCGTGCAATTGACGGAAATCCTGTGCAACATCCGAGCGGATTGGGAAGTCAAGCGGATCGTCCTGGAGAACATCGCGGGGATGGTCAATGGCAAACCGGATCATACTCTCCCAACCGTGGTAGGGAATTGCATCGCCTCGCCTGCGGATCTCGCCAAGCAGGAGGAGGAAAACCGGAAACTTCAGGAGGAAGTTGATCGGTTGAAGGCGGAGCTCCTTGTTCTCAGGGACAACGAGGCCACTACCAAGGAGATGGCGGCGGAGACCGTCAAATTGGCGGAGCACGTGAAGGCAACATTCGAGGAACCCGGATCGGCTGTCATCCGGGCTCAACTGTTTGACGAAGAAGTGCACAAGGAGAAGAAACTATCCGGAAGCCGGATAGTCCGGATTCTGTCCGACTTCTCCGAGAAGGTGGAGACGACTCTGGTGAAGGTTCGGGAGGCGGCCAAACAGATGGAAGACTGTAGCCAGAGACTGACGGAAATTCCGGTCAGACTCTCCGATCTATCTCTTCCGGATCTTTCCGAAGGGTTGCCTCAGAGGCCAGGGAAGGACAAGACGCCGCAATCCAAGAAGTCGGAGCGGGCGTCAACGGGCAACCGGGAGGCGGCAATTCAGTTGTTGGAGTCTCCTGCGAGTCCAGTTACTGGAGCTCCGGTTGCAACAGACGGAGAACGGAATCGGAACCTCACCGAGGTCTTCGAGGAGATCAGTAGGGTGGAAAGCCCGACTATAGGATCTAGGGTAGCAGAGCCAGATACATAGGTATTAGGATTTCCTGTATTTTTAATTTTTGACTTAGGAACGGATTAGGAAATAATCCGGTCCGGATTAGGAACTTGGAGCGGGTTGGAATCCGTTCCGGTTCAGAAGTAGGTAGGAACGGATCCGCCGAGCGTTAATCACGGCGGACTTGTATGGCGCTTTTTGCTTTTTGCCCATTATTTAAGTCAGTCCCCTCGCGGTGGACTAGGAGTCTTTCTCTTGCATTTTCCTTGTGTATTTTATTCTCCCTTGCTTGTGCATGTGTCTCCCAAGTTTTGGCAGAATAGTGTGAGCGGAGTTAGGAAGGCGCAAGCGGTTTTGCAGGTGACATTCTCCCTTTGGCACTTATTTCCCGTGTCTAAGTATATGAGAATGGTTAGAGAAGAGTTGGGAGTGTAATTCTAGTGCCTCAGCGCTTCTAGGACTTAAGATTCCGGGTGAGAAAGCCGTTGTTAGGCTAGACGAGAGGGAGGGATTCCTTAGTCGTGCTAGAGCTCCTGGGTGGGAAACCCAGTTGAGTGTTCGATCTCCTGTGAGGTCTCACCGTCCTTGTGGCAAACGGAAAAGTCCTGGATGACGTTGGAACGGACGGATACACTTGTAACCACCTGACTCCAAAGGAGCGGAAAGTAATGTCAAAGTCGTTGTAGTATGAGAAGATCGTACGGGGGATCTCTGTGTGACCTACAGTCCGGGTTTCTATCTGTACTGTTGTGAGGGATCAAACCGGATCTGGAGTAATTTTAGAGTTAACGGGTAGAAAGTGGGTCTTCAGCCACTATAAGTCACGGAAGGAGCGGTGGGCCTACCGCTCACAAAATCAAGCGGCGACCCCTTTGATGGTAAAACAGAGGCAAAACTAAACCGGATTACGAAACGGGTATGAACGGATCATCCGGAACGGATTGGTCCAGAGTGGAAATCAGGAGCGGAATCCATTAGAGTACGGGTCCGCTGTAGTTGGACGGAACGGGTGAGTTCCGGGAAACCGGAAAAGTAAGGGAGCGGATCCGTTCCGGACCAGATTGCTAGAATATCAGTTTTGAACGGGATAACGGGTTGTTGTCTCGGGTTGTTTGTGTGTTTCCGGTTCTAGATCTAGAACCGGATTATAGAGTTTTGGGAGCTGTCTTACCTTAATCGCTCAACTAAGCCCGATACTTCACAGAATCTCGTGGATTCGATCTTTAGAGTCACTTAGTGATACTCTACAGTGATTTTTGTGAGTATAATAGGGAATTTACTTACCCTGTGTTGCGACACTAGCTCAAGAGCGAGGTTTTTTGACACCCCGCTAAGACTTAGGGGGGTCCAAAGCTCCGTCGTGAGAGTAAAACGTTTTGACACGTGACTAAGACTTTGGTTCCTTAAGAAGGTTGGGGGTTCATAGCTTCGCCATCCCCTATGGGACTAAATTAACCCCGTGACTAAGAGAAGAGGGAGAAGAGAATGGTTACACAACCTATCTATTCTATAGTTCAAAGCTTCGCCGTCCCCTATAGGACTAAATTAACCCCGTGACTAAGAGAAGAGGGAGAAGGAAATGGTTACAAAGTGCAAGCATACGTTCGAAGTCACCTCCCAAGTTACCCCTCGGTTCCTCACAATACTCTCCCACAACAACCCTCAATACTACACAACACAATGAATAATCAAGTTTAGATTGCAACAAGTTCCACCACTTGGGGGGTCTCAAGTCCCCAAGTAAAAAAATCACACTTACCAAAGGGTGTAAAAACCCCAAAAGACCATCAAAGGCTCCCTTGGCATCAAAGGCCAAAGGAAATCTGGCATAAACCGGGCCCAATAGTCCTCCTCCCTTAAGGTAGGAGCATCTAATAGCGTCAGTGTACCTAATGCCGCCATTCTCTACGTATGACAGTGATTTCAGAACTAAAATGAATGTAGACAGTAGATAACTTACTGACGTTGACCAAAATAATAAGCTCTCTACATTGTGCCAACATTTCAACTCTGAAATCACTGTCTTGCCTACATAGTGACAGCATTAGGTACACTAACGCCATTGGGTGCTTCTACCTTCAATGGGTAGGAGTGAGAAAAGAGAGAGAATGAGAGGAGAATGTCGCCCCTTTTATACCCAAAAGGGAGCAACCCCCCCCTTAATCTACTAAGAATAACTAGATGAGGGAAATTAGGAGGTCCGTACATGTTTATCCCTCCCAAATCTAATTATCCACCTAAAATCTACACAATTTGAATTGGGAAATTCAAATCTTACCTAACCTCACAAGAACTTGCAAAACCGTCTAATTTACCTTCCCCAAAATCTACAAGTTCTCACATGGGAGAAGTTCCCATGTGTTCCCACCTACTTAATTTGAAATTACTTATACCAAAACACATGAGCCACCTCCACTAACTTTTTGAGGTGGTACTTGCTCCCACATGTGCCCAAAGTTCCCTACACGTTCCCTACGTGTTCCCCGCGGCTAATGGGGCCCAAACTCCCCAAAAATGCATTGGGGGGCCTAAAACCCCCATTTCTTCTCCATGTGCTGTCCCCAAAAGGCTAACTTTTGGAGTTTAGCTCCAAATGGCAAACGGATTGCGCCATTGGCTCCGGAAGGCCATAATTAGCATGAGGAGAACCCCTTACTCCTTAAACTATGTCCAAATCCTCGAGGAATCTTAGCGTAAGCTGGGATCCAAGTTGGGATAAATTCCCAACTTTTGGAGTTTAGCAATTTTGGACCCCAAACCTTCGCCAATCTTCCAAGTAGGTGGAAGGGGGTAGGAATAGACCCAAGATAGGCTCCGTTCCAATGTTGTATGGCCCCGGTACGCCGGTCAACCGCCGCTTTTGCCATTTAATTTGTCAGTTGGGGAGGAATGTTGCCGATTCGGGATCTTCTAACTATCGTTTTGTCTTGAAACTTGGGGAAGGGCTCCGTTGGTGTGAGACCGCCTCGCCGGATTTTTAGTGGGATTTTACCGCACTTTGGGATATTCTTTCGAATTCCCATCCAAAGTCCATCGCGGTTGACCGTCTGGGAAAATATCCAAACAATGTCGAAAAATCCCCAAACTTTAGAGGGGACCACCTATGGGATCCCCCCACTTGGATGCAAATCTGCATCCCCACTGTGTGCTCCTAGAATTAGGAAATTGCCCGGTACCTACATTTCAAGGTTAGTATTTTATCCGTATTCTCTTCGATGCTATGGGGAGTAGGGGATTCCTCCTAGATCCCCCTATGAGGACTTCCTAGCCTAGACAGGGCCTTCTTAGGCTTCTTACCCTAATTCTGCACATCTCCATCAATTTGGCGTCTATTTAGCTAAGACCGGGCCCGTTTTGGATGTAAACTATCCTAAATCCCACCTAATGACCAAATGGCACATTGGTATGTGTAATGCCAATATAGGTTTAATGCCCTTTTGTGGGTGTTATGAGCCTAAATACGCCTTAGTTTATGTATAAATTCGAAAAAAGAACCCGTGAGTCCCCGGTGACGAATCGGGGACTCACATATGGCGGCCATCTGCGGAGGACCCACTCTTGCTGTCTTCCCTCCAGGGCACACGGTCAAACTCTCCCTGGAAGGCGACTATTCTGCAGATTTCTACATTCAAATGGCGGTGATGCAGCACCATGAACCCCTGACACTATAGGTATGCTATCGACCTACCTATCTCTCGGCTGGTCGGCCCTCTGATATCGGTGGCCTTAGTCACCATATTGAGTCATCAGGCGGCGGATTTCTTGCCCTGATGATAAGAGAATAATCCTCGAGTGTGCCTAGCTCACGTGTCATCATGCCTTGGGGCGACTGGGCCCCATCATGGCGATGAAGTAGCCGCCAGACACATCAGTATGTACCTCGGGGGATGCTTGACTGCAAACCCCCCTCTTGCTTTTATCAAGTACACCATCATGTGATGCTGTCTCATGTCACCACCCTGTTGTGGTCAGGTCATACCATCATGTGGATGTAGCCATGAGAGCTAAACCTATCATCTCGTGACTCTAGGACCCATCATCATGTGGACACTTTAAAGCCACAGAGTTAGCTACCAACGTAGACTTGGTTCATTCCTATTTATTCTAATCTTTTCATTTTCTTGTTTTTTCCCTATCCTCCCCAAACGGAGTTGGTTCAGACCTATAGATAAAAAAGGTAGAAAACCCATCCTTCCTCCCTCAACGGAGTGAGTTTGGAACTAAAAGAGAGAGATAGAAAAAGAGGTAAAAGAGAAATCCCTGTCCTCCCCAAACGGAATTGGTTTGGACCTATAGACAAAAATTGTAGAAACCCATCCTTCCTTCCTCAACAGAGTGAGTTTGGACTAAAGAGATGTAGAAAAGGAGAAAAAGAAAGACAAGACAGACGAACTTGACTGACAGAAGGGATTGAAAGAACTAGAAAGAAGGGAGCAGGTAGTTAGACCTCAATGCTCTGGAGCTCCTTGGCAAAAGAGCCTCCAGCCGCGGAGGTCAGCGGCTTTCTTGCCTTGTCACTAGCTTAGGGTGGGGGCGCCTCGGCGACGGTCCAAAGTTCAAACCCTCGCCGCCGGAGTGGTGGTGGTGGAGGGACTGCCGATGTCACAGGCCACCAGACCGCCACGACCGGGGACGTCCTCCCTCCCATGGTAATGGCCTAAAAACTGCTACCCATTTTTTTTTTTTTTTTAAATTTTTAATAGCTATGTACAAGGCCGCATGCTTCTCTATCATTCAAAGAATGAGAGGGAGGCAAGTCGGCGGTGGTAGTCAACTTAGACCTCAAGGAATGTCATAAGTTGGCGTACCACGTCGAGGATGTACCGCGTAGACTGCCCTTATGTGAGTGGTTCGAGCCTTGGGCCTCGCAGCACGAGTACGTGACCTCCGTCCATGATGCTCCGGCTGACTTGAGAGGTGGTTTCACTGGTGGTGAAGCGTCCTTCAACAACGAGGTCGTCAGCAGGGTTGGAGGTCTCGTACTTCTCCAAGAGGAGTAGATAAGTCTTGGGCCCGGAGGGCCAAGGCGATCGCTCCTCCGCAATGGCGCGACATGGTCCTAGGGGAAGACCAGGCGGCCACTGCCCTGCTTCAGCACGCCGCCTCTTGCGAGTGCCCAGCGTCGGCTGTCCTGCTACTAGATCGACTACTCCTGGCGGTGGCGGCGGACCGATGCCGTCGGGAGACGCGGACCTCTCCCGGCGCTAGGTGAGGGGCCCCTCCATGGCGTTCAGTGGAGTTGCCTCCAATGGCGCCGCGTTGGCTCCCCCGCTCGTTGGTGCAATAGGCATTGCACAAATAGGCAATGAGTAAGATGATGGCAAAGGCGACAAAGATGGTCCCGAAGGTAGTTCTTCCGAATAAGGTGGCCACTGAAGGGGGTGATGATAGGACATGGCCGCATTGGTGGGGCATGACAATCTACTCTATACTACTCCCACTATCTCATAGAGCACGCCATTACTCCATCTCCCCCGATCTTGAGATAACAACGGTCGTTTACTAACTATCCTCCCCCGAGGTGCTGGAACTAAGAAGAAGGTGAAGAGGGATTTACTGCAGAAGGGAGAGAAGGGAGATGGAGTGGAGAGAAGAACCCGGGGAAGGTAGAACTAAAGAAATAGAAGAGCACGGCAGAGGAGGGGAAAAGAACTTCACAGTGACCTCACAGCTCACTCAATTAGATCAAGATATAGATGAAACACTCCCAAGTATCACCATAATTGACTACTGGAACAAACACTGGCCACGGATGCTGTAGAACACGCACAAGAAAAGGTAACCCAAAGTGAGTGAGGAGGAAGTTAGTGAAACTCTTCTTTTCTATGCACCGAAGCGTAACGCCAAAGAAACCAACCGGCATGACCACGGGGGGGTGATGCCATCCCTGGTCCATGCACTAACCTCCCATACCTGCACACAACATACCTAGTACACAGAACCGGGGGTTTTCCCCGTGTTCTTATACTAGGCCATGAGGACATGGCACAAGAGCATTGACTAGCCGCCCTCTACGGCGGTGTCAGACCGGCGCATTGATGACAGTCTAGTTTCGTAATGAAGAAGTTAGAACCCTCCAGTGCCTGTTCGACCCAAGGGTATCTATCACGGTGACGGGTGCCACTAATGCCTTTTCAGCTCTCTCGGCATATATTACGCTCACTAGTAGACTTCCGACCTAACCTAAACCAGTGCCCTTTCAGCTCTTTCGGCATCTATTACGTTCACTAGTGGGCTTTTGTCGTAGCACAGGAAAGCACAATTCCTTCTCTAAGGCGTTAGAGTGTACTAAATTAGCCTTAAAGTGACTCGTGTATCGTTCCCAAAGGATTTGGTCGAAAGTTGACGAAAGACCGGAATACGTTAGTGGTTATCACAACAAAACCCAAGCAAAAGACTGATCCGGTCTGGGTCTCAAAGGTTCCTAAGATTTCCTTGGACCTGATTACCAGATCAATTCTTTATCAAAACTAAATCTATCTATTTATACCAGTATGTTTACCACCTTTACGCTTATCCTTACTAGATATGGGACTAAAGACCGGGTACTAGTAGTTGGTCCAGTCCCTAGTATAGTAACCAAGTGTAAGTTTTACCTCGATAACAAGAGGGATCTGCTTGTTTGGGCGTTTAGGAAGGAAGCTTACTCCTACCCTTCAAGTTTTAAAGTGTCAGAAGTTCCACTTGCAAGTAAAAAGAAACGACTACTACAACCAGATCGGAATACCTCACAACTGGACCGGGACTAATCCGACCCAGCAGGTCACGCAAGTACTCCTGCCTAATCCTAACGAAGACTACAACGACGGATTACCCAGTTAGTCTAATCCCTGGTAGAATAAGGGCGGTAGCTTATGCAAGAGAGTTGAATTTCCTCACTTAGTCCTTCTTTCTTCTACAGAGACCGGATCACCATTCAGTTGGCATTTGGCCGGACGCTCCCGATCTCAAACCCAGACTCTACAAGTGTCTATCTCTATCGAATACTCCCTAGACTTGTTCCAGAAAACACTGTGGGATCTTGCACAAATTCCCTATCAAAACCGAATTCACTTTAAGTCCAGAGACCAGATAAACTGAACATCCGGGCACACACTTATCCACACAAGGCTGCAATTCTAACCATCACCATAAGACTTTGACAAGGTCCCATGCACACAGTCCACTTCAGAGTGAATCAGAAAGGTTCTGACTTGTATTTGCAACACAAAAACTTGTGAAAGTAAGATAACATAATGCGCACCCGGATTCAATTACGAACCGGGTTTAAATACTCAACTACAAGAAAACCTAAAAGTGCAAATGGAATCAACACCAGCCGCCAAGAATGCCACGTAACATTCCTCTACAACTTGGGCGGGTTGACTTCCACAAAAATACAAAAATACCAACAAAATAGGATCACAGATCCTAAATATCTAGATCCGGTCTAAGTTCAAAAGTTCCTAACCTAAATATATCCTGGTTTAGCCGCCTTCCTATCTACCTGAAATTAATGCTCTCCTATTTCCTCGCCCTCTTGACAGGCGATGCACCCTTCCGGGCTGGCTGCTTCTTTGGAGACCGATACATCTTGACTGGTCTGGGTTTCGGCTTGGTCTTACCCCGCGCCTTGGCCCTGGTCTGCATCTGAGTACTGTTCCGACTCATCACCGGAGTCGGTCTCTTCCTCCGAGTCCTCATCTTCCTCATCTGACTCCTCTTCCTCTTCATCCCGGGCCTTCCGCTTCACCTTGGATGTCTCCGCGGTCTTCTTCTTGAATCCGGTGATGGGCGGGTGGTGCACTATCTTGCTTTGTGGGGTCTGCTCTCCCACTTTCTCGGCAGTCCGGGCTGGTCCCTTGCTTGGTGACCCGGATCCAGATCCGGTCTTCAGTATGGAACGGACCTGCACCATTGCCTTTGTTTCCCCTCCAGTCTTCGGTTGTGTGACGACCGTGGGTGGCGACTTGCTTGGAGAATCGTCCAACAAGGTGATGAACTTGGTCTTCTCCCTTGGTGGTGTCGTTCCCCGGATTATCTCCCTTAACACAATCGGCTCGGGTTCCGGCTCCTTGGTCTTCTCGGGTTGAGAAACACTGGGCTCTTCAATCCGGGTCGGTGGGACAGGTTCCTCCGCCACTGTTTCGGTCCTGGTCTCCTCTTCCTTCGCCGGTTCGGATATGCCGGCTTCTACCTCGACTGCTGTTGGTGGTGGCTGATCCTTCGGCTGCTCCTCCTCCATCTTTGGCTCTTCCGGTCTTGAGACCGGAGCAGAACTACTTGGACTTCCGTGACTACTAACCGCCACTTCTCCAGCGCTGCCTCCATCTTCTTGTTGTAGGCCACCAGAGCTGTAAGCATCTGGGGACCCACCATCTTGCCTGCTTCCAACACCTTCCTGTTGAAAAGCATGGCTTTGTTGACGACCTCGCCCGGATGCGTGATGAACTCTCGGATTTCTCCGAGTGTGTTCCGGGCTTGCGTGGTGAGGCGTCTCTCTTCATCTAGCTCCTCCTGAGTGTGATGGAGCTCCCTCCTTAGGGCTGAGACCTGATTCGTCAGCCGGAGTACCTCCTCTCTGTCCCGACTATCATGTGCCTCCTGAATCAATTCTCCCAACACCTCCATGATCTTGGAGGGAGGGATAGAGCCTAAAGCTTGGCTTATGCCCCGCAACAACCCTCTCTCCTCTAGGTGGTGCTTTCTGAAATCCTCTAGGTCTCGCAGGATCCTTAGCAAGGGATCCTGTTCCCAGACCGAATCTAACCTCTGGGCTTCCCCGGCTACTACAGGGGTTTCTAGAGGTGGATCCTCTCTTCCTACCTCCGGAACCTTATCTACCTCCTGTGTGCCTCCTTGATGCCCCTCCTGACTCTCATCCTCGGAGTCCTCCTCATCTTGGTCATTTTCAGCTTTCGGGTCTGCAATCTCATACTCTATCAATGCAACCCCTACCTCGTAAGCTTCCATCTCCTTTTCTCTCAAGAGGTCTAACGAATGATACAGATGAAACAGGAATGGTGAAATGGGAGAGGGTTTAGATTTCCCAATTCCTTTCACCATTTGGTCCATCCGGTCCCTCATAACTAACCCCCAATCTATCTTCCTGTCTCCCGACAGCGCACCAAAGACGGTGTTGGCTACGATGACCGTAATCCTACTAGGTCTATCCGGGTTCAAGATCGCCATCATGAACCGCAGTAGCCTCTTGTGTCTAGCAAACACACATTCTGCTACCGTAAAGCCGTCCTTCGGGTTGGTGGGCCTGCAGAACTTACTCTGATGGAACTTGTCCGTCCGGGTTCCTGTTGCATCTCCGCCTTGCTCGAAGGCGTACACCTTGCGCCACATCGCTGCACTCCACTCCTTTGGTAGCGCCCGGACCGTCCCCTTCCACTCGTTGGTCTGGCCGGCCAGTAGCTCCTCCACCATTGCCTCATCCTTCAGGTTCCAGGGATGAGCCATGAACCCCTCGCAGCCCATCTGCTTGAGGTCTTCCTCCAGCTCCCGCTTGTCTTGTGCGTCAGTTGGCACGGCCGGATTCACATTCCGGAAGGCTAGAATCCTTCCTTCCTGCACCTCTTCTGCCATCTCTCACTTGACGCCTACACGATCTAGGCGCGGTCCAACTTGACTGAACCTCCCACGCTCAAGAACTTGTCAGCTAGCGTAGTGCTAATCGCTCAACTATGTACCAGACCGGATTGACAGATTATCTATCCCTTCTCTCTGTCTGTAGACCGAATACTCTATCTCTGGCCGGAAACCCTTTCTCGAACTGTGTGCAAGAAAGTGGCAGGACCTGGCCCTGCTTCCCTGGTCTTATACTTTTTCCCCCGGCATTAATTACTGACCGTTAGGTTTAAACCAGTCTGGTCACGTGGGAGAGATCCCGACGATCTCTAGACTCGGTAGCCACTCATTGCCTATCCGGTCTCGGTCGCTAGGTGGGCGGAATCCTGGATTTCTTACGCTGTCCCTTAACGTAGTTTCTGGTTTACGGTCTGGGGTTTTCCGGTTTCCGGTCTTGGTCCTAATTGTACGTAACAACTAAGAAAACAATAAAAAAAAATGGGGATTGAATAGATCCCTCTTCCCGTATTTTGCTTAAGAACCCGCTTAGGTGAATTCTAGGTTGCCACAGCTTTTCAATCCTAAGCTAAACCAACGCCCTTGCAACTCTCTCGGCATCTATTACGCTCACTAGTGGTCTTTTCAATCCTACTCTAGACTAGTGTCTTTTCAGCTCTCTCAGCATATATTCAGGCCACTAGTTTTACCACACTCCCCGTAGCCGTCCTTTCAACTCCCACGCATCTATTCTGAGGGCCATTGGTTGTCCATGGATTTCTAATTTAACAGAGGTGCTTCTTGCTTCCTCTGGACGCTATCCCCTGACAGTGGTGGGTACAGCGTGGGTCTGCCACGTCATGTCCCAGCCTACCCTCCTAAGGGGATTCGCAACTAAATCATTAAGTGACACGTTGGCTGACCCCAAGGGCCTTTCTTTTTACGTTAATGTAGCCATCCCTGCAAATTTTCTGTTGGGGGATTGGCATAAGTATTTACAACCAAGTAGCGCTTAATTAGAGAAGTGGATCAGGCTTCCTACCTGTCCAGTTAATCTATTCTAAGTGTTGGCTGACCCCAAGGGCCTTTCATTGTACGTTAGATGTAAACCACTTAAGCATGATCTAGAAATAACAACCAAGTGACTTTGATTCGGTTAACTAGGATCCAAAAAGGGGTGTTTGATAACCAAGTAACCGTGGGTGGAAGCCTACCGGCCAGTTTTACATTAGCCCTAAATTCTAGGGTGGTAACAACCCAGGATTTGGAAGCCTGTAGCTGCACCGTCACGTGAGCTACTAGCCAATTTTATGTTAGCTTTTTTTTCAAGAGACTAACAACCAAGATCTAGGGTCAAGCATTAAATGAACAAGGTCAAGTAACATGGGTCACATAGTTCCAATTTAGTTTTTTGTCAATTTTTAGATTTTTTAATTTTCGAAGTTCTTTGTATTTTTTCGGGATTTTCTATTTTTTATGATGTTTTTTAGGAAGTTTACATTTTTTAAGATGTTCTTCGCGCATTTTCTCTGAGCTACCACATTAATGGACTCTACTCATTTAATAATGGTTAGCTACTTTTTTTTGTTCGGAGGCCTATCAATGGCTTTTACCCTTCATCTAACTGGATTAAATTAGATTTCACAATTCTGGCATGCAACGCACCATCATCAACATGTCTAGACTCATCATCAAAGCACCATCATCACAACCAATAACCATCAAGCGGACTTAAACTTCGGAGCATACCATCTAATCCAATCTAATTAAGCTACGGAACTGGCTAATCCTATTTAGAGGACCTGACACCATTGGTATAGCGTGCCCAAGAAGGAAGTCATGGAGAAGACTTTAAATACCTGTTTGGGAGACTCGGGGTCAGCCTCGGGAGTTGGTTGCAGCACGGCCTCTGCAATGGTCGTGGCGGACGTCTCCCCTTCCTTCTTGACAGTGCATCTTAACTGACGCCACGCCTCTAGTGCGTTACGCTCATCAATTGGAATAACCTTGAGGGGCCAATCTCCTGGTTCCACGAGGGTGGGGGGAAGGCCCTCTTCCTCCCTTGACGCGGCTGACTCGCCTTGTCGGATGGGGTTGCTCATAAATGCCCCTGCCACATTTTGCGTTACAACCACGGGGGATGGTTCTCCTATCGGAGAATTTTCCGTTAGAGGGTTGGTTGGGGCTCTGGTGTAAGGGCTCCTGCTACTCTGCTCTTCGCGACGTCGTGCTGCCCTTTTACCTTTGGGATCTGCTACAGAAGGAGGTGGCCCTACGATCGGAGAAGGGCGCACCTCGGGGGCTTGTCCCCTTGGAGTCGATGGTCTGGATGGCGGAGGCATTTGGCCTGTTGGCGGCTCGACGTGCCAGTAGACGCTGCACTGTGTGCATCGGGGAGGTGGAAGAACCGGCCGAGGCGTGGCGGCGACAGGCGGGTGCCTCGCTGGTGGAGGGGCTGGCCGACGGAGATTTCGCGGGGGTTGCGCAGCTGGCCCTGGCGGCGGAGGATTGGATCCCCTTACCTGGTATGAAGAGCGCGGCGGCGACTGGCGAGGCGGCCTGGGGATGCTGGCGCGGTGCGTGGACTCCGCGGTAGACTCGTCATCGCCTTCTGCAGTGATGGTACCTTCGAGGGGCACCGGAACCTCGCTGATGACATAAGCGTCGTCGCTGGAATAGGGATGCTTGTGGAGCCATTGCTCGAGCGAGCCATCATCTTCAAACCCATAGAGGCCCGGGCCCATGCATTTCAGGTGCCTTGGGCTGGAAGGGGGCTGCTCTAGCACGGACTGGACCGTGGACAATCCTAACGCCCTCAATGGGGGGCCGGTGGACGCAATGGTTACTACCGTCCTTGCATTCTTTGGACCATAGGTGAAGGTGGGTCGTCTTTCCGGCGCCCAATTAACGATGCCGCCACATTGGCGGAGGAATCCTCGGCCCAAGAGCAAGGGGTAAGTCGTGCATGCCTCTTCTTCAAGCGGCAAAACCTCGAAGGTAAGTAGGTAATCTACTCCCCCTGTTTGGACTCGGAGGTCCTTGATTCGGCCCAAGGTCTTGACCGATCTCTGGTCTGCACACTTGAGCGTAACCAAGGATGGATGGTGTGAGCGCTCCTAACTCCACCCTCGAGCTAAGAGTTTTTCACACGGGTCCTGTGTCTAATTGAGTTTTCTTTCTAATTGGGTGAAAAAGAAAGCCTTCCAAGCAATGAACTCTTTTAGTCACGTTTTTTGGATGTTTCTAATCTAATTTCGTGGTTATAATTCTATCTATTCTATTCTAAAATGCAACCAAGTGACCCTACTCTATTCTATAGTTTTGCCTAAATCTAATTCCAAGCGTTTGGTAAAAAGAAACTTAACAGTAAAACAATGAGAATGAAAATCAAATGTGAGCGGTTTACCTCCTCTGCGTAAATCTCCATGGTCCCGTCGTCAAACATCATCATGTGTAAATATTCCCCTACGACCTCGCCATCGAAATCATCCCGGTTCTCCATCTAATCCATAGTAATTTTCCACAATTGTTGGTAAATTTTCTCCTAATTAAAATAAGCCACTAAAAGTTACGTAGGTTCGAATTAATTGCACATTTTCTCTTCAATTCCTAATTTATTGGTAATTGGAAAATATCACAATATTTTGAATCTACTAAATAGTTCGAATGATCAATGAAAATCCTATCTAATTGTTAGTATTATTATTCTTTGATTAATTGAATTACGAATTTATCTAATTTTAAGAATTAAATTTCACCTAATTTCGACGTAATGAGTTGTTCTTCTTTCTTAGAATTAAAATGTCATCACCAATCCTAACTAATTCAATTTCTTGGTAATTCCTAACGAAATTGGTTGTCAATTGGTTTGGTTTTTTAGAATTAATTTAAATGAAGAATTGCAACCAAATCTTTTATAATCTAATTAATTTTAATTTCTTTTAAATCCTTAAGAAATTGGTTGTCAATTTGTCTTTTTTAATTTGGCTTATTAGGATTAATTTGAATAAAGAATTGCAACCAAATCTTTTATAATCCAATTAATTTTAATTTCCTTAAAATTCTTCAAGAAATTGGTTGTCAATTTGTTGTTTTCCTTTTGGCTTATTAGGCCTAATAAAACAAAACTAGCAAAATCCAAACCTTCTAAGAATCTAATAGCCAAAGAATGTAGAACATTCCAAAAGACCGAGAACAATTTCAATAGTGTTATTCCAAATAAATGGATTTTTTATTCCCAAAGGTCAACCCCCAAGAATAAAGAATCCCAATCTATAGTGTTATTCCAAAGAAATTAGTTTTTTAATCTAATTTGTCACGGTCAGGAATCTCCTCACCTTAATCTCCCCCCTAGTTCTCTTCCTTTCTCATTTGGTTTTTGTTGCAATGTTTCATGAGAGAGACGACGGCTATGGAGTTTGAGTGTTGAGATTTTGGTGAGAAATGTGAAACTCTAAGATTTAGATTTTCAAATGAAATAAAAAAAAAGGGGTTGTGGCGCCAACTACCAACCCTTGATTTTGTTAAAAAATCAATTTTTGTGTTTCAAAGTCTCACTTGTGAGTGAGTGGCCTCTCCGCCCAGCCTCTGGCTCCGGTCCGCCCCGGCCACGCTGGCTCCCAGTCCGCCCAGCCACGCTGGCTCTAGTCCGCCCGGTCCGTTGGCTCTGGTCCGCCCGGTCACGCTGGCTCTGGTCCACTCCGGTCATGCTGGCTCTGGTCTGCCGGTTGCTGGATCACAACTTTGATTTTTTTTTTTTTTTTTGGTTTAAGTACTTTTGGATTTTGGGTCTAACACACTTTAATTCTAATACTAGAAAATGTGGCAAGGTTTAACTGGGTATGAGATATAATCCCACTTGGTGTTCAACCCTTTTGACTTCCAATCCAAGGTTTCTTAAGGTTATAACCTTGGGGTATTATAAGTTCAAAGCTTCGCCGTGAAAATGTTGAATCGTATTTTAAGAGTTTTATTCGCAAAAGGTGGTACACATGACAGTGTTTAACCTAACTTTCACTTTAAATTCTTAAAATGTTTTAGTATTTTGGGATTTTGCAACCAAAGGAGGTACACATGACAGTGTTTAAACCGAACTTTGGCACTCAATGCTCAAAATTTCCGTGAATTAGTGACAAAGGAAGCGTCGAGGTCTTGCCTCTGGAGTATGTATGACAAAGGAATAAAAGTTGAAGGGGCCCTAAGCCTTCAAATTCAAAGAACAGAATGCAAACAAGACTTGGCCAAGATCTTTGGTCCAAGAGGTGCTCCAACCACGTTGGTAGCACAGAAGAGTAGCGAAATGTCGGTGCAAGAAATAAGGGTACTGGCAACCTCGAGGGGGGCCCTTATATACTCGTGGCCGGGCCCCTCTCGGTAATTGCCAATGAAAACATTTCGTTACTTTCTATCCTAAACTACCCTAATGTAATTCCAAAATATTAGTTGTTTAATGGTGGAAATTTCTAAAAACATCCCCATTTGGTCAAAGAAATCTTGGCCAAATCAAATCCAAGATCTTAACCAAAAATATTTTGGAATTAACCCTAATCTACCTAGATATTTTGCAAATTAATCCAAAGTCATTTCGAAAATTGTCTTTCTTTAGCCCAAAGATGGCTTTTTATGCAAGAAAGAGATCTTGACCAAATCCAATCTTTGATTTTCCAAGAGATATTTCCAAAATCACTTCTAATTAACCGCAATTAACGATTAAAAAGTCAAACTAAGAGCTGACCCTCTCTATCTTTTAGGGAACAACTCGAAACGGAAAACCGTTTGCGCCATTGTCTTTAGAAGACCCCAATTAGCCTAAGGGACCCCTTACCCCTCACTCCTAGGCCATTTGCGCGCCCAAATTGGAATTACGGTAACTCCAATTAAAAGTCAAAAATCTAACTTTTAGGATTTGCGCAATTTGATGAATCTGTCAGGCCAAGGTTGTTAGGAATGTCCGTGAGAGTAAGGAATGACTCCTTATTTGCGACAATCGGACATCATTCGCTCCTGATACGCCGGTCAACCCGCCGCCAACTTGTAACTTCCAGTGAATTTCGATGTCGATGCCGGTTTTGGTAGTTGGGAATGTCGGAATGTCTTCAAACTTGACCGGGCGCTTATTAAGCACACAAAAACCTATCCTAATTTTTAGTGAGATTTTACCGCATCATACGTAATTTCTATGATTTAACGAACATTTCTATGTGCGGTTGACTTCCCATGGAGTCAACGTGGAATTCCGGAAAAATCCGAAATAAATTGGGTAACATCTAGGGCACTCCTAGATTCTTGGTGTAAGTCCCACGCAACCTTGCACCTTTCTAATTTTAGTAATTTGGAATTACTTTGCCCAATTGGACAATTTAATTCCTGATGCCCGGGAATCTTGGACAATTGTTTGATTCTCGTTCGCTCCTGGCATGCTCCTACCCTTGGAACACCTCTCTGTAGTCTTCAATCTCCAATCCTCCATCTTTTGTCTCGTGAAATTCGAATTCTCCAAATCCATTGTAGTGGTTTTACCTTTAAATCCAATTTATTTTCAAAATTGAACTTAAGCCTTGGTAACTTCCCACACTCGTAGTAGACTCTTCTAGCTTAGTCAGTATGTCTTATGCATCCTTAAAAGGTTGACTTTGCACAGACATTCGCTAGGACTGACTAACTCTCTATTCCTTATTTCTCTCGGAATTACTAATTCTTTACATATACTTGCTTTGGAGACTTAGAATGATTCCAATTTCTAGTATTAGGGATTTTCCACCATCTAAGTTGGTTTTCCACCATTTTGGCATAGACTGACACCAAAACTCCCTTAACACTCTTTTTATGTCTTTTTCTTGAATATTTTGACTAATTTTCGCTATTTAATCGCGAAAAATGGACCCAGAGTCCTGAGTGCCATCTCGAGGGCTCACAGATGGGTAATGACTAGACCTAGCTTGTGCATGGTGAAAGCGGGCATGATGTTGACCCCACTCCCATCATCGACTAGGGTTTTGGGGATGATCTTATCGACCACCTCCACGTCGATTTCTACAGGATCGAAAGCCTCTCGGGCTTCCTTTGGTCCTAAGGGGGGATCAAGATCCGGCGCCTTAGGCTGGTCAGGGTCGCTAGGGAACGCCTCCGGTTCAAGCAAAGGGTCTGACTGACTGATATGTCCCACCAATCATGGGATGCGGGGGATAGTGGCCCCTTCCTTTAGTTGGCGCCGTAAGGCAGGGTAGCATTTACTAACTGTCCAAAAGAGATGGTTGCCTTTGCAGAGGCCAAATCATCCCACAGGTTATAAGGGGTAGAGGGGTTAGAGCCTTTCCGGGGCTTGGCCCTCAATCGGGGGCTAGTTGGGTGGAACGGGGTTCCTCTTTGAACAAATTGGAACTCGTTCTCATCCATCTCGGTGCGAGTGGGAAGGTTCTCATGGAACCGGACCTCTTTAGCAGTCTCCTTCAACGTGCTCTGTAGGTCAGAAAACTGGGGGGAGCCCTGAGACGAGTGTAAATGCATGCTACTATGGGAACTAGACTCCGACGAGTCGACGTCGTCGGGGTCCTCTAAGGGTGGGGGGTTAGTCTTGGCCCCCCCCCTAGTGACTACTAAGGCTGGTAGGGATTTTTGCATCATCTCCAGCTCAGGTGCGGTGGTTATCAGTAGAGTACTCCGGAATTCGGTGACCTCCGCGCTAGGTGGCGCACTCACGCTGATCAATCGAACGTCCTGAGTACTCTGCATTGACGGCATCGGAATGACCCCCTGCGCGGTCTGGACAGCCGAGGGGGCATTCTGGGTTTGCCGATGAGCCGCGTGGTCGTAGAACATGTTAGGGGGGCCGGCCGCCTCAAGAGGTTCGGAGAACCGTACTCCCCATTGGTTGTCCTGGACCTGCCTAACATAGTCATGTTTGGGTAGCTCGAGGGGAATAACCTTGTCTCGGGCCTTACAACGGACCGTGGGGTGGTGATCACCGCAACACTCACAGATCACGTTGTTCTCTGTCCAACACTGACCGGGTGGATGGCCCTTCCTACACGTGGGGCACTTAAAATGGCCAAACTGATCTGAAGAGGCGTTGTCGCGTACCTGAGGTCGAGCATTCGGATGCTGGTAAGGCTGTGCCGGCCCGCGCGGTCGGGGCGGGGGAAGGGCGTCCTTAGTCATCGGGCAGAATGGCGGCGTGTGGTTGGCCTGGCCGCAATGGTTGCACCACACTCCCGTGGAGTGTGTGCCGGACTCGTGGTATTGCGGAGGGGGTTGCTGACTCTGGCCCTTCACTAAGCAAGCCATCTGCTCTGCTAACTCCCGCACCGCTCGTGTCATGTCGCTGGAAACCTGTCGCATCTTTGTACGAAGTTGGTCAACAGGGGCGGTTAGTGATAAGATGGGATCTCGAGTGGCCAAGGGGTAAGCTTCCTCCTTGGGTGCAGAGGGGCGATAAGCTAGGGGGCTAACCGTTTGTTGGTAAACTGGGATGAAGGCTGGTATGGGGTCGATCGCTCGTCGCACCATGCGATCATTCTCCTTGTCGACGATCTCAATCTCCAGTGCTGCACGGATCGCATCTTCAAGGGTGACTGGTCGTCGGGATAAGATCTCTCGGATGGTAGGTGCTGAGTCGATACCTTGGATGAAGTAGTGGCGTATGGTGCCGTCGTTTAGTAGTCCCCCTACGAAGCGGGTACATACCATCTGGAAGCGACGGACGTAGGTGGTGATGTCCTCCGTTGGGCCCCGCCGTATGTCAGTCAGAGCTGTCAGCGCCTGCTGCTGTCCAATCTCAGGGCGGAAGTATCGAAGGAACGCAGCCTAGAGCTGCCTCCATGTCACAAAGGTCCGCGCCTCGTGGGAGCGGTACCAAGAGTAAGCTGCCCCGACCAGTGTATTGGGGAACCAGATAAGATAATAACCATGGTCGGTAACCAAATGGGAGATGAGAATCTCCTCAAATTTCTCGATGTGGGCCGCAGGATCATCGTCCCGAGACCCGGAGAATTTGGGCAAATGGTGGGGGACTGAAATTTCCCTTAGTCCCCGAGGTACCATGATGGGGAGCCCTCGGGGCAACATCATCGGGTCAATTTCGGGCATGAAGTCTTCGGGTGGAGCCTCTGGGACCTCAGGGGGCCCAGGCGGAACTGGAGGGTGTCGATCCCCCATCTCGGCGGATGCCTCTGGGGAGCTGTCGTGCTCCGAAGACTCTGGCGAGCTAACTCCTTCAAAGGAGCTGGGGGAGCTCACCTCTTCGTATGCTGATGATGTAGGCGAGCTTGGCTGAGCAGGGCGGGAGGAACTCCCCCCTATCTCCTTGGGCCGCAACACCCTGCCTGATTTGGGTGTCTCAAGGACCTTAGGTGGCATCTGTCCCTGGTATGCCAACTATGTGGGCCGATAAAAGTGATGTGCAATATAGATATAGAAAAAATGAACACAAGAGTCAACTAGACTAGCAAGACTAGCTACTGGACCTCTAATGGCGCTATCACGTGGTCGGCACAGATCAATGTGGTCACGATCTCGGCCGCGGTGGGGCGCACTTCGTAGAAGTAGGGGGCTTGCACCAGCTCGATGGTGGAGATAGCCTCCGCAAACTAGGGCCAAGTCTCAGCGTTGGTGAAGAATGTAGCGTCCTTGAGTCGATTTGGTCGGCTTCTCTTTCCCCGACTGGGATACTCGTGGTGTAGTGGATGGTAGCGGGGCTGGTGTACTTGACCGTCTCCTGGCAAGTAGTAATTCGAGGCGCGGTAGTCGTCCGCGTCTTGACACCCCTCACACACTAATGCGTACTCCGCAATGTACTGTAGCTGGTGGGCCGTGCCCAAAGTAGTAGGGACCAGTCGTGATGAAATCCTGCGGCAGCCGTCCAACGTCAGTGGACCAGTGCTGAGGTGCCCACACCGAAAGTCGTCCGCTTGTAAGTACGGATTATTGATGAACCGATCGAGGTCTAGGGGTGGGTCACCAAACCGGTATTGGGTGCCCGAATCGTCACTAAGAGGCGTCGGGGCCTCGTATCGAACGCCTATGAAGGGCAGTTCTAGCAAGGGCTCAAAGGTCTCGAAGCTTGGGTACTTCGCCTCGAAGCACTCCCTGGTGTATGCGCTCTTGAATCTCCACGTGGCTACTGCCACCTCCCAATAGGAGGCCAAGCACCTACTGATCTCAGCAATGTCTACTCCAAACCCCCCTCCTTGGATGGAGTGTGCATTGTGCAATGGAAGGGGTGTGCCGATTTGGAGAGATCAAGTACTGTCGTGCTAACCCGTTTCAAAACTCGAAAGATAATCCCAACTCTGCTGGTCCTCGCAGCAAGTCGGCGATCGATAACACCTTGCAGCTAAAGGGGTCGACCCACGAACTGACGGATGGTTTCCTTGGCGGCTTCCGGGGTAGATCCAGGAAGTCAAGTTGGAAAGCCTCCAGACATAAGCGGTACTCCTCTCCCTTCAATTAATTCTCATTACAGGTAAGTACGGTTTATCTAAGAATGGCCCATACTAAGTGCCACTCCCGGCAGACGCACCATCATGTGGGCGCTTCATTCCCATCCTTGGAATTAAGCGATCACAACCAGGCTCTAACGGTTCTACTACCTACGGGTGTCTAAGCGTCAATCCATTGTGCCTTCCAAGCAATGGATCTTTTTTACTATCCTAACTAAGGTTTGTTTCGTTCCCTTGTCCTACTTCTAATTGCGGCTTACTTTATGTGTTTCGTTCTCTTGTCCTACTTTTATGCTTTGTTCATCCTACTTCTACGTGTTTGGGTTTGTTTAGCCCGCTTTCCTTATGGCATTTCCTACCCCATCTCTACGCCTTTGTACCTTTATCCTATTCTACGTATTGGTATTTATCCTAACCTACCTCAACCTCTTTGTACATGTCTAGTCTACCTATTGGTATTCTTTTTGGGTAGATGCACACTACGCTATGCCAAAAGTGGCGCATATTTAGTCCATAGTCGCAGTGACTGGAGGAAATGGGTGGGAACCTGGTCCCGTCATTTGAATACTGGGCCCAGCCTGTCCGTTGATCTCGGCCGATCGGGCGCCTAGGGTTTGGCCCCCGCTTCAGTCTTCTGGGCCGTTGCAGCTGCTTGCCCCGCGCCATACGGCGTACTGTAGCTCGGTGGACGTTTGCGTGAATTTGGGCTACCTGGTTGTTAGCTCGTAGTTTGTACTGTAGCGAGATCATGGCAGCCCAGGGCAGAAGAGTGAAGGTCAAGTTAGAGGGTTCCCCTTTACAATAGGTCGTTCAAAACAAGGTTACAGCGCTCCGATTTATGCTCAGGCGCCTGATTTGTTTCCGCTTAGCAACGGCAAATCCTACACTCGTAACGAGTTTCACGATAAATATGGCTTGAATTGTGGGGGTATAAACCCGAAGCATTTGAAGCATCCAGACGATTTCATGGATGCGGATCTTTGCCAGTATCTTGGGCCTGTCGTGAACAAAAACGGACACCGTTATATGTTTTTGAGAAATGAAGAGGCGGTGAGGAAGCTTGAGTTGTTGTGGATGCAGATTCATCAAAAACATTGCTTGCTTTCGTCGAGATTAATTAGCCTTGGCATGGCCAGAAGATTCTACTGCCAGGAGAAGTTGAATGTGAAGCTCAATTGGGCCGCTTACGCGGAATGGACGAATAGCGAACAACTCCGACGACGACAGAAGTCAATGAAGCAGGGGAGGGGGGCGGACGATTATTTCTTCTCGGACGATGAAGATGGCAACTTTGACGGTGAAGACGGTGGTTCTAGTGGTGGGTCAAAGACTCTGAGCGGTTTGGATAGTCCCTCGTGGCAAGAGAGTTTTTCGGGTACTCGTCTTGGATACGAGGGTTTCGGAGGCCCTGGTGTTGTGAGTTCAGCTATTGATGCTTGGAAGAGCTATGGAGGGATGATGAGTGAAGAGCATGGGAGGATGGTGCAGTCTCTAACCCTAGAGAGAAAAGCAAAAGACGATTTTACCCTTGCAGATGCACGTGCAAAAGGTCAGATGGAGTTTTGTCTTGAGAAATTGTCTGATGCTCTTGGAAAACTGGATTCATTAGAGGAATTGAAAACGAGTGAGTTGGTGCGGATTTCTGAGAGTGGTGAAGGTCTGAAATGTGATAGCATTTTATTGGATACGTTGGCTCATGACATTGACGGTCAGAGAAAAGTTGTTGCTTGTTGCGAGAGCTGGGCAAGCGATGGGCAGTCTAGTTACTTGAAAGTTCAAGAAACAGAGTCTGGCATGGCAGCTAGAGTGACGTCCTTAGAGGGACGAATTCTTCAATTGAATCGGCATGAAGTAGCAGTCAAGAGCTGCATTACTCGATTAGAGTCAGGGTCGACCTTGTTCAGATCTGTGTCGCCACAGCCAATTTGTAATTTCCCTGTTTCTGATCAGAGTAAATGGATTGAGTTGGGTAGGTGTGTTTTCTGCGGTTTAGGGTTTGAACCAGTGTGGGTTGTTGTTCTTGGAACTTGTAAATGTGCATACCACCATATCTGCTGCAGGTTTCACTTTCAAGAATCCACCATGTGCATTGAAGAAAGTTGTAAGAAGGAGATGCACGGGGATTGGTGGGCTGCTCATGGAATAGTGAAGCCTGGAACGAAGGAGTTCCATGCCGTAGAAGTGAAGAACAGAAGACCATCCACAATTCACGGTGAATTCATTAACTTCTGTAGAATTTGTAGATTAGGGTTTAGGTTCAAATCGTGTTCAAATCTTGTTCAAATTTGATGCAAGCCAAATTTGGCAATCCACCCTTCAATGGTGGAATTCCTAATAAGACATAGAGTCTATAGTTACTGCAAATTATTGATTTCCTTCTTTGAATGAGTTGTGAGTCCCAAGCTGTTGAAGTCTGGAACAGCAATGTGTTTGACTTGGCGTTTGCAATGTTAGGGTTAGGGGTCTGAAATTACGTAGCATTCATTCAAGACCCTGGAGATCTTGAAAATGGTTGTGAGGGCTCCATTATTCTATGTTCCTTCTTCGATGTTCCTTCTTCGATGCTTAGGGTTTGATCTACCATACTCGAATCCGAACTTGGAGGTACATGTTCGTCCTGTCTGCTTTGTCAGTGGTACTTGAAATCATCCCTGACGAGATTTCTCAAGTGGAATTTTAGGGGTTTAGGTTGCAGAATATGGTGATGTACTTACTATGAATGTTTGCTGTACTACTGTTTGGGAGTCCCTAGTAGTGCTCGTTTTGTGCATGGCTTCTATCATATTTTCCATTCACGTTTTAGAAGAGTGCTGTTGAATTAATAGATGAGTTTAATTGACTAGTTTGTGCTGTATAGTCCCAATGAAGTAATTTTTGGGGGTCAATAGTCCATTGCACTCCATTGAGGTATCATAGAAGTATTCATGACTCCAATACAGTAGGTCCCTTGCTTGCATGAGTGCTTTGGGAGTACATTGTTTTAGAAGTTATGTAATTGGAGTCCTCTTTACAAGAAGGGAAGTAAATTGTAGTCCATTTCAATCGTATAAGAGTGCTTCTAGAGTTTGAACTCTAACATGTGAGTGTTTGTGTGTACCATAGAAGTCCCTGAAAGTCCAGTCGTAATCCACCTTCCACCGGACGAGGTTGAAGGAGTAATTTGGATTTACCAGTCCACAGAAGTGCCTGCAGCTTCGTTATCAAGTATTCCAGAGCTGCACAGCAGTCCACAAGGAGGTGGAAGCTCCAACCCGAGTCCATCCAGCAATTCAAAGTCCACAGTATTTGGAGACGAAGCTATGGGCAAGGGACCATCCTTGTGCGAAGGAGCCCCAAAAGAAAATTCATTTGCAGAAGTGAGTATTGCAGGATTGGGCAAGTTAGAAGTCAGCCCTCTATCTGGAGAGAGAGAGTCTGTTCTTCAAGGACCCCATATGAGAAGCAAAGGCCATAGAAAAAGTCCAGGATCCAAGGGTCTTGCGGGTCTGACTAGGCGAGAACCAGAACCTCCGATTCTAGCACATGGCCTAGAAACTGAGGAGGAGCACGATGAAGACTCACAAGATTGTGAGGATCAAGAAGCCGATGAAGCTTCAGAGAGTGACGATGGAGAGGGAGAAGAGAATGCGGAGGATTCAGGCGAGGAAGAGGCCACGGTTGATGTATCAGTGAAGAAGACCAAGAAACGTGGTAAAGGCGGGATGAAGAGGAAGAGCATTTCGAATTTGAAGGCAGTTGCGGTTGGAAATTCAAAGCGGAAGAAAGTACCTGTGGAAGCCCGGAAGTCAACTGCTAGCAATACGCGTACAGCGGCCAAGGTAGCAAAATGATTGCAGCAGAGGCTGTGGTACTCCAAGTAATCATTTTTAGAGAAGTGGGTACAGGTAAAATGTGCCATTTTCTCTTACTGATTTGGTATGACAAGTACTTCATTCAGATTTTGTTTTATTTATTTATCTTTGGAAGGCAACACATGTCTAAGTTTCAGGGTTCCAGGCTATATATTGGTTTGTTTTCCACAAGAGAGATGGCTGGGCAACTGTGCTTTCAGTTTGCTATTTGGTATTAGGGTGCTTAATCGAATTTTGAACATAAGTACTAAATAATGGTTGTAAGTTTCTTAAAACACAGTCATCAGTATGTACTATTAGCATGTAGCCCATGTGGAGTCGGTTACAAGGGAAACATGTTACAAGTAGTCTATTAGGGTGTTTTGGGAGAAGGTTCAGGGTTGTTGTGTAGGTGGAAGATGAGTTTGTTAGCTTCTGAGGTCCTTGCATAGGGCCTAGAGTTGATTTTTTGGCTCAAGGCTCCCAAACTACATTTATTTTTGTTTTTGTTTTTAATCTCACAGCTTAGCGGTTTTAGGGTCAACCAAGAAGAGAAATCACCAAAAGACACGAGGTAATTGCAAGAGATCAAGCACCACTGAGCCGATGGAGTCAGGCCATCGAGGAAGTGAGCAGACAAAAGTGAGGAGACCGAAGTAAGGAGTGAGGAGCATAGCCAACAGGATTTTGGATCCCAGACTCTGACGAGATATATATATTCTGTAGTTTTTATTCATTACTAGTGTGGTGTATTCTTCGTGAGCTTGTCTCTATTTGTCTGGTTGCAATACCTTCTGGCTTTAATTTCATGGTTGTTATTTGATGGTTGTAAATATTTATCGTTTTTGAATAGTTAGTTGTTATGATTGAATTTGGAAGTATGAATCTGGGTGAATGGACATTTTGCTCTTTGATTTATGGATTTGATTAGTGTTCAGACCTAGTTTGCAGTACAAGGTGCTACTGCAATTGGAAACAACACTTGAGACTTTTGCTCTTTGATTTATGGATTTGATTAGAGTTCAGACCTAGTTTGCAATACAAGGTGCTACTGCAGTTGGAAACAACACTTGGAACATGCAACGCTGTCTACCTGATCATGCAGTCTCTTGTGGAATTCATTTCACCAATCTCATCTTCAATCTCATTAGGATCATATACAATGCAATGAGAGGTTACATGTAGATTAGGCAAGTTGTGCACTTAGATCTCCAACGCTTATTGCAATTGAAGAGGATTTTTGGATGGCACTTGTCTTAGATTTCAAAACATATGTAACATAGGGTTAGAAGATGGGCTTATAAGGGGCTATATATGAGTTATTGTTGACCAATTTGGTGGGATTGTAGCACACCTATTTCAAAGTGTTTTGCCAAGTAGGATCTATTTCAAAGTGTTTTGCAAATTAGAAAATCCCACCCAAATATAGTAGTTACCAACCACTCAAAAGACTTATTTTGTTCTTCATTTTCTTGAGTACGGTACAAAGAAGAAATGAGATTCTTTGTATGATATAATTAACACTCACTTCTTAGTACACAATCCCCAATAACTATACCAAGTTTCATAAATTTAAAATCAATATTCTATTTTCAGTGATTTTTTTCATTTGATTTTCATAACAAACCACTAAAAAATAGTGGTGATGAATTTTGAAAGTTTTATTGCAAAGATTAAAAAACAAACATGTATGTATACATCTTGTCTCAAAGAAGGGTCTCCAAAAAAGTTTCCCAAGTTTCTCTGTAGAGATTTAAACGTTAGGGTCACAATGCCTTAATTATCTAAAATATTAATTAATTAATTAATTTTAAGAAAATAGACACATAGAATTGGGCCCACTCAAGTAGCAATATATAAAACATTTAGAACCCAACAAAAAAAAGGAAGGGATATAAGGGTTAATTCCCAAATTATATATATCCCCTACTATAATTAAAAAAAATTGGAAGGGATATAACCTGGATTAATTCCCAAATTATATCTATCCCCTACTATAAATAAATAAAATAGGAAGGGATATAATCTGGGTTAATTCCCAAATTATATCTATCCCCTACTATGAATAAAAAAAATTGGAAGGGATATAACTTGGGTTAATTCCCAAATTATATCTATCCCCTACTATGAATAAAAAAAATTGGAAGGGATATAACTTGGGTTAATTCCCAAATTATATCTATCTCCTACTATGAATAAAAAAAATAGGAAGGGATATAACCTGGGTTAATTCCCAAATTATATCTATCCCCTACTATGAATTAAAAAAATTGGAAGGGATATAACCTGGGTTAATTCCCAAATTATATCTATCCCCTACTATAAATTAAAAAAATTGGAAGGGATATAACTTGGGTTAATTCCCAAATTATATCTATCCCCTACTATGAATTAAAAAAATTGGAAGGGATATAACCTGGGTTAATTCCCAAATTATATCTATCCCCTACTATGAATAAAAAAAATAGGAAGGGATATAACCTGGGTTAATTCCCAAATTATATCTATCCCCTACTATAAATTAAAAAAATTGGAAGGGATATAACTTGGGTTAATTCCCAAATTATATCTATCCCCTACTATGAATAAAAAAAATGAAATGGGATTCAAAGTAAAGTGGGAATGAAGTGGAAAATTTATTTACAAGGAATTTAAGTTCTTGAAAGTTCAAACTGCCTAAGAGCCTTCAGAATGTAGTCTAATGAACATGAAGGTCTATTCAAATGGCTAAATATGATAAACAATGTTGAATAACCTCGACGTATTTAAAATTACTTGAAGCCTAGGAAAAGAATTTTGCGTTTAAGAAAATTTCATATCATGAAGTGCTTCCATGTTTTATTTTAAAATAGGAAGAGTTTGTTTAAAAGAGCATACACTAAGAGCCAAAATGTGGCCATATCTAATTGTTTAATGGTGTTTCTTTCTATCCATGTATTGGATAGAATAAACCACATTATTGCATAGCATGTCCATATTCCTATTTTCAATCACAATGACACAACTTTATCATCAAATTTTGTAGAATTCAACTTTTCCTTTTGTACATTTTAACTTAAATATTTTATCTAACTCCAATACTACACTATTTCACCAAAAATTATAGCCTTCATCGACATTGGGTTACTTCAAAATCTATAGTTTAATTAAATGTGCATAGGAAGGGGGATCTAAATTACTCATGAGCTTTCACCAACCGCAATTAAAATCAAAATGCCAGAACCAATGGCGGTCTAGCCAATTAGGTGGCCCAGTTAGTCCAATATGATTGGTTCTGGCCATGAGCTGGCTAAGGAGTTGGCCCAGCTGGCTGCCCATCGCCCTGGCCCCTGGGCATCTTCACCTGGGATCTTGTACAGCCTTTTTAAATTTTGACAATCGGCTCACCTGCTAACAGTGCTAAGTCGGCCATTTGGCCGCAGCTGCCAGGGAGCGCAGCTGGATTGAACCCGTGGTAAACACCTTTTTTTTTTTTTTTCAAATTTTTTTTTTCCAAATCTGAATTCATATTTGGATGGGGAGACCCCAAATTAGCTAGGATTACCCTTGACACAAACAAAAAAACCCAACAAAACATGGAGCAGCAAAACCTTATCAATCCATAGTAAAACAAGTTTTATCTACTAGGGGCTCAATTAACCTGTGCCACCTCACCTTGGATTACAGGATTTAGCGTCCTTCCAGGTTTAGGCTTACTCTGATTTCCAGGCTTGCTCATTCTCACTTCCCCTTTGCTGAATTGCTTATTTGGAAAGTGAAATTACATATTATTGTCACCAAGTCTAAGCAAGATGTCAAATTAATTCAATGATTAGAGATAAATTACTTGGAAGTAATTTGAATATTAGGCATGTTATATAAGGGTTGTGGTTACAAGTGCAGGTGTCAATATGTATATCCAATATCAATTGCTATTGGAAATATGAAGTTATATAAGAGGATTGAATTTATGTGACGCTCATATAACTACAAGCCCAATGGTAAGTCTATAATCACAAATCATTGAAATTGAAACTTTCTACTTGGTTTTTTTGTTTGTAACGTTCGTTGAAAATTTTTCATTGTTAAAGATGAATATCTTGTTCTCATATATGTAAAACCACATATTGTTAAATATGTCCAAGGATTTGGCAAGTTGGTAACTTTAGGAATATATAAATTTTACAAGGGTTAGCCTACAATGTAGTTCTAAAGTATGGTATTTAGGATAGGGTTTAGGGTTTAGGGTTTAGGATAATTTAGGATCTTATTTACAAATAGACATTGAATCGGAGGTCTTTTAAATAATTGGATTTAGGAATTTGGATCTAAACATTTTACAAATTTGTATTATTATTTTTGTAATTTATCATGTATTGTGTGTATATACATGAATATGATGGTATAATTACATTTAATTATGTAGGGTTCAACCAACAAGTTCAAAATTGGGTAAAATTCATTTAAGCCACATATGGATACGAAATCAATAAAGAATTAATAGTAAGGATTGAAGGGAAAAGGAGAATGGGAAAGCCAAATTTCCCAAGTGACATAACAACATTGAAAACGTATATATATATATATATATATATATATATATAAGTCTCTAAACTTCTTCAGTTGTATTAGTAAAAAATATTGTGCAAATTCATAAACCTATATAGCCTATATATATAGACCTTAAATAATTTGATAAGATTAAGGGTACAAGTTTAGGATATATAGTGAAATTATATTTGTTGCACATGCTACAATTTGGGCTTCAATGAAGGGTATATCCAAGGAAAACTATGGTACAAATTTGTAATGCACTATGGATAGTTTTGTTTTGACAACAAAATTCAAATTTTGAGGTAGGGAAGAAAAATAATAAAAGTATATCTAGAGTCTTTGAACACTTTCCTATAGGAGTCCATATTATACCACCCTTTTATAGCTACAAGGCTCTTGGTTCCAAAATCCTTTGTCAAAGACTTCTATGTTTTATATAGGTACACATACCTTAGCGGTATCTACCTCATTTTAGACTAGTGACATTAAATGTTTTAAAACTAATCATCTCTTAAAATATTAAGGTATGGGCAATTCTATGAAAACCGGTCATTCAATCAAATGAAAAGCCATTATGAGTAAGGCAATTGAATTACTTATCCTCCCTTGCTCACTTACATTGCCTTCTTTGGTTTGGAAGACTTCAAGGGTAAGATAGGATTTCCAATTTTAGATACTATGCAATTTCAAAAAAACTCCATTTCATATAGGTGTACTTTCCAATAACTCCAAGTTCTGAGAGTATACTTTGGTTCATTGAGCACACAATTTTGCATAAGGATTTGAATCACTTGGGATTTAGGGTCTGTGCTCATGGTATTAGGGTCTGTGCTTATATTTTAGGGTATGTTTTAGGGTCTGTGCTCAAGGTTTTAGGGTTTGTGCTTATATTTTAGGGTATTAGGGTCTACAACCAATTATACAACACATAAAAGACTTCTAACAATGAAGATTGCAAAAAAGACTACAACTTTAGGGCCTCACAACAAAGAGTACTATCACTTACAGATTCAAAGGCACAAAGTAAATGAACTGCATGTTGAAATTAAAAACCCTCTAATTCTTGAACTGGGCCAACACCCCTACTGCAATATAAGACTGTCCCTAAACAGTGAAGGTAGAACACAAGCTGGGCCCAAATTACTACTGTAGTATAACTATAACCCCTAATCTCTTAAGGCACAATACATAGAGACACACCCAAGCCATGAAGGGCAAAACCTTGAAGATCCTTTAAATAGTACATATAATCAAGAAAGGAAATTTAGGACTAATTCTCCTTTGAGTAATACAGAAGTCAAGGTCCTACCACTACAACAGCATTCACAACAAAAGCAGTTGTTGAAAAAGGCAAGCCTAAACAATACTTGGATCCAAAGATTTGAATCCACAAACATATTATGCATCCGATAGTCTTCCATTCAGAAAATGAGTCCTCCAAAAAGGCTAGCAGAGTTGCACCCTGGTGACCCTACTCTGTACAAAATGGGCACCAAAACTAAGTATTTCAACTGCATTGAAACCTAACACAAAAACCCTGGTGACCCTACTCTGTACAAAATGGGCACCAAAACTGAGTATTTCAATTGCATTGAAACCTAACACAAAAAGAAACACCTTGTACTGTGGAGGTTTACCCTAGAATGGGCCTCTTAAGCTGCTCTCACACGTAAGGGTATGCCCTGCCACATGGGTCGTAGTACGTGTTGGCATACCTTGAGGCCCCATGTGCTTGAGAGGGAGGGATTGATGGCGGGACGGCATCTTCCAGCAGCCCTTTCTGCACTACACGATCCATAGCATCCTCCGAATCAACCCCGCCATCCTCTGACTCACTCCCACCGTTACGAGGTGAACTTGCATGCTCCGAGAAGTTCATGCCACTGTCGGAGTAAAAACTCGCCTGTTGAAGGCTGTCGAAGCCAGTACAGGATGCAGTCTCCTCTTCGAAAAAAATGAGAGTAGCACTCTCCATTTCCCGGAACTCCATGATTGCAGAGTTCGTCCAAAGTAGCTTCTGACCAGGGCCTGTGCGTAGCAGAGCCTTCACTTCATCTCCACCGAAAAAAGACATCTTCCCCTTCCGCCTTTCTACTTCTTCATCGACCCGTTCCAAGTAATCACGTAGTTTGGTCTTCCTCATTGGCAGTGCGCTAGACATGGTGTGGCGGCCTGTCCACAAGATAAAACTGCCTAAGCACACAAGCGGAGTGGGCGCTAAACAAGTACGTGAGCACAGCGCCACAAAACAAGTGAGAGCTACGAGTGAGGAGCCCTAAACTGTTCACTCCAATGCCTTATACTTCTCAAGGTCGTCTTCCTCACCACCGAGGCCATGAAGAACAGTTGTGGGTGATAAGACTTCTTACTTTGAAGTGCATTAATCCTTAATTCAAAAACATCCCACATTAATCATAAAATCCATGGTTCAAAGAGTCAAGTCTACATTATCACCTAAATCATTTCTAAGGAAGCGGCATAGTGTGGGACTTACACGGTGGTACAGTAATAATGAAGTTCTTAAGTGAATTCAAAGAGGAAGCTAGTACAAGGCAAGGTAGTAATCATACTTGTCAAGTCCATATTCTTCAAGACCATGAAACTCCATTCACATTGTACAATGAATTTGAATTGAATTTCACCCCATTCCAAATCACAAACTCCTGCACCTTAAGAAGTATTTTGAAGAAGTACCTGAACAAACAGCCAAAAAAAGACATCAAAATGGGCAGAACAAGCGGAAATGTCAGTCAAAACCTTCACAAGCAACCCCAATTTCAGTCACCCTAAACCCCCAATTTCAATCTCATTCAGAGGTTAATCCGGGCATGCAGGGATTTGAACCCTGATTGCATCCAAAAATGCATGCCCCCCCCCAAAATCCCAAAGTGAAGCCACCCTGGAACGCTCCAAACGACCGCTCCCCGAAATCCCAAAGTGAAGCCAACCCTGGAACGCTCCAAACGACCGCCCCCCAAAAATACCACCCCTCGTGAACTCACCCACCCAACACCAAAAATTGGCACTTGTAATTCCAGTGTTCAGTCATCTGCATCATCATCTGCAGCTGCTAGCACAGACATTATTTGTGTCCTTACTGCCTCTGGTAACTCGTACACCATGTCGTTACCACTAACGCGGTGGTCTTTTGGAGGCATAAGAAACTTCACTGCCCGAATATGGGCAGCATGCAAGTAAACCAAATGGGAATTCTTCAATAGCACGTAAGAACTTTCAGAGTGACCCCATCTTTGATAGTAGTGTCCGCCAACAATCACATCTCCTTCCTCAATATCAGTGCCCCACTCACAAGTAAAATCAGCCTTAGCGTGATGCATAGGTTTAGTGATTCGGATGAGCCAGAAAGGTTGTCCCTCATTGTTGTCTGCTGCTGCGTTAATAGCCACATTGTCCCCAATTTCAAGAGTGGCAGCCATTAGCTCTCCGTCATCTCCCCATTGCCAAACGCCATTCCAATTGTCAAGCATGCAGCTTCTGACAAATTGTGTGTCAATTGGTTGCAAGTACTTTGCTTCCCATGGTCCTGTCCAATGGACATTAATACATCTTGACCACAGATCGTCAGTACAAAATGAACAAAAACAAGCCAAAGGCTTAACCATGATTTGGGCTACCTGGTTCTTATTCATTGCCATAATAGAATGTATTTTGCGCGTCCCATGCACAACGTCACATTTGTGACTATTATCACGCAGTGGCTGTACATCGGACTCCAGTATTTCCCAGAAACACCTTGTCATTGGCTTCTTGCGACCACTATAAGTACTGTCCACCCTCTGCCCCAAACGACTTTGCAAGAAAACAACCACATCTTTAGCACACTGCAACTTACAACCATGAGACTTCAGTTGTTCTCTCCGAATAAAAGACTTTATAACTGCACCTGCTCCATCATGGGGACCCTTGCCGTGACCACTACCAAAGAAACACCAAAGCATGGAGCAGCCATTCGTCATATTGGGATACCTGGATACAAAATACCAAGGCCTGCTACTCTTAAATTGGTTAGCACATCCGTCACTCCACACCCAATGTTGCTTTGGTATAAATCCAGATTTGGACATGTAATCCCAATGCACAGCAAAGCAATATTGTATGAACTCTGAATCATGATGCTTATCATCGGAAATGTAAAAATGATACTCTGTAAGAATAAAGGAATCTGGATCAGTTGGGTCGGCATCTGGATTGTGACGATAAGAAATGTGTACTAAAATACTCACCTGATACGAATGCCAGTGCATGCTTTGCACTTCATTTTGAATTTCAAACTTGTAGTTTTCAGCATAGTCAACAATAGACACTACCGTGTCTTTAGGAAAAGATTTACAGCACTGTTTGAACTGCTTATCCTCCCACCTAGTGTCGTAGCACAGGAAAGCACAATTCCTTCTCTAAGGTGTTAGAATGCACTAAATTAGCCTTAAAGTGACTCGTGTATCGTTCCCAAGAGATTTGGTCGAAAGTTGACGAAAGACCGGAATACGTTAGTGGTTATCACAACAAAACCCAAGCAAAAGACTGATCCGGTTTGGGTCTCCAACGTTCCTAAGATTTCCTTGGACCTGATTACCAGATCAATCCTTTATCCTTCCAAACTAAGTCTATCTATCTATACCCGTATATTCACCACCTTGATGCTTACGCTCACTAGATATGGGACTAAAGACCGGATACTAGCAGCTGGTCCAGTCCCTAGTATAGTAACCAAGTGTAAGTTTTACCTCGATAACAAGAGGGATCTGCTTGTTTGGGCGTTTAGGAAGGAAGCTTACTCCTACCCTTCAAGTTTTAAAGTGTCAGAAGTTCCACTTATAAGTAACAAGAAACTACTACTGCAAACAGACCGGAATACCTCACAACTGGACCGGGACTAATCCGACCCAGCAGGTCACGCAAGCACTCCTGCCTAATCCTAACAAAGGCTACAACGACGGAATAACCAGTTAGTCTAATCCCTGGTAGAATAAGGGCGGTAGCTTATGCAAGAGAGTTGAATTTCCTCACTTAGTCCTTCTTTCTTCTACAGAGACTGGATCACCATTCAGTTGGCATTTGGCCGGACGCTCCCGATCTCAAACCCAGACTCTACAAGTGTCTATCTCTATCAAATACTCCCTATACCTGTTGCAGAAAGCACTGTGGGATCCTGCACAAATTCCCTATCAAAAACCGAATTCACTTTAAGTCCAGAGACCGGATAAACTGAACATCCGGGCACACACTTATCCACACAAGGTTGCAATCCTAACCATCACCATAAGACTTTGACAAGGTCCCATGCACACAGTCCACTTTAGAGTGAATCAGAAAGGTTCTGACTTGTATTTGCAACACAAAAACTTGTGAAAGTAAGATAACATAATGCGCGCCCGGATTCAATTACGAACCGGGTTTAAATACTAAACTGCAAGAAAACCTAAAAGTGCAACTGGAATCAACACCAGCCGCCAAGAATGCCACATCGCATTCCTCTACAACTTGGGTAGGTTGACTTCCACAAAACTACAAAAATACCAACAAAATAGGATCACAGATCCTACATATCTGGATCCGGTCTAAGTTCAAAAGTTCCTAACCTAAATATAACTTGGTTTAGCCGCCTTCCTATCTACCTGCAATTAATGCCCCCTATTTCCTCGCCTTCTTGAGAGGCGACGCACCTTTCCGGGTTGGCTGTTTCTTCGGAGACCGGTACATCTTGATGGGCTTGGGTTTCGGTTTGGTCTTACCCCGCGCCCTGGCCCTGGTCTTCGTGGTCTCTGCCAATGCCTGGTCCGCATCTGAGTACTGTTCCGACTCATCACCGGAGTCGGTCTCTTCCTCCGAGTCCTCATCTTCCTCATCTGACTCCTCTTCCTCTTCATCCCGGGCCTTCCGCTTCACCTTGGATGTCTCCGCGGTCTTCTTCTTGAATCCGGTGATGGGCGGGTGGTGCACTATCTTGCTTTGCGGGGTTTGCTCTCCCACTTTCTCGGCAGTCCGGGCTGGTCCCTGGCTTGGTGACCCGGATCCAGATCCGGTCTTCAGTATAGAGCGGACCTGCACCGTTGCCTTTGCTTCCCCTCCGGTCTTTGGTTGTGTGATGACCGTGGGTGATGACTTGCTTGGAGAATCATCCAATAAGGTGATGAACTTGGTCTTCTCCCTTGGTGGTGTAGTTCCCCGGATTATCTCCCTCAACACAATCGGCTTGGGTTCCGGCTCCTTGGTCTTCTCGGGTTGAGAAACCCTGGGTTCTTCAATCCGGGCCGGTGGGACAGGTTCCTCCTCCACTGCGTCGGTCCTGGTTCCCTCTTCCTTCGCCGGTTTAGATATGCCGGCTTCTACCTCGACAGCTGCTGGTGGTGGCTGATCCTTCGGCTGCTCCTCCTCCATCTTTGGCTCTTCCGGTCTTGAGACCGGAGCAGAACTACTTGGACTTCCGTGACTACTGACCGCCACTTCTCCAGCGCTGCCTCCATCTTCTTGTTGTAGGCCACTAGAGCTGTAAGCATCTGAGGACCCACCATCTTGCCTGCTTCCAAGACCTTCCTGTTGAAAAGCATGGCTTTGTTGACGACTTCACCCGGATGCGTGATGAACTCTCGGATTTCTCCGAGTGTGTTCCGGGCCTGCGTGGTCAGGCGTCTCTCTTCATCTAGCTCCTCCTGAGTGTGATGGAGCTCCCTCCTTAGGGCTGAGACCTGATTTGTTAGCCGGAGTACCTCCTCTCTGTCCCGACTATCATGAGCCTCCTGAATCAATTCTTCCAACACCTCCATGATCTTGGAGGGGGGAATAGAGCCTAAGGCTTGGCTTATGGCCCGCAATAACCCTCTCTCCTCTAGGTGGTGCTTTCTGAAATCCTCTAGGTCTCGCAGGATCCTTAGCAAGGGATCCTGTTCCCAGACCGGATCTAACCTCTGGGCTTCCCCGGCTACTATAGGGGTTTCTAGAGGTGGATCCTCTCTTCCAACCTCCGGAACCTTATCTACCTCCTGTGTGCCTCTTGATGCCCCTCCTGACTCTCATCCTCGGAGTCCTCCTCATCTTGGTCATTTTCAGCTTCCGGGTCTGCAATCTCATACTCTATCAATGCAGCCCCTACCTCGTAAGCTTCCATCTCCTTTTCTCTCAAGAGGTCTAACGAATGATACAGATGAAACAGGAATGGTGAAATGGGAGAGGGTTTAGATTTCCCAATTCCTTTCACCATTTGGTCCATCCGGTCCCTCATAACTAACCCCCAATCTATCTTCCTGTCTCCCGACAGTGCACCAAAGACGGTGTTGGCTACGGTGACCGTAATCCTACTAGGTCTATCCGGGTTCAAGATCGCCATCATGAACCGCAGTAGCCTCTTGTATCTAGCAGACACACACTCTGCTACTGTAAAGCCGTCCTTCGGGTTGGTGGGCCTGCGGAATTTCCCCTGGTGGAATTTGTCCGTCCGGGTGCCCGTCGCATCTCCTCCTTGCTCGAAGGCATACACCTTGCGCCACATCGCTGCACTCCACTCCTTTGGCAGCGCCCGGACCGTCCCTTTCCACTCGTTGGTCTGGCCGGCCAGTAGCTCCTCCACCATCGCCTCATCCTTCAGGTTCCAGGGATGAGCCATGAACCCCTCGCAGCCCATCTGCCTGAGGTCTTCCTCCAGCTCCCTCTTGTCTTGTGCGTCAGTTGGCACGACCGGATTCACATTCCGGAAGGCTAGAATCCTTCCTTCCTGCACCTCTTCTGCCATCTCTTACTTGACGCCTACACAATCTAGGCGCGGTCCAACTTAACTAAACCTCCCGCGCTCAAGAACCTGTCGGCTAGCGTAGTGCTACTCGCTCAACTATGTACCAGACCGGATTGACAGTTTATCTATCCCTTCTCTCTGTCTGTAGACCGAATACTCTATCTCTGGCCGGAAACCCTTTCTCGAACTGCGTGCAAGAAAGTGGCAGGACCTGGCCCTGCTTCCCTGGTCTTATACTTTTTCCCCCGACATTAATTACTGACCGTTAGGTTTAAACCAGTCTGGTCACGTGGGAGAGATCCCGACGATCTCTAGACTCGGTAGCCACTCATTACCTATCCGGTCTCGGTCACTAGGTGGGCGGAATCCGGGATTTCATATGCTGTCCCTTAACGTAGTTTCTGGTTTACGGTCTAGGGTTTTCCGGTTTCCGGTCTTGGTCCCAATTATGTGTAAAAACTAAGAAAACAACAAAAAAAATGGGGATTGAATAGATCCCTCTTCCCGTATTTTGCTTAAGAACCTGCTTAGGTGAATTCTAGGTTGCCACACCTAGCTACAAAGTTGTGAGTCACAAATGCCTGCAGCTTAGGCTTCAAGTAATCCAAAAAAACATCAGAGGTGGTCTTCTTGTATACCAAGTTCAGCTTTTTCAAGACCTTCCCTTTTTTGGAAATAGTCTCTTCCAAATCAAACCTCCTCCACTCCATTAAATTACCCTCCGATCCCTCAGACTCATCAGGACAAAGAGGCAGAATGCCTACCCCACAGTTTTGGCACTGGCCATATAAGCAATTCACATTATGCCACTCATCAAATTCTCCTTTGGGGCATACTATGGATTCCCATAATTGAGTTAAGCCTTTATATTGGATGCAAGAAGCTTCACATTTCTTATCTGGAGAATGGTTGCATCCCAGGGTGAGCGACTTACCTTCTCGCATCTTGTTTAGAGCTACTCGCAGCTCATCCCCCTCAACATGATAAATACAGCAGCAAGTATTTCTTTCACTTACCTTTTTCACATGAAAAGGCTTCAAAATTCCAAATGCACGCTCTGCCACTGATACTCCAGGGAAGGTTACTGCAAAGCGCAAGTAGAATTGTGTCTACATGACCACAATTAACTCAAAGTTAGTATGTGATCAGTCAATGGTGTCCATCCTAGTACTTCAAGGCTTCACCTAATTAAGTAATGTAAAGCAGTGCACACAGTTAGTCCACTGATATGGACTTCACTACTAATCTCAATAGACTTCAAATGAAACTCCAATCTTAGTTACGCACTTGGGTGTAATTACAGTAGACTTTACAACACTTATATTGGACTTCTAAGTACTAGGCCTGCACTTCAGACTATTTTATATGAACCCTTAAAGTACTGATCGTGGACTTTGCAGTAGTCATACTGCTGTTAAGAACTGCACAGTACTCATACTATAGTCATACTGTGGAGCATAGTATAATTCACTCCACTTCCTACACTCCAAAAAACACAAAGGGACTTCAAAGGAGAAAGTTATGTACCTAAATACTCAAACTGTGGATAATATGACTCTCCGCTGCATGAGAAGGACTCAACTGTAGACAACTGAGACAATGTTTTCTTCAAGTGCCTTCTATGCACTAAGTGTAAGGACTATTACATGACACTAGGAACACTTAGAAAACATATCCTCTACTATGCACATTAGTTACCTTAATATGTACAAGTCAAAGACCTCTCATCAAATTAGTCTTGCCTATGTAGATTTTAATACTCTTTTTAAATACTAAAGGTGGTGAAAGCACATACTATGGACATCACCTAAGCAATATCAAACACAAATTGTGGTTTCAGGTAAGCATTTACCTGTGTTTCCTGTAGGTAATGTGTCGGCTTGGTGTTGTAAACACCTGGTGACAGCCACTTTCGAGTTACGTCCTTCTTATTGGGTGAGACTCGGGTCTCCACCACCCACCATTGAATGATAACCGCACGTTCTTCACTGGTCAAACCGTCTATGCGTTTCTTACGCACTACCAGCATGCATACAAAGTCTCCGTTGTTGTTGATCACTTGCCGTCTAGTAATGGCTGCTGTAATATTACGATGGTGAACTCCTAATACTCTACCTACTTCTCTAGCCGATGAATGCCCCGTCCCTGCAGTCACTGTAGCATCCAGAATTGCGTGCTTTGTTGCCAACTTTGTGGCACTATTCCCTCTCTTCACCAGGTTTAGGCGAGCTGAAACACCACCCACGACCTGCTCATATGCTGCCACAACCTTTGAGGGCAAAACGTGATTAGGAAGATCATGCAATACTTTCTTGTGATCTAGGACTCTCCGCAGGACAGATTTCCTGCTTGGCCCTGGACAGGTAGCCAATTTCTCACTAATAAAATTGGCAATAACAAGTGCAACCCTACGTTCCTCTCTGTCTACCATATTGTCAAGCCCACCGCTAGCAAGATCAAATTCAAAACAGTCACCTAACTCACACTCTCCTTCACTGTTACTATCAAGTCTAAGTGTACTTGCTTCACCCTGCCGTATACGTGACTTGGCTTTTTTGGCATTTTGAGATGCCAGTCGATCTGTCTCTTTGGCATAGCCTAGTTTTCGCTGCAGAGATTTTTGAGCGTCCTGCAATGCTCGATCTTGTGGAGGCAATCTTTTACGGCCACCTCTCTCATCCCGTATCTTTGCCGATCCCATCAAAGTCTCCCCTCCTTTGCATCACCAAACAATATACACAAGATCAATAAAAAACAGTCATACATACAAAATTCTCCAGATGAAATATAACTACAGCCTCATACTTAGAAGCAAAACTAGGTACATGCAAGCAACCTCTTCCCTAGGCTGTAACCCTAAGTAACTAAGTTTTTCAATACAAAAGTTAAAATCTAAAAGAAATTATGCACAAGCTTTGGCAAACAACTTACCTCGCAGGTATCGACAATTCTTCTGCCTAAGTACGTGCTCTCTCAAGCTCCAGTTCGGCAAAAGTTGGGACTATCAATTCTGCTGCATGACAACGTGCAGTCTTGTCTTACAACCCTGGCTCTTATTTAAGCCACAAAACCGGCCAAACCCTAAACCCTAAGCAGGTGCAACAAATCACTAGCCTCGTGGACAAAAACCCAACCAAATACAAGAAGCTACTTACTGCATGACAGTGACCTAAACCAAACTTTGTAATACAGAAGCTTTAATCTCTAACAAATTTTGCTGTAAATGAAATACCGAAGGTCTTACAAAGCAGGCATCAACAATTTCTTCAGTTCCATCTCCTCCAGTCACTAAAGTTGTAGTTGCTTAAGCTCCAGCATGTAGACAACACAGAAGTAATGCACTTCACGAATTTGGTTCACAGAATCAGAGGAAGTGCGGATGTAGTGGATCCTAAACCCTAACCCCGTTCCATTCAATGTGCAAGCCTTGGAGCGTAAACCCCTAACCTATGAATGAGAAGCAATACACCCGCCACGAAATTCTTCACAAAGCACGGTGCACCCTAAACCCTAATCCCAAGACCTTCAATTTTGAATGTTCAGTGGATAACCACTAAGTCCATGATAATTTGATTTTGCATCAATGCTGACCCCAATCCTGCTAACTCAAATCTTCTTGAGATGCAATTGAAATCCCAATATACAAGTAAAACTAGTTGAGTGGAAGTAAGCGCTTGACCCGCAACACCATAGTTGGCCTTCCTGAGCAAAACTTGAGATACATTCTAGGGCTGAACGAGAGTGACGAACTGCAGCCCTAATCCTCACTTCAATCGACACCGTCCGCGTGCCAGCAATCCTCACTGTCCACGTGTATCGGGCCCCCGGGTCCCGTATCGGCCCCCCAGGTTCTGCCCTGCCCAACACAGGCTGCTTGTCACTGCACTAGGAAAAAAAAGACAAAAATAGGGATTTCAAGAAAATACCACCTTAGATAAACTCTTAGTGTAAATAATTAGTGAAGACAACATATTGAAATTTCAACTTTAAGTGTGCTAAATTAACCCCCAAAATTTAGTGGCTATTCTGGACATGCAATAGTCCATATCTACAAAATTAAGTGTCCAATACCCTAAACCTTAATCCTAAATATTTTACCATATATAACCCTACTTAAATACAATTCCTTCTTTTGCAAAATATTTGAATTCTTTATTGATAATTGAGTCTTTATGGTAAATGCTGTGGACTATGACAGTATATAGAAAGTCCATATAAAAGTCCTTTACAAATAGAATATGAACTATTTGGACAAGGTTTCTTTTGCAATGCATAGATAACCAAGTATACAACATGAAAATGAGTCCTTTTTTATATTGCACAACTTGTCCCTATTTGAAATTACAGGAATTCCAAAACATCCTACTGAATTATGGACTGTGACAGTCCATATTGGTACAACGTAGTGTGCATCTACCCTTTTATCTACACTACGTCTTCGTCGTTGCTTGATTCTACTCTACGTATTTACTATGGGTCAGGGTCTATTCTACTTTATGTATTTGAATTGAGTACCTCTACTCTACGTATTTGTCTTGGATCTATTCTACTTTACGTATTTGAATTGAGTACCTCTACTCTACGTATTTGTCTTCATTTCATTCTACCCTATTCTACGTATATGTATTTGTCTTAGTCTAATCTACGTCTTCTTCTACTCTAGGTGTTGGTATTCCTTCTTCTTCTCCCTATTCTTAGTTGTGGTTATCTTCCTATTTGTATTTGCTAATTGCCGGACCTTAATCCTACTTGGAATGTAGACCTTTCCACTAACTAATCTCCTATTGCATCAATTAATTCAAATCAGGAGTAGGGTTAGATGCCCACCTCCGCTCCGTGGATCCGGTCCTCTTCACTCCACGCCACGTCCATCATCGCCATGTCTTGGTCCCGGCTCTTTTTATTATCCCTTTCCGGGTGCTCTTACAATTAGGTCTTTTTTGCAATGGCTCCTTAGCTCAACTAGTTTCTATTCTATCCCTTCAACTACCTAATTTCTACCTTTCTCCCAAACTACCTAATTTCTATCTTTTTTCCCTAACTACCTAATTTCTATCTTTTTCCCTAACTACCTAATTTCTATCCTTTTCCCTAACTACCTAATTTCTATCCTTTTCCCTAACTACCTAATTTCTATTTTTCTTCCCTAACTACCTAATTTCTATCTTTTTTTTGTAGGAACCCCTGTCTCCCCGAACCCTTGGCCCCCCGAACCCCTGGCTCCCCGACCCCCTGGCCCCCCGACTGCGGTACCCGGCTGGCGGCCCGGCTGGTTGGCTGCGGTACCCGGCGCAGGACCTGGCTGGCTGGCTGGGGCTCTCGACTGGCTGGTTGGGGCTCTCGGCTTGGCTGGCTGGGCTGGTCCAGCACTTGGAGACTTGCAATTGCTGGCTTTTTGAGTAGAATTAGGTACCTCTCTAACAAAGGAACAATTGATGTGGCCCAAGGGTTTCACCCCAATCGATGTTGGATGCTAAACGTTGACTTAGTGCCAACCGTGTTGGACACTAAATGTTGAGTCTAGCTCAAGAGGGAGGTTTTTTGACACCCTGCTAAGACTTAGGGGGGTCCAAAGCTCCGCCGTGAGAGTGAGACGTTTTGACATGTGACTAAGACTTTGGTTCCTTAAGAAGGGTGGGGGTTCATAGCTTCGCCGTCCCCTATGGGACTAAATTAACCCCGTGACTAAGAGAAGAGGGAGAAGGGAATGGTTACACAACTTATCTATTCTATAGTTCAAAGCTTCGCCGTCCCCTATAGGACTAAATTAACCCCGTGACTAAGAGAAGAGGGAGAAGAGAATGTTTACAAAGTGCAAGCATACGTTCGAAGTCACCTCCCAAGTTACCCCTCGGTTCCTCACAATACTCTCCCACAACAATCCTCAATGGTACACAACACAATGAATAATCAAGTTTAGATTGCAACAAGTTCCACCACTTGGGGGGGTCTCAAGTCCCCAAGTAAAAAAATCACACTTACCAAAGGGTGTAAAAACCCCAAAAGACCATCAAAGGCTCCCTTGGCATCAAAGGCCAAAGGAAATCCGGCATAACCCGGGCCCAATAGTCCTCCTCCCTTAAATGGGTAGGAGTGAGAAAAGAGAGAGAATGAGAAGAAAATGTCGCCCCTTTTATACCCAAAAGGGAGCAACCCCCCCCCCTTAATCTACTAAGAATAACTAGATGAGGGAAATTAGGAGGTCCGTACATGTTTACCCCTCCCAAATCTAATTATCCACCTAAAATCTACACAATTTGAATTGGGAAATTCAAATCTTACCTAACCTCACAAGAACTTGCAAAACCGTCTAATTTACCTTCCCCAAAATCTACAAGTTCTCACATGGGAGAAGTTCCCATGTGTTCCCACCTACTTAATTTGAAATTACTTATACCAAAACACATGAGCCACCTCCACTAACTTTTTGAGGTGGTAGTTGCTCCCACATGTGCCTGAAGTTCCCCACACGTTCCCTACGTGTTCCCCACGGCTAATGGGTCCCAAACTCCCCAAAAATGCATTGGGGGGCCTAAAACCCCCATTTCTTCTCCATGTGCTGTCCCCAAAAGGCTAACTTTTGGAGTTTAGCTCCAAATGGCAAACGGATTGTGCCATTGGCTCCAGAAGGCCATAATTAGCATGAGGAGAACCCCTTACCCCTTAAACTATGTCCAAATTCTTGAGGAATCTTAGCGTAAGCTGGGATCCAAGTTGGGATAAATTCCCAACTTTTGGAGTTTAGCAATTTTGGACCCCAAACCTTCGCCAATCTTCCAAGTAGGTGGAAGGGGGTAGGAATAGACCCAAAATAGGCTCCGTTCCGATGTCGTATGGCCCCGGTACGCCGGTCAACCGCCGCTTTTGCCATTTAATTTGTCAGTTGGGGAGGAATGTTGCCGATTTGGGATCTTCTGACTATCGTTTTGTCTTGAAACTTGGGGAAGCGCTCCGTTGGTGTGAGACCGCCTCGCCGGATTTTTAGTGGGATTTTACCGCACTTTGGGATATTCTTTCGAATTCCCACCCAAAGTCCATCGCGGTTGACCGTCTGGGAAAATATCCAAACAATGTCGAAAAATCCCCAAACTTTAGAGGGGACCACCCATGGGATCCCCCCACTTGGATGCAAATCTGCATCCCCACTGCGTGCTCCTAGAATTAGGAAATCGCCCGGTACCTGCATTTCAAGGTTAGTATTTTATCCGTATTCTCTTCGATGCTATGGGGAGTGGGGGATTCCTCCTAGATCCCCCTATGAGGACTTCCTAGCCTAGACAGGGCCTTCTTAGGCTTCTTACCCTAATTCTGCACATCTCCATCAATTTGGCGTCTATTTAGCTAAGACCGGGCCCGTTTTGGATGTAAACTATCCTCAATCCCACCTAATGACCAAATGGCACATTGGTATGTGTAATGCCAATATAGGTTTAATGCCCTTTTGTGGGTGTTATGAGCCTAAATACGCCTTAGTTTATGTATAAATTCGAAAAAAGAACCCGTGAGTCACAGGTGACGAATCGGGGACTCACACACGGCCTTCATCTTCTAGAGCCCGCCCCATCCAAGAAACTCCATCAATCGGTACACGATTGGCCGGTCTCTTCCCAACTCTAAATATGACCGAGCGAAGGAATGCACCTCCATCCTCAGAACAACCCGTTGCACCGCCTACACGCACTACTAATCGACGGTCGTGGCCACGTGAAGAAGGCCCTACCAACGAATGTATGAGTAGAAGAACACGTAGAAGGCTAAGAAGGGAAGAAGCGGCGAGTATACCATTTCTCCGCAAAGGTCTTCTCCCTAGACCAACGGGGCCCAGTGTGGATACCGCTGGTGATGGAATAGGGGGGCGTCCAATCCGCAGATTGGCTTCTATTGTAGGTGAAGGCTCAGATAGCCCTGACAACTCACCAAGCGAAGTCGGTAGGGCAACGTCCAATCATGATGATGAATCCATGGGTCCTAGTATAGGTGAAGATGGTGAAGTTCCGGGAGATAGTGATTATAGAGGGACTCGTAGAGGTCCTCCACCTGCACCTCAAGACAACCAAGCAACCACGCGAGAGGCTGCTGCAAGGAGCATGGCTCTTAATCGTACACGTGCAAGACGTTGAGAGCATCTAGGGAAAAAATGTCTCCATGTCATCTTATGTAATACTGTGTAAGGCTGAATACCTTGCATGTGAAATTCGGCATTAATTATAAATACTACCCATGCTTCATGTGCTCATGTAAGGCGCGTGGGTAGAAATTTTTTATCTTCACATGTCACAAATTCTACAACACAACAAGTCAACAACGGATCCATTTATGGATATTTGTCCCAAGAAATGGAAATATTTGCTTTGTCGTTTGCCATGTGTTCTATACTCTTAAATTTGGATTCATTCTTCGAAGCTGGTTACCTACATGCTTGGATATTTTGAGATCATTATGGATTTTGCCATGTACAAGAAAACAAATGTAATCTGGAATATGGAGAAAATGATTGAAAGTACTGAATTAACATGGCATTAAGTCCAAAATTTGCGAAGGGACAGAACTACTCACAAATCCACTCACCGGAATCATACTCGAATGGAACAAAAAGATTTACATATATTTATTTCAAAAAGGAGTTAGTACAAAATTCAGTGACGCAAAGTTCGTGGACTATATTGTGGTAAAAGCAAGTACTAAGGTACGTCTACGATTACATTGCCACTAAAATACTATTCTCTAATCTTCATTCCTTGCTTGTTCTTGTAGAAGTGCTTGCTCCTTGCGGGCCTCGCGGTAGCAATCCACGGGTGGAGTCCAAAATAAGGGGGCGCCACTAATTCGTCCCACGGCGTACGTAACCGTGCGTCGTTGTAGTGGGTCCTCTTTGCACAATTCGCCCAATGTCGCTTGAAATGTACCAAACGCTGTATGGTCGGGAAGCATTTGCGTATTTTCACGGTCTTTCTTCCATATCTTCTCCGCAAGCTTCCCAACAGCATATCCGTCTATATGTATACTAACACACGGTGCCCCATCTGCACGAGTGGGAGATACCGAAGTGCCCGCCTCTCCAGGAACATACATCAATTCAGGGGCCACCCACCAACGTTTCTGACGTGTAGCCCGCATTTGGCTTCCGCATTGAAACTGGTACAAAGAATGGGTTTCTTCATTGATACGACTAGCCATTCCCCAATCACATAGCCCAATCCACACTGTTCGCCCATCATCATTCGGAAAATGCAACATGATGTTTTCTGGCCTGATGTCGTTGTGGAGCACCGAAGATTGTTGCACCGCATCCACGATGCAAATTAACGCCCATGCAAGCTCGGTGCGGTTTCTATGATAAGCCAAGAGTCTTTTGGCTTCTTGCATCGTCTGTGGAGTTGCATGGTAGGCAAGCTCCCCGATCTCAGCATAATCTCGGTTTTTCTGGTCCAATGCAAACATGGCTCCCAATGTTCCTCCATTCCACCATTGAGAATAACACTCTATGGTCATGTCATTTATAGCAAAAAATTTTATGACCCTTGGATGATTACATGGACAAACCAAAGCCTCGATGGACAACTTCTCCCGCGACTTCTTCAATTGATCCACATATAGGGCTGTCTTGCCCGCTAATTCCATCGTGGGGGGAATGTGCCTTGAATTTTGGAGGCTCACTTTACGCACCCTCCCGTGCCCCCCTTGTTTGTTGTGGCCTGACAATGGAACCACCACCACTCCTCGTTCGAGAAATACCACTCCTCCTGCACCCACTTGGCCTAGGGATAAGCTTTGGCTCTGCTGAAACCATGGGGCAGAGCGGATATTGCTGGAAGATAGCGCTCGCATTGCGTCATGCCACCAATACACCTTTTTGTGCAACAAATGCAATGCTTGTTGCTTCGGCGCTACATCTCGTTTGAAGCCCTTTACCGATGCGGCGACTTGGGCGATGTTGAAAACACAAGTTTGCACTTGTTTGTCAAGCCAACGACGGAAGTGTTCCTTTGTGCGATCTTCAAGCCACTCATCCTCGCCCATTGCTATCCAAAACATGTGGGTGAATTTGTTTTTTATTGTCTCCACCCCTTGCAATCCACGCGAGACGTAGGTCGTATTCAATTGAGAAATTGTATACTGCTCCAGAAAATCCAATGCCACTTCCTACACTTTTCTGGTCGCAGCCTTCCTTGGCCAGTCGTTTGTATTCGTAGCCTTGTGCCTCCGCTTGTTCTTTTTTTCTTGGCCCCCGAAGATTCTCCTCCAACCGCACCACCAACCCTTCTCCGACCAATACTGCCTCCGATACACAGTCAATGGATTTTGGAGACTGTTCACCAACAGGATCTCCGATGCTTGAAAACCACGCATCAACCTTGCGCTTCGACGCACCTCGCCCGTCCATTCTGAAAAAAAATATGCGATGGTAAAACCAAGGAATTAGGGTTCAATACTCACAAATGTGAAAACTATCCCCCCTTCCTCAGTCGAGCCTCCTCGCAAGCACCCACGCTCCCAAGCAAGGACTGAAACCAATCCAGGGCAAGAGAGCACCGTCAGAGCAGGAGAGACTCGTGTAGAGTGGGGGAACTGGCCCACCTTATATAGCCGTTGGCGAGCCGTCGCATGGACGGCCGATCCGTCCAGGGAACGGTTTAAGCCGTCGAGGGGTGTCGGGAACTCCGAGACCGTCGAGGGGACGAGCTGGCCGTCCTCAGAATTCGGAAGCCGTCAAGGGGAATGTCGAGGACGATGAGGTCATCGACGACACGCCCCAGCCGTCCCGGGAATTTCAAAGCCATCGTGGGGACCGTCGAGGAACTGCGAGACCATCGAGGGGACGCACAAGCTGAATGGGGAATTCGGGGGTCCGTCGTGGAACGAGGCCGTCGACGGGAAGCCCCAACCGTCCCGAGAATTTCAAAGCCATCGTGGGGACCGTCGAGGAACTGCGAGACCGTCGAGGGGACGCACAAGCTGAATGGGGAATTCGGGGGTCCGTCGTGGAACGAGGCCGTCCACGGGACCCCACTGGGCGTCCCAGGAATTCTGAACCATTAAGGGGATCGTTGGGGAAGCACAAGGCGGTGAAGATGCCAGTGAAGCCATTAACGGACTTAATGGCAAGCCTCGTGCGACTGAAATTCTTCTACAAGGTAATAAGGTAACAGGCCCCTAAACCGCCCATCTCAGGGCTGACCCTGAATTTTGAGAAGGTGAAAACCCAGCCTAAAGGCCTTCCCCAACCGAGGGTTTAGGGTTTAGGGTTTAGGGTTCTAAACGAGGTAATAGGAGCCAACTTTGACGTAACCATTGCTTTATTTGGACCATTTTTGATTATGTAGGTCAAACTTTGTTACAATTTACTAAAACGAATAAGAATTTTCCTTCCTAAATGTTATAGTATAATTTGTTGCTATTCCGTACTCTATAATGTCATCATTTTGTACTACTTAAGCACCAATAACATCATGTAACCAGTGCTTAATGTGCTTTTTAGAGTCCTAAATGGATGAAAGTTGTTCAAATTGGATGTCAAACAGACAATTTTTAGTTGTCCGACTCGAATGAACTTTGCCTGTCGATCTATTGACAAACGTATACTGGGGAATACATTCAATGGATGAACAATGATATTTATCATCTAGTTAGGTCATCAATGAACGGTTGTGATTGAGGGCTGTCCATTCGAGCATCTAGACCATCTATGTGGCTTCTTTTAGCTAGGGTTTGGCTTAGGGTTCTGTGGGAGTGAACGGCAGCTGTTTTTTTTTCTGTCTGACCTTGAGCTTCTGATCCAAGCGCAAGTGCTTTGGGTTTGAGGTTTGCTTACGTTTGATGCAAACAGTGAAGTGTGGATATTATACTGTCTTCCTGAAGTTGTTTCAAAACTTGTAGAGAATTGCATGAAGTTTGTCTCAGACGGGAGATTTAGAAAATTCGTGAGACATTTCTGCACCACTTGAGCAAAGAGGCGATTCCAGCTTTGCGAGATTGCACTCGAGAGATCAAGCATCCTAGGTACGCTAATACTTTGCTTCAACTTGTCTCTTGCATACATATTGCAACATTTTTCTTTTTCTTATGTTTTGATTCGCGATATTCATCAGTAGGGTTTACCATATGCTTGCAGTTGGTGTTGACAGAAGTGTGTCCAACAAATTTAAAGCCGTCAATCACTACCAAAAGTTAAGAGAGTTAGTCTTCCAGCGAGGGTTGGCATCTAACTTTTAGGGTTTTGCTATAGTTGTGTGTGGAGACATGGAGCAAACTAGCTTGCAGCATGCTTAGGGGTGTAAGGTAATGATCTGAGAGTGCAATGCATGTATTGAGGATAGATTTTGGGGGCTTCAGTGGAACCACATTTGTGATTGTGGTCTTCTTGGCAATCAGAAGAAGGTCTTTTAGTTCTTAAAAACACAGACATCAATGGCGGCCTTATTGTGACGCAAACAAATTTTTCACTGCAGTGTTGTCCCTTCCAAACAGAATCCATTTCAGTGAATGAGGTTTGAAGGGCGCATTTTAGGGAAGTTGAGTTTAGGGTTTGTAGTTTAGATTAGCGTTATTTTTGTGAAACAAGCACCTAATGTGTGCCAACGGACGGTATGAATTTAGTAGTTGAAAGCTACAGTCCAAGTCTTGCCGTTCATAAATAGTGTAAACAAGTTTCAAATGTGAAACGCGATGCAAACAAAATGTCTTGTACAACAAAGTGGCGATTGTGTTCTTCACAGTTTCGGAGCTAGAGCAAGTGTGGCAACCTAGAATTCACCTAAGTAGGTTCTTAAGCAAAATACGGGAAAAAGGGATCTATTCAATCCCCATTTTTTTGTTGTTTTCTTAGTTGTTACGCACAATTAGGACCAAGACCGGAAACCGGAAAACTGCAGACCGGAAGTAGAAAACTACGCTAAAGAAGAGCGTAAGAAACCTGGATTCAGACCACCTAGCGACCGAGACCGGATAGACAATGAGTGGCTACCGAGCCTAGAGATCGTCGGGAACTCTCCCACGTGACCAGACTAGTTTAAACCTAACGGTCAGTAATTAATACCGGGGGAAAAGTATAAGACCAGGAAAGCAGGGCCAAGTCCTGCCACTTTCTTGCACGCAATTCGAGAAAGGATATTCCGGCCAAAGAGAGAATACTCGGTCTACAGACAGAGAGAAGGGATAGAAAGTTGTCAATCCGGTCTGGTACATAGTTGAGAGATTCTCACTAAGATAGTTGAGAGGTTCTTGAGCGTGGGAGGTTCATTCAAGTTGGACCGCGCCTAGATTGTGTAGGCGTCAAGTGAGAGATGGCAGAAGAGGTGCAGGAAGGAAGGATTCTAGCCTTCCGGAATGTGAACCCGGTCGTGCCAACTAACGCACAAGACAAGCGGGAGCTGGAGGAAGACCTCAGGCAGATGGGCTGCGAGGGGTTCATGGCTCATCCCTGGAACCTGAAGGATGAGGCGATGGTGGAGGAGCTGCTGGCCGGCCAGACCAACGAGTGGAAGGGGACGGTCCGGGCGCTGCCAAAGGAGTGGAGTGCAGCGATGTGGCGCAAGGTGTACGCCTTCGAGCAAGGCAGAGACGCAACAGGAACCCGGACGGACAAGTTCCATCAGGGTAAGTTCCGCAGACCCACCAACCCGAAGGATGGCTTCACGGTGGCTGAGTGTGTGTCTACTAGACACAAGAGGCTACTGCGGTTCATGATGGCGATCTTGAACTTGGATAGACCTAGTAGGATTACGGTCACCGTAGCCAACACCGTCTTTGGTGCGCTGTCGGGAGACAGGAAGATAGATTGGGGGTTAGTTATGAGGGACCGGATGGTGAAAGGAATTGGGAAATCTAAACCCTCTCCCATTTCACCATTCCTATTTCATCTGTATCATTCGTTAGACCTCTTGAGAGAAAAGGAGATGGAAGCTTACGAGGTAGGGGCTGCATTGATAGAGTATGAGATTGCAGACCCGGAAGCTGAAAATGACCAAGATGAGGAGGACTCCGAGGATGAGAGTCAGGAGGGGCATCAAGGAGGCACACAGGAGGTAGACGAGGTTCCAGAGGTAGGAAGAGAGGATCCACCTCTAGAAACCCCTGTAGTAGCCGGGGAAGCCCAGAGGTTAGATCCGGTCTGGGAACAGGATCCCTTGCTAAGGATCCTGCGAGACCTGGAGGATTTTAGAAAACGCCACCTGGAGGAGAGAGGGTTGTTGCGGGGCATAAGCCAAGCCCTAGGCTTTATTCCTCCCTCCAAGGTCATGGAGGTATTGGGGGAAATGATTCAGGAGGCACATGATAGCCGGGACAGAGAGGAGGTACTCCAACTGACGAATCAGGTCTCAGCCCTAAGGAGGGAGCTCCATCACACTCAGGAGGAGTTGGATGAAGAGAGACGCCTCACCACGCAGGCCCGGAACACACTCAGAGAGATCCGAGAGTTCATCACGCATCCGGGCGAGGTTGTCAACAAAGCCATGCTTTTCGATAGGAAGGTGTTGGAAGCAGGCAAGATGGTGGGTCCCCAGATGCTTACAGCTCTGGTGGCCTACAACAAGAAGATGGAGGCAGCGCTGGAGAAGTGGCGGTCAGTAGTCACGGAAGTCCAAGTAGTTCTGCTCCGGTCTCAAGACCGGAAGAGCCAAAGATGGAGGAGGAGCAGCCGAAGGATCAGCCACCACCAACAGCAGTCGAGGTAGAAGACGGCACATCCGAACCGACGAAGGAAGAGGAGACCAGGACCGAAACAGTGGCGGAGGAACCTGTCCCACCGACCCGGATTGAAGAGCCCAGTGTTTCTCAACCCGAGAAGACCAAGGAGCCGGAACCCGAGCCGATTGTGTTAAGGGAGATAATCCGGGGAACGACACCACCAAGGGAGAAGACCAAGTTCATCACCTTGCTGGACGATTCTCCAAGCAAGTCGTCACCCACGGTCGTCACACAACCGAAGACCGGAGGGGAAGCAAAGGCAACGGTGCAGGTCCGCTCTATACTGAAGACCGGATCTGGATCCGGGTCACCAAGCAAGGGACCAGCCCGGATTGTCGAGAAAGTGGGAGAGCAGACCCCACAGAGCAAGACAGTGCACCATCCGCCCATCACCGGTGTCGTACGCACAGTCTAGCAGAAAGCACCTTTATCACACCCAAACGTGATAACATGACACGGAATATCGTCCCAGGAGATTCCAGACGTTACTAATAGTTGCGTTTTCCGGTTTCTAGGTTTATCGGATCAAAACACCCCAAGTTACTACTCTCTTCCGGAACCTTGTGTCCGGAATTCAATCCGGATTCGTCTCTCCACTCTTTCCGGATCCGCTTTGGATCCGTCACCTCTATCCGGATCCGGATTACACCTTTTCCCAGATCCGTCTTAATCCGGATTCCGATTCCGTCACTCAATAATCGGTTTTAGATACCCCTGTTTTACCCTCAGGGGGTCCTCTCTTGATCTTTAGAGGGGTAGGGACTCACCACTCATAAACCTCGCACTCTCTTCTCTCAAACGAAACACACAAAGACATACAAATATATCCGTTTTTGCAGTAGAGGCAGATCCGGATCCTCACAACTTCCCGGATAGCTCTAGGCCAATCCGGTTTACAGGTCACTGAGGACTACTTTCACTTACCCTTACTACAACGACAGATCCAAAGACATCTAAGCCCAAAAGGACGTACTTTCCTAGATCAGCAGATCGACTTAGTGGTTGGCAGACCTTTCGGTGGACGAAAACTTTCCTCTTGGCAGCTGCTTAGCTCCGCACGGATCCACCCCCCGTGGTTCCGGAACCTCCTCCACGCTCACACCGGATCACCGTTCCAGCAAATTAAAGGCTCCACACACAAACGCACAACTCTAAACCCAAGTTCTAAGAAACTGGTCACTCAGTTCAGACCTCAGTTGCCTAAGTATCCGGATTCCTCCTCACCCGTCCCTCTTGCCTCTCAACACTCCAACAAACACACCAAGAAAGACTCAAACACAAGTCAGAGCTAGAATGTCCATCCGCCGGATCAGATTAAAGAAGGGAATGAAATACAATGGAATATGCACTAGGAAGGAATGACAGGCCAACTAACTTGCCTGCCCCTTAAAAACCCCAAAACACAGTGAAAGTCAAAGCCTAAAAACAGAAACGGAATGCCAACAAGGCCAAAGAAAATCCGCAACAACCAATCGGAGCCCGACCGGATTATCCGGAAAGGTCCGGCCAGTTGTCCCTAAAGTTCCGGATCGGGGCCCACATCCGGGAAATCCGTCTAGGAAACTTCCGTCCCAAAATCTCAAAATCCTACCTAACTACTCAACCCTATCCTACTTACGTGCCCGCTTCAATGTCGCGCCCACGGGCGGAACTGAACTTCTCCGCGTTGCTGCCTTGGGAGGGGGAGCCTTCTTGGTGGCGGATCGGGTCTGCCTCTTCTGAATCGGAACCGGTGGCGTTCCGCTGTCTTCCGTCGAAGTCTCCTCCGAATCCGCCTCAGAGCTTTCCAAATGCTCCACTTCCTGAAATCCGCCCTGCTCCCTAACTTCATCACGGATGGTGAGGGGCGGATTGTCTTCCCTGTCCGAGTCATCCAAGATGACTGTCTTGCTGCGCGGATCTTTGCCCGGAACCCTGTCTGGCTCGTTCATGTGGGCGAACTTCTCCGGATTCTCCCTGGCCGGATTCACTAGGGCCTTCATCCGGATCTCGAGGTCGAGCCGTGGTGATGCCCTCTTCTCTTGCGGATCCGTAGGTGTGTTGGACGGTCCTGCCGCATTCGGATCCGATCCGAGCTCGCCGAGGTTCTTTACGACCGGCGAGTTTCCGAGTAGCTTCCGATCCGTCGACATCCGTCCTTGCGCTCCGGGGTTGAAGTCCGTAAACACCTGCTGGTTGAGCAAGTTCGACAGTCCTTCCCCCAACTCCGGGTTGAGCGACCCAATTAAGGCCCTCATCTCCTTCAGTACCCCTTCCATCTTGGCCTGGTAATCCACCAAGATGGTGATGACTTTCGATCCGGTGACGTGCCCTTCCGTCATCAGCCGGGCGGAAAACAGTTTCGCCCTGATCACTGTATCCGCCGGCTAGGCCACCAACTCCTGCAGGTTCCGAACCAAAGAGGTGGCCTCCACGATCTTCCCGTTGGCGACACTAAGATCACTCTCCAGGTACGTTACCGTGCTCTGGAGCCCATTCCGCTCCTCTTCCGCCTTCCGTCGTCCCTCTTTAGCTATCCGGGCCAGATCTTCCGCCTGCCGGGTCCGATCCGTCTGGTTCTGGGCCACGTCCTCCCACTTCCGGATCTCTTCGTCTTTCTTCCGCAACACCTCTTGAGTCGGAAGACGGTCGAGGATTTCCGGAATGTCTTCGATCTTCACCGCGCCCAGCTTCATGACAATCTGCTCGAGTATCGCCTCATATTGGTTGTTGTCTGCGTGTGCCATCATGGCGTGACGAATGATGGTGTCGAAGTGGTTCCGCTTCTTCTTCCCCAGGGTTGATCCGGGTGGATCCGGGTCTGGGTGTCCTCTCTTATCCGGCGTTGTGGACTTCTTCCGTTCCGGCTTTCGTTCCGGCTGGCTGACCGGCTTCTGCTCTTCCGGGTCCTCGTCCATCGGCTCGTCTTCCGGGTCCTCCGGCTCCTTCTCCAACTCATCCGTCAAGCCATACTTGAGGATCTGAACTCCCATCTCATAGCGGAGGAGTTCCGGGCCGCTCAGCACATCATGGTGGTGGTACAGGTGGAAGAGATAGCCGCTGATAATGCTGGTCTTCTCCCGTCCCACATGCTCGGCTAGCCGGTTAACTACCCACTGGAGGACTATACCCCAGTTGACTATCCGCTTCTCAAAACACCCGAAGATGGTGTTTGCTATCGTTACGGTGACACGGGTAGGCTTTTCCGGATAGAGGATGGGAATCAAGAATTCCAACATCCGTCTATGCCGATCGTTCGTGCAATCCGGAACTGAGTATCCGTCCTTAGGGTGGGGCGGATTCTGGAACTTGTTAACACCAAACTTGTCCGTCCGGGGAGCTAGACCTAATCCGGTTTTATCAAAACCGTATACATTCGCCCAGATATCCGGCGTCCAGGCACTCGGTCTACCCCTCACTGTGAGTTCGTACTGATTCGGAACTCCCGAGAGGATTTCCTATACTATCTCGTCACTCTTCACACTCCAAGGGCGTTGGATCAACCCATGACACCCTAGGAAGACTAGATCATCCTCTAACTCCTTCCGATGCTGCGGATCGGAAGGGATGACTGGTGAAATTGCCTTGGCCGTCACTACCGCTCGCTTCGGATTGGAGGAACTCGCCATCTCTCCGCCCGAGTCGGAACTTGTCGGTGCGGTCGGCACCGACCCTGAACTAAACTCGGAACCGATCTCTACTGCTCACCACTCTTTCTCTCTCTATACGCGCTCCAAAACCTGCACACAAGCCGTACCTTGATTTTCCAAATCGAAAAGGAAAAATGAAGTGGAGAGGAAGGGTTTATATACCAGTCGGTACCCTGCGTTCCCAGTTCCCCTCGGAACGGCGCGACGTTCCTCGGCCGTTACGCTAGTTTCCGTAGGTCGGCAGCATAGACCCGTAGGTGCCGACCATCCGGAACTACCTCGGATCCGTCTTTAGGTATACCGGATCCGTCTTTGACAATATCGGATCCGTCTCTCCAAGTTCCGTCTTCCGGAAAGTTCCGTTCCGGATATTGAGGAATCCGGATCCGGAAACTTATGCCCATAGACCGGAAATTCACCTTGGTCAATCTGGTTCAAACGGATCCAAGGGAAGAAGACCCTAATTATCTTCTTTTCGCCATATCTAACCCTAAAATTTTGAAAAATTGAGCTTACTCTATATACTATCTTCCTATTTTACTTACCTGATATTTCCGAACTGCGACAACCGGATTCAAGAAGAGGACCGCGGAGACACCCAAAGTGAAGCGGAAGACCCGGGATGAAGAAGAAGAAGATTCCGAAGAGGAGGATGAGAACTCGGAGGAGGAGACCGACTCCGGTGATGAGTCGGACCAGTACTCGGATGCAGACCAAGCACTGGCGGAGACCAAGCAGACCAGGGCCAAGGCGCGGGGTAAGACCAAGCCAAAGCCGCGACCCGTCAAGATGTACCGGTCCCCGAAGAAACAGCCAACCCGGAAGGGTGCATCGCCTCTCAAGAGGGCGAGGAAATAGGGAGCATTAATTTCAGGTAGATAGGAAGGCGGCTAAAACAGGATATATTTAGGTTAGGAACTTTTGAACTTAGACCGGATCCAGATATGTAGGATCTAGGATCCTACTTTGTTGGTATTTTTGTAGTTTTGTGGAAGTCAACCCGCCCAAGTTGTAGAGGAATGTTACGTGGCATTCTTGGCGGCTGGTGTTGATTCCATTTGCGCTTTTAGGTTTTCTTGTAGTTTAGTATTTAAACCTGGTTCGTAATTGAATCCGGGTGCGCATTATGTTATCTTACTTTCGCAAGTTTTTGTGTTGCAAATACAAGTCAGAACCTTTCTGATTCACTCTGGAGTGGACCGTGTGCATGGAACCTTGTCAAAGTCTTATGGTGATGGTTAGGATTGCAGCCTTGTGTGGATAAGTGTGTGCCCGGATGTTCAGTTTATCCGGTCTCTGGACTTAAAGTGAATTTGGTTTTGATAGGGAATTTGTGCAGGATCTCACAGTGATTTCTGGAACAGGTCTAGGGAGTATTCGATAGAGATAGACACTTGTAGAGTCTGGGTTTGAGATCGGGAGCGTCCGGCCAAATGCCAACTGAATGGTGATCCGGTCTCTGTAGAAGAAAGAAGGACTAAGTGAGGAAATTCAACTCTCTTGCATAAGCTACCGCCCTTATTCTACCAGGGATTAGACTAACTGGGTAATCCGTCGTTGTAGTCTTTGTTAGGATTAGGTAGGAGTGCTTGCGTGACCTGCTGGGTCGGATTAGTCCCGGTCCAGTTGTGAGGTATTCCAGTCTGGTTGTAGTAGTAGTTTCTTTTTACTTATAAGTGGAACTTCTGACACTTTAAAACTTGAAGGGTAGGAGTAAGCTTCCTTCCTAAACGCCCAAACAAGCAGATCCCTCTTGTTATCGAGGTAAAACTTACATTTGGTTACTATACTAGGGACTGGACCAACTACTAGTATCCGGTCTTTAGTCCCATATCTAGTAAGGGTAAGCGTAAAGGTGGTAAACATACTGGTATAAATAGATAGATTTAGTTTTGATAAAGGATTGATCTGGTAATCAGGTCCAAGGAAATCTTAGGAACCTTTGAGACCCAGATCGGATCAGTCTTTTGCTTGGGTTTTGTTGTGATAACCACTAACGTATTCTGGTCTTTCATCAACTTTCGACCAAATCCTTTGGGAACGATACACGAGTCACTTTAAGGCTAATTTAGTACATTCTAACGCCTTAGAGAAGGAATTGTGCTTTCCTGTGCTACGACAGCAAGTGATTTAGGGGTTAGTGTACACCAAAACAGTTTTTGGCATGCTTGTCGTTTTTCTTCTCTTAGTACCTATTTTGGAGAAATAGAAGGCCTCCTAAGTATACTGTGCACATTTTAAGAGGTGTTTGGTGTTGCTTTCAAACTAAAGTAGAGGCGGCTGCTATAGCTAGGTCAATTACAACTTCAGCATATCTGACTACTTGTTCTGTGTGCTTGTAGTTTCAAGCTTCAACAAAAGCCGGAGGAGCGACAGCCATCACTTGCGATTGTCTGAGCTTAGGGTATTGCATCTTATTCATCTTCAACCTTCAGGCAAAACTTTGTCAACAACTTCAGGGTACTAAGTACAACCACAATACATTCATGTGTAGGTGAAGTTTTGGTTGAAGCAGGTATTCTTTGCATTCTATAGGGTTTGGAAGGGTGGCAGTTTTTCCAAGTTCAAAGGACTTTAGAGTTTAGGGCTTGGGTGCAATCTTGGACATGTGAATACTTTTCCAGTGTAGCTAGAAAGGTCTTGGTAGTTTGCAGTATGGATCGAAGTGAGGGAACTGGTGAGGAATGCCGAGAGCACTACAGATTGAGTTACATTGAGAAGCGAAAGGTTGATACTAGGGAAAGGGTTCGTCGGTGTAGAACGAGAAAGGCAGCTCTACAGGAATTAGAGGATTCTACTATCATTGCATCTACTGAAAATTCAGGTTTACAATCTGCACCTTTAACTGATCGCACAGTTAGTCGTGTGACCACTGCTTTGGCTAGAGAGTTTGCCATGTTTATTGCCCCTCGTCTAAGAAGCCATGATCCAATTGTACAACAATTAACAATTGAGAAGCTTCTAGGGCAAGAGTTACTTGTTGGAATGGTCCCGGATTTCTTAGTTGACACTGACAAAGTGAAACTAAGACATTCAGTCTTGAGTAATGGTCAATTTCGTTAAAATGGCGATATTCCATGTGCCATTTTTTTTATTCCATGCGCCAGTTTGTTGTATTCCATGTGCCACTTTGCGGTATTCCATGTGCCACTTTGCGATATTCCATGATTTTGGCACTTTTGAATGGAGGCGCAGAGGTTGGGGAAGATGTTGCATGCCGTACCTTTATCTCCTTGCTTTTGTTGAAGTGGTGAGCATTGTAGAACTTGGTCGCTTCCAGAAGTGCAGCCCGTCTACATTGACTGAAATGAGAAGTTGTCCCACCTGCCTAGGCTGGCACATGCAAGCAATGACAATTGGTAGATACTCTTGAATGTGGCCCATCGAATTCTGAGAAGGACCACAAGTGGAAGGGGGGCCTTGTCGGCTAGTCCCCTCCCTCCAATGAATGGCAGAGGGTGCAGTTGACGGAGATGTCGTCACGGATGGAAATGCGGGCGTTTCTCTCTCGAGTCGTTGGCGAGGGTGCGGTCAAGGAGTACCGGATCGAAGAGACTGAGGTTCTATTGAATGGAAAGAACGTTCACGAATAACTGTTGAAAACACCTGCGAAGCAACTACATCTCGACTTCATCAAGCGGCTTCTCTCTGGGAGAGTTCTGTCAAATGTTGGCTTCAGTCCTCGATGTTGGCCCTTAGATCGATATGGTGACCAAGTTTATTAGAGTAGCCAAGACCCTAGTCTTTGTTTCTTGGGTTCGTTTCTCTTCAGAACCTATTTTTTTTATGGTTGTTGATTCTCTATGCTATCGCTTGGCTTTGCCGGTTTTGTGTTTCGGTTCTTTTAAGTGAAGTGCGGTTTCTCCATTTGCTCCCAGAAATTGAAGAACATGAAGTTGAAAACATAGTATTTCTTTGCACATGAAGGTCGGGAGTTGGTACAAAATGAGTTGAGGAACTTGGTTGTCCATATTTGCAAGACTACGTCTACTAGAAAAGTTTTCACAAAAAAGAACATACTATAGACGGGCTATCCATTTGAATGAACGATGACTGTGTGCTACTGTGTTTTGGTACGCAACGTTGAGGAGACCCCCTTTCCCGAAATAGAGCACACTTGTCGATGGTATTCGAAAAAGCGCCCACTTGGGGAGATTCATGGTAATGGAGCTTGTTGTTCTTCCTCTGCGATTCGGCGTAAATTATTCACGGCAAATTTAATTTGTTGTCGAGGAGCAACAAAAGAGGCTCCTTCATTTTTATGTGATTTCCATGATGCCATGATGCTATCCGTCGAAACGTAGTCGTTTTGGGAGGCCTGCTTGTCGACCTTCCATCTGAAATTGGACTTTGTATCCCACCCTGCGTACAGTCATTGCATGTCCTTTGATGTTCCGCAGGGTAGGTGCCATTGCAGCAAGACCTCTCGAAAGTGGCTTTCTCCAGGATCGAACTGCGGATTTTCCACCGCTCGTCCGAGCCACACGGGCTCTACATGACCCTGTGCCGGTCTGACAAAAACGTAGAAGCCTGCGCGAAGATCGGTGACCACGTTGTACGTCCATAGTGGCCTCCCTTCGAGGATACCGATGTAGGGGTCTTCTTCCTCGAGTTCCTCACGCGTTCGCCCGTCTTGCATGAAGTCCGTCATGAAATCCCCTAGTTGCCTTGTTTGGGGCCAAAATCCCTCCTTCAATTTGTCGGAGTGGGGGGGGTCCAGTTCGCCTCGGTCACGCAAGGCATTTCTTACGGCGGTCCAATACGTGACCAAGTACGACATGCGTGCTTTATATTCCGCCGTCCCATCTTCTTGTGCTATGTTTGTCCAATGTTGGATGTATCCATCCAGCCCGCGTAGGATGTCGGATTCCTTTGCCATTTTCAAGGGTTTGACGCTGAGCGGATCACCGGGAGGAAGGTCGGGCTTGTGCTCCGCATCTTCTTTCCACAGCCTGACTCCTTCTGTGGGCAACCATGGAATGTCCGTGCATGCCAATTTGTATTGCATGATGGGCCACCCGTTGTCGTCCATGAAGAATTTGTATTGCCTTCCATTAGAGTGGCCCACCAATTGCTTCTTGTTCATCCCGATGTAAGGTCTGACGTAGGCTTTGAAGTCGGGCACTTCTTCTATGAGGTGTGGGATGAATGGAGCTTCTTCCATGTCCATGTACGACTGCATCAGGAAGGGCAGGGTCGGATGGTCATGTTCACGGAGTTCCATGCTCCACCACCCGAAAGACGCGTCGATGTCATCGTGTGTATGTCCGACGATCATGAAGGATACCACGACCTCTTTCACAATCCTCTTTGCCACGAGGAGGGACCAAAAACAGAAGAGGTACCTATTTTTGTTCTCCCTCCAGAAGTTGTTCATTTGAATGTGTAGGACCGGTGGCAACGGGAGAGCCTCGATCGCGGGCGACGGAGCATCTCCCAAAGATTCGACACAAATCTCGCTCCCCTGCAGCAATGCACGATACAGCGCCGTGCGCCCGCTCCCTTGGAAAAGGGATTGAGATGATTTCGCGGGCCGGGCTTCCACATCTCACAACAACTTCGCTATCGAGCCCACCGTGAAGTTGCTGTCGACGGGGAAGACGTCCAAACTGTAGTGAGCGTACTTGCCATCCCCGTGCCCGTGTGCAAACATGGCGGTCACTTTCACTGGCAACTTCATGAACCCATCCAATGCCTTTGTCTTCCTCGCTAGTGCTGGACATGCGGTTTTGGAGTGATCCATTTTGTCGTGCATGATGGACAGGAGCTGAGTGGGTCGCATCGTTGATAACCATCTGCTGCGATAATACGCATGTCGGCAGGCTTCTTGGAGGAATAAGTGTTTCTCGAAACGAGCTTGGATTCGTCGAAAGTCCTCGGACCCCGGTGCGTACGAAGCACGCAATTGCTTCAAGTTGTCGCAAATGTTGCATCTTGCAAACGAATCTCCTCGTCCTTTAATGACGTAATCAAAAAAGTGTTTCATTCGAATTTTACTGAAGCTGGATTGCGAGAGGGGCAACAATCCCAGTTTCTCGTTGGCCTACATAGAACAAGAAACATGGTCAGCCCTGGTTCGGTGACATGCGTTCTTCCAAGGATTCCAAATATTTCATTGCTCGTACGAGTATTGGCATGTGGGCACTCCATGATTATAAAATGGAATGCATGGAATCGATTACAGAGAAGACGAATGATTGGGATCGACGTTAGAACTTAGATGTGCAAAGACAACCACTGAATTTGGTGCCTTGCTAGATTCCTAAAAATGAAGTCGCACTTCAAGAGGCCTCATTTTCGAGACAGTGAGGCAATGTTGAAGACCATGTACCATTCTTCAACGACGTCGTTCTAGCAAGCGGTAGTTTGGATGACGATGAAATTCGTTACGAAATTCAAAAATTAGGTGCAATGCACATACTCCGTGCGACGTGCTGTCAACATGATCACGTGCTCAACGTGAATGCCTACTATGTAAAGTGTTCACATGACTTGTACAATGTGAACGTCCTCGTCATCCAATGTGATGATCATGAAAGCCATCACTGATGCAATTGTTGTGCTTTATTTTCCTTTTGTCATCTCTACAGTCGACGTCGACAGCCCCCCTACCTTGGCCACAATGACTAAATTCAGGGGGGAGGAGAAAAAGCATATCGTTAACCTAAATACTTGTATCGATGTAATTCACCTTGATCCTTGTCCTCGCTCTTCTGGGGCCTTTGGTTGCGAAATTGAAATCAGAATTTGAGAGAGAAATTACTTGCAAATAATAAAGAATTGTAATATTTCCACTTGTCGGTGAGCGAGGGGATGACTTCACCGCAACCATCTCAGTATGTTTATTTTGAACTTGAATGAATTCGTTTCTAGAAGAGTTGACATGAAGGTGCCTAAACGATCTCCTTCGAGGCGATTCCTATGAGCTCCAAGGATTTGTGCAGGCAGGGTAAACATGTGGCTGCCGCCCTGGTGAGACGAGGGCACTAATGAAGGTGTGACTTTTACCTCATTCACAGTCGCCCGCAGATGGTTCCATTGGGTTCCAGCGGGCAAAACCTTGAGACCTACTTTCTCGCCGGTGGGCAAAGTACGTGTCAAGTGTGGCATGTGGTCCGCCTTGGCTTCCATCAAGCCATGCAATGTTTGAATGGCCTGCGCGGTGGCGGACCTCGTCTTTGTTCTATTGAAGTTGCCGTGCGGAGCACCTCTGACCTCCGCCTTCGCTTTTGCTTTATATCTCTGGAACGTGCGCATGGAGACATCGTGAACGATCCTCCAAGCCTGTGGACACATGTCTACGCCTTCCACGGTGACGACATCCTTGGATCCTTGCGCTCTTTTGTGCATGGACCTGTGCACTTCCAATAGCTTCGTCGTCTTTACTTGATGTGTTTGCAGGTGCAATTCCGTGCGGAGTGAACGAATGACAGGAGGAGCGATTTTACGAGTGCACCCATGCTCGCAGCACCGTTGTTCGAAAACACGAGCGACAGATTCCCATGATATCTTCTTGGATTTGCTATCTTCCGTAGTGGCGGCGCGAGTCCTCTTCTCAAATCGGTATTTACGTTTGCCCGCTGTCTTTCGAGAGCGCTCCAGCTCTTCATCAAGAGCGCGTCGTTTGAGAGCATGATCGTAGACACTGACGAGACCGGTGTCACCATGATAAAAGATTCGGCGTGTGGGCCAACGCAAGCATGTGTCTCCGATGCTGGGGTCTCCACTGTGCACCTCCAACACCACAATGCCGACCTCGTTTTTGCCCAAGCGACTTCGCCCATCCACACAAGCGTTAGGATTAGCAGTGATTATGATGACGTCCGCAAAATCGGAACCATCTTCGTTCCTTGCGAGGAGGGCCTTGCCAGACCACCCGTCGGGGGCGATCCCCTCACAGTCTAGGATGGGGCTCATGTCGACGTCGGCCTCCGAAGCATGATCCAATTCAACGTCCTCCTCTTCACATTCCACAAATCCCTGCAGACGCTTGCATATAGCATGGTCATGAAGACATGGCCGGAGAAGCGAACGTAGAATTCAGAAATCGAAATCCGTTAGAGGGTGCAAGGTTGAACGACCAACCTCGTCTCCGTCAGACTCGCTCGTGGAAGCCATCCGAAGAAGTACTTTGACTTGGAAGCGCACTTGAGATCCTACTAGCAAGTACAGTCGAGAATGAGCAAGACATACAACCGATTCGATCATGAAGAGTGAAGGAGGTATGACGAGAAAGAATATTGGATGATCCGTCTAGGTGAAGTGAATTCAACTTTCTCGGAGCATTAATGAATCACTTTCGAATTATCATGTAGAATTCTGTGGTAATTTCCTATTCATGACTTTCAATCCTTGAAAAAAAAACACGTGATAAGTATGAGAAAAGTATGGCTTCGTAAGAAATGCATAGTCATAGTTGAATGAAAAAATAAATATTCATATGATGTTGACTTGTTAATAGGATTGGGAACTCACTGAATTAACCTAAATGAATCTTTTTATTTCAACGTCTGCACAAACTGAAGGTAATGAGGCCATCGATCGAATTCAGTTCATTAAGGTCTCCATTCCTAGCAGGCATGCGGGTTCTTAACCCTTTAAGGACCGGTCGACGACTGTTTGGTTTATTTCTGCACTCTCGGTCTAATATTGGTCCAAATACATTTGATCACAAAAATCTCAAAGAGTAACGCATTCAGAGTGTCTTCATGTGCTTCAAAGAAGACCAATTTCAAGAAAATTGGAGCATTAATGCATTAGCTATGGGGTTGCAAACTCAAATGGCGTGGACCCTAAAATGGGAAGTGTTAAAAAAAAATTCAAAAAATATCAACCAATTCGTGAGAATTTTTTGGATCTTCATGTCTTGACAAGGCATAAGTGTTGCTTTGTAATCTCCTGAATGCCCAAAGTAAACTTATGCATTGAAATTTATGTAGCGCAAATTCTAAAGGGTCATTGCAGTCATTGATTTTTGAGGATTAAGGGAAACAAAGTCTGAAATTCCAACCAGGCTCTACAAGCAAACATGATGTGAACTCAAGGTACATTTTGCTTTCTTCAATGTACCAAATCTGCACATTTTAGAAGGGTATTGCTTTTGATGACCACATATGACCATTTTCTGTGAACTTCAGAAATTTGTAATTCATTTCAAAAATCTTCAAAAAATATGAAACGACTTTGGTTAGATGCCTCATAACGTTCTGTAGGCAGTGGTGGCTTTGCCTTTCCTTCTTCCCGAGTTCCATCCCTGAAAATCTTCCTTCTTTTCATTTTGGGTCTGCGAGAATGAAGGTGGAAGGCTCTGACGAGCTGCCCGCCCAAAAAAATTGTGATCCTCCAATTAAATTTGTGCCCTTACATGAGCACATTAAATCTCGGCCTCCTAAGTATCCTGTTTCGTTTTTTCAATTCCTAAAGTGAGTACCTCGCTTGAATACTCACTATCTGATCTAATCTGGAGGGAAAAATAAAAATAAAAAACCCACCCACTTCCAGCCACACCCCGCCCGCTTGGCTGATCTAATTATCAGGCCACGCAGTTCCACTTCCGAACTGAATGGAAGAGAAGAGAAAATTAAAAATTCACCCACCTACTTCCCAGCCACACCCACCGAGTCCCCAGCTACGGCATGTACTAAGATCCATAAACTGATACCATGAACAGGCGGGTCACCTACACCGGCGTTAACTTCCCCAATTTCAGATTTGTAGGCAGGTGCTCACAAACTGTCCGCGAATTACATTTGAAATCTGTAACTACTGATTTTGGATGGAATGATGCAAAATATTCCACATCATTCCATCCACTGCAAGGTAGCCTCTGAATGTTAAGCTATTCCACTTGCCTCCTGTGAAAAATGTACTGAAAATTATTAAAAGATGTTCCCCTTCTCCAAAATTCAAATGTAGCCCTGAAAAGGTTAATTTATGGACATTGTACTTTATTTTAAACGATTTGTACCGTTGGATGAGTTTGATTTAGTGTTAGGTTGAGGAATCTTCCTTACGGCAACACTTTATACAATTTGATCTAAGATTACATCCATAGAGTGGCCACAGAATTCACTTTCTTGAAGAACTACGGCCGAACCCCAAATCAACCAGTCCTTAAAGGGTTAACCCCTAAAGCCCTGAACGGCATTTTCTGAGATTATCCTTTTTCTTGGCAGCTCACTACGGATGGAGTTCTGCTTCTTTGAAATTTGGATACAATGTGTGCTCGAGGAGTAACTTTCCGGCCCAACAATTTTCATAACTCGACTTCAAAGTGAAATTTGAAATTGGTTCTTTAGGTTTATAGACATGTGAAGCTTTGAATCAATTTATTCCGATCAAACCACCTATCTGACTACAAGATCCTACGGATCCATGAGTCAAAACTGTGTCTTAAAAAGAATTGGCACTAGTGTTAGAAATGGCAATTTCGCAGCATTGTTGGTGAAAACATAGTCACAAACATTCCAAGCATCAGTCACGGAAAATGTTTTCAACGTCCACAAACAAACAATGAAGACGTGCACATTTCCACTCGTCTCTCACCAACAAAAAGTTGCAAGTTTTATTAAGGTCTCATTTCCATTTCAGAATGCGCGTTCTGAACTCCAACATTGAAGTGTCCGTAACTACGCGAAAGTCTCCCGTCCGTGTGTGCAGTCCTTCCATATTCAATCGGAAGGTATTCAACAGACCTTCAGGTTTCGTCATGGTCAGCAACATAACAAAACAAAGTCAGCTAGACTGCAAGTAGAAATGCTCAACAAAGAAGACAACTGAGGATGAAAGCAATTCAGAAACCAGGCCATGGAAGCGAAGCATTCACCTCAACGCATGGCGGGTGTCACCCAAACTGTGGGGGACAGGGCCTGCCCAGCAGCCTTGACGTTGATTTCGTGCTGCCAGCCGCCAAGTAGAATTTGTCGTAGCTCCTGCAGCTCAGCGACAGCGAGATCACCAAGGGGGCTGGTCCGCAGCCTCAACGGCACTTCAACTCCAAGTGCCCATGATCTACTCAGTAAATCCAAGTTCTTGTCAAACTCGTGCAGAATCAAACTCTCCTTCGTCGATAGAGAGAGCTCCACAGCGGTGACTCACACGTCGAATTCGGCCAACCGGAGGGCTACAAATTCAGGTGTCACCTACACAACCTTCCAGGTCGTACGACAAACGGCTGCGAGACAGGAAAACAAACGCAGCATTGCGCCCCGATTCGCCAGCTCCTCGAAACGCACCCATGGGTTGTCAGACTTGCAACAAAGTCCGCGGACAACCAGGGCCACAATGGCGTCACTCAGAACCACTTCCCTCATTGAACCCATGTTGTGCAACTGATAGACGAAAAGAAGAAATGCTCGCACTCACAAAGACCATGCAGAGAAACAGAAGTGCAAACATGGTGGGTGAGGAGCATATAAATACCCGCGAAATCGGTAACCTCCCTACGAGACAAGGCACAGAAACCTAGCCGCCTGTCGAGACTACAGCTTGGTGAGACTACCGCCTGGCGAGACACCGCTGCACTTCAGACCGCGCGGTCTGAAGTGGATCCTTCGAACCACACCGATGCACTTCAGACCGTATGGTCTGAACTGTATCATTGATTCATGGACTCCCGAGAAATCCTAGAGCAAAGTGCATCGACAGAGTAAACCATGAACCCACGAGTGTGCCAATTTCTGAATACCTGCTTCTCAAGGATTCCCGCGACTCCAATTGCATTGCTCACTTCAGATACTTGAAGAGGCACGCGATCTATGGCTGTACGAAATGCAGCAATGCTATAAGTCGAAGTTGATCAATATCTTGGAGAGCAGCAGTTCAATGCTGATACCAATTCCTTGTATTCAGTCACGAAATGACAACCATAAGTCATTTCCGAATCAAATTGGAAAGAGGTGCACCAACTTCACTATTGAAACTTCAGATGATTCCATTTGATCACTCTGTCGCGTCTCCAGGGAATCTTTTGCTAGTAGACTTATGAATGGGACTCGTGCTTACGAGGAAATGATTACTCACCCCGATTCCTGATTTCATACTTTTGAAATCGTTGGTTTGTTCAGGAAATTAATGAACAAACAAGCACCAGGACGACGACACAATCACCCACTGGAGACACCGGCACCATCGTCACCCACCGACGTTAAAATATTCAGTTCGCGAAACAGTGAACTACTAACAAGAAGTTCCATCAGAGTAACAGTCGGACACGTAAAAAAGGGAAAAAGTGCGCTTCCCCACAAGTAGCTCAATTTCCGAGACAGATTTGTGTGACTGGCGGCTTTGTTTCTGGCAACACTTGTGCGACACTGGTGACATCGGATGTGGCATCATCTCTATCATTATTTCATCTCCCGCATACTTCGTTGAGTGAATGGTAGGGAAAAGGAAAGGTTGCGGCACAGGATTTGCAGGAAGCCTCGGTGTCCATCGAGAGGGCGAACAGTACCTAGAGTGAGGGAAGACGGAAACAAACTTCGAGCTCCAAGGAGCGCTCCTCGTTCTCCCGAACATCACATTTGATCGCTGGCGACCGTTGCGGCTCATTTGACAGAAGATGCCGCGCCACGATTCGCGAAGGAGGTGCATCGTCACGAATCCTTGCTTCATTGCATTTCTTGTTGAGGTTCCAGAAGTCTGTCGAGTACATCTTTAGCAGGGTGCGCTTCGAGTAATGTGAAATGCTGTTCCATTGCCGTCATGATCGACGTAGGTTTGCCAAGTTGCGGATGACCGACGTTGCATCTCCAAATTAGAGAAATACAAGCTTCTCGCGAGTCGTAGGGAAAATCACAGTGCCTTTGCGCTTCAGTGTAGCTTCTCGTAATTGTGCAGGATCATATTCCTGGCAGTCTTCAAAGTAGAGTACTTCCGACATTGCTGGTCGTACTGATGTTCGTGTCCATGGCAGGAACGGGCAACTGCAGTTGAACCACGACCTAATGGCGGAAACACATTTCAAGACGTGCTCGGACGCTGTGAGGACTATGTTGGACAGCGAACAATTCGGGTTGCGCATTCGCGTCTTGCCTTCCATTTCCGTAGAGTTATTCGTCCCGCTTATTAGAAGAGACGTTTTAGGAATGATCGCATCATCACCATTGTCATACTAACCAGGAATGTGCGCATTTCGAGGACAACTAAATGCTGCTCTTTTCATTCAGGGACGGCGATTTCTGGGAAGGCTACAAGCTGTATTGCTTCGCTCATTACTCAAAATGCGCCGCATCCAAGGAAGAATTTCAAGTCTGTAAGATGGGTGAGTCTCACATCGTCAATCGCCTTCCAAACCTGATTCTCCTCGAACTTTTGCTGTCCTCGAGGAGATTGTCTTTATCCTGATATTGTCGATGTTGCAGGTCGAGTTATGTGCGCGCTTCAGGACAAAGATGCTGTGGAATGGGGTGCTCATTTTGATGAGGCCATTCGCCAGACATGGGCGGAGATGGAGGATTACGTGCAGGTTCGCCACAACAATGACTGCAAAAACCTCAGGTGATTCTTCGAAGGTGCAACCCAAGTGCGTGTGCATGAAATGTAGGAAAGTCACAGTCCTCTCTCTTGTCAACGTTCTCGTAGGGTCCAGGCTTCTAACGTAGAGGGTATGCCTGTAGGGCGCTTATGGAGAAATTCGACGACGTCGAGAAGCTGTCGTCGACCACAAATGGATGCTTGCTTCTACGACTCATCGAGGTGTGCCAACAATCACTAGCCGCATACTATGTCGTCGAATTTAGACAAATGCAGTACACGATTGTTGTTGAAAACGCAGCTTGGGTGCACTGTAATTGAGCATGTCTCAGAAATAGTATAGATCTCTGATGTCAACTTCCGAGGTCTAGAAATAACGAATGCTATGTACTTTAGAACGCGCAGCCTAAACTGAAAATGGCCGTGGTCTTCAAGAACCGTACGAAATCATTATATTCAGAAAATGTCCCTCGAACTTCGGAAATTGTCATGGGATTATCACTGTAGAAACCACTAGATTCTTCAGAAGTCAAAACCCTCAAATCCTGCTCATTCAGAATATTTTAACTAGATGGTCGTGTTCTCTTCCAAGACGACGACCAAGCCACGGAATTTCCGAAAGTAGAGCCCGTGCACTTGGCAGTGGACGGTGATATATTTGAAGAGATCCGTGGGAGACTCAACGACACGAAATTGGACTTGGCAAATCTGAAGCGAAAGTCACGCCTTTCCAAACGTCGGAAATTGTGAACTGCCCACGACGCGGGGATGCAAAGTATTTCGGGTATAAGGACTCCACTGATCGGCCCGGTGGCAAAGGAACTGTAGCTCAGATATTGGAGAACAGATTACCTAGTAAGTCCCTGTCCGACAGGGGAAATGTAACGGACTAGTAGACCGGAGTACTGGTTTCTTTTTGGAATATGTAATCTTTCTTTTTTGCAACGAGACATGTGATGACGAAACATCGCAGAGCCATTTGTTCATCAACTGTCCGAAGTCGTGCAACTCGACGTCGAGACTACATTTCTAGGCTTGTCGACACAGTTCAGACCGCGCGTTCTAAACTGCGGACAACACAGAACATGCACTTGTCCTTCTCAGGTCGGCGCTCCACATTCTCAAGAGCACGGCTCCGGGATTGTCCGCCGCTTGCTCTATTTGCGTCGTCTGACTTGTACAAAGGAACTCGAGCAATGGCGAAATTTGGATGCTCCGACGCGCTATTTCTTGATAGTGCCCTACAAGGTTCAGACCGAGCGCCCTGAACTGATGAAGTGACACCGTGTAAGAGTGCCAGCTGAACTCAGCGAACCTACATGCAATCCTCGATGCTGAATTCTTGTTCACTGTGACTGAATTCATATCCAAAAAGACAGGCTCCGCGAAAACCGAATTTTCGAGGGGACTCTCTCCCGGGAAAGCGCACACGGTTCAGACCGCGCGTCCTGAACTGTGGAATCATACAAGGTTCAGACCACGCGCCCTGAACTGATGAAGTGACCGTGTAAGAGTGCCACATGCACTCAACGAACCTACATGCAGTCCTCAATGCTGAATTCTCGTTCGCTGTGACCTACTTCGTATCCGAAAAGGCACGCTCCACGGAAACCGAATTTCCGAGTGGACTCTCCCGGGAAAGCGCAGACGGTTCAGACCGCGCGTCCTAAACTGTGGAATCAACGAAATGGCATGTTCACTAAGACATGGGGATTTTACCAATTCGGCCGAACTCATCAACTGTGGATTGAACACGAAGGATCGCTCTTCGTCGATCGTCTTCACTTCCAGAATCCCTAGTGGGCCTACATCTCATCCAAGCATGCGAGGTACGCTCCGACAAGACGTCTACGGAGCACAGTCGATCCAGGGTTTCTAAAAAACTCACTCCATCGTCACCCTCGTCCACCAATCCGAAATGAACCTACCGAAACGTTCAACCAAATGCTTTTGTCACATTATACAACTGACCTCGTAATGCAACTGTACAGTGTTCCCTCAACCGTGACATGCTCATGTAATGGAACCCAAAGCGAGGAGGTATACAAATCAAACATACTTCTCTCCCATTCCAACACCTCACCGTACCACTCGGAATACGACAACCGACCTTTCAGCCCACAAACTTCAGAAACCGGAATACAAGCCGCAGGGAATTTCCTAGGCTTACGGTAGGTCGACGCTGAGAACACCACTTCATCAAAAATGAAAATCACTAACCGACGTCTAAGCCAAGCGCACAACATGCAAACACTCGCTGAAGCAATGCAGTACGACAGCAAGCAATCAGAAAGGTACCGCTGCGGCCGGCGACGAAAAAATACTCCACCGCAAACGCAGCCATTGCAGATCGCAACTCTCTTCCTCCCGTGCACTTGCTGTCTCCGCTGACACGTTCTTCTCAACGAACCTAGCAAAGAAAACCGGCCTCTGGACCAAGGACGACACTAAAACTAAGAATTCAGAGAAGGGCTGAGAAATGGCGTGCGCTCTAGGGTTCCGACGAAGAAAAGTCATTGACGGCTTCAACGGTAACCTAGGAAAACGAACGGGGTCCCACCGCCGACTCTCATCCAACTTGACATCATTCACCCTTAAACGAAAACATCCATTGCCATGTAGTCAAACATCATGTCCTAGGTGAATTGAGCCTTTTAGATGGCCTTCAAATTCTGATCTTATATTCTCATGACTTCAAACAATGGAGAATGTGAAACCATGGAGATATTTCAATTGATTTTGGAAACAATTGTAATTGCCATCATTTGGGTTGCAAATTATAGAAAATTATAAGTAAAAATACATTAAATGATCTAAATTTTGAGACATTTTGTCGCGAGCTACAAGTAACAATGAACATTAGTCTTACTACAAAATTTTCAATAGATTATTCCTTTTTTAAAACCCCAAACAACCACAACAAAGACTTGAAGTAACATAAGCCTATCAAACCACATTTCATAGTTCATTCAATAGACTGAGGTATAAGAATTTGATGTTTCTTACTAATAGGAAATCGTACTTCCTATTCACTGAAATGTTTTCAAAATTGTGGTTGAAAACTACAAATTATTGTCATTTTTCAAAGTTAGGGATAGAAAATAATTATATCAACTACATTATTCTTAAATATATCATTAATGAAGATATAAATGAACAAGTTCATTTTGGCATTCAAGTAGAACATTCCATTGAAAAGAAAAAAAAATGAATCAAAAACACAACAACTTGTCCTTTTTGGATTTTAGCACATAGAGCTTGCAGTTGCAATAACTTCTTCAATTTCTCAACTTCTCCACAATTTCAAGTTGAAATTGAAACAAAAATTGTCGAGCTTCATTTTCCTTGTCAAAGTCAAATTCCAAAAGCGGGTATATTTGAAGTTGAAATCAAGGATGACCTACTGAGGCACATCCACTTTTTGGATGCGTATGCACTTAAGGATTAACCAACAGTCTCAAAACACTCTTTAGGTGGCTACAACATCATAGGACACAAGTAAGTGAAGACCACATGACTTCAAGAGTCGGCACACCTAGTAAGAGCACCAAATATTAAGCAAAGATGTCTAAAGAACCTTTTCCTATAATTATTGTACAATACGTTGAAAGATAGCAAAAGGTTATACATGAAAGAACAACAACTTATATGGCTAGAGCCACTACAAATTTATATTTCATAGGATTAATGTCTTCCTCAAATGGACATGCCAAAATCATGCAATTGTACCTACTTACTGAATTTGACGTTCCTGATGGAAAGGCCTGAAAATTAGATCTGCACTAGTGCTCAAACTATATGCACATTGTGCTCGATGCCTACACATAATTCAATGTCAATGATCATGCGTTACTTAATACCACAATTGCAATCATAGAAATATGTAAGTCGATCTTTAGGAGTACAAGGACAATTACTCGGGTGCAACACTCTCTGCATATTTGGGTACCTACCCTGAGGCAAGGGGGCAATTACTTGGAGTTCATTTACTTCCCATGAAGAAATAAAAAGGACCCAACAATTATAAATTTTCTAAAAATTGCCTACATTATGGCACTCTACATTACTTATGCCGAAAAGATGGTACTAATTTCTTTCTCTTCTTTGGAAAGGGAACAAAGATTGATAAGCTAAGCAAAAGCCACTTTTTAGCAACAGAAATGTACACACTCGGATATGTGAATCTTTTCACAGTAGTATTTCTGACTTTGTAAAAAGTTACTTTTCTTAATATCTTCTTTACACCGTACGTTTCAAGTGAAGGTAACTAGTAAGGTTCTTAGTTTCTTCATTTCGTTCATATTTTCATTGGATACTTTGTTTGTCTAGATTCACTGCTCACTAGGTTCTAATTTCTACTCCCTATTTCTCTATAATTTCTAATCTTCATTTCTACTCCCTACTGCAGTATTGCAGAAAAAAATTGTAAATAGAAAGAAATAGAGAATGATTCAAAATAATACATTTTCAAGAATGTATTTATCATAACGAAATTTTCAAAAACTCTATTCCAATGGGTCTATTGTTTTAATAAACTATCTGAATCAAAGAACAAACATTTCTTGAAGGTACATTGAAAGCTTGACTCGAATAAAGAACTTCAAAGTACAAAATCGAGAACCACGCAAAAAATAACTCATCACTTTCATTTCATTCATCAAAATAGAATGATTCTGAAAACATTTCCTTGTGTGGATAAATTCAAAGAAAAAACAGTAAATTAAAGTTTATCAAAAAATTTATTTCAATTAGTTTGCCCGGATTGCTTGGTTAAACACAATCTACATATCATACAAGAATTATTTAACCCCTAAAGGACCAACATGCCTTTTTTGGCAACATAGCGATTTTGGGCAGGTACGTGTGGCTAGAGATTTCCATATTTTGGAACCAAAATTTAATAGAAGGTGTGGACGAGGAGTGTCTTGAAAGTCCAACAAATTCCGTGACTTTTGCCTACATGGTTGAAAAGTTATCACATAAAACGTTGTTTGTTTCTCAATTCGGGCAGTTTGGGCACATTAGAAAAAATCACTTTTTTTGGAAATAAATTTTTTTAATTTATTTTATAGATTTATATACATGTACAGCTTTGAATCATTCCATTTGAATTAATGAGCCAAAAGTTATGAAGGATTTTAGTTTGCGAGTAGTTATGGATTCTCTTCTCTAGAATAAACTTTGAAGTCCTCTGTTTTACTCAATTTTCAATATAATTTCTGAAAAAAAATATAAACATTGGGTGTAGATTGTTTATTACAACATTTGAACCATTGGGATGGGCATTTTTCAATTCAATAAATAAAGTTTTACCATTTCTGTATTTTGAATCATTATGTACTTCTTTCTTCTTACTATTTTGTTGTACATGTTGTACAATTCCAAATGATATGAAAATTTTCAAGCATGTAGCCAACTTGAATCGTAGAATAAGTCTAAAGAGTTGCAACCATTTTGGACATTTCTTCATACAAATGTGGCCTTTTGAAGTGCAGCTGCCCAAATTTTCGCAGTGGAAAAAAATTGATTTTTGTAACTTCAAACACTAATATCTTGCAATCTACATGGTGGAAATCTCTGAAATTTTTTCTACATCTTTCCAAACTAGTGCACTAAGAGATCCTATGGTTACATGTATCAAAAAATGTTGTTTTTTCTGAAATTGGGTAGTTGTCCTCGAAATGAGAGTTTTGGAGCAGTTTTGGTGGAAACATTGTTGCGGTGCTTTAGGGGTTCAGCATGTAGTCAAAGTTTTTGGAAACTGCTGGGCATTAGAAAAAAAGATTTTTTTGATATAGCCTGAACATTTCAAAGGAGAAAACAAAATTCCATTCATAGTGAGCGACCTAAAATAATTTTAGGAGTTCAGTTTCTTCATTCTAGTTATCCCTTCTCTTTTGTTTCTAGAACGGCGAACTGTAAAGTAGGGGGCTATAATTGCAACCCTGTCTCTGAAAGTGATCAGGTACATTTTGCCTGTAACATGTACCAAAAGTGTACAATTCAAGAGGGGGTCGCTTTTAGAATCCATCGTGTTTTCAACTCCAAATATTCATAACTCATTCCATGAAGGTCCAAATAATATGAAACGAATCGGATTAGATGCCAATTCCATTTTCCTCACCACGAAAATTTATTAAAAATGGTTTTCAGGGGTTCAGCTTCCCCGAAATGCAAATCATGTGGTAAACGGTCGCTTTTATAATCCCCTACTTTAGATATAAATACGACCTCTTTCAACTTCATTCTTACAAATACATAATAAATCAAGTAGATGATACTTCTAAATAATGAGTAATTCATTAAAAATGAGCTAAAAATTTAATAATGACTTAATAATGAACGAAACAACAAAATCAATTCAATCATAATAAATTAAATAATAAATATTTCATTATTAATGAACTGAACAACTAATAATAAATTCATTCATAATGATTAAATAATTAATAATGAAATAATGAATTATGAAATAATTTATTTATTAATATTGAAAAAAATAATTAATTACTAGTTCATTAATTTGCACCGACCTTGCTTGCTATGTGGCATAAACCAATTGATGTTTTACAAAATTTCTACATGTCTAAGTTCATGTTGCTCAAAACCGTATGCAATTTTTCTAGACACCTAGTATGTTGACATTGCTTAAAACAAAATTCAAATTTTATTAAGGTGAATAAAAATCCCATGTGGAACTACTTGCCTGTGTGGCACTCACGTGGCTGCCAAATTGCGCACTTTTGACAGCTTCGTGGCCCATGTTTTCTAGGATGCTGCTCTCAAAATAGGGCACTCTTTTTCATATTTTCTTGTTTCTTTCGCTTGTCAATCGGGATGGATTTTCCTAGATATGCATAATAGACATGCTTGATGTAAATTCGAACATCCCTCCATGTTTGGAGACTTCTCATAAAAAATGTGATTTTCTTCTAGTGATCATAAGATTTGACGATCAATACTGTGATTATTGAAAATTGCATATGAACTGTCTTGTGCCACTGAAATCATGGAACTGCCTCATGGAAATCAATTGGTTACATTGACATGACCTTGATATTCAAAATCTACAATGAAGCTCGCTCGATGGTATACACATTCAACTCTAAAATGTTAATTACAACAAATCAATTTGAAATATTTGGTGTGACATGAAGCCTTAGGATTCATTTGGTTGTAATTTTGGAAAATCATGTTAGTATGTATCCATACATGCTACTTTCAAGATGTACAAATGGATCCAATAATCATACAAATTTCGCTACTAGTAGTACCAAATAAATTGAAAGAAACATTAGAAAGAGAACTTCGAGAAGCTTGAACGCAATTATATGTCAGTACTACAAATAGAATACTTCTCCAAACCATACATTCTGTTATAATTGTAGTAAACAGTACTCCCTTATTGCAAAAAAGATGCATCATCATGAAATTCATCAAGACTTAACTAAGTACTCAATAATTCAATAATTCAATTGCATATATATACTTTAGATGAATATTCATGAGTGCTATCGAAATTTCAATTGTGTCCCCTAAATTCCCTTGAAACTTCATTGAGTGAATAATTACTTGTGAATGCTTTGGAAACTTCAAGTGTTTGTTTTGTATGTGCACCTAATTAATTTGTGGTGGTGGTACGATTATCAGCAGTTAGTTTGAGTTATGGAGTTTGTGCAATTGGCAAATGTTGACACTGCAGAGTTGCTCACACCAGACGAGTCAACAACAACAAATCCAAAGTGAAATTACTGTGATTTCACACTCAAGATGTTGGAGGAAGGTGTATTTGCAGACATCACGCTCAATGCCAACGGCGGCTTTGTGAAAGCATACAGAAGTGTGTTGGCGTGTGTGTCACCTATCTTCAAAACTATGTTGAAGCGCGACATCAAGGAGCATCTGACATCTCTGTCAAAGCTCTACAATTGTTCCTACTTTAATTTGCTCTATACAACAAAGAAAGTGGACGAGGATATAGTCGCAAGTTCGCTGCAGATGATAGATTTAGCGCTCTCATTGGCAGATCTGCGTTTCTCTAACATCCACAAGGTTGTCCTTGAGTACCCACTATAAGAAATTCATGTTTTAGATGATGGATTGTAGGTGACATCTAATGTAGTAACTTGTGTTTTTATGTCAACAATGATGTCCGCCATAACATCTTGATGTTATGGCGGACATCATTGCTGACATGAAAACACAAGTTACTACATTAGATGTCACCTACAATCCGTCATCTAAAACATGAGTTTCTTATAGTGACCAGATGCCACCTTTTCGAGCCGCCATTGATAAGCATTTTGGGGAAATTTTCAAGGCCTCAGTGAAGTACTGGGTAGAAAGGAGACTCGGATATGTTCTACTATGAATCGGCTCTAGCTAGGAATTTGACACTTGAAACCTGTTGGCACTACTACAGACCGAAGTTCATTGATGGCAAAAGGAAGGTCATTCAAGAACAGTGCCTGTCATGTCTGTCTGGATTACATATTGGGTAACTACCATGATGTTATCACATCCAAAGGTTTTCTTGAAGATATGAGGTACCCTCCATTTCAATTACAAATAGTGATCACGTATGCTGGATCCCAAGATATGCGTAAAAATGCACTTGAAAACTATTTTTGAATTAAAAGACTCTGATGTGGCGATGGACCAGTCACGGAGCACAAGTTGACTCGAAGAGATTGAGGTAGGTCTGTAAGTGTGGACTATTTAAATTCAGTGGTGTTCCATGTGAACATTGGCTCCACCTTTGTGAAGAGAACTCAAGTTTGAAGATTTGGTTAGGTTGCCGTTGAATTATTGTAGACTTTACACGACGTCACACTCCATTTAAAAAATACCTTGCGTACGATGAAGCTTTTTTTTTGTGACTTCGGACACCATACCTTCATAATTTGTCAAGCAATTCGAGTGTCTTTGACATCGTCAACTTCTCAAACTTCAAGTTTTCATTTCTTGCTCTATGATCTTGAATGGAGCCCCCTTCTGTTCAATGACTGGCTATGAGTTTTGCATTGCACAAGCAAGAGGGTCGTGGCTGCAGGTGAAGGTCCTCTTGTTGTGTAAGACGAGATCTAATCGACGAGTAAGTTCACTCGTTTAGGTGCTCACGGAATTCTCGCTCCCGAGTTCTGTATGCAAATTGACACTGACGCGATAAATTACAAGTTCTTGAGTGGCAAAGTTCACATGATTCTCCTTGAAGGGGCTCACGCAAGGGACTGAGTGACTCCGCAGGCTCTTCCAGCTGATGAAGCACATTGAACGTGCACTGTGACTACAGAGATGGAGACCGAATCGATAGCTATCGTGGTAAGGGTGGGTCACTTCCCGCATTTTACAAACCACGTGCGGCATAATGTAGTATAGGTTTAATTGTTTCAAGGTAAAATTTATAAAGGATTTACAAATAAAGTAGGGGACTTTCAAAGTCAAGGTTGCATTATAAGTAAAATAGGTAGCTAAAAAATCTCAAGTATTACAAAATTTTACATATAATTTAAAGACTAGAAATTAGGATATTGGAAATTGTATTTAGTAGGGTCAATTTTATTTAGAGCCGGTTGTACAAAGTAGTCAAAGTATAAAGGTGGTACACAATATTTGCATAGCTAGATATACAAAGTAGTTAGTGTATAAAGTTGGTACACAATGTTTGTATAGCTGGTACATTCAATTTTTGGATTCTTGTGTATTGCAAGTGGTAAAATTGTCGCACTAGTTCACTTGACTAAATTTTAAATACAAAAAAAGAGTGTGATAACGGAAAAAAATATTGAGCCCAATAAACATTCTAACTTTTCATTCAAATTTCCTTAATCTTCTCTCTAACCTTCTTGCTTTTAACTTTCTCTTTGATTCACTTTTTTCCCTTATAAAGAAAATATCCTAGAAAAAATACTTTCACCTACATTATATAAGTAAGTATAGGGTGCCATAATATAGGACATTTTCACAAATTATGTAAATATAGGGGACCATTTATTCAAGCCTTCAAAGTAAATAGCCCCCCAAAAAATACCCCCTTGCCACACGGGGGGGTATAAAACATACAAAGACTGACCCACCCGAGATTGTGGTAAGGGTTTGGTTTGTATTTCAAGGTTGTGAGCTCCTTTGAAGACAATCTTGTGAACACTGCCATTTAAGGACACGTAAATTCTTGTGTATCAACTCGAAAATACAAAACTTCGGAGCTAGCATCACTACAAAAAAGGAGGGGTATAAGTGACTGCGATCTATGACTGTAAACCAATCATTCCGGACAAAAATGACTGCGTCGCGACTCGAGGCTCTGGAGTCATTGGGGACAAGTCATTCTTTAAATGACTGCAACCTTATTATCACCATCCATTTTAGACTTGGATGGAAAATGGATGAGGGGGTCTACATGGACGATGAGGTGGATAAGCAAATTTTTAGAAAAGATTGGGCAGCTGCCCATTTTTAAAGAAATTTTGCTAACATAGATGTCCACATCAACCAATTGTGCAGTCATTTTGTAGTCGTGATATAGTCCAAGCATTGTTGACGTGGACATCCACGTGAGAGTCACATGTAAGTCATTGTGAAGTCATTATATAGTCATTTTGCAGTTGTAATATTGTATGTAGGTTGCTGACGTCAAAGTCATGTGTAAGTCATTATGAAGTTATCATGCAGTCATTTTGTAGTTATAATATAGTTTAAGTACTGCTAACATGCACAACCACGTCAGAGTCACATGTAAGTCACTATGAAGTCATTTTGTAGTCATTCAGAAGTTGTGATGAATGTTAAGATGGACTGCCACATAGCAAGTCATTTCATAGTGATTTCTCAGTAATGTAGAGTTAGGGTTCAAATCACTCTTTAAGGATGTTGAAAGTTATTTTTTATTTGTAGCAATGTGTGCAAGAAAAATGTATTAACAATTATATGAGCAATAGTCATTCCACAATCATATATGAATACACTCAAAATTTCACAATTATACACCGTACACAATAAATATGCAATACACAATGCACCTTACACAATATACCATATGCCAAACACAATTCACCAAATGCCACACACCATACACCATATACCAAGGCTTATTTATTGCCACTTAGTGTGTGAGTATGAACAGAACAAAGGACAAGCCTTTTATAGAAGTAGGATAGTAGTTGGCAAGACAAAACTTGTGGGATATATAAAAAACGCAAAAATTATATTACAAATAATATTTCAAACCTCATTGAGGCATAGTACATTCACTTTTTTCAATGAACTTTGAACTACTGAAATTTGAAAAATCATTTTCATTTTAATCTCCAAAAATCCATTTCAGATTTTGAGCTTCAAATCAAAAGTTATAGACAAATTTGCTAAACAATTTGGAAAGGGTTTAGGGTTAACTAAGGCTCTAGAGTAGTAATAGCGTAGGTATGTAGTAGTAGAGTAGTTGTGCATTAGTCCAAATCAAACTTCTAAGTAGTCGTTTGGCAGTCATAGGAAGTCGTTTGGTAGTCACACAAAGTCATTCAATAATATAACCCTCGAGTGGTGATGTTGTCATTTGCGTTAAGGAAAAATGGGACTTAACAATTGCTCTTGTTTTCTTCCTAAATACTTTAGTGTATGTTTATTGAAGCCCCTAAAGTGTTCAAAACTAGTGCAACAATAGTGGCACACATTTCTAGAAGTATTGGTGGCATGTCAATAGGAATTTTAGCAAATCATAGAATTGGACTTTTAGAAAGAAAATATTATACAACATCAAAGACAAAGGCCACTAACAATGCATCATTTGAAGAAAAAAAAGTAGAAAGAAGAGTATTTTATTAAGAAAATTATTTTAAAAAGAAATGAAAAAGATAAACCTCAAGGGGGGTAGGCACTTTATGTATTTATATTGTGAGCCAAAGCTCTATAAAGATTTTGGACCCCTCATTTCTTAAATATTGATGCCATGGTTACGAAATTGTATTTTCTATAACTGTTTCAATTAAAACACACATCATCATGACTCATTTCAATTCATTTTTCAATCTATCTTAAAAGTCATATTATATATTATTTGAAGTGAAATTTTTGACAATAGAAATCTAATATAGTCATTATCAATCAAAGATCAAAATTATTGGTTGAATTTTTATAGTTTATTAAAAAATTAATAAGGGGTCAAAAATCACTTTATTGCATATGATATACAAAATTTCTATAGATTTATCCTCCTAAGAAATAAACTAGGACTACAAAATTGAAAAGAATTAAAGATAACCCATCGTACATTATTCTTGTATTATACATAAGGGGCATTGGCAATAAAAGAACTTAGATTCTCAAAAGATGGATTTTGTAAATATATCAAATTATACAAAGACTTTGGAGAATAAAAAATTATAAGAATTAAGCATAGAAAATTTTAGGTTGTGTTCGATTTTAAGAAAAAATCACAATGTATATGAAGAATTAAAACATTTATGCATAGTTTTAAAACTTTTATATATTTAATTTTTTCTAATTAAAATTAATTAATTTTTTAAATGAAAAATATTGGGTATCTTGTTCTATAATATGTGTATTAAAAAAATTCATATAATTAATTTTCTTAATGCTATTATTGTCTTCAAAGAATATTAGTTTTATATATGTAATTACAATTTTGGATTCTTTGTTAAAAGGGCTTCAAGAATTTTCTACATTTAAACTAATTATGTTCCTTAAAATTAGACTAAAATGCATTATAAATGATTCTAATTAGAGCCATATAATATGGGAGTTGCTTATCTAGTAAGATAATTTATTAGCTTAAAAAGGATATTAGAGTATGAGTGTTGAAAAATCCCAAAGGATCATTGCAAGAATCATTGTACTTTTTTAGTGCATTTTAGCATTAAGCACATTTTAAAAGTATTTAAGTCATTTTCAAGTCACGTAGTAGCCATGTGTAGTTGCATTGCACTAACACAAGGGCGACTGAAGTCCATATCAACAAATTGTCTTATCCATATTTTCTATATAAAAATCTTGATTTAGCTATAAAAGGAATATTTAAGTCATTTTGGAATCACGTAGCAATGATGTGCAATTGCATTATAGTCACACACACGAGAATGACTGAAGTTCACATTAGCAAATTGTCCTATCCATCTTTATATAGAAAATCTTCACTTAGCTTTACAAAAGACACTTTTATATAGAAACGATTCACTTGGTATTAAATATGACACTTGAATCATTTTGGAGTCACGTAGAAGTGATGTGCAGTCACATTGTAGTCGCACAAAAATGACTAAAGTCCACGTCATCAAATTGCCCTATCCATTTTTTATATAGAACATACTCACTTTGCTTTAAAAGGGACACTTAGGTCATTTTGGAGTCACGTAGTAGTGATGTGCGGTTGCATTGTAGTCACATAAGAATGACAGAAGTCTACGTCAGCAAATTGCCCTATCCATTTCATATATAGAAAATCTTTACTTGGCTTTAAAAAAGACACTTAAGTCATTTGCGAGTCACGCACTAGTGATGTGCAGTTGCATTATAGTCACGCAAGAATGACTAAAGCCCATGTCAAGAAACTGCCCTGCCCGTCCTCTGTATAAGAAAATCTGAATTTGGCTTTTTGGAGTCATTCAAGTCATTTTGGAGTCGTGGAATAGTGATGCGTAGTCATAGTTCATAACACCAAGTAGTTGTTCATGACTTTGGCATCCATATTAGATACCTCTTATTCCCCCTTGTATTGTGAATGTCATTTTTCAATGAAAAATGACTTTAACCATTGGATAGTGCAAATTTGGTGCAATTACAGAATCAACAGTCATTTTCTAGTAAAACCGGACAAGCAGTCATTCTTTGGAGTCATTTTTAGCCCTGTTTCTTTGCAGTGCATGGATTCCATTTTACGAGCACCAGAACTTGTGCAAGCCCATCTCAAACTACAAGTGGTCTGGACTTCATCAACAACCACAACCCTCTTGCCTCTGCGTGCAATGCAAAGTACAAATTCAACTGATCTATGAATAGATGGGGCTTTCATTCAAATTTATGTACATAATTGTAGTTAACAATAATTTGAAAATTGAGAAGTTCATGCTTCCAAGGACACCGAAACTGCGGCTCACTAAGCAAGTTACAAAGTTTTGGTGTTCATTGCTGCAGGAAATTCTTCAACTTCAGCCATTGGCTATCCTTCTAGGCATCTTCTGCGAAAAGAGCTCCTTCAGTTAGAACTGACTTTTGCCATAGGAATACCATGATGGCAAGTGAAGCAATTACTTAGGATTTACTTCACTTCCAGAATTCCATAATTTGTTTGTATATGATTGAGTTGACCTAATGAGAAAACTGAGCATTGAGGAAGACCTTCATTCCTAGTATACAACTCTATCAATGGCCATTAGTGACCGCACTATACTTTGATTTGGAGTTTCTATGATTGAACCTCACATTCTAAAATGCCAGATTTCATGAGAGGGAACAAAGCAAATACCCCGGGGAGGACACTTCTTGTATATTTGGGGGACCTACATGCGGCGGTGGGGTATTTTTAGGGGGGCTATCAATTACTTGTAATCATTACTTGGCAACATTAAAAGAGCCCCTATTTTATCATAAAGCGGAACAATCAGCCATATTATCATCCCTATTTTATTTTTGAAACACTTTGCCTTTTTAATGTCCTGTATTTTATATGTAAATGTCTTATAAATTTTACCTAAGATTATTTCAATGTATCCTATATTTCGCCGCACGTAAGTTATTAAACAACGGGAAGTGTCTTCCTCTAGACAACTTAGAACCCATCAACAATCCTTCTTTTTAAGTATTTTTAGTGAAGTGGCATGATCGTGGAAAACCATCATTGTTGGCTAGAGAGAAGTCATTGTCTACTACTAATGTCTTGAAAGTAACATTATATTTTCATTCACTTTATGATTTCATTTACATTTTTTGATCTTTCAATTCCAAAAGAATTTGTAGAGAAGCAAATGACTGATTAGGTAAAATTTCTTGAACCATAATCTCTTGCAATACAAAGAGAAATTGCAAATCATCAGGCATGTTGGAATTAGGAATGCATCTAATTGTTCAAACTATATGCATACACGTGATCGAGAATCTCAGTCTTTGTAATGAGAAGAATTCTTCCTCGAAATGGAAAAAAATATGGATAATTTGAAGAGCACTGCCTATATTATGTCTCGTGAAATTCAAAACTAAGAAAATTGTTTCGTAAATATGGTCAATTTCATTATTGATAGAGAATGGAAAATACAATGAAAAGAGCTCTTTTTTACTAATTTCGTAAAAATAGTAAGGAAATTCAGAAAATGAGAATGAGACATCCATTTATTCTCTAAGTCAAGGTCTTTCTTTTCCAACAAATTTAATCTTTGGAAAAAATAAATTCTATTCTCCACACTTGCGCAAAGTCAGCCACTTTGACGACATGTGGAGGGTGAACAATATAGTATTTTCAAATTTGTACAATTCTGCAATGCTCTGAAGACTATATTAATTTGAATTTTAATGAAGTAGTGGAATACTCTTGATCTAATAAAATTGCTTGGAAGTGAACTTTAACGACTACAGACATTTGCAATGAATGGCTAATTCAACTACGATTCTCTTTCATATTGCATGTCGAAATATTTTTCTAGTACAACTAGGAAGTAATTACCTATTGCTATAATTGAAATTCATACTCATTGTGAATATTACTATTTTAAAGATACTCCTATTTTTTGCATTCACTAATTCAGAATGGATATCTGTAAGGCACAGCTTGCCTTGTCATATTCATACATTTGTGGGACTTCTTGTTTTCAGATGAAGAAAACATTGAGCACCTCATTTTGAAGAAGTTGAAAGAAAAGGATGGAGAAATGTCTTCTTAATAGACTTATAGCTTGAAGAAAGATGAATTAGAAATTTAATAATCCTATTTGGTATAAAAATGTTAGTAATCATTCATCAAAATGATTCTAGAATGCATTGTAGCCATTCATAAAAAATAAGCTTTGATTTGGTAATCACTTTGTATAATTGGCAGAGGTAGAATTCCAAAGATGTAGTTCTCCATTGGACGGTTTTCTATTCGAGAGAAACTATATGTCAGAACACCTATTTTGAAAACTCTACCCTTTCTTTTCCTTTTCCTACTGAAAGAAATATTTCACGTCCAAGGCATATTCTATTGGAAGGTGAAATCATTGGCAATGTACATTTTTTGGGGTTGAATGATCTCGTAACTTAAAAGTTCTCAAAAATAATTATACAAAATACAACTAAAAATACCAAGATTTCTTTCAATTGTCTTCATAATGAAGGTGTTCTTTTATTACCATTCCAATTGAAGGAAGACAATAATTGTACTAAAGGTAGTCCACTTACCTCGTACACAAACTTGTCTTAGTAGTATAAACAAAAAATTAGTGTTACCTCACAATATTATTTTGTGGAAATGAGCACAATAGAGTACTACTCCAATCGACTTTCATGTAAAATATAAATGCGATTTCAGTGGAATCGCGGAACAACACTATTTGAATACATTAAGGTACAACCCACAATGCTTGTGTGTGAGCATGGACATGCAAGCATGTGAGCTTCTAATGTGTACATAAGTACATATACTTCCACCTTTGAAGGTGGTCATAGTAAAAATACCTATAATATATTAGGTACTGCCTACATTAAAAAAACACTCTCATTTATATAGAAGGTTCCTATATTATAAGCATCTAATAATTATACTATATGCGCATCATCTTTGAGGTTCATGAACTCCCACTTCTATGCTCACATACTAGCAACTGTGAAGGTACAACTAGTATGAATCAAGGGATAGTAGAACGTACATGATTTGGACAATCTCTTACTACAATAAATAAATGAATTAATTTTGTACATGACAATTAAATAGCGGCATTCATTGGACCATTAAGGTAGTAAGAACAGTCTATTACCATTTGCTATCCAATTCCATTAGTACACTAGCCTAATTGTGTCACCTACTTTTGGCCCACATTTCATCTAGAATAATCTTTGAATCTATTTACTTCATATTATGAAGTCAGAGAAATCAATGATCACTGGATAACGTATCATTGACTCTATTCATAGTGAATATTTAGTACTTGATTTGGCGGTTTTAGATTGTTGAGGGATAGTTAATGTCTGAATTCCATAGGTGGTTACTTTAGTAATTTCAAGGCTCACTACTAACATCAAAGATTCATGAAATTGACAATTATTTTGATTGGAAAATTACAATTATTCCACTTGGTTTTGACGGAAGAAACAAGTTGTACACCTTTAAAAAATACATACCTCTTTTGTAATTGATTCCAAGATAGTCATAACTCAATCACGGTGTTAATAGGCTAACCTAACATAATTGCATATAAGAAGTCAGGCTAATTTTGAAACACCATAATTTCGTTTTGAAATAATAATTCAACTCCAAACCTACAGCATTAAATGAAACTGTGTACATTGAATACAAAGATTTCCATCAAAAGTAAGAATTGGCCATGTGGAAGGGTGATTGCAAGAAACACTTGTCCTATTTTTTGTCCCCTTGACCTCCAACAGGTAGTTTTTTGTTCATAACTTTTGCATTGTTTTCCCTATCAACTTGAAATTTGGAATGAAGGTGAACAAAAAAGTTTTATATGTTGTGTAATTTTTTTAGTTTTTAAAAAATTAGTTTACTATTTTTAAAGTGCCCCCGATTGGCTGTCTACGTTGGCCATTTCGGGGGTTTTTAGTCCTATTTTTGACCCAAAAATGCAAATTTTGAGCTGAAAATTGGCATGCAAGGACCTCACCTAAAGTTACACAAGACCACAAAGAGATTTTTTGAAAAAACTATATTGTTCAACCTCCACATGTCGTCAAAGTGGCTGACTTTGCGCAAGTGTAGAGAATAGAATTTATTTTTTCCAAAGATGAAATTTGTTGGAAAAGAAAGACCTTTACTTGAAGAAAAAATGGATTTTTCATTTTCATTTTTTGAATTTTTTTACTATTTTTACCAAATTAGTGAAAAAAGAGCTATTTTCATTGTATTTTCCATTGTCTATAACATTTAGAGAAAAAAATTCTTAGGTCTGCATTTCAAGAGATATAATATTCTCATTGCTCTTCAAATTATCCATATTTTTTTCAATTTAAAAAAAATTTATTTCAAAGGGTCATAGGACTCACAGGACTCATTGATTTTGAGCCATTTTGAGCCAAAACCGGTAAGTGTTTCTTGCAACGACCCGGAAAGACTTTTTGGTGATGCAATTTGACTACAAAAATGAGTTGAAAACCATTTCTAATGATTGGAATTGCACGCGCAGAGAAGGCCTATTTGCATGAATGTGGAGGACATGAAATAATGCATTTTTAAGTTTCCTTTGCTAAGAAGATGTATACCTATTAAGAGAAGATACCATAGAAATGTCGGCTACAAAAAATGAATTCTAACCGCTCAATAGTACTAAAAGCCCTAGTGTGTCAAAGTGTGGGACATTAACCCCTAAAAGCCCAAGGGGTTAGGACAAAACACGAATGTGTTATAAAATATAAGCGTTACAACTTTTTGGAAGTTCGTATCAAAGAAGATAATGTAAGGCACAAGAAGTAGAAAGTATCCATATAGTCGAAATCTAAAAAATATTTATAGATTATGTTTAAATGAATTTTGAAAATATAACTTCAAAATTCCACCAGAAATACAATTTCTATTTTCAAGATTTGAAATTTTTTTTTCGGTCATAAAATTTATGTATTTTTATTGATTTATAAAAAAATGAAAAATATTCAACCTCCAAACCCCAAGGGATTAAGAAAAAATACGAATGTATTATAAAATATAAGCTTTACAAATTTTTTGAAGTTAGCATCAAAGAAGGTAATGTAAAGCACAGACATTAGAAAGAATTCATATGATCAAAATTAAGAAACTATTTATAGATTCTCTTCAAATGAGTATCGAAGATATAACTTCCAAAATTCACAGAACATACAATTTCTATTTTTAGGATTTGAAATATTTTATCATTGGTCAAAATTGTGTTTTTTATTGATTTGTCAGAAAATAAAAAATATTTATGAATGAGAGCATCGAAACTTCCCCCAAATAGTAAGTTCTTCAACACTAAGTAATTTTAGACATTTTGTGCTATTTTTCTTTTTTTTGCTATAACTTTTGTTTGATTGTATAGATCTTAGTTTTGAATGCAAATGTTGAAACACAATCCAATATTTTGAAATTTTGGAAAAAAAAATTTGAAATTCTTTTTTTTCCCGAAAATGTTGCCCGAAGTTGGACAACGACCGTAAAATGGTCACTTGAGCACTTAGGGGTTAACAAAATCAACTTTTTTATATGAAATGATTTTTAAAATTTTCAAAAAATAAGAAACTCAATTTTTGTCATGATCTTTAGCCCCTAAATGCCGGGCCTATACCCACAGTTTTTAGCCCTTGTGTCCAACACTCTGTTTGCTCCTTTTTAGGGACTCTATTTGTATAAAAAAATTTATATTTATTTTTCAGAGATGAAGCTACAGGTCTTCTATACTTCCCAAAAAATTTAGATTTTTTTTGACGAAAATTGATTTTTCTGAGAATTTTTGAAGAAAAAAGGAAGAAAAATCATATCAAATAGAAAATTATCTCAAAAAATCTGAGAATTTCACTAAGTGTGGAAAGTTTAGTGGCAAACATCATGGTGTAAACTCAATTTCCGTGTCATTCTATAATTACAATCTAGAAGACTTTGAAAGTACATATGAAGTTCAAATTGCAATAAAATATTGAAATTATGTTTCTTTTTCAGAATTCCAATTGGAGAAGAAATTAGAATAGATAACCTTCACTTTATTAGTTGGAATCAAACTCCAAAAATATCATTTTTCTGGAGAAATTTGAGATTTAGAGAAAGGAACAAAATTTCCCAAAGTACACTGAAAATAGCATTTTTTGTGATCCGTTTTTTCCTGTAATTTCTAATTCATGTGAAGAGAAATACTCACATGATTGCAAAATGAATTAGGTACTCCTCGTAATCCTTTGTGAAAGGTCAAGCAATGAGAAATGGATGAAAAATTGCTAGCAATCTCCCTGTACACTGTAGCAAATTCGTGCAAACGCCAGGAAATGGCGCTGCCGGCGCTTGAGGGTTAGAAATAATTTTTTTTTTGGCATTGGATTCCTACATGAAAAGCTCTAGTGCTCCAAAACGTGAATGCAACGAAACTGCTAGGTGTTTTGTGCAATCAGCCTCTATAATTATATGAACACCATCAAATCTTGGAAATCCCAAAACGAAGGGATGATGGATTAGAATTGTGATTGTCATCAACAATCCTAATTGTATTTTACAAAATGCAATCATTCAATCTCATGTTGATTCCAATGAAGACACTTGTGTTGGTTTCATTTCCATTTTCAATTTCACTAGTTTTCTAATAGTAGAAATTTATAAGGGATTTAAGGCAAATGTGTTGAACATTTCTACGTTACCGTCTGAAGAGACCTTCATTTCAAACCCAATCTAATCAACAATACTGAACATGTGGAAGTCATTTTCTTTAATTTGAATTGTGGAGGAATTTTTAGTAACTACTACTTCCTGAGTTTCCAAATTTGTGGAAAAAATAGGTGATAGCAACGGTGTGTCTAACTTTACGCAAAGCAAATGAATTTGTAAATAACACTAGTATGCAATTGTCATTTGTATCACAGCTCTAGAATTGTATGCCAAATACTACCTCTGTCCCAAAATGATTTTCCTATCAAACAAAATATTATGGATTAATGCCAAAAATAACATTTTAAAGTCCCCTTTGGATTTGTAAGCAAAGTTTGGTTCACTCTTTAAGTTATTAACTTTGAAACTCTGAGTTTCAAAAGCCTTTTCCAAAGTGTAATTCTCTAGTACAGAAAAGTAGAATTTTGGAGGCATTTTCAAAAAGCAAGAGTAGGCACTTGAATTTTGAATTTGAGGTTTTTATTTTGTGGGTGATTAATATAGGCCTATGACCATGTGTGAACCTTTGTTCCAACTACGAAAGGTTGACCTCCTTCAAGTCGGCAACACTGAAAGAGATGCAAGAAATACGAACAAAAAGTGTTGATAAACCCCTTCAGTGATTTTTTTTGTCTTTTGATTGATGGTTTTATAAATGGAAGGGAAATTATTGCTTGAAGTTTAATTAGCTAGTCTTAGAGAAGAATTAAAATCCGAATCCGACTAATTTTCATATTGGAAAAGGCAACAAGATCATTTTGGGCCAACAAATTAGCGCCAACATGAAGATCATTTTGGGACGGAGGGAGTAGCCGTTATTGATGATTTTCCAGACATCCTCCATTTTCGACAAGAGTCTTCCAGATTGGGGGATCACGAGCAGCCTTTTTCTTTCGCGGCACCGAGTGGCCACATTCCACCATTTCAAATAGTATTTTTTTGCCTGACATTTTCCAAATCTGTTAAAGATATGGATGAAGTTACCAAATTTGCATGAGAAAGTGTCTGAATATGACTGGAAAGTGTTTTAATATGGATGAATGTCAAATTACAATGCTTCACCATCTTGGAACGTTCTCAAAAAGTAAAAGTAAAAGGCTGGTAACGGTGACCAGCTTCGGGACAGGCTTGAGCGGCCACTGTAGCTCCGGCGGAGGTTCGATTTTTTTCCCACGACGTGCAGGTTCGGCCCGAACCTAGAGGGCCGTGCCGAACCTGCTGGCATCGGGTGGTCGTCATCTGCGTGGGGTCGGGGTCCAACGCTCATTTCCAGGTTTTCTGTTTTCCTCTTCCTCTCTCCGCGCGCTGTCTCCCTGCTGCATTGCGAGAAATCGTAGTCGCCCTCCTTCGTTTTCTCTCTCCTTGCGGTGTGCGCTTCTTAGTGTTTGTTGTGTTTGCTCATTTTGCTGATTGTGAGCGTGCCTAGGGGAGTCTCTTGAGGCGTCGACGTTTTCTGTATTTCGCGGTTTGGTTTGTTGTACGCGTGCGCGAGGGAGTCGATGTGAGCGCCGTTTTCTCCCGCTGCCGCGCTGCGTCGTGTGGGCGACTGGATTGCCGAATCCATTGCGCCACTCCGATTCAACTGTGAGGTAAGTTCGTTCTTCATTGCAGCTTCAATTGTTCAATGCAGTTTCAGGGTTCCGTTTGAGTTATTGGGGGAGTTGGCGAGCGGGATTGTGCTTTGTGTCTCGATGTTGTATCCGTTCTATCAGGGTTTGCAATTTCTACTGCTTGTGTTTGAAATGTGAGTTGCCTAGCATGATGGTGGTTCAGTGTTCGGAGATTGTGTAGTTCCATTTCTCTCCGCATGTTTGTTTCATAGGTTTCCGTCCGTTGATTGCATTAATTATGCAAATGCGGAATTGGATAGCTTCCAGATTCTAGGTCTGCTCTCTCCGCGTGTTTGTTTCACAGGTTTCCGTCCGTTGATTGCATTTGTTATGCAAATGCGGAATTGAGTAGCTTCCAGATTCTAGGTCTGCTCTCTCAACGTGTTTGTTTCATAGGTTTCCGTCCGTGGATTGCATTTGTTATGCAAATGCGGAATTGAGTAGCTTCCAGATTCTAGGTCTGCTCTCTCCGCGTGTTTGTTTCATAGGTTTTCGTCCGTAGATTGCATTTGTTATGCAAATGCGGAATTGAGTAGCTTCCAGATTCTAGGTCTGCTCTCTCAGCGTGTTTGTTTCAGAATGTGCACTGCAGTAGTATTGCACGCCTGTCGCAACAATAGTTCCCTATAACCGCACAGCCATGGTAGATCGCAGCAGGTTGATTCACGGATTAGACCGCGCGTTCTAAACCATTCCGCAGCTAGCCGAGAGAACCGGATTCATTGGCGGATTAGAGTCCCGCAAATGACTCTGAAGTTCAGACCGCGCGTTCTGAACCATTTTCCTTTATAAATACTCAGTGCGTTCTAAAATGCTGAAATCCTTGAAATGAATATGAGGATCAGAACGCGCGTTCTGAAGCCAATGCCGATAGAACCAATGCCAACAGAGACGAAATTATCAAACGAAACATGACCGCAGACAGAAGCCGTGACTCCATAGAAATGCAAAGACCTAGAGCTTCAGACCGCGCGTTCTGAACCAATCCTCCACTACAAATGCTTGAGGATTCATCATAAATGTTAAAAATTTTAGAAATGAATATGCGGATCGGAACGCGCGTTCTGAAGCCAATGCCGATAGAACCAATGCCAACAGAGACAAAATTATCAGAAGAAACAAGACCGCAGATAGAAGCCGTGACTCCATAGATATGCAAAGACCCAGAGCTTCAGACCGCGCGTTCTGAACCAATCCTCCGCTACAAATGCTTAGAGCATTCCTCATAAATGATAAAAATTTCTGAAATGAACATGAGGATCAGAACGCGCGTTCTGAACCAAATGCAGAGACAACGAGGGTAAAAATAGTAATATTAAAAAATGGACACACGATGATCTTGATTCGACTGAAATAAAAAGTCCCGGGGCTTCAGACCACGCGGTCTGTAGCTCTGGGTCAGTGCCATGTTGAGGACCATGAGAACAATCCATCGTTGAAATGCGCAAAGACCATGCAGTTCAGACCGCGCGGTCTGAACTAAATGACCATGAGACCTTGTTCAAAATTCAGACCTCGCCGTGTGAAGAAAACTGATAATCAAATAAGGAGTTCCCAACACAGTTGGAACTCGCGACCCAGATCGACCTCGAGGTTCAGACCGCGCGGTCTAAACCGCCTGAAAGAGGGTACGTTAGCGAGGAGCATCAGTTGCCCTAGAACTTGTAGGTTCACACGGAAGGCCACTTGGCCGTCCGTCGAGACGTACGAACGAATTGATGGGATGGGGCACACATGGTGAAGAGCAGAATCGACTAGATCGGCGTCGACCCAAAAGAGAACGAATCGTAAGCGTCCCTACGGCCGATGTCACAAACTAGTCCGCGCGGTCTGAATATATCGTGCGATTCTCCATTGCCTATTCTGCAATGCATGCCTCTGGTAGTTCAGACCGCGCGGTCTAATTTGTTCGACTTCTTGTGGACTATCAGATGGGGGAGTTTGTCGAAAACAACCCCACTTTGCGGGGCTACCTAGAAGAAATCTCGCCAACCAGGATCCACAAGAACTGGAAACCGCATCTCGAGGACAAATTCCTGATGCGGATATCCGCGAGGAGGGGACTGTGGATTGCGAAGTTGAGTCACGCGATGGGGTCGCCCACCTTCGGTCTTGAAATAGGGTTCACGTCTTCGGACGGGACACGGTGGAAAACGCTGAACAACGTGATTCTCATCAACGTTTACGTGATGCGTGAGGCCATCCTTTTGGACGTGGCCAATTCCATTAATAACGAAGTCGGGGTCATCGTCATCCGTGTCGAGGACGAGATGATGTTCTGCACGTGTAGGATGGTAGAGAATTTAGAGAACGTCCCGACCGCCTACCAGTACCTGATGCGCGACGTCTAGATGAGGTGTGATGCATAGTCCGGTAGGTTTGTGGAGACCGGGAAGGTCATCCAGACCTTCATGTCGGACGCAAACACCCTTCATGCGTCAAGACTGAAATCGGGGTGTGATTCATAGGCCGAGAAGGGAGAAATGGAAGACAAGGGCGGCAACAACAACAAGAAGGCTAAGAAGGGGAGCGGGTCGACGCCGACGGTGAAAACTCGAAGCCACGCTGCTCCACAGTCCGCCGTGGAGGGTGCCACCTCGCGAGCCGCCCCCCGATCCGCGCCACGATCCACCGCGCGGCCCGCCACGAGAATTGCCGCACCCGAACCAACTCGGAGCACAGCAGCACCGACGGCCGCGGCCACACCCCCTCCTCGTGCCGCAGCTGAGCCGATCATCGCCACTCCGGCGTCGACCGCAGCGGCCGGTCCATCCTCCCGTACCGCACCGAACGCGCGCCCGAAGAAGTTGGCGACGAAGCGGAAGGTTGAGTCCGAGCCTGGCGCGGTACAGAGCGAGGATGACGCCGCGGAAGCGGAGCGATGGCGAAAGCAGAGGCGAGATCTTGTCCCTGACGAGGCTGTGCAGGGACCCTTAAGCCCGTCCATTCGAGCGGCTGAAGTCGCGCGGCGCTCCACGTCCCAAGAGGCGAACCTGTCACAACCCTAAAATCCTTCTTTAGGTTAAGTAGTATAAAATACCTTTTAATTTTTTCGATTTGTCGTATTTATTTTTGATTTTCTAGTCCATATCCTAAATCATAGTAGAAGTGAGGAAAACCGGAATGTCGGGAAATGGTAAGGGGATAATAGTGTTAAGAAAAAGATTGTCCTCTTACCGGAACCGGAACCGGAAAGTCTACCCGGATTAAGAAAATTAGAAACTAGGTGGGATCCTGACACCAGGGGTACTTAAATTCATACTAAATCTATCGGGAACAGACTAGACCATGTTTTAATCCGATAGGAGTCGTACCGGGAGTTGGGGAAAGTACCACCCAACGGTCAGTCTCGTGAGAGGCCCAGGACCACAGGATTTTAACGGTCAGAATGTCGGGAACTCCGTTCCCAGCGGCCAAAAGTGAGGGAGGGGGTAAACCCGGGAGAAGTCTTTTTAGGTCGTCATTTGGAGTTCCAGACCTCATTCTTATGTTTGCCTATGGAGCTCTTAGGTTTGGAGTTGTACGCGCGCTCTACTGTTGCTTAGGCTAGTTTCCTGATTTCCGGTTACAACGAAAGTACCCGAGCGAGTTAGTTGGGTGTGTAAGGCTTTTGGGGATTTTCCGAGAGTTGTGGGAGTTTCACAAGTAGGAGCCATGTCTGGGAGCGAGGCAGAGGAGGAGGTCACCACCAAGGTTTCGTTGAGAAGTGTAGTTCCGGTTATTCCAGAGGATGTTGATGAGCGAGCGGACCTGTTGGAGGACCTTAGCCAAATGGGCTGCGTTGGCTTGGTCGATCGGCCATGGGGCTTCAAGGACGAGGTAATGGTGCGTGAGTTGCTGCATCCACAGTCGAACGAGTGGAAGAAGACGATTAGGGCACTTCCGGACAAATGGATGACGGGAATCTGGAGGGAAGTGTATGGTTTCGCCAAGGAAGGAGAAGGAGGAGCCACACGGACTGACAAGTTCATGGTGGGTAAGTTTCGGGCAGCACCTCACAACAAGGATGGGTACACTGTAAGTGATTGTAAGAACGCGAGAGAAAGGAGGGTGTTAGAATTTATGGTGCCAATTCTCAGTCCGGATAGGGGAAACCAGATGACTCTCACCTTGGGGAATACCATCTTTGGAGCACTAAGCGGGGACAGGAAGATAGACTGGGGTATAGCTGTGGCAACCTAGAATTCACCTAAGCAGGTTCTTAAGCAAAATACGGGAAGAAGGATCTGTTCAATCCCCATTTTTTTGTTGTTTTCTTAGTTTTTACACATAATTGGGACCAAGACCGGAAACCGGAAAACCCTAGACCGTAAACCAGGAACTACGTTAAGGGACAGCGTATGAAATCCCGGATTCCGCCCACCTAGCGACCGAGACCGGATAGGTAATGAGTGGCTACCGAGTCTAGAGATCGTCGGGATCTCTCCCACGTGACCAGACTAGTTTAAACCTAACGGTCAGTAATTAATGCCGGGGGAAAAAGTATAAGACCAGGGAAGCAGGGCCAGGTCCTGCCACTTTCTTGCACGTAGTTCGAGAAAGGATTTCCGGCCAGAGATAGAGTATTCGGTCTACAGACAAAAAGAAGGGATAGATAAACTGTCAATCCGGTCTGGTACATAGTTGAGCGAGTAGCACTACGCTAGCCGACAGGTTCTTGAGCGCGGGAGGTTTAGTTAAGTTGGACCGCGCCTAGATTGTGTAGGCGTCAAGTAAGAGATGGCAGAAGAGGTGCAGGAAGGAAGGATTCTAGCCTTCCGGAATGTGAATCCGGTCGTGCCAACTGACGCACAAGACAAGAGGGAGCTGGAGGAAGACCTCAGGCAGATGGGTTGTGAGGGGTTCATGGCTCATCCCTGGAACCTGAAGGATGAGGCGATGGTGGAGGAGCTACTGGCCGGCCAGACCAACGAGTGGAAAGGGACAGTCCGGGCGCTGCCAAAGGAGTGGAGTGCAGCGATGTGGCGCAAAGTGTACGCCTTCGAGCAAGGAGGAGATGCGACGGGCACCCGGACGGACAAATTCCACCAGGGGAAATTCCGCAGGCCCACCAACCCGAAGGACGGCTTTACAGTAGCAGAGTGTGTGTCTGCTAGACACAAGAGGCTACTGCAGTTCATGATGGCGATCTTGAACCCGGATAGACCTAGTAGGATTACGGTCACTGTAGCCAACACTATCTTTGGTGCACCGTCGGGAGACAGGAAGATAGATTGGGGGTTAGTTATGAGGGACCGGATGGACCGAATGGTGAAAGGAATTGGGAAATCTAAACCCTCTCCCATTTCACCATTCCTGTTTCATCTGTATCATTCGTTAGACCTCTTGAGAGAGAAGGAAATGGAAGCTTACGAGGTAGGGGCTGCATTGATAGAGTATGAGATTGCAGACCCGGAAGCTGAAAATGACCAGGATGAGGAGGACTCCGAGGATGAGAGTCAAGAGGGGCATCAAGGAGGCACACAGGAGGTAGATGAGGTTCCAGAGGTAGGAAGAGAGGATCCACCTCTAGAAACCCCTGTAGTAGCCGGGGAAGCCCAGAGGTTAGATCCGGTCTGGGAACAGGATCCCTTGCTAAGGATCCTGCGAGACCTGGAAGATTTCAGAAAGCACCACCTAGAGGAGAGAGGGTTATTGCGGGCCATAAGCCAAGCCTTAGGCTCTATTCCCCCCTCCAAGATCATGGAGGTGTTGGGAGAATTGATTCAGGAGGCTCATGATAGTCGGGACAGAGAGGAGGTACTCCGGCTAACAAATCAGGTCTCAGCCCTGAGGAGGGAGCTCCATCACACTCAGGAGGAGCTGGATGAAGAGAGACGCCTCACCACGCAGGCCCGGAACACACTCGGAGAGATCCGAGAGTTCATCAAGCATCCGGGTGAAGTCGTCAACAAAGCCATGCTTTTCGACAGGAAGGTCTTGGAAGCAGGCAAGATGGTGGGTCCTCAAATGCTTACAGCTCTGGTGGCCTACAACAAGAAAATGGAGGCAGCGTTGGAGAAGTGGCGGTCAGTAGTCACGGAGGTCCAAGCTAGTTCTGCTCCGGTCTCAGGACCGGAAGAGCCAAAGATGGAGGAGGAGCAACCGAAGGATCAGCCACCACCACCAGCTGTCGAGGTAGAAACCGGCATATCTGAACCAGCGAAGGAAGAGGGAACCAGGACCGAAACAGTGGAGGAGGAACCTGTCCCACCGGCCCGGATTGAAGAGCCTAGGGTTTCTCAACCCGAGAAGACCAAGGAGCCGGAACCCGAGCCGATTGTGTTGAGGGAGATAATCCGGGGAACTACACCACCAAGGGAGAAGACCAAGTTCATCACCTTGTTGGATGATTCTCCAAGCAAGTCATCACCCACGGTCATCACACAACCAAAGACCGGAGGGGAAGCGAAGGCAACAGTGCAGGTCCGCTCTATACTGAAGACCGGATCTGGATCCGGGTCACCAAGCCAGGGACCAGCCCGGACTGCGGAGAAAGTGGGAGAGTAGACCCCGCAAAGCAAGATAGTGCACCACCCGCCCATCACCGGATTCAAGAAGAAGACCGCGGAGACATCCAAGGTGAAGCGGAAGGCCCGGGATGAAGAGGAAGAGGAGTCAGATGAGGAAGATGAGGACTCGGAGGAAGAGACCGACTCCGGTGATGAGTCGGAACAGTACTCAGATGCGGACCAGGCATTGGCAGAGACCACGAAGACCAGGGCCAGGGCGCGGGGTAAGACCAAACCGAAACCCAAGCCCATCAAGATGTACCGGTCTCCGAAGAAGCAGCCAGCCCGGAAAGGTGCGTCGCCTCTCAAGAAGGCGAGGAAATAGGGGGCATTAATTACAGGTAGATAGGAAGGCGGCTAAACCAAGTTATATTTAGGTTAGGAACTTTTGAACTTAGACCGGATCCAGATATGTAGGATCTGTGATCCTATTTTGTTGGTATTTTTGTAGTTTTGTGGAAGTCAACCTACCCAAGTTGTAGAGGAATGTGAGGTGGCATTCTTGGCGGCTGGTGTTGATTCCATTTGCACTTTTAGGTTTTCTTGCAGTTTAGTATTTAAACCCGGTTCGTAATTGAATCCGGGCGCGCATTATATTATCTTACTTTCACAAGTTTTTGTGTTGCAAATACAAGTCAGAACCTTTCTGATTCACTCTGAAGTGGACTGTGTGCATGGGACCTTGTCAAAGTCTTATGGTGATGGTTAGGATTGCAACCTTGTGTGGATAAGTGTGTGCCCGGATGTTCAGTTTATCCGGTCTCTGGACTTAAAGTGAATTCGGTTTTGATAGGGAATTTGTGCAGGATCCCACAGTGCTTTTTGGAACAGGTCTAGGGAGTATTTGATAGAGATAGACACTTGTAGAGTCTGGGTTTGAGATCGGGAGCGTCCGGCCAAATGCCAACTGAATGGTGATCCGGTCTCTGTAGAAGAAAGAAGGACTAAGTGAGGAAATTCAGCTCTCTTGCATAAGCTACCGCCCTTATTCTACCAGGGATTAGACTAACTGGTTATTCCGTCGTTGTAGCCTTTGTTAGGATTAGGCAGGAGTGCTTGCGTGACCTGCTGGGTCGGATTAGTCCCGGTCCAGTTGTGAGGTATTCCGGTCTGTTTGCAGTAGTAGTTTCTTGTTACTTATAAGTGGAACTTCTGACACTTTAAAACTTGAAGGGTAGGAGTAAGCTTCCTTCCTAAACGCCCAAACAAGCAGATCCCTCTTGTTATCGAGGTAAAACTTACACTTGGTTACTATACTAGGGATTGGACCAGCTACTAGTATCCGGTCTTTAGTCCCATATCTAGTAAGCGTAAGCATCAAGGTGGTGAACATACAGGTATAGATAGATAGACTTAGTTTGGAAGGATAAAGGATTGATCTGGTAATCAGGTCCAAGGAAATCTTAGGAACGTTGGAGACCCAGACCGGATCAGTCTTTTGCTTGGGTTTTGTTGTGATAACCACTAACGTATTCCGGTCTTTCGTCAACTTTCGACCAAATCTCTTGGGAACGATATACGAGTCACTTTAAGGCTAATTTAGTGCATTCTAAAGCCTTAGAGAAGGAATTGTGCTTTCCTGTGCTACGACAATAGCCTTGAGAGATTATGTTGTAAAGCTGTGCAAGGGGGTCGGCAAGACTAAACCCTCTAGTATTTCTCCCTTTCTCTACCACCTCTATCATTCACAAGATTGCATGAGGGAAACTGAAAGACAGGAGTATACGGTGAGAGAGGTGAAGTTAGCCCATGGGATGAAGTCGGATTCAGATGATGAGAGAGAGGAAGATGAGAGAGAGGGCAAACCTTCCGGGTTAATCGGGAAATTGGAACCGAAAAAGGATAGCAAGGCAGGGGTCAAGGTAGAATGGGGAAAGGAGAAGGACCCTGTCTGGAACAACGACCCGTTAGGGTCTATCATAAGGGAGCTCATGAAAGTTCATGAGAGTTATGAGCGAGAAAGAGAGACCTTGAAAAGGGTATGCGAGATGTTGGGAGACATTCCGGGGAGTGAATGTATAGAGCAACTCAGGAACCTGATAGATGATGCTGAGGGGAAATCCGGAAAGGCTAAGCATTAGGAGATGATGGAGGAACTGCTCTCCCTTAAGGCGGAGCTGAGTGAGCAAAAGTAGGAAAATGAGCGGAACCGGAAGTTCTCAGCTGAGTTTGTAGAGACCCTTGACCGGATTAAAGAATTCATTAGCGTTCCGGCAGAGGTTTTGAACAAGGCCAAACTCTTTGATGAGAAGGTCTTAGAAGGGATAGGGAAACTAGGAGATAAGGTGATCAATGTCCTAGTTTCCTTCAACGTAAAGATGGAGAGGTTGTTGGGGCAGATGAGGGAAGTCATGGGAGAGGTCAGTCCGCCCGTCCGACCGGAAACCAAACCGGAAAAGGAGAAAGTGACAGAGGTGACACCCTCTAAGCCACCCTTGCCAAAAGGGAAGCCAGCAACTCCGGTGACGAAGGACAAAACCGGAGAGCCCTCTGAGGATGTGGTTATGAGCACACCTCCCAAATCGGCCATCATACTGGAATCCGGAACGGGGGAGACACTGGTTTCCTTGACCAAGAGCCAATCACAACATTGGGAAGGGAGTGTGGGAACTCCACAGAGCAAGAAACCCACAGTATCCCCCAAACCTTCCCCATCCAAGAGCAAGTTAACCGATAGCCAGAAGAAGAAGGCAGTTCCGGTCAAGATCAAGGAAGAGGAAGAAGAAGAGGAAGACGAATCCGAGGAAGAAGATGAAGAATCCTCTGGATCAGGAGGAGAGGAGTCAGAACCGGACTCTGATCCGGATGCCAAGTTGGCTATGACACGTAAGACCAAGGCCCAACTGAAGGCCAAGTCCACTCAGGCGAAGAAGTGCAAGAAAACTTCCGGTTCTGCCCGGAAACAGCCAGTACGAAAGGGCGCCGCCAAGTCGGGAGAGACTCCAGCGAAGTGGCCAAGAAAGTAGATTCAGGGTTAGGTATAGTAGTAGTTAGGAGGCTGAAAACCTAAGTTTTTGGTAGAAAGCGTTTTCCTAGTGGCTTTTAGGTGAGTAGGTAGTTTGGACTCAACTGAATCCGGATTTTTCGGATCTGAGATCCACTTTTTTCGGCAGTTTTTGGCTTTCAATAGAAGTCAACGGAGGAGAAGGATAAGGCGAATGACAGGTATCATTCCCTTGTGGTTAGCTTCGATTTCCTTGGGCTGTAGTTTCCCTCGGATTGTAAAGTATTTAGGTGTTTGTTTTTAGTTCTTTAAGGGTGCATTTTCATACCTTGTTTTCCTAGCATTGTGCAATTCAAATCAGCTCTTCTGATTCACATTAAGGTGGCGGCGTGTATTCCAGTGGGTGATCTTGTTGGGGTATATTCTGTAGAATTGCAGAAATAGGTAGGGCGAGAGTGTACCCGGATGCTGGGTTTATCCGGATTCTTGGAAATGTAAGTGTAATCTGTGTGTGATGGTGGATTCTTGATCCCTCAGTGCGATCAGTTCCTGGTTTCCGGTGCCTGAAGACAGTCCCAGTCACTTGGAGTCATAGTCTTGGATAATTCCAGATCACTCCAGTTCAAGCGGTTGACAGGTTCTTTGGTAACCGGAATTATGAAGGGAAGGTGACGGCTTCTCATTCCACCCGTCCCGGATTCTGCCCAGAATTTAGACTAATCTAGTAGGCCGTCGTTGTAGTTTAAGTTAGATGTTGACTGAAGTTTCCTTGCGTGACCTGCTAGGCCAGATAGCTATCCGGTTTAGTTGTGAGGGAAATTAGGTTGAAAAGGGTTGATGTGTTCTGTTGGTTTCTTTACTTAAGTGGCACTCTTGACACTCTAAAACGCAGAGGGTAGGTTGTAAGCTTCCTTCCTTAATCACAATACGCAGATCCCTCTTGTTTAGAGGTTAAAATCCGATTCCGGATACTGGTTAATGGAAAAAACCGGAAAGTACCTTAGGATGTAAAAGAGCTGGACTTAACACCCACTCTCTGTTCCGGTTCTGATTTTGTAAAGTGTGTAAGATAGGGAGTCTGTAGGAGTTTTAGAGTAAGTTTAGACAAGCTTAGCTTAGTGTGCTTGGGTGTTTTTGTGGTAATCCTTATCCCGATTTCCGAATATTAGTCATCTGGCAACCAAATCTCTGTGGGAACGATAAACGAGTCACTTTAAGGCCAATTCCGGTTTTAGAGAACAAACTTGACTTTCCTGTGCTACGACAGAACCCTACGCCAAGCTCCTCCAGCCACGGTGCTCCGGCGGCTCCGAGTTCTTCCACGCACGAAGCGTGCACGGAGCCCTTGGAGATGAGCGAGGTCGAGGCGCACTTAGTGGCCGTGAAGAAGGTGAACGACGAATGGACGGACAACCCAGATATGATCCCATTGGACCCGTCCTCCATCCCGGATAAGATAACCGTTGAGATCGACTTCAAATCGAACTCCAAGAGAAGCGCGGATGTGAATACCAAGGGTCGGCTGAAGGCGCAGGCCAACGCGAACAAGGCGTTCAAGGAACTATCGTCCTACATGTACATTTTCGGGCGCGGCAAGTACTTCGAGCTGGACGTGAATGAAATGACGAACGTGGAGTCGAGTTCCGGGATTATTGTGAGGCCCCTGGAGACGGAGGGCGTCCTCTACGTCCTGAAGCGGATGGTGCTCGTGAACTACACGAAGCAGATCCTGACCGTGATGCCCGACATGGCCACGCGACCGAAGGATTGGAAGGAGTGCACGACGGTCGGGAAGTTCAAAATCATCAACGGCCAGCACACGTGGAAGGTCGCGTCAGAGATCCTGTCGGGGGAGACGACGGTTGACGACGAGTCCGTCAAAGCCCGGCTGCAGAAGTGGACATGCGAGATCGTCTGGTTGGACAAGTCGCACCACCTACACACCCTGTCCTCGATGTGCAACTCAGGGAACGTGCTCGCTCCGTTTCTATCTTCGGTGCCTGCCACGATCAAACATTGCAGGGAGATCTGGGAAAGCACCGGCCGGCCGATGCAGTTCAGGAAGAACACGAGGCAGACGAGTTAGGGCGAAGATTTCCATTCCTATGAGGTATGATCTTACTTTCCAGTTCAGACCGTGCGGTCTGATCTGCCCCACCCTATCACAGGAGACGAAGTCCAGGCCTCGGATTTCGTTTGCTCATCTCCGCGAGGTCGTCGCTATTAGTCGGGGTCGAATCCGACCGCGCGGTCTGGATTCTCCGACGTGCATCTTGATTGTGATGTGAAGGACTTGTTCGATTCCTGCAGTCGTAGAATTAGTGCCCGAGACACTTCAGACCGCGCGTTCTGATGTGGGTTACCTTGTAGCCTTGCCTCTTGAATCTGGGACAGGGTTCGTTGGACGCGACTGGTCCTCCATGGAGGGAGACGAGGGTGTACTGTGGTCTTGTGTGCTGTTTTCCTGATCGGACATGGATTAGGGCGCGCGCTCTGAACATGGTCTCTGATGTGTCTCCATCGTTTCACAGGAATTCAAGGCCAAGTGCGAGGAGAGCTTCGAGTCGACCGGGACTTCGCAAACCCCTAGCGGAGCGAAGACGACAATTAAGGACTTCGACAAATTGGAGGAGCGCAGGGTCATCATGGCCTCCGATGAGACTTGGGCCCTCTAGAAGGAGCTCTTCGAAAAGCACGAGTCGGGCACCTTGTACAACATCGACCACGGCTGCATGTACAACGAGTTGGATACCGAGGCGGGCAATTCCAAGGCGACGAAGCTGCCGCCCTTCAACAAGAACCAGATGCGGACCCTGTGCGGGTTGGACGACTTGGCCGTGGGGGAGGTTGCGAGCAAGATGATGCAAGTCCCTCCGAAGATCTACATGAAGAGGCCGACGCTCTGGTGCTCGGCCCTGGCCATCGCCATGTGGACCACGCGGAAGAAGCACAAGACCAAGCTCGTCGTCGACATCTTGGCACAGGTGGCTGGGCAGAACGTGCCCGCGGTGAAGGGAGTCTTCAACGAGTCCGGCGAACTCGATCCCGCCTGATGGAAGGAACTGAAGGCGGCCCTGTGCATACATGGCTTTCACATGGCGGTCATGGAGCGTGTGGGGGAGGAGTACCTGAAGCAGGAGTGCAAATCGGGAGTCAGCAAGGATAACAATCCTAGCCCGGCGCTCGTCGTGCTATATGAGTGCGTGGCAGCCAACGCGAGGCGATTCCACGTCGTGAGTAGGTGTGCGTCCGCCTCAGTCTGCGCGTGGCTCCGTCCGAAGTCGATCTTCCACCCGCAACTGTCCAGGAAGCTCCCTGAGGGGTGGTTCAGCGTGAAGAAGGGTGCCGCGCTCCTCCAGTACTGCGAGGTGGGAATCATGGACTTGCGCCTGTTTCCGAAGATCGACAAAACGGAGGTCACCTACGGCTCCAACATCATCTTGGAGCAAGTGAAGAAGGTGTCCGAGGGTTACATGTCCAAACGCGTGCACACTTGGATGATCATTTACGGCGCGGAGAGGGCTCCCGCGGTGGATCACATAGTGAAAGCATTCTTTCCTCATCACCGTCTCCGCCGTAGTGCCGAGTATAGATGTGCGAAGGGGGAGCCCACCTACGCCTTGAAGGACACCGTGACTGTGGAATACCTACAGCGATCCGAGATTTCCTTCTACAACTCCCATCTCGTGGATAGGAACAGAGTGGTTCCACCACTGTCGGCCGAGGAGGACGCGATCTTGGAGACGAAGGTTCCCATGTTCAGGCAGCGGGAGACGTGCCGTCACGATTTCCCGCAAATCTAGTCGATGAAGGAGCTGCGATACGAGGTCTACTTGCGCTTCATCGACAAGTTCTGCAGGGACCAAGGGATTGTCATGCTCGTCTTCGCAGGAGCGAAGGCAGTCTCGGCCTGCGCGATGAGTTTCGATCTCTGCAGATTGGTGAATTCCTCTTCCGTTGATCAAAATGTGAACACGGACTGATTTGCACTCGTGGTTTCTAGATGTTGTGCCGGAGCTCCGTGGCGTTCATCTCCAACACGGCGAACAGCCTGCATCGGCATTCGGTGCACAACCGACGGGGAGCCAAGATGTGGCCGGACGTACTGGTCCACGGTCCACCCGCCCTCAGGTACAACTACGAGGGCATGGCTCCCGACCAGCTCCGCAGAGGAGAGAGCGTGCCTGTGACGGCCGAGGGATTGACGGCGGCGGTTCGACCGGAGTCTGAGTTCGAGTCCGAGAGCGAGGACGAGGACAATGACGACGATGAGGAAGAGAGGGACGCTGCATTGGAGGGTGAGGACCTGATGGATGTGGGCGCGTCGAACCCCGCGGTGGACGACGACAGAGAGGAGTCGGGGAACTCGGATGAACGTTCCGACAAGGCCAAATCCGAAGATGACGAGCATTCGCCCGTGCACCTTGGTGAGCCCAAAGGACGGACGTCCAAATTCGTGGACGCCGCCGACCTCTTCTCCGTGACGCACCCACCGCCGTCACCGTCGAGAGGGCAGAATCAGGCCGCGCGGTCTGATTTGCACATGGAAGACTCTCCTCTGTCTCCTGTGCTTTCGGTTCGGGGCGCGCGGTCTGATCCGGTGTCAGGGTCTCCGAGTGCAGGCGCATCCCCTCCGGCAGACGCGACCGCGAGGATCCTCTTCGCGACTTCGACGGCCGTCCTCTCGCCCCAGGTCCAGGGGATTCGGTCCGCGTGTCGTGCATCCGGGAGCGAGCCGGCCCTGTCGACTTCCACGTCGCCTGTGGTTCAGACCGCGCGCCCTGAACCGCAGTCTCACCTCCCACTCCAAGTGGCGGACGGGGTTCAGGCCGCGCGCTCTAAAGCAGACTCCGCGGCGATGCCCCCCCCTCGTCCTCCGTCGCGGAGCCCTCCCCTGGTCAGCCAGGTCGAACCTGACCCGACGGTTGGCTCGGAGACCGCTCGGGCCAGAATTAAAATCGAGGATATGCAGCTGGACCTCGACTTCATGAAGAAGGCATTCTCCGAGAGCCAGCTGCTCGAGCTGGACAATGTGAGGGTCGGGCTGCTTGATTCTGCCTCGGAGGCGAACGATCTGCCATTTAAGAAGAGGGTCGAGAGGTATTGCCGAATGGTGGCGGACATGAAGGCCAAGCGTCTCGGATCGTCATCGCTGGAGAGACTCAAAGTGCACGTGATGGCGCAGGTCGGAGTCGACACTCTCGCCTCAGAACTGCCGACTCCGACCGCGGCAGAGCAAGCCTACATCGATCACCACCAGGAGATGAGCACGAAGTATCGGATGGACCAGGAGTCGAAGAACATCATCGACCTCGATGACCTCGACGACGCCGAACTGGAGGCGAAGATGAAGATGAGAGAAGAAGCCAGGAAGGCGGTTTATGCTGTGTCACGGGGAGCGTCGTCCTCGGGGGGTGCGGACGTGAACGCCGGCGAGAGCTCCGACTTGAAGCCGGATGTCGGAGCACGGTCGCAGCCTGCTGCGAGCGGGGGGGTGCGCTTGTCTTCGGGGGCTTCCGAGGTCGACGAGAAGCCCGACATCAAGCCTGAAGTGCAGGACGCCTTGATGGAGGCGTTCGAGAGGCAGATGGAAGCCGCTCGCAAAAAGTACGAGAAGAGCCAGCAGGCTAAATTCGACAAGGAGAGGGAGTAGTGGGAGAAGGAGTGGGCGGAAAAGGAGAAGGAGAGGGAGAAGAGAGAGGAGGTAGAGAGGGCCAAGAACACGGAGCGGGAGGCGAAGTGGGAGGCCCGTATGAAGGAGAAGGAGGAGCAGGATCGGAAGGATGCGGAGATGAAGGCGGCCCAAGCAACCGATCTACTTGCCAGATTGGAGAAGCAAGTCGCGGAGGTGGAGTACATGAAGTCCGAACTGCACGCAAGGAACCCCGGGGTAGTGCCCGTGACAGTCACCGTGGCTGCCGCTCCGAGTCCCAACCGTGTGAGTGAGCTCCAGAACGTATCCGGGGTGTCCACGACCAACTCCGAATCGGCGACGGCCTCCGCTGCCTTGGGGCTCCAGCAGATGGCGACGAGAATCTCGGTGACGCCTCCGGTGAGTACCGATCCTGATGTGGATGATCTGGCGCTCAGTCAGTTTCCTAGTGTGCATGTCCCTGAACTCCTGACTCGTCCGCACCAAGAGGACGAGGTCCCCTTCATCCTTGATGATCCCTGGGGGAGTGTTGAGGAGTCCTTCCCTAACTTGACTGAGCAATAACCTCCTGTCGTGTAGGCCCCGCACGGTCAAGAGCAGCCGCAGGTGCTGCAAGAGGAGCAGGTCACGGTGGGATCTCCGACGCGGCAGGATCAGACTCCCGCGGTGGGTAACCCCTCCACATAGCTCCCTTTTTGTCAGTTAGCCCGGACGCTATGTGAGGGCGTTACGCCGGGCCGGTCGAAGGTCGTCCCGGCGAGTCTTAGAGAGCCGCGGGAGCCATAGTCGTAGCGGCTCTTTCTTTTGTGCATAGGATTTCTAGGCATTCAGTCACTGGCATCCATTTTGAGACATGTTAATTGGGCCCGGGCATGTGCGGACGTTGTGATTGATTTGTTGTGCACCTCGCATCTTGTAAATATGGTGCATTCTTGTAATATATGAGACGTGATTTTTTTGGTTTTGTACCGTGCGTGCTTTGGTGACGCACATGGCTTTCGTGGTGTGTGCTCTACATTGTCGATGGCGTTGTCACTTCCCTTGCGTCGTGTCCTCACAGTTCTTTTTGGACAATGTAGTTACACTCGTATGCTTTTTCGGTCCAAGGTCCGAATGCTCCTGTGATGGACACCAACCTCCCCGTGAAGCCTCCGCATCCACACCCGTTGCACTTCCCTAGCACGCTCGATCCGACGAGAATCCCAACCATCCACCTGACCGGCCCCGACGAAGCCCCACACTACCAAGCCCCCGAAAAGCTCTCCTTATCCGGGGACGTCGCTCCACCCAGCCCCCATGACGTGGAAGTGGACAGCGCTTTGCGGACGCCCGTCACTGCGGATGTCGTTCCGCCCCCTCCGGTGGAGGTCGACGCCGGGGGACCTTGGATGACTGCACCTCCGCACGCATTGGATGGCTCGCTCGCGACCCTGTTTGAGGAAGAAGTCGACGGGCCCTGGACCACGATCCCTCTCGCCACCTTGCAGGCGGTGCCTCCCTAAGTAGAAAGTAAAGAAACGGCACGGGTCTTCCCTACAGCGGAACCGCAGCTCGCTCCGTCGATTGATGCACGCGAGGCCCCTCCGACCCCTCCAATCCGCACGGCTCCGGCGGATGCGCTGACGAAGGTGAGCCACAATGCCTCTCCCCACTCCCACCCGCACTCTGTTGTCCTCCCATACTCCTCCCAGCGTAGTTTGTAAGTGTTGACAGGATGCCCACGTAGACGGGGGATGTTTCAGGGCGCGCGTTCTAAACTTCATGCGTCCCCGGCTTGCGCCGCATGACGGGCGATGTGTTTAGAACGCGCGCTCTAGACTGCACGCCTTTTGCAATGTGTCGCGTCTTCGTGCCTTTGATATGATGATGGACCGTCTCCGTGGTTCGCAATTGCGTCTTAGTTTTTTCTTCCGCCTCGCCCGTTTTAGAAATCCCTACTCAAGGAGAGGGGCATTCGGACGTGCAGGCACCACCGTCGGTACCCCCAGCGATCCCTTCCCCTTGCCTCCCGCGCATGAGTTATTTCGTCCTCTTGGAAGTGGAGGGGGTCTTATGCCACATCGAGCACGTCGGTCCGGCTCCGCCCGCTCCGCGTGCCCCCGTCGCGCAGCCTTCTGAGGCGGATTTCGATCCCGCACGCTGTCATGTCTTCGGGGAGTACGCCCTGTACTGTTGACCCGAGGTGCGCCACTTCCTCAACGGACTGTCCAAGAGGTTCCCTGTGGGCATCTGGACCCGGCTACCGGGGGATGTTGCGAGGCCCGTGGTGAAGTTCCTCTTCCGGGACAGGGACGTCAGTACGATGTCCATCCTCACCATAGAGGACTGCACCACCCTGGTGGAGAGGCGTGCGTGGTGGACCTGCGAGTGCCCGCCGTACCCAGAGTTTCCCCTCCTCGGCTGCCCGGCGCACCCGGCGGACATGTTTGTCGACAAGAAGGTCGAGAAGAACACCTGGATGGCCTTTCCAGACCATCCTGGGGGGCTGCTGCAGCTCAAGGTGTTGCACAAGGTCGTCTGGGGCGACCCCAGGTTCCACGCAAGCGCTTTCAGTGCCAACGCGACCAACACCCTGCTCATCGAGTCCAGCCCGGAGAGCACCATCCTCAACCCCATTCACAATGCCATATTCCCTCTGAACTTCATTGGCAGCGCGACGGACAGTTTCCTCAACTGCTCTTTGCGCCCGTACTTGGCGGGCCTCTTGGAATCCGGGCGGAGCGTGCCCCAATACCTATCGGAAACCCCCCCTTACTTCGGATGGCTCGACAGACCCTGGACCCAGACGAAACTGGGAATGAGAGTAGTCAAGTTAGCTCGGTCGAGGGACAGTGATCTCGTCTTGGACTATTTGGACTTCGTCGGAAGTTACAATGCGAACAGGAGCGGTCCTTTCTTTAAGAGGAGAGCGGTCACTCATCCCTTGAGGAAAACGTGATGCTTGTGCAGATCCGACGACGCATATATGTCGGGGGTGACCGGGGCGTGTTGGAGGGTGTCGCGATGGCCGCTCGCTCCAAGCGGCGCCGGACGCGAATGGCAGAAGGGGTGGGCTCCTCCGAAGGCTGCTCCGTCCCTCAGGACACCGGGGACGACGCGACGTCAGCTCCTCTTTGAAGCACGACCACTCGGCCACGGCATCGCGGACGTGCATCGCTCCCGTTGGGCGCACAGTATGCGGGATTCGGCCCCACGGTAAAAAAATACCCAGGTACGCTTCTCGATGACGTCGTCGTTGCGGTCAGGAGTCCTCCACTCAGGCGGTCTAGGACTCCATGCAAGCTCTGAAGAAATCCCCCGTCCATTGGAAGATTTCCTCGAGTTTGTTCTCTATCTCTGCACCTCCTCGTCCGGTCGTCCTTCCTTTTGGATCTTCTGCATGGGATGGTGGATGGCTGGCTGGCTTCAGTCTCTCGTCTCCGAGTCCACTGGGATGTTCTTTTATTGCACGTCGAAATATGTGGGTCGTCTCAGAAGGGGTACTGAGCGCCAGTTGATCGTTGACTCTCGTAGGTGCAGCGACTCGCGCGGGATCTGTGGATGTCCTCTCGTGTAGGCCCGTGGGCGGTTTAGGCCGCGCGTTCTGAACCGTGGGCTCCGTCGCGGAGGGAGTCGCCACTATCGCGCCGTATCCTCGTCCACGGACGTCGCGACGAACGATGTCGGCAAAAACCTTCCTCGCGTCAAATTCAACATAGGATGACTAGCCTCAACCCCTTGACGCTTCCACGGTCTCGGGCTGTCGTAATCATGACCACCGCAGACCGTGCATCAGCGAAGAAACTGGGATCCCCTCGTGGACTCTTTATATCCTTGTCTTGTTTAGCTAGTAGTTTTTCCCCCTTAGCGTTCAGTAGGACGTGCAACCTCATCACCATTCCAACGTGGATGCACTTATGATGACAATATTGTGATTTGCATTGCATTTCGTTTGCATCACTAATTTGACATACATTTTCATCTACATTTGACTGGGGACTCGTCGTTCTAACATTATCCGTCGCATGAAAAATGCAATGGAGTGCGACACCCATCCTGACCGCTGCATGGTGCGTAGTTGTATGGAAGCTGCATCAGTCTGTTCCTTGCCCTCTCGTAGACCTCTTCGCCTGATCCACGGACCGTACATTGATGGACGTTAGATCTTACCAGTGCATTCCTTCGCCTCCTCGATTCCAGTCACGTGCTCGAGCGACAATAACATGAAATGAGCGTCGCACCCGAATAGTCTTCATCGTAGAGATCATATCCCAGACACGTCTTACTTTGGTCGTTGCAGAGCACTCCGAGGAAGCCAATCCGTGATTCACATTTCGGGTCGCTGTTTGTTGGCTTGCGAACTTGAAGGTATCCGCACGGACAACCGGCGTCATGATGGCCTCCCGGTGGAACCCGGCAGCAACGATGGGAGATGCTAGCGTCGGCACGTATCTCGCGGCTCTCACGGAGCACAGCGGGCAACCCAAAACACATTCGCCTCGCCCGTGTCCATCATCCTCCGCAACGAGGGACCTTGTGCAAGTCTTCCCGTCATGGCCCTCCATTTTGCAACGTGGGGCTGCCTTGTTCTATGGGTATGAAACTCGGAGTCTCGACTTCTTTGGCGGACCACTCGCCGGCCAGGCCCCGAGTGGCCGAGCAAGTTCAAGTGCGTCGTCTATGTCCGGTGCCGCACAATTACCTTCGACGGACGAGTGTTCTTCGGATGTGATTGTGCGGTGTCGGACGTGGACCGATGCACGTGAACTCGCTCGCCTCGTCGGGGATGGCCGAGGAGCGTCCCGTGCTTGGACTCCAGACGCCGAGCTTCAGACCCATTGAACGGGACAACTCCACGTCTCCTACAACAAAGTGGGGGGCGATGATGGAAGACTTGCATGGGATCCTGCCCGATCGCTGCATGCTACACTCGATCAAGTTCGCATCCGCGCGAACGTCGTCCTTGTTGCACGCACAGCTCCACAAATGCCGATAGACGTACCCTATTATCGCTGCTGGCATCTGTCGCAGTCCGGAAATATTATGTAAGTAAAATAGGAAGATAGTATATAGAGTAAGATCAATTTTTCAAAATTTTAGGGTTAGATATGGCGAAAAGAAGACAATTAGAGTCTTCTGCCCTTGGGATCCGTCTGAACCGGATTGACCAAGGAGAATTTCCGGTCTATGGGCATAAGTTTCCGGATCCGGATTCCTTAGTATCCGGAACGGAACTTTCCGGAAGACGGAACTTGGAAAGACGGATCCGATATTGTCAAGGACGGATCCGGTATACCTAAAGACGGATCCGATGCAGTTCCGGATGGTCGGCTCCTACGAGTCTACGTCGCCGACCTACGGAAACTAGCGTAACGGCCGGGGAACGTCGCACCGTTCCGAGGGGAACTGGGAACGCAGGGTACCGACTGGTATATAAACCCCTCCACTCCGCTTCATTTTTTCCTTTTCGATTTGGCAAATCGAGGTACGGCTTGTATGCAGGTTTTGGAGCGCGTATAGAGAGAGAAAGAATGGTGAGCAGTAGAGATCGGTTCCGGGTTTAGTTCAGGGTCGGTGCCGACCGCACCGACAAGTTTTGACTCGGGTGGAGAGATGGCGAGTTCCTCCAATCCGAAGCGAGCGGTAGTGACGGCCAAGGCAATTTCGCCAATCATCCCTTCCGATCCGTAGTATCGGAAGGAGTTAGAGGATGATCTAGTCTTCCTAGGGTGTCATGGGTTGATCCAACACCCTTGGAGTGTGAAGAGTGACGAGATGGTACAGGAAATCCTCTCGGGAGTTCCGAATCAGTACGAACTCACAGTGAGGGGTAGACCGAGTGCCTGGACGCCGGATATCTGGGTGAATGTATACGGTTTTGATAAAACCGGATTAGGTCTAGCTCACCGGACGGACAAGTTTGGTGTTAACAAGTTCCGGAATCCGCCCCACCCTAAGGACGGATACTCAGTTCCGGATTGCACGAACGACCGGCATAGACGGATGTTGGAATTCTTGATTCCCATCCTCTATCCGGAAAAGCCTACCCGTGTCACCGTGACGGTAGCAAACACCATCTTCGGGTGTTTTGAGAAGCGGATAGTCAACTGGGGTATAGTCCTCCAGTGGGTAGTTAACCGGCTAGCCGAGCATGTGGGACAGGAGAAGACCAGCACTATCAGCGGCTATCTCTTCCACCTGTACCACCACAATGATGTGCTGAGTGGCCCAGAACTCCTCCGCTATGAGACGGGAGAGCAGATCCTCAAGTACGGCTTGACGGATGAGTTGGAGAAGGAGCCGGAGGACCTAGAGGACGAGCGGATGGACGAGGACCCGGAAGAGCAAAAGCCAACTAGTCAGCCGGAACGGAAGAAGTCTACGACGCCGGATAGGAGGGGACATCCAGACCCGGATCCACCCGGATCCACCCTGGGGAAGAAGAAGCGGAACCACTTCGACACCATCATCCGTCACGCCATGATGGCGCACGTAGACAGCAACCAGATTGAGGCAATACTCGAGCAGGACGTCACCAAGCTGGGCGCGGTGAAGATCGAGGATATTCCGGAAATCCTCGACCGTCTTCCGACTCAAGAGGTGTTGCGGAAGAAAGACGAAGAGATCCGGAAGTGGGAGGACAAGGCCCGGAACCAGACGGATCGAACCCGACAGGCGGAAGATCTGGCCCGGGTAGCTAAAGAGGGACGACGGAAGGCGGAAGAGGAGCGGAATGGGCTCCAAAGCACGGTGACGTACCTGGAGAGTGATCTCAGTGTCGCCAACAGGAAGATCGTGGAGGCCACCTCCTTGGTTCGGAACCTGCAAGAGTTGGTGGCCCAACCGGCGGATACAGTGTTGAGGGCGAAACTGTTTTCCGCCCGGCTGATGACGGAAGGGCACGTCACCGGATCAAAGGTCATCACCATCTTGGTGGATTACCAGGCCAAGATGGAAAGGTTACTGAAGGAGATGAGGGCCTTAATTGGATCGCTCAACTCGGAGTTGGGGGAAGGACTATCGAACTTGCTCAACCAGCAGGTGTTTACGGACTTCAGCCCCGGAGCGCAAGGATGGATGTCGACAGATCGGAAGCTACTCGAAAACTCGCCGGTCGTGAAGAACCTCGGCGAGCTCGGATCGGATCCGAATGCGGCCGGACCGTCCAACACACCTATGGATCCGCAAGAGAAGAGGGCATCACCACAACTCGACCTCGAGATCCGGATGAAGGCCCTAGCGAATCCGGCCAGGGAGAATCCGGAGAAGTTCGCCCACATGAACGAGCCAAACAGGGTTCCGGGCAAGGATCCGCGTAGCAAGACAGTCATCTTGGATGACTCGGACAGAGAAGACAATCCGCCCCTCACCATCCGTGATGAAGTTAGGGAGCAGGGCGGATTTCAAGAAGTGGAGCATTCGGAGAGCTCCGAGGCGGATTCGGAGGAGACTTCGACGGAAGACAGCGGAACGCCGCCGGTTCCGATTCAAAAGAGGGAGACCCGATCCGCCACCAAGAAGGCTCTCCCTCCCAAGGCAGCAACGCGGAGAAGTTCAGTTCTGCCCGTGGGCACGACATCGAAGCGGGCGCGTAAGTAGGATAGGTTTGAGTAGTTAGGTAGGATTTTGAGATTTTGGGACGGAAGTTTCCTGGACGGATTTCCCGGATGTGGGCCCCGATCCGGAACTTTAGGAACAACTCGCCGGACCTTTCCGGATAATCCGGTTGGGCTCTGATTGGTTGTTTTGGATTTTCTTTGGCCTTGTTGGCATTCCTTTTCTGTTTTTAGGCTTTGACTTTCATTGTGTTTTTGGGCTTTTAAGGGGCAGGCAAGTTAGTTGGCCTGTCATTCCCTCCTAGTGCATATTCTATTGTATTTTCATTCCCTTCTTTAAATCTGAGCCGGCGGATGGACATTCTAGCTCTGACTTGTGTTTGAGTCTCTTTTTGGTGTGTTCGTTGAAGTGTTGAGAGGCAAGAGGGAAGGGTGAGGAGGAATCCGGATTCTGAGGTACTTGAAATCCGAACTGAGTGACCAACTTTCGAGAGCTAGGATCTTGAATCGTGAGTTGAGCGTGGAGCCTTTAATTCACCGGAACGGTGATCCGGTGTGAGTCCAGGAGTGACGAGGAGGAGGTTCCGGAACCGCAGGGGCGGATCCGTGCGGAGTTAAGCAGCCGCCATAGGAAAGTTCCGTCCATCGGAAGGCCTGCCAACCACTGAGTCGATCCGAAGAACTAGGAAAATACGTCCTTTTGGGTCTAGGGGTTGTCGTACGCGCAGTCCAGCAGAAAGCACCTTTATCACACCCAAACGTGATAATATGACACGGAATATCGTCCCAGGAGATTCCAGACGTTACTAATAGTTGCGTTTTCCGGTTTCTAGGTTTATCGGATCAAAACACCCCAAGTTACTACTCTTAATCCGGAATACCAACTTATCTTCCAGACTCTTTTTCAAGATCCATCTTTTCTTTCCGAATCCGTCTCTCAACTATGACCGGATTCCTTTCTCGGATCCGGATTTCTCCTTCACCCGGATCCGTCTCAATCCGGAATCCGGTTCCGTCACTCAATAATTGGTTTTTGATACCCCTGTTTTACCCTCAGGGAGTCCTCTCTTGATCTTTAGAGGGGTAGGGACTTACCACTCGTACACCTCACGCTCTCTTCTCTCAAACAAAACACATGAAAACACCAAAATATATCCGATGTTGTGTTAGGGCCGGATTCGGATCCTCACAACTTCCTGGATAGCTCTAGGCCAATCCGGTTAGTAGGTCACTCAAGACTACTTCACTTGCCCTTACTACAACGACAGATTCGAGAAACCCCTAGACCCAAAAGGATGTATTTTCCTAGTTCTTCGGATCGACTCAGTGGTTGGCAGGCCTTCCGATGGACGGAACTTTCCTATGGCGGCTGCTTAACTCCACACGGATCCGCCCCTGCGGTTCCGGAACCTCCTCCTCGTCACTCCTGGACTCACACCGGATCACCGTTCCGGTGAATTAAAGGCTCCACGCTCAACTCACGATTCAAGATCCTAGCTCTCGAAAGTTGGTCACTCAGTTCGGATTTCAAGTGCCTCAGAATCCGGATTCCTCCTCACCCTTCCCTCTTGCCTCTCAACACTTCAACGAATACACCAAAAAGAGACTCAAACACAAGTCAGAGCTAGAATGTCCATCCGCCGGCTCAGATTTAAAGAAGGGAATGAAAATACAATAGAATATGCACTAGGAGGGAATGACAGGCCAACTAACTTGCCTGCCCCTTAAAAGCCCAAAAACACAATGAAAGTCAAAGCCTAAAAACAGAAAAGGAATGCCAACAAGGCCAAAGAAAATCCAAAACAACCAATCAGAGCCCAACCGGATTATCCGGAAAGGTCCGACGAGTTGTTCCTAAAGTTCCGGATCGGGGCCCACATCCGGGAAATCCGTCCAGGAAACTTCCGTCCCAAAATCTCAAAATCCTACCTAACTACTCAAACCTATCCTACTTACGCGCCCGCTTCGATGTCGTGCCCACGGGCAGAACTGAACTTCTCCGCGTTGCTGCCTTGGGAGGGAGAGCCTTCTTGGTGGCGGATCGGGTCTCCCTCTTTTGAATCGGAACCGGCGGCGTTCCGCTGTCTTCTGTCGAAGTCTCCTCCGAATCCGCCTCGGAGCTCTCCGAATGCTCCACTTCTTGAAATCCGCCCTGCTCCCTAACTTCATTACGGATGGTGAGGGGCGGATTGTCTTCCCTGTCCGAGTCATCCAAGATGACTGTCTTGCTGCGCGGATCCTTGCCCGGAACCCTATCTGGCTCGTTCATGTGGGCGAACTTCTCCGGATTCTCCCTGGCCGGATTCGCTAGGGCCTTCATCCGGATCTCGAGGTCGAGCCGTGGTGATGCCCTCTTCTCTTGCGGATCCGTAGGTGTGTTGGACGGTCCGGCCGCATTCGGATCCGATCCGAGCTCGCCGAGGTTCTTCACGACCGGCGAGTTTCCGAGTAGCTTCCGATCCGTCGACATCCGTCCTTGCGCTCCGGGGCTGAAGTCCGTAAACACCTGCTGGTTGAGCAAGCTCGACAGTCCTTCCCCCAACTCCGGATTGAGAGTCCCAATTAAGGCCCTCATCTCCTTCAGTACCCCTTCCATCTTGGCCTAGTAATCCACCAAGATGGTGATGACTTTCGATCCGGTGACGTGCCCTTCCGTCATCAGCCGGGCGGAAAACAGTTTCGCCCTGATCACTGTATCTGCCGGCTGGGCCACCAACTCCTGCAGGTTCCGAACTAAGGAGGTAGCCTCCACGATCTTCCCGTTGGCGACACTGAGATCACTCTCCAGGTACGTCACCGTGCTCTGGAGCCCATTCCGCTCCTCTTCCGCCTTCCGTCGTCCCTCTTCAGCTATCCGGGCCAGATCTTCCGCCTGCCGGGTCCGATCCGTCTGGTTCTGGGCCTTGTCCTCCTACTTCCGGATCTCTTCGTCCTTCTTCCGCAACACGTCTTGAGTCGGAAGACAGTCGAGGATTTCCGGAATGTCCTCAATCTTCACCGCGCCCAGCTTCGTGACAATTTGCTCGAGTATCGCCTCATACTGGTTGTTATCCGCGTGTGCCATCATGGCGTGACGGATGATGGTGTCGAAGTGGTTCCGCTTCTTTTTCCCCAAGGTCGATTCGGGTGGATCCGGGTCTGGGTGTCCCCTCTTATCCGGCGTGGTGGACTTCTTCCGTTCCGACTTCCGTTCCGGCTGGCTGGCCGGCTTCTGCTCTTCCGGGTCCTCGTCCATCCGCTCGTCGTCTGGGTCCTCCGGCTCCTTCTCCAACTCATCCGTCAAGCCGTACTTGAGGATCTGAATTCCCGTCTCATAGCAGAGGAGTTCCGGGCCACTCAACACATCATTGTGGTGGTACAGGTGGAAGAGATAGCCGTTGATAGTGCTGGTCTTCTCCCGTCCCACATGCTCGGCTAGCCGGTTAACTACCCACTGGAGGACTATACCCCAGTTGACTATCCGCTTCTCAAAACACCCGAAGATGGTGTTTGCTACCGTCACGGTGACACGGGTAGGCTTTTCCGGATAGAGGATGGGAATCAAGAATTCCAACATCCGTCTATGCCGGTCGTTCGTGCAATCCGGAACTGAGTATCCGTCCTTAGGGTGGGGCGGATTCCGGAACTTGTTAACACCAAACTTGTCCGTCCGGGGAGCTAGACCTAATCCGGTTTTATCAAAACCGTATACATTCGCCCAGATATCCGGCGTCCAGGCACTCGGTCTACCCCTCACTGTGAGTTCGTACTGATTCGGAACTCCCGAGAGGATTTCCTGTACCATCTCGTCACTCTTCACACTCCAAGGGCGTTGGATCAACCCATGACACCCTAGGAAGACTAGATCATCCTCTAACTCCTTCCGATGCTGCGGATCGGAAGGGATGACTGGCGAAATTGCCTTGGCAGTCACTACCGCCCGTTTCGGATTGGAGGAACTCGCCATCTCTCCACCCGAGTCAAAACTTGTCGGTGCGGTCGGCACCGACCCTGAACTAAACCCGGAACCGATCTCTACTGCTCACCATTCTTTCTCTCTCTATACGCGCTTCAAAACCTGCACACAAGCCGTACCTCGATTTGCCAAATCGAAAAGGAAAAATGAAGTGGAGAGGAGGGGTTTATATACCAGTTGGTACCCTGCGTTCCCAGTTCCCCTCGGAACGGTGCGACGTTCCCCGGTCGTTACGCTAGTTTCCGTAGGTCGGCGGCGTAAACCCGTAGGTGTCGACCATCCGGAACTGCCTCGGATCCGTCTTTAGGTATACCGGATCCGCCTTCGACAATATCGGATCCGTCTTTCCAAGTTCCATCTTCCGGAAAGTTCCGTTTTGGGTACTGAGGAATCCGGATCCGGAAACTTATGCCCATAGACCGGAAATTCACCTTGGTCAATCCGGTTCAAACGGATCCCAAGGGCAGAAGACCCTAATTGTCTTCTTTTCGCCATATCTAACCCTAAAATTTTGAAAAATTGAGCTTACTCTATATACTATCTTCCTATTTTACTTACATGATTTTTCCGGATTGCGACACCAAACATTACATCTTTCTTTGTAGCATGATTTGATCCCTGTCCTTCACACTCACTTCTTATCGCGTTGTTCACCTTTCAGGACAAGCAAATGCATGGCCTACATTGTCAAAACATCCGATCCCAATCATGTCTCGGTGTGCCCATGCACATGATTCCAGGGAATAGAGCTCCACCTGCTCGCCCTGTGTCTCGTACTCCGTTCGTACCACTCGAGCTTCCTTGGAATCGTGTGCATGGGTACACGAAGGCACGTCTGGCTCCAATGCACCAAGCAAAACAAATCTGCAATGTTCATGGAGGGCGTGAAATGTGGAAGTTGCCGATCATCTTTCGATCTCATCCTTCGGTCCAGACTACGGAAGCGCGTGTGGGGATCGGTAGTTTTGACGCTAGGCGATGGCTTTCTTCAATTGATGCATTCCAATGATTCTTTCGGGCATTCACGGACAACATCTTGCGTTGTCGTCGACCATGAATGTCGTTCACGTCATTGATCGTCCCTGAATTTTCCGTGACAATGGTACCTCCGTACATGAAGAAAATGGGTCGTAGCGACTCCTACATCTCGCTTTCTTCGCGTACGGAGGCACCTACGTACGGGAATATTCAGGGACGATCGATGATGTGAACGTCCAAAACATTCACTGGAAGACATCAATTGCAGTAAGCCATCGCCTGTCGTCACAACTCCTCCCTGCACGTGCTCCTGTAGTCTCTATCGAAGGATGTATTTGGGGGGTGGTCGGCAACTGCCACATCTCGGGTCCACCATTACCTTGCAAATGGCGCACGTTGACGCTCAAATGGAACCCCCGGAAGAAGGTCTGCAGGGACGGCGACGAACGCTCGACGAAAGAGAACGTGGGATTCAGAGGGGGACCTTCGAAGGTGCATCGACGTCGACTGCGGAGCGGCCTCACATGCTGGTCACGGGCTCCGTCCGATTCAGAACGGGCGTTCTGAACCGTGCCCTCCCACACGGAGACTATCGGGTCTGGTCTTCAACCAAGCATGCAGCATCGTCAACATGACAGCAGTCGAACACGACGAAGGTGTATGGTATCTCGGCCTCTGGCAGGCTAAGTGGTTGTCAGCCCATCGGATCCACGCTCGCTTTCACGCGGCACCTTCCATTCCTGGAGTGGACTGCGATTATTCATGTGGGTGGAGTGTCGGACGGCCATGTGGGTTCCATTTTCTTGGCAACCACCTAGCCTGTCGGAGGTCCAGGTACCTTGCAGATGGCGAATGTCTCACGTGGAGTTGCCTCGCACGTGGTTTAGCGATCTTCGGAGCATGGACAAGCGAAAGAAGTCTGCATCGATTCTGGAGGGCATGAGGTGTGCCAGTTGTCGACCATCTACCGACCGCATCCCTCAGTCAAGACTATGGAAGCACGTGCACTGATAGGTTGTGACCAGTGGCGATGGCTGCTGTTCGCGTCGTTTAGGAACCCTGAATTCGCCTTGACACGGGTGCCTCCGTGCACGAAGAGAATGAGCTGCAGCGACGCTCACGACCGCTCATTTCCTTCTTGTATGGAAGCAACGACGTCAGGGCAAATTCAGGGGTGATCGATGATGTGGTCGACATTCAAGGTCGACGACAATGCAATGTTCGGTCCGTGAACATCCAAAGCGGTCATTGCACTACGTCCGTTGAAGGAAGCCATCGCCGCTGGTCACAACTTACCAATGCACCTGCTTCTGGAGTCTTGATCGAGGGATGCATTTGGGGGGTGATCTGTAGTTGGCTCACCTCGTGTCCACCGTTACCTCGCAAACGGCAAATGGCGACAAATGGAGATGAGCACGAGGGTTTGCGATGTCATGAACGTCCACAATGCCAGCTACGCATGTGTAACGTTGCGGACCATAGAAGATGGTATCCTACACCCTAACCACCCTCTTGCTTGTAGAACCTTGTACATGTGTCCAACACTATGTGCCCTAGTTTCCAGTTTTGCGTGCCAAGTTTCGTTGTAGAAAATCATCAATGCCTACAACTGATGCTCTACTCTGTCGATCACCTCTGCAGATGCTGGTGCAATCCACTTTGCGACATGAAAGGCAAAGTCGGAAGCCAAAGAGGACATATCACAAACCACGTCATATGGATGCGTTAGGGAACAAAGTTCCCACTGCTAAATTTGGCTTCGGAATGCATTAGGGTACACACTTCCAGGTAAATTTTAGCAGTGATAACTTTGTCCCCAAACGTACTCATTGCATGACAATGGAGCATGTGATTAGAGGACAACATGCCCTCCAAAGAGAGGTTGCAAGACCAGATCGACCTTCAAGGAGCTAGACATCCAAGAGGTCAACCATGCATGCCCGAATGCTTGGGTTAACTTCTTCCTCCAATCAATCCGTTCTCACTCCCAAAACTAACGCTTCACTTTGTGCAACACCCAAATCCCATCTCCATTGCAACCTTCACATGGTGGATCCATGGTCCGTAGGATTCAATGTGCATGGACGCTAGAGATGCAGTTCCTCGATTTCGCCCAACAACGTAAAATCTTGCACTCCTCGGATGGACCTGTGTGTAGGACTACTTCACAGCACAAAGGGATTCACCTCTTTCAATATCAAGAGGGAGCATGAACTTGACATTCTCACGAGCATCTTTTGTGGGGTCTGAACTTAAGTTCGCACAATTGGCTTCAAACAAGGCTTGCCCATTATTCAACTTCACTCAATAGCATGTAGGAAAAAGTTACATCCAACTTCACATTCAAAGACAACATTCTAAATGAGGAATGTGGCAGGGATCACATGAACTTCAAAGTATCCAAAATTAAGTAGAGACATTGCTAGTCATGCTTATGAGATAGTACAGGTCACGTCCATCCACATTCACATGCTGCAAACAAATGATGAACTGTGTCAAGGTTGCATTGGAGTCTGGGATTCTGGTCTTGTACGAGGTGAAGAGTTAGTTCTTGGGGTGAAGAGAATGGATCGAGTGGAGGAAGAAGCAGATCCAAGCATACACGACATCTCCCAACGTGCAAGGCCAAGTTCAAAGTCAGAGAGGAGGCACACCACAAACCACGTCCAATGAGTGCGTTGGAGAGCCAAATTCCCAGTGCCAAATTTGGCATTGGAATGCATTGGATTACATTTCAACGTAAATTTTAGTGTTGGGGACTTGGTTCCCGAACGACCCGTTGCATGACAATGTAGGACACCACAAGAGGACGACGTGCGCTCCAAAGCTAGGCTCCAAGACCAAATCGAACTTCAACAACCAAGATATTGAAGAAGTCAAACATGCATGTCCAGAAGCTAGGAATTGTTTCTTCCTCTACTGTATCCATTTTCCTCACCTCCGAAAGTAACTCTTTGTCTTGCTCGACAGCAAAATCCCAAACTTGAAAGGTGTCTTTTTGTTTGGGATGTTGCTATTATCTAAAGCAAAGAGTCAATTTGGGAGGTGAGCAAAACGAAATGACTAGAGGAAGAGGCTAATCCGAGCTATTGGGCATACATGACATTTTAATTCCAATGTGGAAGACCAAGTTCAAAGTCACATTGGAGACACGTCACAAACCGCGTCCAATGAGTGCATTAGGGAGCCAAGTTCCCACTGCCAAATTGGGCATTGGAAAGGCACTAGCATACATTTCAATGCAAATTTTAGCGTCGGGAACTTGGTTCCCGAACGACTCACAGCATGACACTAGAAGAGGACGACCTGCGTTCCAAAGCTACGATCCAAGACCGAATCAAATACTTCAACAACAAAGACATTGAAGAAGTCAAGCATGCATGTCCAAAAGCTCGGATTCACTTCTTCTTCTATTGTATCCAATTTCGTCACCTCCGAAAATAACTCTTTTTCTTGCACAACACCAGTATCCCAGACTCAAATGCTGTGTTTCAATTTGAGATGTTGGTATTGTGCAAAGCAAAGAATCTGTTTCCAAAGTGAGGAAAATGGATAGACTGGAGGAAGAAGGGAATCCGAGCTATTGGGCATACATGACATTTCGCTATGTGGAAGTGCCCACTTCCAAATTGGGCTGTGGGATGCATTACGATACGCTTGAATGCCAATTTTGGCATTCGGCACTTGGACCCCGAACGACTCACAGCATGACCATGAAGGACATTCCAAGACGACGACGTGCACTCCGAAGCTAGGTTGCAAGACAAAATCGAACTTCAACAAAGACATTGAAGAAGTCAAACATGCATGTCCAGGAGCTCAGATTCGCCTTTTTCTCTACTAAAACGAGCTCCTTACCTTGCACAAGACCAACATCCCGAACTCAAATGCTGTGTTTCTGTTGGAGATGTCGGTATTGTCCAAGGCAAAGAATCTTTTTGGAAGGTGAAGGACATAGATGGAGTGGAGGAAGAAGCGAATCTAGGCTATTGGGCATACATGACATTGTGCAACGTGGAAGGCCAAGTTCAAAATCGCAAAGGAGACACATCACAAACCACGTCCTTTGAGTGCATTAGCGAACCAAGTTACTCACTTCCAAATTTGGCATTGGGATGCTTTACGATACACTTCAATGTCAATTTGGGTCCGGGATACTTGGATAGCAAACGACTTCATTCATGACAATGAAGGTCATTGTGAAGCAACGTCCTCTGCTGCATAGCTACGTTCCAACACCAAAGGAAGCTTGAAGAACAAAGACGTGATTGAAGAAGTGAAACGTGCATGTCTAATAACTCTTATGAGCTTCTTCCTTCCGTCAATCCACCTTCCTCCCCTCCAGGACGAGCTCCACATCCTAGACATCACCAAAATCCCAAACTCCCATGGTTGCATCTCAATTTGGGATGTCGGTGTTGTCCAAGGCGGAGAGTTCATTTTGGAAAAGAGAAGAACACATTGACTGGAGGAAGAAGCTCATCGGAGCTATTGGGCATACATCACATGCACCTCCATTGGAAGTACGCGCGTTTTCAGTGAAACATTACAATGAACCGTTCCAAGACCAAAGGAAGCTTCAAGAACAAAGACGTGATTGAAGAAGTGAAACGTGCATGTCTAATAACTCTGATTAGCTTCTTCCTCCAGTCAATCCATCTTCCTCGCCTCCAAGATGAGCTCCACATCCTTGACATCACCAAAATCCCAAATTCCCACGATTGCATCTCAATTTGGGATGTCGGTGTTGTCCGAGGCGGAGAGTTCATTTTGGAAAAGAGAAGAACACATTGACTGGAGGAAGAAGCTCATCGGAGCTATTGGGCATACATCACATGCACCTGCATTGGAAGTACACGCGCGTTTTTAATGAAACATTACAATGAACCATTCCAAGACCAAAGGAAGCTTCAAGAACAAAGACATGATTGAAGAAGTGAAACGTGCATGTCTAATAACTCTGATTAGCTTCTTCTTCCAGTCAATCCATCTTCCTTGCCTCCAAGATGAGCTCCACATCCTTGACATCACCAAAACCCCAAATTCCCACGGTTGCATCTCAATTTGGGATGTCGATGTTGTCCGAGATGAAGAGTTCATTTTGGAAAAGAGAAAAACACATTGACTGAAGGAAGGAGCTCATTGGAGCTATTGGGCATACATCACGTGCACCTCCATTGGAAGTACGCGCGTTTTCAGTGAAATAGAAAGTACAACGTTTAAAATTCAGAGGTCTGACTTCCTTTTTTGCACTTCTAAGTCTTCCTTCATATTTCATTATTTACAATGAAGCAAAAATTATTGGATGGGGGTATTTGCTCTCCACATTCTAGCAAAGGCGTGGTTCATTGAAATCCATGTTGTACAAAGCAACCCTCTTTTAATTGCAACACCAACCTAACATTTCTAATCTTCAATCGAAGTTTGAAGTAGACAGGTGTTGCAACGAGGACTACCTCACTCACAGTGGTACCTTCCCTAGTATTCCAGGGAAATTAGTACCCCATAATCTTCGGCATATCCTGTTTGGAACACCACAAAGGAAGCTGGACATGGATATTGTGCCATCTCAATCTGACAACAAAAAACAAAGACAGCAAAGACATGGACCTCTCAGATTTCTCCAATGACGAAGGGGACTACAGACTAAGAAACACTCTTAGGATGAAGAAGGCAGAGATCATGGCGAATGTCCACGGTCCTTTGAAGGTATGTAGTACAAGAAAATGGGCGTAATCACTATTTGTATTGAGAAGTTGGCATAATTGACGATGAAGAAATAATTGGGGTGTGCCTTCACTACCCTATTGTTTTCCACATCTATAAAATCATGCATCACATCATGTACAGAAATGTTTTGACGACAGAGGGCAATACATGGAAGGCTTCGTTTTCCAAATTCCTCACTCTTCTGAAAGAAAGGAATTCCAAGGTAGCTACATTCATATCTTTGAACTCGGATTTCCCAACCTCCATTCTCTGGCCATGCACACTTTTGACCAACCAGTGTAGCTTTGGTCAAATTCCCAGTGCCGTACTGTTTCGACAACTTTGAAGTCTAAACTACTTTGATTCGTAGTTGGCCAAGCACAAACTTTTATGGAGAACCTTCAAAAAGGAGAAGCTCAAATCAACGTCTCCACCATCGTTGCTTTGTATATTGACTTCGAGACGGTGGACTCCCGTGGGATGCAAGGTCGCCTTGAAAACCACTCTCTGCACCGTCCCATACAATCAAGTCCCTTCTTCCCCCCCCCCTCCCCAAATGCATTGTGACTTCACAACTACTTTGGTTTCCCTCCTCGTGTCCGACCCCTCGGAAAACAACGCACTCCTCCATGGACCCGCCTCAAGTGCACCCAAGAACGCCATTTTAATGGAATACCGTCCCGTTCGTAGGGAATGTCATGCCATTATAATTGAATGCCATGCCATTTTAATCGAATGCCCTGCCATTCTAATTGAATGCCGTGCCACTGTAATGAAATGAAATGCCACTGTACTGGAATATCGCCATTTTAACGAAATTGCCCTTGTTCTAATATAAGTTTAGAGTGTCAATTTTGAAATTGCGTATGCATGTTGTAAATAGGAGTTTTGTGTGGGTTTTAGATAGAGCATATTGATTTGCACGTGTTTGGCCATATTGTCCTTGGTTGTGTGTGCGCGGACTTATTGTGAGTTATTCTAAAACATTAACTCTTATTCTTTTGCTAAATACTAAGAATAACAATACTATTATTTATTTAGTCTACAAGTCCTACATTGCACATGCATTCACTACAAGTCAGTCCACATTGAACTATTATCCCAGAACTATTGTCACGAGCTAGTAGCACACTAGATAGGACTATGACTGCATCCATCAGTCAATAGCATCTACTAATGGACAGCTTGAGTGATACCTTGGGTTTTAGTGGGATTAAGAATGAATCAGTCTCTAAATTTTGCACGTTGTGACCTTTAAGCACATTACACTAGCCTTACAAAGTTCATTCCCTGGTATTCGAACTCGGATTTAGTAAATCAGATTAGTTTTTAAAAAAATATACTACAGCATCTAAGCTTAATTTTAAAGTTTTGAAAAAACAGATTACACAAATGTATTACTTGTACCACCACATGCCCAAAATTTATTGAAAAACATGTAACTTTTGAATTATTTATGGTAGTTTGTGTATGTATGTGTGAAAATTTGTGTAATAAATTTTTTCTATGTATTTAAAAATTATATATATATATTTGTATAGTAAATACTTATATTTTGGATATTAATAATATAATTCACAGGATATGGCATTGGTAAAATTGAGCTAAAAAATTTGATGAAAATCATTTGTTCATCATTGTTATTGTGAAACAGTCTATGCACAATAGCTTATATTTAAATTTAGGTTACAATAAATTACAATTTTTATATATGTGATTTTTAACAATTATTTGTTTTATTTCATTTTGTACAAGATCATAATGTTATGAAGGTATTAGTCAAGAGGTGTGTGTCAATTGATTGTGTCATATAAATTGATTTAGCCAATCACATCAAACCAAAGGATTGTATTGATTTTAAGTAGAAGTTTTTTTTAAGTGGTTGAAGTTTTTGACTTGAGTTATAAACTTTCTTATCAATGTCATAGACCTTATTTGAAGCAAAATGTAAAGACAACAAGTTCAAAGACCTTTTTTTTGTATGAAAGACACATAAAAGAAGGAGAAATGTGTTAGTTGATGACGTCAGTCATAGTAGCCTTTGTTTTGTAATAGATTTTATTACAATGTTAGTCTATTGTAATTTAGTAAAAGTTTATAAATTTTTATAACTAATTGAAGTGTCTCCAAAATACATGATTTGATACACTAATTTTTTTTTCAAGTATCAACAAAGTTCAATAAAAAATTCTTACTCCTTAATGATTTTGGACAAAACTTCAAGATGTTATAATATATGATTTATTTTATTTTATTAGGGTGAGTTATAGTAGGAATGAGGACTCTTTGAAATCATTGAAAATTCACACAGAGAGCTTCTTTTGGTTTGTCTATTGATCAAATTTAGTAAGTTTTTTTCCTTCGACTCTTCATACTCATAATGTCTATTTTCAACATTTAATTAAAAATGCACTTCACTACTTATAGTACCTTTCAATTCTAATTTGACACTAGTCATTCAAAGCTTATTGTGTTTGTAGGGCCAACATGTCATATGCCTTAAAGATGTTGTCTTTGTTCCTCCCAAAAGCTCCTACACATTGATATTTCCTATTAGGGAAGGTGGGAAATGAGCATCACCTAGAAATTAGTATTACTATAAGGTTTATTTTTGTGAAAACTGATGTGATATCATAATATTCCAACCTTCACTCATTCTTAATAGTGTGACTTTGGTAAATCAACGTCACACCTACTATTACAACAAACCAATGTTTTGTACTGAATTCTTACAATTGTGAAGTCCAAAAGGTAAAATCATCTGAAAGGGACACTTTTTTGGGTCCCTCCATTTCAAAGTTTGATTTCTTGAAAAAAATTGATGAGATCAAATAGTAAACTCAAGAGAAATGCAACCCAAGTGGTTTCGTAATAATATGATGCTTTAATAATATTTTACAAATATTGAAAGTTGTGAATATAGGATAGTCTATCAGAGTGCAGTTTTGATCAAATGAAATGTGTAAGGTAGGGGGTTGTAATTGCAACACTGTCTCTAAAAGCAATCTCATAAATTTTGCCTCTAACATGTACCAGAAGTGCACATTTCAGGAGGGGGTCGCTTTTAGAAACCACTGTGTTTTCAACTTCAAAAATTCATAACTAATTCCATGAAGGTCCAAAAAATATGAAACAACTTAGGTTAGATGCCAATTCCATTTTTCTTACCACGAAAATTTACTAAAAATTGTTTTAAGGAGTCTAGCTTCCCCAAAATGCAAATCAGCTGGTAAAGGGTCGCTTTTACAGCCCCTACCTTAGTGTAGAACTGAAAGCGGCCTCAATGTGCCTAACGCTGACTCGGACGCGACGCCTTCCCTGTGGGTCAGCCACGCAGCCCCAGCGCACAGCCCGACCGACCGAGGTGGCGCATTTGGGTCCCTTGAACCAATCGCTCTTCGCCCTTCTCCTTCGCTTCGTTGGGATCTTGCAGCCCTCGCTCCTTCTCCTTGTCGTGCTTCTGATTCTCTCCGCACCTTCATAACATCCCTGCAAAGCCAAGCAACTCCAAGCAACGCAACACTTAGTTACTTAGCTAAGCGAAGAAAGGAAGGGTTCTTCCTTGTCCCGTCGTTCCTCCTCCTTCCTCCACTCCTCGCGAGGTTTCGGCTCGCCATGGCGACAGCCCTTTCGTCCCCGCCGGCTGCGACAGCCCTGGCCACCGGTCAAGAACTGATCAGGGTGCATACAACCACCAACCTCCTCGTTGGTCTCTCTTGGCATGGGGTTCATGGAGAAAGGCCCTCCTGGCTTTCGCTGCGATCTGCCCATCAGTGGAGGGAATTGTGTGTGTGTGTGTGTAGATACCGGGAGGGTTTGGGGGATTATTCCTAACGGGGTTGGATTTCGATTGTTTCACGAATCCTCCCTTGAGATTATCGTCTTTGGATAGGGGGTGTTGCTGATCGGGTGGGTTGGGGAATGAGCAGGGTGGCGTCGCGAAGAAATTCTCGGGCCTCCGAGTGGCCGCCTTCCCCCAGAAGAAAGAGGCCGTGGCGCTCTTCACAAAGGTGAGAGAAAATTGATGCTGTGTGTTATTGTGATTAGTGGGCAATCTCGATCAGGGGGCTGGCGGGATGAATTTCGAGGTACTCGCTCTTACAATGGGTCGCAGATGGAGGCAAATGGATTTTGTGGATATTATTAATGCCCTTCCCTAAATTGATAAAAGGCTTCACACTTGCTACTCTATCACGGATTGGATTGTAGCACATTCGTCATGCAATCAAACCACGTTGTAGGTGAAAAAATGGGAAACCCAGGTGGTAAGTAAGATGACAGAGATTGGCGTGTTCAGGGAAAACCAATGTTGGCGATGGCGATTGCCACGGATGTGTCGCGATTCGAGTCCGTCACTATGGCGCCTGCGGATCCCATTCTAGGCGTCTCCGAGGCCTTTAAGCGGGACAACGACGAGGTGAAGCTCAACTTGGGAGTGGGCGCCTACCGGACGGAGGAGCTCCAGCCCTACGTCTTGGAGGTGGTCAAGAAGGTAGGAAACTCTTTGCCTCATCTTCAAGGGGTTGGCCAACTGGCACCTGAATGGAAAACATCTGGAGTCTCTTCTTGTTCTGTGGGAGATCACTTTCTCCTACTGGTGCGTTTTTCTGTAATATTATATACGTCAATTAGATTATTGCTTATAATATGAATTATTGCTTATATTCCAGAATTCTCTTTTAGAGAAGCAATAGAAGGAATTCAAGATGATCATCAATGAAGGCAATAAACTACTGATGAATCTCCAGTTAAAGAGCTTATCAAATTAGGATGAATAATCTCTAGCAATTGGGTGCCCTTGTTGCTTTGGTGACTGGGAATTCCTTTTCGTGTAGATGATCAGATGCTTCAGACGGGTGAAATTTCTTCAAACCACTTTACTAGAATCTATCTCCGAGGCCATGTCCTTTTAATTCTTCGTCTTCTGTAATCCCAGATGAGACAGTTTTCCCTCGTCATGTTTTAACTTTTGGCACGTTGGCTTTATTCTTCAGGCTGAGAAGAAGATGCTCGAAAGTGGCGACAATAAGGAGGTACTGGATTTGCATTGTTGTTGAGTTCGAATTGCGTTTTTCTAGCATATTGTGTGTATCTTCGTGTGTTGTCCATTTCCTTTTGGAAGGCTGGAATCTGATGATCAATCTGGGTGCTGCTGGTATTCAGTATCTCCCTATTGAAGGCCTTGCTGCATTCAACAAGGCTACAGCTGAGTTACTCTTGGGAGCGGATAACGCTGCTATCAAAGAGAACAGGGTAAGCATTGACTGAATCTGATATGACTTGCACCTTTCGCATTTGTAACTAATCTGGATCTCTTTGAGATTAGGAGGACAAGTTCGATATCGTGGAACTTATTCAATTGCTGCATTGGATTGTAGGTTGCCACCGTGCAAGGCCTTTCTGGAACGGGTTCTCTTCGCCTTGGTGCTGCTTTCATTCAACGTTACTTCCCTGGCACCACGGTGTACATCTCTTCTCCTACCTGGGGTAAGAATCGGAGGCGTGCTATTTCCAGTTGAAGTGACGTGAATTGACTGCTGAGACGTATTTTTTGGTCATGTTGATTTTGTCTTGACGTGTTGGTCTTTGCAGGAAATCACAAGAACATTTTCAACGATGCCGGTGTGCAATGGAAGGAATACCGCTACTTTGACCCCAAGACCGTTGGCTTAGACTTTGAAGGCATGATCGAAGATATTGAGGTAAATTTCAGAAAGACTTAGGGTTTGCATATTGATTAGTTATTCGGTTATGACGTTTCTAGTCTTTCGAAGACATTATTATTTTTGTTGTCTTTGTCGACTTTGTATCCCAAAGTTCTGACAGTAGACATCTGGTTCTTTTATTGAAGTAGGAGAGGGTTGTTTACTATCATAACTTCGGGGTCCTGTTCAGTTCCTTCACTCAGGATGCGGTTGTACTGTTGGAATTTTTTCTAGAATGCGCCTGAAGGGTCGATTATATTGTTGCATGGGTGTGCACACAACCCAACTGGCATTGACCCGACACCCGAGCAATGGGAGAAGATTGCTAACCTTATCCAACAAAAGAATCAGATGGCATTCTTTGATGTGGCATACCAGGTATTCATCACCAGAGGATACACGCATCAGATCGTTATTCTTTGAGGTTGATTAGCAATGCTTATTTATTAATTTGTGGAATTGTAATATGTGAGCAAAGAGTGTATGCTTAGTATGCCTGGTTAAGAATCTGTGGCTGGTTGATAATGCAGGGTTTCGCCAGTGGGAGCCTGGACGACGATGCGAGCTCCGTGAGGAGGTTTGTAGCCCGTGGTCTGGAGGTTTTTGTAGCACAATCCTACAGTAAGAATCTGGGTCTCTACGCTGAGCGTGTAGGTGCCATTAATGCGGTTGTATCGTCTCCAGATGTTGCATTGAGGTAAGCATTGATCTGCATGAACGTATCCCTCAATGTGCTCAAGGAATGGGACTCGATTACATTTCGCAACATTTTTTCTGATGGTGGATTGTTTTGTGTTTCAGGGTCAAGAGCCAATTGAAGCGGCTTGCAAGGCCAATGTACTCAAACCCGCCTGTCCATGGCGCCCGTATTGTTGCCAACGTTGTTGGCGACTCATCAATGTTCGACGAATGGAGAGCCGAGATGCAAATGATGGCGGGTCGTATCAAGACAGTGAGGCAAAGGTTGTATGATGATCTTTCTACGAAGGACAAGAGTGGCAAAGACTGGTCGTTCGTTCTCAAGCAAATTGGAATGTTCTCATACACTGGACTGAACAAGGCACAGGTACCCTCTGGAACACTCTGCGCGAGTATGGCCTTGCAAAGCTTGTCCGATTTCTTGTACTCTTGAGGAGTGCACTACTGTAGGTTTCAAAACACTTTTCAACTCCTCATTGTTTGTGACTGCAGAGTGACAACATGACAGACAAGTGGCACGTGTACATGACGAAGGATGGTCGTATCTCACTTGCTGGACTCAACTTGGCCAAGTGTGCTTATTTGGCGGACGCAATTATCGACTCGTTTTACAACGTGCAGTAGGTTTTTCATTTACACGGTTCACCTCTCCTAATGGGGTATCAATCTAATCTAGTTCGACTCTTACTCGTGAGACACTCTTGTTCCCGCGAGAGGTGGGACCTGTTTTTGCACCTGGATTAATGTAGTTGATAATGAGATTGACCCTGCATACAGGGTGATGATTCCTGACAAGGTTGAGGTACAGGATCTCAAACTTAGAGCATAGTCTGAATTATTTTGAGACAATTTTGACGAATGTGATCAGTTGCACACGTGTGCTCAATAATCCAAAGTCATTGGCTGGCTAGGGGACTTCATGCCTCAAATGACTTGAGATGCTGTAAGGTATAGAATTTAAGGTATAGACTCCGCTTTTTTTGGGATTGTCAAGCGTCCTCATGCTCCAAGAATTTGGTGCATGCATGTAGATAGGGTGCATTCTATTCGATGTATGAGACTGGGATAACAGAGAAACGAAATCTCCGAAAGGAACTCGCTTAGCAAAGCCTTGACGAGAGCAATTCTGTGTTGCGCATCCAATCGGTTTAAATAGCGACTAAACGGACACAATGAGTCATCCTACCTCGACCCTAGAAGGAATGAGGTTCAACTTCCAGGTTGGAATTTTGTGGGATTGGGGTCCAGGAGGCACCAAGGTGCATGAAGAGCTAGAATGCACAGTACTGCAGGCGAACATTTGAGGGAGGGAGGGAGGGAGGTTTCACAGCCTCAGGCACCTTTTCTGTGGGCAGCCGAGGGGGGCAGGGCCGAAGCCCATACCCGGATAGCAGGATTGGCACTTCTTGCTGAAAACTTAATTCAAGTTGGCAAAACTAAGTGCGGTGGGCACACGGTGAAAATAATGGCAACATTTTTTTCAAATTTCGTGTTTTACTTTTCTCTAAATAATTTCTTCTTCTCATCTGGAAGAATATGATCCTAAGTATTCGCTTCAACCTCTGCTCTTGAAATTTATTTTTTTTGCCAATCACGATACCTAGGAATGAACTTTTGAATATTGGGACATTTTGAAAACGTCAAGCATGACAAAAAAAGTACTGTATTCATGACAGAACTATAATCTATCATATACTCGATTCCGTAGGTAGTTTATAAATTTGTAGTCTAAATAAAAATTTATTGATAGGAGAATAATACCTATGGTCTGAAATGGATTTGTGCGAAATCATGCCCTTGACTGGGATGGGAGGGGAGAGGAGATTGGCAAAGAAGACAATGGGATCATGCAATCTTTCATCCAAATTTCCTTTAAATGAGCAATCATTAAATTTTTAGTTTGTTTGGTTTTTTAATTTTGTATAAACAGGTAACAATGGTTAAAAACGGTTCATAGTTAACCCTGAAACGCCAGGTCTCCCAGCACTGGTTTCACGCCTCGATGTCCGTCACTTAGATTGTAGTCATTTTTGAAGTAGATATGTATGAAAAATTTTGTATTTATTTTTTAGAGATAAAGCTACATGTCTTCTATAGTTCACCAAAAAAAATAGTTTTCTAAGAAGAAAATTGATTTTTCTGAGAATTTTTGAAGGTAAAATGAAGAAAAAATCACATCAAGTTGAAAATTATTCCAAAAAATCTGAAATTTTCACCACGTGTGTACATTACAATGAAAAACATCACGGTTTAAACTCAATTCCTCTGTCCTCTTGTAATTAGAATACAATGGACATTGAAAATACATCTAAATTCAAACTACAATAAAATATTCAATATTACGAATTTTTCGAAAATTCCAACTAGATTAGAAACTAGAGTATATGGCCTTCTTTTCATTAGTCGGGCTCAAACTCAAAAATTTTCATTTTCAAAGAGAAATTTGAAATTTAGAGCAAGGAGAAAAATACAATAAAACAACAAATTTTGTCATCCATTTTTTATACTTACTTTCATTCATATGAAGACAAACATTAGCAAGACTACACACTCAATTAGGTATTCTTCATAACCCTCCATGAAAAGTCAACAGACAAAAAATGGATGAAAAAATGATTTTACTCTCTCGCTCTCTCACACACACTCACATTTAGCTCATCCAAGCACGAAAGAATGGTGCTAGTGGCATGTAGGGGTTAACAGTTAGTAGTCGTTTTGGGACAAAAAATGAATTAAGGCCAATAGGAAGATTATAATGGTTAAAGTTTTTTTTAATTAATTTCAATGTTGCTTTCGAGAACTACATATAATTGCATACATACATGTACATACATACATACATATAATTGATTGATTTTATTTTTGAGTGTATTTAGATTGATACCTATTCAAAAACACTTAAACCATTCAATTTGGAATAGTCATCCAAATAATGAGATGAAGTTAGGAGGAGATTTATTTTGTAACAATGAAGGTAGAAAAAGCATATGAAGCCATTTTTTCTAATTTATTTGTCAAATAATTTCAAATGAAATTAAACAATATAGGATTTATGTTGTTTACAAAATTATTCTTACCGGCCTTGGGGTTTACAATTCCCAATTTCTCATAAATGTTCATAGCAATTTAGTTTTTTCTTTCATCTAGTACAACCTTCCACTTAATAACTTTAAGAAAAAAAAATTAGTTTTTTATTGACTAAATTGCTTGAGTTAGGAGACATACATATCTTTCCATAAAAGTATTTAAATGCAAAACTTCACCATTGGGTTTAAATCTTTCTACATATTTAATTAGTAGATTGCCATTGGAAGTTTAGGCACATTGAATTTGCAATGAATGTCAATTTCTTACTCTAAAATTCTAGAAGGATGTATTTGAAAAGTTTAATTGAAGATCAAATGGTTGGATTTGTAAGACAATAAATATAAATGAAGATTTTAGCCTTGCTTTGGGTACAAGTATTCTGAAGCCATGGGTACTCCACTACACCTTGTAGAGTTGTAGTCTACATATACATGCATTGAAACTTTTTATTTTGGAGTCTATTTGGCTATTATTTCACAATATATATGCTCCTATTTTGATTTAGCTACTATTACTACAAAAATACAAGGGGCCACAATAACTTAACAATGATTGCAAAATGATTGCTTTGCAATCATTGTGAGCAAGAAATGACTTCTACAATCATTGTAGGCAAGTCATTTATACCTTCATCTTTTTGTCATTAGAAAAGAATTGAACCCAAAAAGAGGCCTCGAGTTTTTTTACCAATTTTAGTACTAATTGCATGTAATTGCATGAGTATGAGAGCAATCATATGTGGCATTACACCCACCACTTGGCATGTGCTCCATCCTTCATGAGGAAACCATCATGAGATTTATGATATCTTGAAGTTATATTGGGTAATGATGATGAATTTTTGAGTTCATAATGCATTTCTTGGCCAATTAGTGAATTTAGAAGGCTCTTCCCACCCACTAATTCATGAGATCATAGGGATGGATTGAGTAATGATGACTAATTTTTGAATTCATTATAGAATTCTTGGCCTATTTAGTAAGTTGTGAAGGCTCTTCCCACCCAAATTTTTGCATTACAAAGCGGCCTCTTTTGGGGTTCAAGTCTTTTCTAATGTAGTGTATTTCACAATATATTCATGCCCTTTTCATTCAATTTTTCACATGGTGTGGTAGTTAATTCATAAATTTGAGGCATTTAAACATGTTCCTGTTGTAATTCAATCATTTATATATGGTTTAAGGATTGGTTAGTACAACTTGTGTATTCCAACTATTGTTGAACACAAACTATACAAAAAATATAGATTAACAATTCAAAATGAAATGTTGTTTATTAATTTATCATTTTGTCTATTTGTGGATGGAAGATAGATTGTTTTGTACAAATTTTTTCTACAAAATTTATGAATTTGATTAGAAAACAAAAAAGATGGATTGAAAAAAACACCCAAATGATGATTTCAAACAAAATCTAAATCCTCAAAAAAACTCAATTCTTCAAGTAAGGTCTTCTTGTCTTTTTTAAATTGCTTTTTGTTTAGATTTTCAAATTATATTCTTTAGATCATTAATTATTGTATAATGTATAGTAGTAATATAATATGCTTTAAAAAAAATCATTAGAAGGGATTTGAAGGCAAGAGAAGCCTGTTTTAGGGTTGTTCACCAACGTATTCCTTCTGTTGTCTAAAAACTATTGATAAGACCTACTACTTGAAATTTATGGATTTTTGATGAAAAAAAATTCAAAAATTCTTAAAAATTCTTAAAAAACCTGAAATTGAATTAAAAAATTATTTATGTTAAAAAAAAAATTTTAAATTTTAAATTTTAAAACTAGATGTGGTAGTCTTTCAACTATGTGAAACTCTTGATGTGGCATAGTTCTAGCATGTTTCTACAGTTCAAGAACTCAAAATAACTTGCAGACTTCTAATGCCCTCAAATCTCTTTTAATATCTTTACACTAACTTGAATATTTTTTAAATTATTAGCTCCAATATTTAAAACGTACCTTATAATAGGTCTTATGTTGTTTCTAAGGTAACCACTAGTAAAATACCTAGGTTTGAAGCAATTTTGGACCTTAAAATACAACATTTAATTTAGGGTTAAATCTTTAATAAATTCTTAAACAAAATTAGTTCTTCTTAAAACATCTGAACTCTTATTGTTTGTTCTTGAAAACTTATTTAAGTTCTTTGGTTCTAAGTGATTGTTAGTATAGGTGATTATTAAAGGTCTAAATGTATTGATGAAAGGGTAACTCTAATTTGTCTACAACATTTATTTATGATACTTTAATTGTGACATGTCAAAATTATTATGCAATAATTGGAAACTATATTTATCAATATAATTTAGAAGATATATCAACCTAACCAAATTTGACCTCAAAATCAACAATGAAATTTAGATATTTGAAAATTTGAGATAAAATAAAACTTCAAGAAAAATTTGAAATATATTTTAATTTTTTGTTGATGTTATATGTTCCTAATCAATAAAGACTTCTATACTAGAATAGAGACATTTAGCATTTACCATATCCTAGGGTCAAATTTATAAGACCTTTTATAAAATGATTTATTTTTAGGGATATTTTTATTTAATATGTAAAATTACATTATATTTTAATATTATTTTTTGTGATACACAATATTTTGATGTGATTTTTGATTCTAGGCTCTTTTTTTTATATATCATTGAGACTTTCATTGTTTAAAATTTGAAAATTGATATAAGACAAGATGATTATATTCACTTTCTTTTGCAATTTACAATGATTTTTTTAAGGGATGGTATTGTAATTTGTACTTGGGAATGTTGTTTGTACAAATCTTGAATTTTATGAATTAAAATTTCTTCAATTAATATTTTCTATACTATTCAATCATGCCTTTTTGAAATTAAATAAAATTTCATTAAATGTCATATTTAGTTATCAAAATTATTTTTTAACAAATCTTATTCTAATGTAGGGTTATAAAAGAAAAATAACTTAGATAATACCAATGTGAATGAAGATAAATCATGAATAGAAATCATCTCCATCATCATTAAATTATATTTTGAATTTATTTTAATAAATCTCATCCTCATAAAGGATAGTAAGAGAAAAATTACTTTATGATACATATAGACATATACATATATATCTACACACACAAAAATCTAACCATAGAATCCTTTAGGTCACTTGTTAAATTACACCCTTTTAAAATTTCAAATTAAGAAATCTTACTAGTTACAAGATCATAATGCTAGAGTCTTAAAAAGATATAATTCCAATTATTTTCAAATGATGAGGTTTCATTTACAAATTTCTTACCTTAAAATGTATAACTATATTATGCAACTTCCATCTCTTTGTCTTTGTAATAAGTTGAAGAAATAAGTTGAAAATAGATATTAAAAACATGACAAAAAATACTTTATATTCATGCTTGAAAAAAATAGTAATTAGAAAGTGTTAAAGTATGATTAAAGATAATAATTTGTTAAGAATTTAGTTATAGAATTAAAAAATCCCCATCCCAATACTTTTAATGTTGTAATAAAAAATTTACATTATTTATTTATTTATTTATTTCAAGAATATTGAAAATTGAAGAACTTCAAAGTTTATTTTTGAGTGGAGATTCCATTATTACCTACAAATTAAACTCTTCAAAACATTCATCTTATTAATCAAAATGATTCAAAGTTTTCGATGTTCTTCCTAAAAGTATTTTCTTCATCCATGCTTAGGTTGCTTGAACAGAAAAAGAAACTTATTATTATACAAGAATTTTTAAAATATATAATCAGATGTTGTAGAATTATATTATTGTGCCTTGAAGCTATTTCTTAAATACATGTTGTGTAAGAATTTCAAAGAAAACTAATGAAAATTCCATTTATAAGTGATTGACTAAGAACTCTATGTCGCTAAAAAATATTGTCACTTAGTTGTTTAGGGGTTAAAGTATTTTTCTCACCCAAAATCACCACAAAAAGATTTCAAAATGGCTGCATATGTTAAGTTACTGTGAACCTAATTTTTTAAATTTTGATGTCAATTTGCCTTTCTCAGTGTAAATAGAGCATAGAGTTAGCTCCATTTCCATTCCTAAGTCAAATAGACTTGTAAATGCTAATTGAGACTTAAAAGGGTGTGAGTGAATGGATCTGGAAGGGACTAATAGAAGAATTAGAAAGACAAATTGACAATGCACCTCATGGTGAAGAGTTGTCTTCGCAGTTTTGGGACTATATGTCCAAATGTCTAGTTGATTATTTTTCAGTGCATACAGTTGGTATGACTCACAGTGTACTCGCTTCTAATTGTCAATATATCTTTGAGCTTTTGCATTGTGCAATTTATGTTTGTCTAATTGTCTTGAGCTGAGACAGCAGGTAGTTGTGAGCTCGTTTGTTTTCTTGTCCAGTTGACTATTTACTTGTGTGTGCTTTGATTCTGTGTTGTTTGTAATCTTTGTCTAATTGTCAGTACAAGCCTACAGTTTTTCATTGCCATTGAATTAATTTACAGAGTCTAATCACTACAAGAAAAAGGGGTGTTTTAAGTTGTGTCCTAGACATCACGTCTTTTCAGTAATGTCTTTTAAGTAAGGTTTTAAGTAAAATTTTACCAAAAAGACAGTCTTTTTAGTAAAATTTTACTTAAAACCTTACTTAAAAGACATTACTTAAAAGATGTGATGTCTAGGACACTACTTAAAACACCCCTTTCTCTTGTAGTGAATAGTCAATGTGATGGAGGGTGAGAATAGTTAGCTGTTGAGTGTGGAGTTGGAAATCAAATTGACTGAGCAGCAGGTGGCTGGTGAGTGGAAGGATTGCTATAACTATAATATTAGTGAGGATAGATTGAAGTTAGAAAAATGGAATTTTTAGTCCAATTGTCGAAGCTGATGGTGGCTGTGTTGGAGATCGGACCAATGGACTGAGCAGGTTGCCTGTGAAATATCTCTGATGTTGGTAAGTTTCAGTCGATTGGTCTGAATAATTTTGTAATCATTTAGACATGGTTGATGGAAATACAAACTAATTAATTTACACAGATTGTGAAGTCAAATGGACAAGTAAGTGTAATTTTGTTGTATCAAGTCAACTTGGCAGATGGGAACCTCACAAGTGGCTGAATTATAATTGATTTGTTTCATTTAAAATTGTTAGTCTACTGGACTTCTCTTATTGTGAGAGATTACTGAATAGTTAATTTTATTCAACAGCTAATTTGCAATATGGCTAAAATTTAGTCATGTCTAATTGACTGAATCAGGCTTGTGCATAATTGATGTGTGTTAGAAAGCATACAGTCTAATAGCCTAAGTACATGCTGTTGTAAGTCTCATGTGGTTGCATGGTCATGGGAGCATGGTCTAATTGCCAAACAGTATAGTGATGCTAACTAGTTGATTGAGTCACACAATGCATCCATGTGGTAAGGGAAGCATGGCTCATAGTCTAATTAATTATTAGAAGTCAAATTAATTATTATTAGACTGGTGTATGTGAGAAACTGGAATTCATTTGATAAAATTAGATATTGTGAGGATGACTAATTGGCTATGGAGAACTTAGTCTTGCATTTTTATGTCTAATTGTCCAAGCTTGATATGGAATTGCATTTGAATTCACATAGGCTGGATTGTTAAATTGTACCCTAAAATACTAAGCATACAATTTAGTTGTTGCAATTGTGCTGATGATTTAGTTGTTGCAATTGTGCTGATGTCGAATCGTCTGTAAACATCTGCAGTCTTGAACTGTAATGGTCTAATTGATTGAGCATAGATGTGGAATTAAATTGTAATTATCTTAAGTCAAATTGATTTTGTGGAAGTGTTGAGATGAAGCAACAAATGAATGTTGTCTATTAAAATAGTTTGTCAACTGGAGACATAGACTAAAGTAATTTCATTATTCAAAATCTGCTAAGTTTAGTAGACTAAATATTATGTAGAAATGGAATTAAGTCTAATAGAATGTGATTCTTTTTGATATTATGAAGTCACATGTCTAAGGAATTAAATCTAATTGACTGAGACATAGAGTCAAGTTGATAATTAGAATTAAAATTTATATTGCAAGTGTTTCCCCAACCACCAACAAATCCGGTAGGTAGGAATTGCTTGTGGTTGTTGGAAATAAAACAATTAAGTCTAAATAGTGAATTTAGGTCTATTAGATGTAGTAGGTAGATTAGAAGACTATTTGACATAATTCAAGTGGAACGGCTGAGACCATTTGACTTGCGAAAGAGGATCAACTTGTTAAAAGATAAAGAAATAAAATAAAAGGAAAGAATTTAAATTTCTTTTATTTAAAATTAAATTATTGCAAATTAAGAGTGATTGCCATGTGAGAGAAAGAAAAGAGGAATCAAATTATAAATAAAATAAAAATATATAATTATATAAAAATATATATTGCATTAAGTGGCTAGAGCATGCATAAGACAATTTGACCACCCTAGACAACTTGACGACGATGATTTGACGTGAACCACTTACTAGGCAAGACTGTGACGTCATACATTTGGTCTACTATAGCATTGAGTTTGTGGATTGTGACCAATTGACATTAGAGAATTTTTCCTTGGGTTTATTTTTGTTTGAAACCAAACCAAAAACAACATAAAATAAGTATTCAAAATACAATTACAGTGACCTTAGTCATACAAAGGATAGACTTATAGACCTTTCCATGGAAATAATCCCCTAAATAGTTGTCTTGGGATTTTTGTCAAGTAGGCAAAATTTACATCACAGTTACCAATGTCCTGAAAAGTGGCAGCACATTCTTAATCAATTGATTAGCCCCTCCTTATCTCTCAAAAAATTTGTAAGCCATCGATTGTTTCAAAAAAAAATTCTTACCCTCAAAATCATTGTTGATTTTCCAAAAAATCACAAGCCATTGATCTTGTAGGATTTACTTTAAATATTGATACAAATATAATACCATATACGAATACTAGAAATAGATACAATACCATATGTAAATACGTAATGAAATATTTGATATGGATATGGATATTGAATACAAATACTAATATAAGTATAAGTACAAATATGGATATTGAATATGAATATGAATATAAATACAAATACAAATATAGATATAGAATATGAATATGAGTATAAATACAAATATGGATATTGAACATGAATACAAATACAAATACAAATACGGATATTGAATATGAATACAAATATAAGTATAGATATGGATATAGTATAGGGATATGGATACAATACCAAGATACATGTAGAAATACAAATATGGGATGAATTGTCCCATATTGTTTGTCAATGAAATCAGTTTCCAAAAATTACAAGAAAGAGGGGGGAGGGAAATGGAATTTTTAAATTTTTTGGGGTAATTTTTGCCACTTTTTAGGACATTGTGTTACACACACTGTCTTGAAAAGTGGCAGAAACTGCCAAATCCAATTAACCATACATCTTATTTAAACTAAAGTAATAATTAAATTCTTCCTAAAATTCACTAATCTAAAATTTATCCATCCTAAATATGAGATAATTTTTATCTCATATAAGTTAGGAAACATTGATTTTAGATTGATATACAAGCCAATATTTATATTAGACTTAAGTTGATATTGAAAAAAAGCATCTACACTACAAAGAGGCTCAATCTTTATAATACTAGTTTAATTGTAGTTAACTTTTTGAGCAAGGTTCTACTCAAACTTCCTCACATGCAATTCTTTGATACTTGGATGGCAACCTTTTTGTTGCATGTAGACAACAAACACCTTCAGTTAATATATACAATATACAATGTAATTGAAAGTGTCAACTAGTGTACAATATGCTTATCAATGCTTATTATGTATGAATAGGCTCATGTATACAATATTCTATAGAGAAAAATAACAAACGAAATCACTAACACAAGGATGTCAAAATGAGGCATGATATTGTTCATAATTTACTATTACTAACTTTGAAAAGAGGATTCCATGACTATGTTATCAAATATTAAAGTTTTTCTTTCTTTGTGCTCTAATTATTAATGTTCCAATGGAAAATTTTATATTTCTTTTCAAAAGATGCACTCACATTTATTCTATAATTCATAAAAGTTTCAACTTTTTTGGTGATAATTTCAAACTAATGTGAGTTTTTTTAAAGTTCATATCTTGTACAAAATATGCTTATAAAATTTGACATTTTTTTCATAGGTGTATTACATAGTATAGAACATTGTGGTGCAATTCAAATTACCTTGTCATTCTAAAATTAAAAGTTGAGTACTCCATCATTATTGGCCAAATTTCAAATTAAAATAAATATTCTATCTATATACTTTGGGTTGTAACTAGTTTAATTGATTTTTGATGTAGCCTTTGGCCTTTTGCATTGATATTTTATAGGATTTATTAGAGACTATGGATTTTGTTTAAAGCTACAACTAAAAAAATGGTAGAATATAACAAAGGCTAAAATGGTGGAATGAAGTCAAGACAAAAGTAATAGAATTTTGAAGCAAAAATGAAAGTAATGAGATTTTGAAGTCATACAACTAAAATGTAAATCCAAAGAAGAAAATTTTGTATATAATATAGTATTCTTTTCAAATTTTTGAATCTTCAAATTCAAAGGATGTCAATTATAGAAGACTCAAAAGGAGTCAAACTTTTATAACCAACATCATATATAACTAAGACTAAGTGGAATTAGAGTAGTATTTAAGAATAAATTATATAATTTCAAAATAATTTTATATCAATATACACAAGAAACTTAAAGTCATCAATCATTGATAATTTCTCTCAAGCCTTTCATAGGCAAAACGATATACCTCAAACTTGATATGAGAAGTTGATTAAGCCCATTCCTATTTTATTAGTATTAAAAATACAATCTCTTGAATAGACCAAATTTAGTTTAATACTAATGCTTTTGTTCTTATCCACACATTGTCTTGAAAAGTGGTTGTACATTTGTGGTCAATTAATTAGCCCCCCCCCTCTCACAAAAAATTTACAAGCCATTGATTTTTTTTTTTTTAAATGCTTACCTTTAAAATTATCGAAAGATCACAAACCATTGATCTTGTGGAATTTAATTTGACAAATACAATACCATATATGAATACTAAATATGGATATAATAATAGATTTGGATATTAAATATGGATTTGAATACAAGTACGAATACAATATCAAGATACAAATACAATTATGGATTTGGATATGGATACAGTATTGGGATATGGATATAGGTATGCATACAGATATAATATTAGAATGTGGATACAAATACGGGATGAATTGTTCCATATTCTTTGTCATTTAGAATTGTTTCTAAAAATTACAAGAGGGGGGAGCAAGGGAGGAATGAAAAAATTTTAATTTTAAAATCTTAAATTTTTTTTGGCAATTTCTGCCACTTTTCAAGACATTGTGTGGTAATGTCTTGAAAAGTGGCAAAAACTGCCAAATCCATTGCTTTTGTTCTTATCTATACAAAGAGGATGCTTCAATACAAGTCTCAAACTTTCAATTAGTCTTGTACTAAGTCTAGTCAAACAAAAGAAGAATCAATAATTCAATCAATTGACCTACCTCGAGCCATTCTACTTTCAAAGAATACTTTATTAATTAAAGAAGAATTTGATTTGACAATAATTGTATTGAAGGAGAATACGGGTAGAAATGAGCTATAGAAATATAAATTGTCTCAAGCAAATTTGAACTTTAGACCAATAGTCTCCAAAATTTGCAAGACTATTTGAATGGTTATTTTCAAATTCTTTTCCTATTTAGCCAATTTGTTATGATTCAAATTTGAGTATTTGTATGTAATTTGGTTCTACTTGATAGTTGAAAAGGAAAATTAGTCTACAACCACTAACCAAATTGAGTACAAATTTGAAATATTTTTATACATACAATTATATTGTGAACATCAATGGACAAAGTCCAAAGGTATATATAATCATAAGTTGTAGTGTACAACACACTATAATTCAATCAATAGATCTACCCTAGATCACTTTAAATTGGAAAAAATTAATTTCAAAGTAAGCCATGTCTAGAACTTGGTTTTGTTGATGATGAATTAGAATTACTTTATCTTTTGTCATTTTTTTCTGAAAATATGTAGTCTAAGTTTTGTCTAAATCCCACAAAACCCATGATTATAGTATAGGAGTTCAAATCTAGGGGAATGATCAAATAGTCTAATGTATAGTGGCTAAAGTCATATGTAATTGGAAATGGAATAGGAAATACACATTAATAACAATTAAAATTCTAACAATTAGTATCTAATCTTATTTCCAAGTATACAAATTTGATGGCCCAGTCCTTAATAATGCTATAGACGCATGAGTGCAGTCCCAATCCTGGACTAGTGTGTGGCTCAATTTCTATAAACAATTAGTTGTAAAGACTAACAATTTGTCATGCATGATTTAGATTTAAATGCAATTTAAATATAATATTATATATAACAAAAATCGAGTAACATATTGTTCATTAATTACTAGTAATTGTTTTTACCAAACAAATTGCTTCTATCACTACTTAGCTATCCAAATTACCAAATTAGGATGCTCAAGAAAATAATCCTTGTCCTATCTAAAAACAATTTGTCACTATTTAAATGTAAGGCATGAGTGTGTAATGTAAGCTCCTTTATTTATCTGCACAACTTCACTACCATTGGTTAAAGAATCCCACAATTAGTCTACTAGCTGGCTAATTCCCAATTCCAAATGAGGGTTTGGAATTAAGCCTTGACAAGGCCAACCACTAAACACTAGATTGAAAACAATTTGTTTTAAACACAATCTCATATCAAAACCAAATCTTCCTTCCCAACAACCATATCTAACAAATATAATCCATCATCTCCATTTTACTACTTATTCCTACAGCCCTTACCAAATAACTAATTTGTTAAAGTTCATCAATCCCAACAAATTGTCTACAATAATGGTACCCATTAAACACCTAGTCTATATGACTAATATGTGGTAATTAATTTAAGAAACAAATCCTAAAACAAATGGTTAACATAAATTTTAATATTCCAACCATTCATTTTACCATTAATTTTGCTTGTGACTATGAAATAATATATAAATAATGAACTAATTATTCATCAAAAATTTACACATTAATCAATTTTTTTAAATTCCTTTTAACCAATGGTTAGTACCAATTCTACTGCCCAATACCTTAGTAATCCAACAATAGTTTTCGCAAACAAATTTGACTATTTGTAATTTAAAATTCATACAATTAAATATACACTCTAAATCACTCAAATTGAATTATATAAAAACAACCACAAGATAATTAACTTCACCAACATCAAACATATGATCTCGGAATGCCATACAAACATCTGCAATCTGATTTCTAATTTATATATTCAATCAGCATAACAACTTGTTAGGTTCGCATGACATAGCATCCATTAAACCAAGACAATTAGTCACAGACATAAAAAACATTTAATTAATATCAATGCATCAAAGTACAAATTGTTACAGTTTGATATGCAAGGACATTCATGATAAATCTAAGTCCACTAGACTATTTGTGTATCAACAAGTAGTTCCCAGTTTAACAATAATTCAACATAAGTCTTTCACAAAATTAATCACAACAATTTAAAGTAAATCCATTATCACAACAACTAGTCTGTAAACACATACTTCCAACTCTACCAAATCAATACAAATTGTAAATTAAGCAATTTGGCAAATTTGTTTAGACTACTTCATACTTACAAGATTTAGAATTGGATTGTACATTCAACATAGTAATTTATAGGTGAACCAATTGTCAAGCATACCCACAACACAATAAATTAACAATTAGTTGTAAGAGCACTTACCAAATTAACCCTTTAGGGCTGGTTGCTTTTTGGTGATTCCTTGTAGCCAGGAAGCCTAGTTTTGGATTTTATTTTTTGATGGTTTAGGAATTACCAAGGGTGAAATGTAACCTTATGAACGTGAAGTACAGTACTTGAGCATTCGGGGGAAAAAATTTAGTATGAGGGATTGAGTGCCGAACTTCTATCAGTGAAGTGGAGGGCCCTACCTTTGCTTACCAAAAACTAAACATGCTCAGTACAACTGTCTCTTGTGCCAATGGCACGTACACTCCCAACTTGAATATATAGAATTCACGAGAATTTACTATGATGAATGTCATAGATTTGGAATTCCAAAGGATTACAAGGTGTAGCAAATAGTTGGGTAAACTCATGAAGGTTTAGCCGTATAGAAATTGCTGGTAAGTTTGACTATTTAAAAAAAAATCACATTTGTTTTGTTTTGAAATCCAACTGTTCAAGTACTCAAGTTTGTATTTACAAGCTTTCCATTTTTTTGGCTAAATGTATTTTCCAACGCACGAGCAGTTGCAACGGTGCAACGGTGCACGGATTGTAAACACAGGGTGCGGAGGACTGAAACTAAAGTTTCATCAAGTCGGGCGATGCTTGAACTATAAACCCGATTAGCTGCCAAAAGAATCAAAGGGCATCTTATACCTCATAAAGCATACATGTCTCTTCTTCCCGCCAAAGTAAAGGCGGGAATGGCGTGTAGCGTCTGCTTGGCACCTATAGAACCGACCAACAACTAACCGTAATGTTCATCTACCGTCCATGAAAATTCAAAGGGTTCAACACTTGAACATTGCAATTCAATTACAAATAAAAGGTGTCTTACAATGAGCAAAAATTTGGGTGGCAAAATCAGTACATGTGGGAAAAATCATCCACCAAATGTTGCAGAGTTCAAAGTTCACGGTAGGGCTACGGTGCTACTGAAAGAGGGCTCCTCAAAATTGAATCACTGAAAGAGGGCTCCTCAAAATTGAATCACATGTAAGTGCAGTTCAACTTTAGTACAATAATCTAGTTCCTACTCAACCATGCGAAATATGATACTAATGTTGGACTGTATTTTCCATCTAGCAGGCTATTGAGTGATGCATCAGAGAAGTCGTTGCACTTCAACTTTGGGTGCAAGGATAGAAGCTTCATCTGGATTTCTATGAAGTCTGAGGCTTACCTATATAAGCAAATACCAAATTGCCTTCATCTCAATACAAAGGTTGCATATCGAGCTTGAGTGTGGATCTTGTAATAGCAATCTCCATCGCACATGTAAGCTCCATTGTAACGGAGATAAAAATGGTTCATGACCTTCCCACAAACCTTACACTTATGCCGTCGCTTTTGGCCTTTCCCAGCTGGATAATGAATACCTTTTGTTTGGATGTTGAAAGGACCGCAAGTCCGACCTGCCCTCATCCAATGATTGCACAACCACCAAGCGATCTCTTACTAGTATTTCTCTTGATCTATCAGCTTCATCAACCCTACTTCATCAACCCTGCTTCCTCAACATGGATTTTGTACAAGATATAGCTATTCCCAATTGACGAATCTAAAACAAAGATGAATAGTCTATGCCACCACTTTCTAGTTCAAAGCTGGGATGAGTACTTTTGCTTGTACTGATCTATAATGTCAACCCTTCTCATGTACTTTTGATGCTCTACAAGTATTGGACTAGTGTAGAACTCTTTTAGCTCACTACCAATCCAACGCTTACAGGTCAACCACTTCGATACTATAGGATCCCTAGATGTACTAATTAGGAAGACAAACTATGCATCTTGCTACACAATTGCTGCCATTTGTTTTGAGCAATGCATCTTTATTAATAACGTGCCTTGTGTCAATTCAACCTCTACAACATATTGCTTTAGAATAAACGACATGCCTACACGACCTTTTTTCACAGTACTTGTTCCCCAAATCCTCGAGTCAATAGTTTGTCCATGAGTTCTGGAGACGTAAAAAAATTGTCTATCACAATGACATGACCACAACCACTAAGGTTCTCCGTCAGCTCCAAAACAACTCTCATCCCTTGGTTTGATTATGCTTCATGGCCCCTAACACCAACATACATTTGGAGATTCCAAATACACCTTGACAATGAGTTAGTAACACACCAAATCTTTAAACCGTATTCCACCAGTTTACTTGGCATGTATTGCCGGAACTCATAGAAATGCCCCTTATACTTTATCATAATCTCATCCACCGTTATGTATCATTCACAATTATAAAGGGATTGATTGATGACAACAAACTCTTCTATGAGCCATCTTACTTTACCCAACTTATCGTAACTAGGGCAATGTTTTTTTGGCAAGCTCCCATTATCAACTAAGTGGAGACAGCGTAAGATGGCCTCAAATCTATCCCAACTTGTAACTGACTTTATCACGGAACATCCAAACAAAGCTCGTTTTTCCCAATATAACCTTATTTGAGGCAAAATTTTTAATCCCATGAACAACAAGATCCCCATGAATCCTTTTAATTGGTGTGGGCGCTTCATTCCCACCCTTGGAATTAAGCGATCACAACCAGGTTCTAATCAATTCTACTACCTATGAGTGTCTAAGCGTCAACCCATTGTGCCTTCCAAGCAATGGATCTTCTTTTACTATCCTAACCAAGGTTTGTTTCGTTCTCTTGTCCTACTTTTATGTTTTGTTCTTGTTTTATCTCCCTTCTAATTGGTTGGATTCGTTTTAGCCCACCTTACTTATGGTGTCTCCTACCCCATCTCTACGTCTTTGTACTCGTCTAGTCTACCTCTACATGTTGGTATTCTTTTAGTCTATACTACGTCTTCGTATTTGTTTGGTTTTACTCTACTCTACGTATTTGTCTTTGTCCTCGGCTACTCTACGTATTGGTCTTGGTTTTAATCTACTCTACGTATATTAATCGAGTACCTCTACTCTACGTATTGGTCTAGGTTTTAATCTACTCTACGTATATTAATCGAGTACCTCCACTCTACGTGTTGGTACCGTTCTACTCTACTCTACGTTTACGTATTTGCCTTGGTTCCTTTTACTCTACTTCTCCGTATTTTATCCTATGTTTGGTATTCATTCGTCTTATTTCTATTCTGGTTGTGGTTATCTCCCTATTTGTATTTGCTAATTACCGGACCTTAACCCTACTCAGGATGTAGACTTTTCCACTAACCAATCTCCTATTGCATTAATTAATCCAAATCAAAGGTAGGGTTAGATGCCCACCTCCGTTCCGTGGACCCGGTCCTCTTCACTCCACGCCACGTCCATCATTGCCATGTCTCGGTCCGGGCTCGTTTTATTATCCCTTCCCGGGTGCTCTTACAACTAGGTCTTTTTTGCAATGGCTTCCTATCCCAACTAGTTTCTATTTTATCCCCTCAACTACCTAATTTCTCTATTTTCCCCTAACTACCTAATTTCTCTATTTCCCCCTAACTACCTAATTTCTCTATTTCCCCCTAACTATTTAATTTCCCTATTTTCCCCTAACTACCTAATTTCTATCTTTTTTTTGTAAGGGCCCTGGACCCTAGCCCCCGAACCCTGGTTCCCCCCTGGCTCCCGAACCCTGGCTCCCCCCTCCCCGACCTGCGGACCCGGCTGCGGTACCCGGCTGCGGACCCGGTTGGCGGCCCGGCTAGGGCTCCGGCTGGCTGGGGGCTCTGGCTGGCTGGGGCTGGTCCAACGTTGGAGCTGAGGCCTAACTCGTGAATTTTGGCTTTTTAGTGGAATTGGGGACCCCCTAACAAAAGAACGATTAATGTTGGATGCTAAACGTTGACTTAGTGCCAACCGTGTTGGACACTAAACGTTGAGTCTAACTGAAGAGGGAGGTTATTTGACACCCCGCTAAGACTTAAGGGGTTCAAGGCTCCGCCGTGAGAGTGAGGCGTTTTGACACGTGGCTAAGACTTTAGTTTTTTAGGTGGTGCGGGGGTTCATAGCTCCGCCGTCCCCTATGGGACTAAATTAACCCCGTGACTAAGAGAAGAGGGAGAAGAGAGTGGTTACACAAGTTGCCTATTCTATAGTTCAAAGCTTCGCCGTCCCCTATGGGACTAAATTAACCCCGTGACTAAGAGAAGAGAGAGAAGAGAGTGGTTACACAAGTTGCCTATTCTATAGTTCAAAGCTTCGCCGTCCCCTATGGGACTAAATTAACCCCGTGACTAAGAGAAGAGGGAGAAGAGAGTGGTTACACAAGTGCAAGCATACGTTCGAAGTCACCTCCCAAGTTACCTTTCGGTTCCTCACAATACTCTCCTACAACAACCCTCAATGGTACACAACACAATGAATAATCAAGTTTGGATTGCAACAAGCTCCACCACTTGGGGGGGTCTCAAGTCCCCAAGTAAAGAAATCACACTTACCAAAGGGTGTAAAAACCCCAAAAGACCATCAAATGCTTCCTTGGCATCAAAGGCCAAAGGAAATCCGGCATAACCCGGGCCCAATAGTCCTCCTCCCTTAAATGGTTAGGAGTGAGAAAAGAGAGAGAATGAGAGGAGAATGCCGCCCCTTTTATACCCAAAAGGGAGCAACACCCCCCCTTAATCTACTAAGAATAACTAGATGAGAGAAATTAGGAGGTCCGTACATGTTTACCCCTCCCAAATCTAATTATCCACCTAAAATCTACACAATTTGAATTGGGAAATTCAAATCTTACCTAACCTTACAAAAACTTGCAAAACCGTCTAATTTACCTTCCCCAAAATCTACAAGTTCTCACATGGGAGAAGTTCCCATGTGTTCCCACCTACTTAATTTGAAATTACTTACACCAAAGCACATGAGCCACCTCCACTAACTTTTTGAGGTGGTACTTGCTCCCACATGTGCCCGAAGTTCCCCACACGTTCCCTACGCGTTCCCCACGGCTAATGGGGCCCAAACTCCCCAAAAATGCATTGGGGGGCCTAAAACCCCCATTTCTTCTCCATGTGCTGTCCCCAAAAGGCTAACTTTTGGAGTTTAGCTCCAAATGGCAAACGAATTGCGCCATTGGCTCCGGAAGGCCATAATTAGCCTACAGAGAACCCCTTATCCCTTAAACTATGTCCAAATTCTCGAAGAATCTTAGCGTAAGCTGGGATCCAAGTTGGGATAAATTCCCAACTTTTGGAGTTTAGCAATTTTGGACCCCAAACCTTCACCAATCTTCCAAGTAGATGGGAGGGGGTAGGAATAGACCCAAAATAGGCTCCGTTCCGATGTCGTATGGCCCCTGTACGCCGGTCAACCGCCGCTTTTGCCATTTAATTTGTCAGTTGGGGAGGAATGTTGCCGATTTGGGATCTTCTAACTATCGTTTTGTCTTGAAACTTGGCAAAGCGCTCCGTTGGTGTGAGACCGCCTCGCCAGATTTTTAGTGGGATTTTACCGCACTTTGGGATATTCTTTCGAATTCCCACCCAAAGTCCATCGCGGTTGACCGTCTGGGAAAATATCCAAACAATGTCGGAAAATTCCCAAACTTAAGAGGGGACCACCCATGGGATCCCCCCACTTGGATGCAAATCTGCATCCCCACTGTGTGCTCCTAGAATTAGGAAATTGCCCGGTACCTGCATTTCAAGGTTAGTACTTTATCCGTATCCTCTTCGATGCTATGGGGAGTGGGGGATTCCTCCTAGATCCCCCTGTGAGGACTTCCTAGCCTAGGCAGGGCCTTTTTAGGCTTCTTACCCTAATCCTGCATGTCTCTATCAATTTGGCGTCTATTTAACTAAGACCAGGCCCGTTTTGGATGTAAACTATCCTAAATCCCACCTAATGACCAAATGGCACATTGGTATGTGTAATGCCAATATAGGTTTAATGCCCTTTTGTGGGTGTTATGAGCCTAAATACGCCTTAGTTTATGTATAAATTTGAAAAAAGAACCCGTGAGTCCCCGGTGACGAATCGGGGACTCACAATTGGTCCTAATAAACATTGGCCCAATTTGAACCTCCATTTAGACCTCCTATCCTTGGTTTTGTAGCTACCTATTTAGTATACAAATTTGTTTGCTTACAAATCTCCTTCAATGTTTTGTTGGACCAGAAAGCTTCAAAAGACTCATGCACAACTATTGGTCTCCTAAGGTTACTTCTCACTAGACCTAGAGAAGGCCCAAAGAAATTATCTCGACTCCTTTCTAATTGAGTTGATGTTTCTTGCCAATTTGACTCATCATATCTAAGAGCAAAATCCATTGATTCCAGGGATTCACACTCTGCCTCTAGTAAAACACTGTAGTCCTTTGGAAGAACCCAATCCAAATTACTTGAGTTAGATGAGTCCACAAAATCACCATACCGGGCCACCCATTCGTCTTCAAGCGACTCCTCTTTTGAAATGTCCTTGGCAATGTTGTCCCCCAGTCCTAAGTACCCCGGGTAATTCCAGTGTAGAGTTGGAAGAGATTTTTTGAGAAGAGGCAATTGCGATATATTCACTCCTTCAAAAACTTCAAATTCCCCCACTCCCGCATCTTTTGATGTCATTTAATGTAGCTGCACTAGAAAGTCCCTCTTGTCTTTATAACTTACTGATGGACTCCGTCGCCTCTACGATCTTCTAGGACCATTGCCAATGAATTGACATTCACGTGCTACTACAGCTTGATGTCCAAGGAAATTGTTAAACTGAACCATGTATGTGAGTTTCTTTCTGATTTTGTGAAAAAAACTCTTGTATAACCTCTCCAAGAATAGAGTACTCCTCATAAAGACTTGGTGTGCACTGCAACACATCTTTGGGAACTCTAACTTGCATACTTATGGCATCATTGTTTGAGCTAGAGCAACTGCTGCAACTTCAATACTAGTCCAGTGAATCCCGTACACTCCCCTCCTTCTCGATAGGTTGACAACCATAGTGTTCCACTTCTTTGCAATCCACGTGAACGTCGTTGTTTCTTACGCCAATGTCTTCAATGTGTTGAGTGCCTAGCAAAATTCGCCCAGCCCCACGTGCTAGGAAGTCATGTGGACTCATAGTCCATTGCGGAGATCCATCTAGAGTTAATACAGCAAAATAATCTTTGACATCCTCCCAAATACTTCAAATAACACGACTCCTAGGCTGAGGTTAGGGCCTCAATACCCACGGTGATTGCTCAGCATGCACTAAAATTATCGGCCTCCTCCAACCCTCCGATGATTCGGCATATTCCAAAGTCAAAATTGAATCCCTGAAGCAGTTTTCCTTGTCTATTTTCTCGTGCCTTCTCCCTTGACTACTTCTTCCTCTTCCTCGATCCCTCCCTCGACCCTTTCCACCAACAGCACGCCCACTATGCTCTCCCCCTCCTCCCCTCGTTTTGTTGAGCCCATGCACAAGTTCATCTTTGGAACCAGCGAGTTGTTCTCCAACCTTCAAGATTATTGTCCCCTTCGCTTTGTGTAGGCGTTGTTGTTGCAGTTTGGGCAATTGTTTGCAAGTTCCTCGCTTCTTTTGTACGTTGTACGCTCCCAAATATTCATGTCCGTTGAATAGGTTAGCGTTTTCATCTAATTCTACCGGATAACTCACTGCCATTACCAATTGTGTCATCACATGCTCTGGGCGCCTTGCGTTCTGCAATTGTGGCAATGAGTTGCTGGTCAATTCCATGTGAATTTTCCAGAAGCCCTTGAGTGTCGATCTGGAGACAAGCAAGGTAGAGTTTTGCTTGATGCTTGACTCTTGATTGGATCTTCAAGCTCCACTGCAACAATATTTTCCTTGCTGCATCTCTGCTCGCCTCCTTCAGTGACATTTGGGATGAAATCTTGCGGATTAGTTCAAATTTGATGAGAAACCTTGCTAACCACCTATAGTCTTGGTTTTGCTTAAATCCCACAAAATCCAAGACTATAGTATAGGGGTTCAAATCTAGGGGAATGGTCAAATAGTTTAACATATTATAACTGAAGTCACATGTAAGTTAGAATGGATTGAAATATACTGCTAATTTTCACATACAAAGACATTTGGATGGGCAATTTGGGGTTTCACTCTTATTCCCAAGAAATAATTTTGTAATCAGTCCATGAATAATGCTATGGACGCATGAATGTTGTCCCAGTCCTGGACTAGTGTTCTAAAAGGGTATAGCAAATTGTCAAGGGTATGTAGCAATTTGTCACTTGCATGTACTATCCAACTTAATCATTGCACAACAAGTTATATAGTATATATATATATATATATATATATATAATATTCTTTGGCCAATTCCTTAATTACCATGAAATTCTTTTACCAAGCAATTTGTCTTCTATCACTATTTAACTAGCCTAATCACAAATTTAGATGAGTATCAAACCAGTTCCAGTCCTAAGGCAATTCGTCCCTAATTAATGCAAGGCATGAATGTATTTGCAATTGTCTCTATTTCCATGCTACTGCACAAATCCACATCAATTGGTTAATTTAATTCTACCTTAGAACAATTTATAACATCAATGGCATTTTATCCCTCATCGTATTAACTAAAATAATTTATTAGTAATTTTACAAACAACAAGGCAATTTGTCACTTTACTTCCTCATCTAGACCAAGGCAATTTGTCATAGTAACTTCCTATGGACCTATGACCGTGGTTTCTCTTCAATTGGATTTATCGATAATTTAATCTTTTTGAATAATAATAATTTAATTAATTCCTTTTAAGAATTAATTTAATTTAATTTACCAATTTCAACAATTAGACTATAATTTAATTCAATATTCATATTATCAAATTGTATTTTTTATAAGTTTGACATTTTTCACAATTATGATCATACAAATTATCTATGCAATTTTATTTAGTTTTAATTATAGAATTAATCTATAATCAAAACTCACAACAATTTCACGAATAATTTTACTATAAGGATTCAAGACATAATAGCAATGTGTCAAAATTTATAATTTAATTATTCATTTATTCATTTTCAAATGTATAGCAATTAGTTATCATGACAAATGCAATTAGACATAATATAAAATTTTATTATTAGTTATGCAAAACTCCCTGGTTGACACTTGTTGTCAATTTGCAAGTTCATCCATTGCTTTCATTTAGCAATTTAAGTTCCAATTTGTATTTTGACAATTTGCCAAAATTTCTCCATTTCTTTAATTCAGCATCAATTTGGCTCCAACAATTTGCCATAGCTTCTCACCAACCGCACCAACTCATGCTAGACAATCGGTCTAATTCTATTGATTCATTCAGGCAAATTGCTTAAAAGAACTCTTTTAATTTACAATGAATCAGACAATTCTAATTTGCAATTAAACTCTAACTCTCTAAGGCAATTTGATTGGAGGTACAATTAATTCCATTACTCATAGACAATTTGACTCACGTACATCACATACATCCAATAACATGAACCATGGCTATGACAATTTGCTAAAGCTTAATGGTTGATTTTACATACATGCCATACAAAGACAATTAGTTGTATCAATTGTTCTTAGTAATTTCCAACAATTTAGAATTGAACACAATTTAGGCAAATAGACTGAACATAAAGGCAATTCGACTCATTAATTCACACATCATCACACAGTAAATCACAATCACACAACACTTTAAGTATACATAGCAAATTGCTCCACACTCACAAAATCAATTATTTCCAATCATTGGACTTAAGTAATACACAATAAAAGTTTACAATTGAGTTCAAAGGCAATTTGCTCTAAAAGCTGGCCCAATAATTGGTGCTTAGTCTGGCAAATTGCTTAACTCTCACACATACACACAAATCCAATCATTGGATCACAAAAACACACACAAAGAACTACTTTCAATAAAGTCAAATTGCCGTAAAAGCTGGCCCCATCGTAGGTACTCAGCTAGCAACTATACAATGACAATTTGCTAAGTAGATATATATTGAATTGAATAAATTCAGTGGTATATGGAATACGACAAATAGTCTAGATATGAAAACTGAGAGTGTTGTACAAGTAAAAATAAAAAATTGAATGAATATATGACTATGCTGATTTCAGACAATTGTTCATGGAAAAACCACCAAGTCAATTTGCCTTGCTTCATATCTTTGAATACTATGTCTTTTAGAATCTAAAATGACAATTAGCCTCTAATTCCTTTTAAGTGTAAACTTGACTTAGCAAATTGCCTCTATTCTCACTACACAAGGCAATTAACAAAAATAAAAAATTTTGAGCAATTCACACTACCGCTAGGAAATCAGTCCTCTTCATAAACCTAGAATGTTTGCAAGTTGTCTATAAAATAAGTATCACCACTCTTTTGCTATGGGGTTCGGAGGAAGTAGCCTACTCTTTGATGGTAAGGACAAATGACGCAAGTGCTTCTCGCTCAAGCAATTCAAAATGCCCACTCTCTCTTTGTCACTCCTCTTATCTTCTACCATCTAATTATCAAAAAGTTCCACTTCTTCCTCCAAGTGATCGAGGAATCTAGCTGGTGTCATGTGCTTGTATTTGTATCTTTGCCTCTCCATTGCTATAGCTACTCTGAAGGTTGGGTGGCAAAATCAGTGGCAGGAGTCTCAAATTTTTGGGAACTTGAGAACTTGATGAGCTACCTCTTTGCCAATGTTGTGAGGCTATAAGGGATTCCACGACCATCCAGCAAAACTTGCCACTTTTGCCATTCATGGCAATGAGTGCCCCTTTGCAAGATTGTGACCACATAGTGCAAAACAATTATGATGATGCTCAAAAACGACCTCCACTACAAAGTTGGATCAGTACTTTCACAACACGCTAACCCTCAAATTATTCTATGGCATTTTAGCCCCATGACAAGTGTGCAAATGTCAGCTACATCTTTTTGCAATGAATGTGCCTTATGCTAAATGTCGCAGTCCGGAAATATCATGTAAGTAAAATAGGAAGATAGTATATAGAGTAAGCTCAATTTTTCAAAATTTTAGGGTTAGATATGGCGAAAAGAAGACAATTAGAGTCTTCTTTCCTTGGGATCCGTCTGAACCGGATTGACCAAGGTGAATTTCCGGTCTATGGGCATAAGTTTCCGGATCCGGATTCCTCAGTATCCGGAATGGAACTTTCCGGAAGACGGAACTTGGAAAGACGGATCCGATATTGTCAAGGACGGATCCGATATTGTCAAGGACGGATCCGGTATACCTAAAGACGGATCCGATGCAGTTCCGGATGGTCGGCTCCTACGGGTCTACGCCACCGACCTACGGAAACTAGCGTAACGGCCGGGGAACGTCGCGCCGTTCCGAGGGGAACTGGGAACGCAGGGTACCGACTGGTATATAAACCCCTCCTCTCCACTTCATTTTTCCTTTTCGATTTGGCAAATCGAGGTACGGCTTGTGTGCAGGTTTTGAAGCGCGTATAGAGAGAGAAAGAATGGTGAGCAGTAGAGATCGGTTCCGGGTTTAGTTCAAGGTCGGTGCCGACCGCACCGACAAGTTTTGACTCGGGCGGAGAGATGGCGAGTTCCTCCAATCCGAAACGGGCGGTAGTGACTGCCAAGGCAATTTCGCCAGTTATCCCTTCCGATCCGCAGCATCGGAAGGAGTTAGAGGATGATCTAGTCTTCCTAGGGTGTCATGGGTTGATCCAACGCCCTTGGAGTGTGAAGAGTGACGAGATGGTACAGGAAATCTTCTCGGGAGTTCCGAATCAGTACGAACTCACAGTGAGGGGTAGACCGAGTGCCTGGACGCCGGATATCTGGGCGAATGTATACGGTTTTGATAAAACCGGATTAGGTCTAGCTCCCCGGACGGACAAGTTTGGTGTTAACAAGTTCCGGAATCCGCCCCACCCTAAGGACGGATACTCAGTTCCGGATTGCACGAACGACCGGCATAGACGGATGTTGGAATTCTTGATTCCCATCCTCTATCCAGAAAAGCCTACCCGTGTCACCGTGACGGTAGCAAACACCATCTTCGGGTGTTTTGAGAAGCGGATAGTCAACTGGGGTATAGTCCTCCAGTGGGTAGTTAACCGGCTAGCCGAGCATGTGGGACGGGAGAAGACCAGCACTATCAGCGGCTATCTCTTCCACCTGTACCACCACAATGATGTGTTGAGTGGCCCGGAACTCCTCCGCTATGAGACGGGAATTCAGATCCTCAAGTACGGCTTGACGGATGAGTTGGAGAAGGAGCCGGAGGACCCAGACGACGAGCGGATGGACGAGGACCCGGAAGAGCAGAAGCCGGCCAGCCAGCCGGAACGGAAGTCGGAACGGAAGAAGTCCACCACGCCGGATAAGAGGGGACACCCAGACCCGGATCCACCCGAATCGACCTTGGGGAAAAAGAAGCGGAACCACTTCGACACCATCATCCGTCACGCCATGATGGCACACGCAGATAACAACCAGTATGAGGCGATACTCGAGCAAATTGTCACGAAGCTGGGCGCGGTGAAGATCGAGGACATTCCGGAAATCCTCGACTGTCTTCCGACTCAAGACGTGTTGCGGAAGAAGGACGAAGAGATCCGGAAGTAGGAGGACAAGGCCCAGAACCAGACGGATCGGACCCGGCAGGCGGAAGATCTGGCCCGGATAGCTGAAGAGGGACGACGGAAGGCGGAAGAGGAGCGGAATGGGCTCCAGAGCACGGTGACGTACCTGGAGAGTGATCTCAGTGTCGCCAACGGGAAGATCGTGGAGGCTACCTCCTTAGTTCGGAACCTGCAGGAGTTGGTGGCCCAGCCGGCAGATACAGTGATCAGGGCGAAACTGTTTTCCGCCCGGCTGATGACGGAAGGGCACGTCACCGGATCGAAAGTCATCACCATCTTGGTGGATTACTAGGCCAAGATGGAAGGGGTACTGAAGGAGATGAGGGCCTTAATTGGGACTCTCAATCCGGAGTTGGGGGAAGGACTGTCGAGCTTGCTCAACCAGCAGGTGTTTACGGACTTCAGCCCCGGAGCGCAAGGACGGATGTCGACGGATCGGAAGCTACTCGGAAACTCGCCGGTCGTGAAGAACCTCGGCGAGCTCGGATCGGATCCGAATGCGGCCGGACCGTCCAACACACCTACGGATCCGCAAGAGAAGAGGGCATCACCACGGCTCGACCTCGAGATCCGGATGAAGGCCCTAGCGAATCCGGCCAAGGAGAATCCGGAGAAGTTCGCCCACATGAACGAGCCAGACAGGGTTCTGGGCAAGGATCCGTGCAGCGAGACAGTCATCTTGGATGACTCGGACAGGGAAGACAATCCGCCCCTCACCATCCGTGATGAAGTTAGGGAGCAGGGCGGATTTCAGGAAGTGGAGCATTCGGAAAGCTCCGAGGCGGATTCGGAGGAGACTTCAACAGAAGACAGCAGAACGCCGCCGGTTCCGATTCAGAAGAGGCAGACCCGATCCGCCACCAAGAAGGCTCCCCCTCCCAAGGCAGCAACGCGGAGAAGTTCAGTTCCGCCCGTGGGCGCGACATCGAAGCGGGCACGTAAGTAGGATAGGGTTGAGTAGTTAGGTAGGATTTTGAGATTTTGGGACGGAAGTTTCCTGGACGGATTTCCCGGATGTGGGCCCCGATCCGGAACTTTAGGGACAACTGGCCGGACCTTTCCGGATAATCCGGTTGGGCTCCGATTGGTTGTTTCGGATTTTCTTTGGCCTTGTTGGCATTCCGTTTCTGTTTTTAGGCTTTGACTTTCATTGTGTTTTTGGGCTTTTAAGGGGCAGGCAAGTTAGTTGGTTTGTCATTCCCTCCTAGTGCATATTCTATTGTATTTTCATTCCCTTCTTTAATTTGAGCCGGCGGATGGACATTCTAGCTCTGACTTGTGTTTGAGTCTCTTCTTGGTGTGTTCATTGAAGTGTTGAGAGGCAAGAGGGAAGGGTGAGGAGGAATCCGGATTCTGAGGCACTTGAAATCCGAATTGAGTGACCAACTTCCGAGAGTTAGGATCTTGAATCGTGAGTTTGAGCGTAGAGCCTTTAATTCACCGGAACGGTGATCCGGTGTGAGTCTAGGAGTGACGAGGAGGAGGTTCCGGAACCGCAGGGGCGGATTCGTGCGGAGTTAAGCAGCCGCCATAGGAAAGTTCCGTCCATCGGAAGGTCTGCCAACCACTGAGTCGATCCGAAGAACTAGGAAAATACGTCCTTTCGGGTCTAGGGGTTTTCGAATCTGTCGTTGTAGTAAGGGCAAGTGAAGTAGTCCTGAGTGACCTGCTAACCGGATTGGCCTAGAGCTATCCGGGAAGTTGTGAGGATCCGAATCCGGCCCTAACACAACATCAGATATATTTTGGTGTTTTCATGTGTTTTGTTTGAGAGAAGAGAGCGTGAGGTGTACGAGTGGTAAGTCCCTACCCCTCTAAAGATCAAGAGAGGACTCCCTGAGGGTAAAACAGGGGTATCAAAAACCAATTATTGAGTGACGGAACCGGATTCCGGATTGAGACGGATCCGGGTGAAGGAGAAATCCAGATCCGAGAAAGGAATCCGGTCATAGTTGAGAGACGGATTCGGAAAGAAAAGACGGATCCTGAAAAACAGTCTGGAAGATAAGTTGGTATTCCGGATTAAGAGTAGTAACTTGGGGTGTTTTGATCCGATAAACCTAGAAACCGGAAAACGCAACTATTAGTAACGTCTGGAATCTCCTGGGACGATATTCCGTGTCATATTATCACGTTTGGGTGTGATAAAGGTGCTTTCTGCTAGACTGCGCGTACGACACTAAACTCCAACAACCGTAAACCTCATAAGAAGTCCTCGTGAACGGACACCCAACGACCACCAAGGCAAGACCAAGTTTGCGCCAAACCCTAAATCCAGAGAAGGATCCCGTGTTAGACTTCAAGACAGTAGCAGACATCATCTTCTTGTTGGTGTTCGAAGGCTCTACCACCCTGAAGCTTGAACCTTGGTTGATGAATGCAGCTGCCTGCGGCAATTGGTAACTCCAATCTTTAATTCGAGAAGTGCCTCGGAAACTAGGTTGAATTGCATACAAATTACTTGTTCGTTGCTCAACGATCAAGATTGCAAAGCACCCTCAAAATTGTGTTTGAAGATACGAGAAGGTAGTTTTTGCTTCCTTCGGCATTGAAGGGTTAATCACCAATTGAATCAACTACCATGCCTAGGTTTGCAAACTTGGACAATTGGTCCATCTCCGCTTGCAATCACTCCACGAGCTTCTTCTGCTTGCTTGAACAATTTGTCAATCTCCACTACAAACGCATACTTTCACCATTGTTGGAATCTCTATTACTCCAATTATTCTCAATAAAGATAATCAATAAAAATGTATACCAATTTGTAAAGGCTAGTAGTTGATAGTAAAGAGGTTCAAAAATTAACAATTTGTCAATACTCTTGGCAGTAAACAGATCTTTCTTTTAATTTGCACAAACAGTAATAACCACATCTACCAATACAACTGGTTGCACAAACATATAGAATTATACACACAAAATCTATACACAATCCAATCTTTGAATAACACAACAAGACAAATTGTAAACGCCTCCACTCCGGACAACCACAAAGTCCAATCACTGGACACAAACACACATACACACAAAACAATTTGTAAAATATACTTATATTAAAATCTTGAAGGAGTTCATCATTACAACAAGAAGTTTACAATTTGACTAAAAACCAAAATGAAGACCGAGAAGACGGAGAGAGTGGGGGAAAAAACTTCGAATTGTCAGATTGTATTCTCTCCAAAAGATGATAGTTCATTTTAAATAACTACCAAACAATTTGTTCCTTCTACATTGTAACCTAATTTCACCTTTTAGAATTCTAATGAAAAGTAGTCTAAAATAGTTCATCAATGTGACAACTAATTGACAATTAGTTGTAAAGTACTTCGCCAAATCAACTAGTTAGGAATTTTAAAAATATATGGTGACTATAGAATCTCCAAAAAACTTTTTGTATGTTGGCATATTGGTTAATGTCATTTTAGATTTTAACAAGAAAAAACTAAAAGAAATTTCCATTTAATTAAAAGTATTTAAAATATCAACAATTTAACACATACAAATTATTTTGATTCTTGCAGTATTTGAGTTTTGTTCTGGAATTGAGAGTGTGGGATTGTATTAGCCATTGTATAAGGTAGTAGCACCCATAACCGTCAAAATAATCAATTTAGTATGGTTGGAAGCATCTTTTCTAAAAAAATATTTTTGAAGTATTAGCAATTGAAAATCATGAATTAAAAAAAATATATAATTTTTGGATTAGGTACCAAATTTCTATGAATTTCTTAAACTATAATTCCTTAGGGCATCCTAAATTGCACTCTTATAAAGCAACCTTGATTTTCACACCAAAATCTAAGCCTACCAACCACAATTAAGAATGGAGATTGTTTCAAGGTACTTTTGGAGATAGTTTAAGGCAATTCTAGTGTCAAAGAATGGGTAGACTAATGGTTATGGGTGCTTCTATCTTAGAGACTATAGTTTGCAATATAGACCATTGTTCCATCTAAATGCTATTGCATTTGAAATATTTATTAAATGGGACAATGCATTCAATTTTAAACCTTTATAGCCACATAAACCATGATAGGGAAATGTCTTCTACATTCTCGTGGTAGATTGTAGGCCAAAATTAGGATTTTTGACCTTGATTACATGATTTTGAATTGCTCACGTAATTAGGCATTATATATATTTCATTGAAAATAACTCTATTCATCCAAAAGATTTCTTTACATGAAGATTTCCCACCCGTAATTTATGTCAAACAATGCTACTCATTGTTGGGGATTGCTGTAGATTGTGTTGATACCTATTTGGATTTATTCAACTAATAGTTATGTTCGTTCCTAGGGAGGTTATTAAATAGGATTGCTTCTAAATACACCTAATTGGCCTACACAAACACCAAGCCAAGACAATTGTTCCTAAATTCATCTTCTAATTTCTAAAATAATTAACTATTTAGTTATTATTTCTAATTTTTTTTTATTTCATTATATTTCCACTTATCTCCCAAATTGGATAGCACTTCCTCTTCGATTTGGTCCCCAGTCTTTCTCCGACTTGGCTTGCTGCCACCAGCCTCTTGAACTTCCCAGTTGGCCGCCTTCACAGGGAACCGCTGCTTTCTTTTCTTCCACCAACTTGGCTCTGCAACTACTGCCCTCCTTCACTCTCCCGAATTGGATTGAGCAAGGTAACTGATTTTCTCTTAAAATTTACTTGGTACATTCCTAATCACTGCCCTTCACTACCAACTTGGGCAATCTCACCAAACCAAATTGGTTTTGTCTCCTATCACTACAACATTAGCTACTTCACCTACTAATTTGGGATTTTTACTTACAACTCCACAATTTGGTCTCTCATAACTCTGGCAATTACAGAACTTGCATTTGCTTCTACCCAACTTGGGAATTTCCTTACTCTCCATTTTTATGCCTTTCTCACACTTAACTCACTCATGAATTGTCATCTTCTTTCACCAATTGCATACACTCCGACTACCAAATTGGACTCATAAAATTAGATCTCATCAAATCGCCATACAGCTTCCCTACTTGGCAGCTTAACGCGACAGACTCGCTCTCACAGACCAAATTGGAATTCACACAGACGCACATATCACTTCTTACACGACCAATTCGGACTTGCATTCATACCAATTTGATTTAAAACATAAAATCTCAATTACCCTACATACAACCAAGCATAAAATTCCCGTCAGCTACAACGACACACAACACCAACTGGATATAAATCTTCTCATAAAAATCCAAGTTGGTGACAAATCACCATTACACATCTTTAAGCTTTTCCTAACATGCTGCTGCCTCAGCAATTTCTCTCCAATTTGGACTTGTGATTTGACAATCCTATAGTCCTACATACGCTACATCTTTCCAGTCAATAACATTCTCCAAGTTGGAATCATTCTCTACCACTTGGAATTACTTCTGCACTTTAACTTTTGCGTTCACCACAACTCGCTCACACGCTGATCCACTCAGCTTCTAACTCCCGTTTGGAATTAATCATGCTCACATGCTTCACTATAAATTTCATCAATATAAAATCTCCTACTAGGCTTAAATCTATCTCTCAGCTTGTAGAAACTTCGTAGCTCTTCCGCACATTCCAATTAGATATTCTTCTCTCCACGAGAAACACCGGGATTTGCCTCCATGTGCAATCTCCGAATAGGACTCACAATGACACGATCCAACCTTGGATCATAAACATTTAAAAATCTTCCACTCGACACAGCCATTCACTGCAAAATACTTCCCCGATTAGGACTCAAACATTCATTCATACAACCATCAAACATCACACAATCACACTCCAAGCACCAACTTGGAAACACACATAAAAAAAAACCAGCCTTCACCAGCTGGGACTCGCACTCGACTCTCTCGCAGTGGGTGAAAACCAAATTGGAATGACACCTTGTATAGGACCAAACAAACGGTTCCTTAACCAACTTAGCAGCACAACCACCCGCACTCACTAATCGACTTGGAAAGCACACACTACACATCAATACCATTCCAAATTGAAATTCCAACCATCCAACTAGGAATTCCACCAACTTCCTTCCACCCGCATTTCCATTAGGATCAGTCACCCTAACTTGGACTTAAAACAAAATTCCAAATTGAACACTCACTACCATTCATCCACAGATTCGACCCAACCAGAAACAACAAACCGACCGATCTCCTCAAAATCCTATTTGGAAAATGAAATTATGTCATTCAAACATGCATCCAAAACACCAAATTGTTAAACAAATACCACAAAAAACATATAAAACACACTCATATGACTCAAAAAGATACATTCAAAAATGCAAAAATGATAACCAACTGCAAAAAGGCTGTATTGTTGGTTTCCATTGTTCTTATCAACTTTTTTTGGAGGACAATCCCCTCCTCCTTGAGCATTAACCTATATGTAATGCATTTTTAGGTGCAATTTTTGTGGATGAAGACTTAAATTTATGATCATATATTTCTAAGAAAATTTCTAAGAATTTCAATTACCATTGTTGATATCATAAAAATAATCAATTTGCCAAAAACAACACTTACTTCATGAAATTGATCAACTACATTGGAGGGGGTGCACTTTTTCTTCATATAGATTCAACAACAAAACACCAAATTAGACATGTTTTGCACTTGGCCAAGTGCAATGACGGTATGCACTACTATTCACTAAAAGTGTGTTTGCTTAAAATGTTGGGTACCTCCTACTTTTTGAAAACATAAGAACCTTACATTTTATTTTGTTGTACTTCAATTGTGCATGCAAACTTTTTGTGAGGATGTACTTTTGAATATTTCTAAGTCAACTGAGTGAATAAAGAATGTATGCTTTTCTTGCATCTATGATTCGTTTTGTTTTCATTTTTTAATCTTCCAACACTTCAAATTGCAATATTATTAACACTTATCCATATCATTTTTGTGCCAATATCATATGTTCAAAAGAAAATCACTGTAAATATTGAAGCATTTCTTTAGAAAATCAAAATGGAATTTAAGGCATGTCCACTACCTTCTTGTTTGAAATTTATAATTTATATAACACAAATAAAATGTATTCCAACATTTTCAAATACATGAAGTCCACACTTCTACACACACCTGACACTATTGTTAGATATACCACTATTTTGCTTGATTTACTACATTGTTGTATCTAGTACTTGAGTTAGTGTGTCTAGCACTTGTACAAATAATTGTGTCAAGTCTTTTGCTTCTCCCTTGTCAATTGGCTCTATTTCTTTGTATACACTTGGTCCACCAATTGGACTTAGTTAGTGCAAAGAAACACTTTAGAAAAATCAATTGCATCTTTAGGATTGAAGTTTTATTTCAATTGCTACCTATAAGAGTTATTCAACATAAAACTATTTACAAAAGTTACCAAGTAATACCACCAAAAAATAATTGCATGTAAGTGTTACTTAATTTTCAACTCACACAAATCATTGTTGTTTGCATGAGACCTTTTCATTCAGTTAGATTAATCCTTAAAGGACAAGATCCATTGTGATTTGGTCAAATATAATGTCCAAGGTGAATTTAGTATATTAAATTGCTTTTAGATATTGATTCTATATTTTTATTACTTCAAACTATAAATTATATAATATTACAAGAAATTTGCAACAAAGACCTCCAAGTTATATTTACCTATTAAACCACATTTAATAATTTATTTAATAGAGATATAAAAATTTGATATTTTTAACTATTATAAAATTGAACTTTATATTTACCCAAAAAAATTCAAATTTTTTGATGAAAACTACAAATTATTGTTATTTTTTAAAGTTAAGGATAAAAAATAATTATATCAATTAGAATATATATTAGAATAATCTAAAATTTTCACCATTAATGAAGATAAGAATAAAAAACCTAATTTTGTAATTTAAGATGAAAATAAATTTATATATATATATATATGAATGAAAAACACAACAAATTGTGTTTTTTGGATTTTAACATATAGAGCTTGCAATTGCAATAATTTTTTCAATTTTTGGATTTTTTCAAAATTTCAAGTTGAAATTGAAAGAAAACTTGTCAAGCTCCATTTCTGCAAATTCTTTAATAAATATGTCTACATAATTTAGTTTTTTAAATAGAACTCTCTCACAATTCAATTTTTTGTTTTTCAATTTCGTTTTCTACATTGTTATGATCTTAATGTCCTTTCAACTTTGTTCCTACTTATAATATGTAAGGATTTTTCCCAAAATGAAAATAAATAATCCTACCACTTCAAAACCTTTTCTCTTCCAATGTATATAGTGAAAATTTTAAGAATTCTTTCCTCACAACCTTTTACTAGTTTCATATTAAATCCTATAATTCATAGTAGAAAGACAAATAAATTTATGTAGTCTATACTTGTCAATAGAAATGCAATATCCACAAACTATTATGCTTGTGTTTGACATTTGCCAATATGTCACATACTCCCTTCTTGATATTTCTACAAAGACAATATAAACTATCAATATCTCTCCATGCTTCTAATAAAGTTGAATATATCAAACTTTTACTTCTACACATTGCAAAGGTTTTTAAGATCATTATTTTGGTCTTATCTTATCACAATCAAATTTATTCAAATGGACTAATTTTAAGAACCTATCAAAGTTGATTTCCCTATTGTTCACAAATGAAAATGTCAAAGTCTTTTTTTTCCTTCAAAATTTGCATAACTCTATTTCACAAATAACTTTTGACCTACTTTTTTTTGTCCACATTGTTCATGACATGTTATTTTAAATGCTATATTTTTTGTTCTTATTTTTTCATTAGGGGGGATTTGAAGCCTTTGGAGGGTCTTTTTGGGATTGTTCCTCAGATTGTTCCCGTAGCTCTTAGCCGTTGTTAGGCCAAAAATACTAAAAAATAAAAAATAAAAATTTTGGTCCTAAAATGTGAAAAAGTGCAATTTTTTTTCGAAAAATAAATAAATTAATGATGTGGCACTCTCTTGACCACGTCAGATTCCTGCAATTCTATATTTTTGTAGTAGTTTTTGCGTTCCCAAACTAGGGGAACTTACAATCTTCTGGAGGCCTCAAATCTCCGCTAATGATTTGTATCGACATTATTCAAGAAGGTCCTAGCCCCTAAAAGCCAATTGTCCCCTTCGTAGACAATTTGGAGTTTGAGCAGGTTCCAATGACCTCAATTTTTAGTGAGACTTTGTGAAACTTTCTCATAAGATAGGAAAATTGATGAGCTTTGTGGGAATATAATTTTTATTTCAACTGGTGCCTAATAGTAAAAGTTATACTACAAAAAGTCCAAATTTCAACTTGGCGGGCAGAAAAATAAATCCACAAAAATTTGAAATTAAATTAAATTTTCTTTTTATCTTATAGATTATATTTTTGTCTATGTGTGAAGCTTTGATTCATTCCATTTGGATTAGGTATGTGAAAGTTATGAACAATCTTGTTTTTTGGGCAATTTGAGCATCTTCTTGAAAAATAACTTATGGGATTCATTTTTAGATGCAATTTTTCACAATTTAAAAAAATATATGATTTAGGAGGTTAAATTTTATTGTTAAAAGAATATCACTATTGGGATTATTGGGTTTCAATCCCATTTTAGAGCTACTAATGATTTAACTTTTCTTTCAATCTTGGATGTACCTTTATTTAGTAATTTTTTAAAGAATGAAATTCAAGAAATTTTTTTTTGAAATTTTTTTCTGACAATTTCAACCCAATTTTCAAACACAAATTATTTTAAATTCAAAGTCCATAATGCAAAAAAATTCAACAAATGGCAATCAAAGTCATCTAAAATTGCAGAACAATGTTAAAAAAAATTCTTTTTTTCAACTTTAAATGCTCATTACTTCCAATCTATATGGTCAAACCTCATGAAATTCTTACCACATAATCTCAAACAAAGAGAGTACAAGATCCTAAGGTTAAATTATATGAAAACACTTTTTTTTGCTCTTTTGGATGAACATAGTAGAAATGGCAGTTTTGAGTATTTTTTGATTGGAAAGATGGCCATGGGCCTTTAGGGGTTAGTGCAATGAATACTAGCCTATAGTAATAAACTAGACTAGAATGTGCAACTTTTCAAAATAATGATTAGAAATGGACATTGTATGAAGAAGAATCAAGCCTCCAAAGTTCACTGTAATCCAAAAATGTGTGGTTTATGAACTTCAAATTGCTCTCAAACATTCAAAACAACTTGGATTGCCATAAAAATTTGACCACAATAAGTAAAATTCTAGAGGAGCATGACCCTTAAATTTTTTTTTTATTGATAACAAACGTTGGATGAAGGAGATACAAGCCCTTGAAGTTGCAACCATCAATTGCAATATGGTGAATTCAAATTGAAGGTGTGAACTTTGATTGGCTCCCAAAGCATTAGGACATCTTGGATTGATTTGAAAATTTTACCACACAAACTAAACTAGCATGTGCAACTTCTCCAACAAAGTTTTTTGAATTTGGACATTGGATGCAAAAGTTACAACACTTTGAATTAGAGTGCCAGAGTGAGGACACTTTCTATGCCCTTCAACGATGAAAGGTTATGTATGCTTCTTGCCACCTGTTCACAAATACATGACCAACTTTACAATTGGCTCTATTGTCTATTGTGTGGTTGAATATCAGAATTTGGGCACCAACTTCCTGCTGTAACTGAAGGTATGATTTCTGTGCACTCCTTTCCTGCCTCTTGCTTTTGATCAATTGAGTATTTCAATAAGTAAACGACGATTGCAAGCCTTGTGAAGGAATCAATAGGGAACAAGCCAGGGAAGCTCAGCCGGCAGAGGGGGAGCCCGATTGGGAACGTGGAGAGCGCGGAAACGGGAAGAGTAGGACTGGCCGTCGGTCTTCAGTCCCGCTCTCCCAAGTCGCAACTGAGGCATGCCCAACTGCGACCTTCGTCTGTGCCATACGATCCAAAGTTCACCGAGCAACAATATGGAACTTACGGGCGCGTGATCCATCCACTCTGCACTTACACGGGAGCCTGCCTGCCTGCCTGCTGCCTGCCTGCCTGCCTGCCGAAATGCCAGTTATCAGTAAATTGATGATGCTTCAACTATCAGGCATATTCGGATCCCAGTTGGCCAGCTCCAGAAGTGCGACCTCAAGTTCCCTCAGCGCCAGGAGTCTTTCGATTGCCACAATTTTCGATTGGGAGACGGACAGGACAAGGAGCTAATCGAGCCCTGGAGTCAGGCATCGGGAGTCGGCTCTATGAAGGGGGACTTCTATTTCTGCGTCTCTTTCCTTCTTCATGAATGTAGGATTCGATGCTGAGAACGGAGATCTGGAGGGGAGGTTTTGGGGGAGGTTGGGGATACACCTCGGGAGATGGAAAGCGTTTTAGGTGTCAGAGAGAAGTGGATAGTTTGTTCGGAGATCGTGTTTGTTTCGGGTTGTTGTTTTGACGGAAGAAGGGGCAAGGAGATCTAAGTCAGGCTGGCTGCGAAAACTGAGCATTCAAGAGCTTTTGGGGGGCGCCATCCGTGAGTGCGCAGCATGACGCTCTGGAGCTGGAGATTTGGAAGACAGATAGGCATCAGTGGCCTGGAAGGAGAAGGAGGAGGAGGAGTGCTCTTTAGTAGGAAACCTAACCCTAGTAGTGGTGGGCACTCGTTGGTAGCTTCCTTAGGACCGAAGAGAAAAGAATTAAGCCGGTGAGAGTTGAGGTTTTCTTTGGGAGAGTCTTCGGTGGAAGAGCAGACGAAAAATGGAGTCGTTGTTGTTGAGAGCTCTGGAATCGACACTTCGGCATTGGCTGAAAACCTTCAGCAGAGACCAATTCAAGCTTCGAGGGCTCAGTGTGCAGCTCTCGGACCTCGGTATGCTCGCACATGTCCGTTGCATTGCTCTGTTTTTTTTAAGGGGTTCCACACAAATAAATTTCGCTGTCATTTACAATGTTTTCAGGAAACAGATCGACGGTAGAATCCGCAACCATAGTATGTCGACTTGCCCATGAAAAGCACGCTGTTGTTATGGAGCATAGCAATTGTTGTGCAAACCAGCTGTAGGAGTTATGAGCTCTTGGCCTTTTGAAGGGCGTGTCACGAGAATGGAATACCTTGATTTGAAAAAGTGACAGTCTGTAGGGTATTGAGAAAGTAAACGCGAGTAACATTCTCCAAATTCTTGTTTGTGAGCATATCAAACGTTCTAGAATCCATCAATAGGGTTACCTGTGCGGAGATGGTCTATTGATGTTGGTTTATGGATGTCAGATCTCAATGGAGACGTATTACACGCAGCTATTGGACTTCCGCCCACTTTGGAAGTCACAGAGGCACGGGTTGGCAAGCTCGAGCTGAAGGTATGTTTCTCACAATGAACAACGGCAATGTGATTCACCTGGAAGTACCTGGTGATCATTTTTGAGTCCTCCCTTAGCAGCTCTGGAAAATTTTGCCGCATTAACGTGGCATTTGGTGTAACATAAACCTTGTCAATTGTGACGCATGTGGGATTTTTAGAACACGTGTTAGTAGGTTCTCCACTATATTCTCAAGTCTATGTAGTGTAGGAACTTTTATGTCTGTTAAATTTTTCACTGCGCCAATACTTTTGCATCCACCTATCTCGAATTTTTGGCCTTGATGACAACGCTATTGACAGCGCTCTTGGGCTTCAATGCCAGCCAGGTTATCTCAGATCCCATACTAAGTAGACTGAAGAGTGCAGTTTAGTATCCGGGGACAAGAAATGTCTATCTTACAATATGGTTTGTTTTCTCCAGATACCTTCGCTGTCAAATGTGAATCGAGAGCCGATTGTGGTAGCTATAGATAGGCTGGAGTTGGTTCTCACGGAGACGCCCCATGACCACGCATCGTCCTTACCGGAGTAAGTTGTGTGTCTGAGCGTTGAGGTTGAATATTCGTTTAATTGTGTAGAGGGAACTGAATCCATGGGTTGGTCCAGAGACCCGGCTTTTATTGGGGATCTTAACCTGAGTGGCCTAAATTGGGCCTGAAGTTTTCATTGCACTTTTAGTGGGTCATATGGGGTATTTCTGTTTAGTTTTATTCTCATTTTACTAATACATGTAATGGACTTGACTTGTATCAAATTTGACTCAGATTGAATTATATTTTCACAGTACTCTCTGTAGCGGACTTGTAGCTAACGATCGACAACGCTTTTGAATGGCAGGACTTCAGCTACAACCTCCTCTACGAGGAGCTCTAGTTATGGGTATGCAGATAAGGTAAGATTATTTATGTTACTGAGAATTCAAAGTTAGTTTGCCATTCAAGCCTGAGACGCTATCACGCTCTTTAGGTCGAGACTTCTCATTTTTACTGTATTGGACGGATAATGTAGTTTTTAAAAATTGGATGTGAACGGTAGTGCATTCGTGAGCGAGTCCAGGTCCACGTTAATAATAAATTGGGACCCTTCAGCTTGCAGATGGCATGACCATACATGTGACCACTGTCAACTTAATGCTGGAGACTCGGGGTGGCACGAGCAGCACAGAAGGAGGCGCAACGTGGTAGGTATTGCCTCATGCTACAATTTTTGAATATTTTCAGTATTACTAAATTTGGCAGAGCCTACTAGTAGTCAGGACAGTAGTCTCATATTGCAGGTGAGAGACTACCTATGCTTACGTTGTTTCACCTTTGCGTGGTGAAACAGGAAACCTCCGCTGGCTTCTTTGACTATGCGCAACTTGTATTTGTACACCACGAATGAACACTGGAAGGTACTGAAAGACCACTTCATGTTGCTAAATTTGCTTACTTGGCTGCAGCATCCAAGTGGCGGCAGTGTAAATTTTCTGAATGTTGGAAGTTATTTCTTGAAGTCACTTGAGAGTATATCCAGTGCTTATGTTGCTTCCACTTCCTTTAACTTCAGACATTTAATAAGCTAGGCCTTAATGGTTGTGTGCTTTCAGGTTGTCCCTCTGAATCAAGCAAGAGACTTTAACAATCAGATGAAGTCAATATATGTGTTCAAGGTGAATGCCTGACATCTACTCACCTCATGTTGGTTCTTTCCAGTAATTTATGAGTGTCTGTTATATTGTGAAGACCAGAAATTAACGTGACACCTTTTGCCCTTTGTGTGCTTATATGGTTAAACGTTTCCGGTTCCGTATCTATAAGAGTTGAAATGATCATTGAGGAAGTTTTAGGAAGGCAATAAATCTTACGAATATGAAGACGAAATCATGTCCTATGTTTTTCAACGATGGAATTATGTTTTGAGAGTTACTGTAATTGATTATTAGCTTCAATAGTAGACTTTCTATTTTAACCTGGTACGTAAGGCTTTGGAGGGCTGAAACTTCAATGGATGTGGAGTTTTCATTTCAAGTGTTTTTGTAATCAACAGCACTCTCTCTTTTGGACAAGTGCAGAAACTTGAATGGGAATCACTATCAGTCGACTTGCTTCCTCATCCAGACATGTTCACTGATGAGCAGTTTCTAAAAATGGGGAGAAACAACTCACGTGATAAAGATGGTGCCAAGAGATTATTCTTTGGTGGGGAGCGGTTTCTAGACAGCATTTCTGGATCTGCAAATGTAACTTCCTGACTTTTCTCTGTCCAGGGTAATCTGGTGATTTTCAAGAAACGATTGTATTTTGTATTTTGTCCATTTCTGTCTTTTTCATATCCGCGTGGTATTTTGGGTCCCTTTTTGCCAAATTTCGAAAGGCCCTTGATTGTTTTTGTTGATTTAAGCTTCTTGTAACCAGCGGATGTGGGAACTTTTTTTTTTTTTTATAGATTACAATATGTAGATCTGAGCAAAACTCAAATCTTGGGCTGGAGGTGCAATTGTACATACCCGATATCCTTGTTCCGGCACTTAGTGAGCCTGGTATGTTTCTTACACTTCTCTTCATTGCCGAGTTCTTATATGTAATTAACTGCCCAAGTCACTGTGGTTGTATTCAAATACATGCTTGGTCTATCCAAGGATAGCTCAGGTCAACTTGTAGACCTCTTGAGCTTAGTTATTCAAGTTCTTTGATTCTAATGTGTGCTACCTTCGTAGGTCTTAGGGCATTGCTGCGCTTCATGACTGGAGTCTACGTCTGTATGAACAGAGGAGACGTGGGTGTGAAATCTGCCAAGGTATGAATGCCTTCGTGTGTACATTCTTTGCTGGCTAATATAATAGTAAACAATCCTGTATGTTGAAAGGGTATTTTCGAAGCTTTGCTATGGATCCAAGTTACAGCCAAAAATAAATAAATAAAATAAATCATGCTTAATCATTTTTATGAATGAAGGATGAACAAGTTAAACAAGGTTTTAAATGTCGTTGAGAAGGAAAGGATTCTATTATATGTGATATCATGTTTGTTGTCTCTCACCTCCTCATCCGACGAATTCTTGGTTCACGAGCTCTGAAATGTCCCTTATTTTGCAGTCAGAAGCAGCTGGAAAATCAATGATTGGAGTAAGAATTGAGCACATCTTTCTTTGTATAAAAGATTCTGGTGAGTGAAAAATGGTTCATTTATTTGTCATGGCTGATGCCCAATGGATCTTGCGATGCCCTCCTATTGAAGATTATTTGAATGTAATAACAATGCCACATGGCGGCTTACTCAACCTAGTTTACTTCTATCCAAGATAAGCTAACAGAAACATGCGGGTTCTGCAGAATTTCAAGTAGAGTTTCTGCTGCAAGCCCTTCAATACGTGCGGGTATGTTGAATATTAATTTACAGCCGATCTAGGCTTGTATTCTTCGAATGTCGAATTTTCTAGTCTCGTGTTTTTGGTACTCACGTTAATGCTGAGGATGTTTGGAACAGGCAAGCTCTGCAGATGGGGCGTGCATGCGAACAATGTCACGTATCATTATCGGTTGTCTATTTCTAAGGTGCAGTTTGTGTCTTCATAGTAGTCCATAAACAAATCAATAGTACCATGTTTAATCGGGAGACTTTTAATGCAAAATTGTAGTTTTCACTTCAGGACAAGTGATGTTCTCAGAATTTACATGGTGATTTATTGCAGGGATACATTTTCTCAGCCTTCGTGCACTCTTATACAACCGAGCATGCGAAATTTTGGATCCACTACTTCTCCATACGTACCCTCTTTTGGTTCGTTCACTGAACTTGAACAATGACTGAAGCATATTAGGAAGGACGTGAAGCTAGCCTAAATCTTAGCAAACCTGTGATATTGCTTGCGTCAATTCTATGATGAAGGTTATTCAGCATCTGCTTTCTCGAATTGTATGTGCGTCTGGGTATCGCCAGTTCTCACACAATAGTACATAGGTATTACTCTGCTAATCCTAACCCACTGCTTTTACATCCCCATTCAGCTAGTGATAAGCTATGGCCTAGAATATATCCCCTGGAGGAGACTAATCTGATACCTGAAACTGCGGACACACCAATGGTATGCGTATATTCTGTAAAGACTGCACCTGCTCCAGCTCCTCCAAGTTTGGCTTCACAAACAGTGGTTCAATGCCAGCCACTGAAGGTACTTGCTCCTGACCATCCTTTCCCCTTGGACTGAAAAGAACAGATAGCAAATTGTTAGTATGCGGTATCAACAATTTAAAGTTCATTGACAGAAAATAGAAAGCAAGAAGTTTGTGCCTGTTTAAATTATTATAAACATTTGTTTACCTTAGGCTCAGCTCCATTATGATATATATATATATACACACACGCATATAAACCTTGTTCTTTAATTTTTGAAGCTTGTCTTCTATTAAGCCCAACACTTTTCTCTGTATTCTTTTTCTTTAGAAATCTGTAGCACCCTAGTGACGAGTTACTCTCATTTTTCTTCTTCTGATTTGATAAGTTGGGCTTACGAAAATTAAGCACCTAATTCACCTTCCCCCCCTACTTGAACAACATGAACATGTTCTAGTATCTGAATGCATCCTCAGCCCTGTGCCGTAATGATTAGTCAAATCTAAACAGTGATTTGTGCTTGTGATTGGCAGATAAACCTTCAGGAAGAAACCTGCTTACGAATGGCCTCTTTTCTATCGGATGGGATCAATGTAGAGCCTGGCCTAGTTCTTCCTGAAAAGTCACTTAATGCAATGCATTTCAGTTTAAAGGAGTTCGACCTTACTGTACCTCTAAATGCCGCACTGCTGGATGAAGACTACACGGAGGAAGAGAGTGGTTTTACAGGAGCCAGGTTGCATGTTGAGGGGTTCATGGTTGCTCAAAGCCCTTTTTTGAATTTCAAGTTATTGAACCTTGAAAAAGATGCTGCATGCTTCACCATGTGGAAGGGCCAGCCTGTTGATTCAAGCCAGCAAAGGTAAAGATCCTCGAATGTTAATTGAAGTCGTCTGTGCAATAACGTAAGATATTGTTGAAATGGAAAGTGGAAGACACTGACATGGGCGGTCAATTATGTCATGCACAAGCACTTCATAATGAGCGTTTCGTTGGAAGAGTTATTTACACAGTTTTGTTGTCGTCAGAGGAGTGCCTGCGAACAATTACCAGAGCTCAGAATTCCCAAGCTGAACTTGCATTAGTCATCTTCGACCAGAAGACGTATTAATCTGTAGTATTTTGATGTTCTACAACATTCTAGTTTTCTTTTAACTTTTTACTAGGGATCTCCTATGTCTCTATGCCTGTTTTTGTAAAGAAGCGCTCTTCGCTGAACCAGGTGGGTAATGCGTGCGGCTCATTTGAGCATAGCTCTTGAAACAAGCGGCTGTGATGATACCTCCCAAAATGAAACTGCTGGTGACTGGGCCACTGGTTTGTGGCGCTGTGTGGAGATGAATGAGCCGTATCTAGAGGCTGCTATGGCTACTGCAGATGGTGGTCCACTGATTGATGTCCCCCCACCAGGTATGGCATTTTGGACAGATTTTCTGTTTGAGACGCAAGAATTTGTGTGAATGTTTAACAAATCTTATGTACGCATAATTTGGATATCAACGACGGTTCTCGAAGTATGAAGGATGGAATTCATATTCGAGCTAACCTACAATGTTTATCCTACAAATTCAAAATTCCATCTCCTTTTCATATCAGGCATTGGGTTTCACGACACTCAGGCTTTTTAATGTTGGAAGCTAAGCATTAAATTTAACTGGTTGCATCTTATTTCTCGAGGAACTCCTATCTTATCCCTAGGTACACAGATGGAGAAAAAAATTTCCGCTTCTATAGGTATAGGAGTAGAGATAAATCATCAAGAAAGGTGACAAATTTATCAATATGGGGTGTCAATAGTGCGAAACTTGCCTTTGGACGCTTGGCTCAGAATTGCGCAAGGCTCAAAATGAAAAGAATGAAGAAAATCTCATAGTCAAAGTCTCACACTCTGAGCCCCCCCTAAGAGAAAGAAGAATTCCTTTTCTACGTTCTTGACCGATAGAGATATGTTTGGGAAGTTACTATGATCGACTAGGAGCTCCTATTGTTGACTTCCCATTTTTAGGTTGGACACTTACGGGTTGAATCAACTGCATCGCGCACGGAGTCAGTGACTATGTTCGCTCATAAGGATCATTGTGCATGATGCAGGTGGGATTGTGAGGTTGGGCATTGCATGCAAAAAGTATGTGTCCAACACATCAAGTGAGCAGTTTTTGTTTGTGCTGAAGATGTACACGTACTTAGGAATAGTGAGTGACATGCTTCTTCGGGAATTGAAACCTGTGGCACAGAGAAAGAAGTCCTTCAAATTACAGACGCCAACAGGATCTTTCAAGGACCTGACTAGAGTCGAATCATTGAAAGACATTGCAGAAATTGTGCCTTCTGATATGGCAGTGTATATGAGCTTGAAGACCCTCGAGTTGAAGCTCTTGGAGTCGGTTCCTGGGGAAATCGCGACCGAAGGTCCTCCTTTAGTTCAAATATCTAGCAGTGACATAGATTTGACAGCCACTCACCAGACCCTCGCGGCAGCAGCGGTGATATCTTCAAATCTATGTTGGCGAGACATACGTGTTGATTGCGTGGAAACCGAGTTGTTTTTTCCAGGAGCACTAGAATCACACTATGGCAGTCCTCTCACCCATGTATCAGGAATCAGGGAATCATTGGATGCTTCTGCTCTAGAGTCTCCTTTGAATAGTCCTGTGGATTCCAGCGGTTCATGTGGTGACCTTCTGATGCGGCCGGTTCCCTTGAAATTGTCACCACTGGCAGGAAGGTCTGCATCATCTAGGCAAGGGTCGCCAGAGATGCGCGCATTGTTTTGGATAGGCGAGGAAAGAGGCAGCATGGCTCCGACTGGAGTGTTCTCATTGGAAAGGTTGCCCTTCCTTGATGTTAATGTCAAGAACGTCATCCCTTTTAAAGAACAGGATGCTGAATGCCATCGCTTAAGGATAGTTGCAAAAGTAGGTGGAGTTAGAATGGGCGGGGCCATGGCATACAATGAAGCCCTGCTGCATCGGTTTGGTGTGTTTGATGCTGATGGAGGCCCTGGTCCTGAAGTTGAGAAGGTGATCCAGAGTTTGTCAAAGGGCTCCCTTGCAAACCTATTTAGACCTTCTGCTGATATTGGAGCGGGAAGAAAAGGTATGCGTGCATTTCTTCCTCTCTAGACCCGAGCCAACCAGGGTATTTTGTGCATGTGTATTGAATTCCTCCAAGGAAGCAGCCAACTTAGGTTCAGGAGAGTTTTGGAGATATCACTAGTAGAAAACCCACCCCCAGAGGAATCTTAGGAAGCCTAGCTGCGTTAAAATTGGCGTGATTTACAGTAGACTGCTTTACAAACTGACGTGGTTTAATGCGGCTAGGCTTTCTAAATTACCTGTGGTACATTTTTTTTCTATTATGTACCGAATATTTTACTTCCTGTGGACTAATTATCTGCCACAGTAACATATACTTATCAAATTTAATGTGTCACTTTTGATCACCTTGGAAGCTGGGAAGTAGCTTTCAACCTCCTTGGCCATGATTGTTGTGGGTCACTCTAATTTTTCACGCAGTGGGCGGTGTGTTGAGTGTAGTGCATTCTAGTAGTGATTGTTGGTGACCAATTTTTTGTTTCCCGAGAGTCCTTCTGACCATTTCTTGTCGCATTTGAATGTCAGGAGACAAAGGAAAGAAAGCAGTACATGAACCTGCTTGGGATGTTGGCCTACCCGACAACATTGAATTTGAGGTTCATTTACTTGACTGGCTATTTGCCTTAGAGGGTGCAGATGGTGTTTCTGAGCATGACAGAACTCCTGTGCTTCGGGGTCCTCACTCATTCCGTGAGGACAGATGCTGGCATTCCACTTTTCGCTGTCTGAGTTTGAAAGCGCACGGTACGAAGGAGGCTGGTAATCGAAGGGCTGCAAAACAGGGAACAAAATCAAGCCCTGTGCAAAGTTTAGTGGTAAGTATTTTGAGGTTCTTGCTCTTGCGTGAAAATACAAGTTCGGTTATTCTTCAGCATTATTATTCGTCATCATCTCTGTTGAGTCCTACCAGACTTTGCTTTCCACTCACTAATTTGAGTTTGTGACTGTCTACAGGTGCAAATTGAGGGACTGCAGGCTTTGAAGCCTCGGTTCACTAGCATTCATTCAGTTAGAGACGTTTCAGATAGTGCACAATTGAGCAGCAGTATGGAGTACTTAGATTGTGGAGGCGTGGATTTAAGCCCCACAAACTATGGCCAAAACGGTGCACACGTGGCAGCTGATGATGGAGTAAACGATATTGGCTTAGATGGAAACAGTAGCGAAGATTCCTTGCATCCTGGTTCGTTTTTTTCAGCAGATCCAAGTGTGACAAGCAAAAGTGGATTTGATTTTGAGATCCAACTTGAAGAGCCTGAAGATGACGATGGTATTGACATCGGCATGGGAGGATGGGTAGTGAAGATCTGCAAAGCTGCCGTTAGAGAGCCGGTAAGCAACAAGGATCCTGTCGTTTATTTCTTTACAATCAGAGCTACTGATATTTGTGAGTAGTCAGAAGCAACCTTGCAACAAGATTTTCTGCGAGTTATTTTATAGATTGCTCATAAGGGTTAGTGTATAGACAGGGTTTTCTGTAATATTAGACTGTGAGGAACCTTTAGTCATGTCATAAAGAAAACCTTTCCATGATTCATGAGGGCTCCCTATGGTTACAATGATCATACAGAGGCCTCCTATAACACATTGGGAGGCCACGGGTACCCTAGGAAGACCTCCCTTTGAAAGATTCTCTTTATTATTCTGTTCAAAACTTTCAGAAACAGTTTAATTCTACTGGAAAGGCTGCTGTATTTTCAGTTGGGGTTAGTGTATTCATGAAGTTGTTTCTCCTGAAAAGCTTACAGACGAGTGACGCTTCGTTGCCATACGTGGCTGCCACTTATCATAATGCCTCGCAGACCCTAAAATTTTGTTTTTGTCTTACTCCTACAGATGTCGTGGTAATGACTTCACTTTTGAGAACTTCTATTTGTGACTGAATTGACAATACAGGTGGAGGTTGAAGCAACCAGACATGAAGTCGAGTACATGGTCGAGCGTTTCAAGTCAGAGATCGAGTCAGCTAGTCGAATAGCTGCTGGCGGTTTAAAGCTCCTCCAGCTACACAAAACGATTGGTCATAGTGCTATTGATCAGCTAACTCATTTTGGTACGAGGATTTCAAGCAACTGCTATACTTGAAAATATAAAAGAAAATGTCTATTTTCAAGTATTTTGAATTTATTATTAGAAACCTGAGCTAAAGTTCTGCGTGTATTGTGATTATTAGTTCTACCTGCCTAATGAGGCAGTGTTCATATCCAAGTAGAAATCTCACTATTCATAGTTTTTTTTAACTGGTTCAAGTACCAATGGTGTCTGTTCAGCCAGCATTTTGCATCTGAGGCTTATACTGGTCTCACATATCACCAGTTGCCGTACTTAAGGGATAACTCTAGTAAAATATATATGGTTTATTAAAGTAAATCAGTGACTTAGCGTTTTAACGAGTTGAACCAACATCGGGGGTTTTCTCTGTATGTATGCAGGCAGTGGCGGCTTGGACAGAGTTCTTACTCCAGACAGGGAAAAGAGCCGGCGATTCAGCGATGCAAGTGTGTCATCACTTCCATCTTTTCGAAAGTCTTTCAGGAAGGAAAGTACTCTCACAAAATTGGAGGCCTCCATTTCTGAGACTGAAACTTTGTGTTTGAGATTGCATCAGGAGCTCAATCTTATAACAGATTCGGTAATTCCGGCAGAGTTGAAAGCCTTAGTAAATCAGATTAAATCTTCCCAAGCCCTATTAGGACATTTGAAAAATGAGTTGTAGCAAGTAGGTCGATCAGACCCAACGCTGAATTTCGATGTGTATTCATAGTTTCCAAAGATCACTCGAGTGAATAATCCAGTTACATGCTGAGTTGTCCACATGGCCACTGACATGTTGTATTGAGAATGTTTTCCAATCCTCCTTCGAATATGTAAGGTAAAGCAACCCACTGAATAAGGAGTTTTGCCTCATGCTGTTGCTGAAATTTTTCAAATTTCTTCACACATAAAGAGCAGTGAGAAACACCAAGAGTAACTGAAATTAGATTTTTCCTACAAAGTATGAATTTGCCAAAAGAGTCTCTAGACTACCCTAGAACCAACTAAATCTGAATCTATAATGCTCATCTTCTTACTACCTAAAGCAATCACTATTTTTTCTAATAGGGAAAGTCCTAAGATTTCTGTTTTTACAATGATAGTGGGGTCATCTACTACCAATGGGTTGTCTACCTTAATTGAAGGGTTTTAATTTTCAAATACTTTTACTACATGATTGTGATTCTTACTAAAGGATCAAGCTAAAACAATTCTCAATACAAGAGTAAGCCTAAGGAATTCAATTATATTTTACAATTGGAGGAATTTCAATGAATATTCTTATTTTCTTGGCACAAATTATGAAAGATTACATCTTCTATTGTACTCACTTGGGATAGACTTCCATGTGTAGTTTGGAATAGGTTTTGCGAGCATTCATGATATTTACACTTTTAAGTGAGTAGGAAAAGTTCAAGTCTTGTGTTATAATTAATCTTTTGAAAGTAAGAAAGTTACCTTTCTCATTTATTATGAACCTTTTCCTACCTATAATTTATTGCCCAACAATTCTTGAAGCTATGATTCTTTAGTCGTTGGAGTTCTAAAATTCAAGATAGACTTAAATTTGAAGTATGTATGTAATTTAAAGGGTGTACTTCCTATGAACAAGGTAGTTATGATAATATTCTAATTATTGGAGCAAGAGATGTTCTCTTTGTTTTTATGACATAACAACAAAGTCATCCATAAGACCTAGGCCTATCATTATCAACATCATTCATAGAAGAGAATTTTCCCAAAAAATGGAAAGAACCTTCAAGTCAATAATCAACATCTAACTTATATATGGATTGCTCTTTTTTTCTAACAGGACACTAGGGAGTGTAGGAAGAAGTTCCTGCATATGCAAGGTGTCTTAAGCCCTAAGTCACTTGTTATCATTTTCACCTAAAATAACTTTAAACAACAAACACAACATATCCTAGTTAATTTGGTCCCAATAGAATACCAATAGTGTTAGAAACCTGTAGCAAAAAAGAACCTAGTTACTAGATGTCGCTTGTGTGGATGCCATAGTTGCTCCAGGAAAGCTCTGTCCTCAACGACTTAGTGACCAAAAACGAGGAACAGGTAACTCTGAAAACACCTGGCCAGGAAGAGACCAGTGAGAGGAGCATCAAGCATTTGAGAGTGATCCCGAAGGTCATTGCAAAATTTCAGCACATATCTAGCTCTCGGAGAGACTAGAGCTACTAGTAAGTGAAGCCTTCTGAGCCTCTGGGCCGCAAGGGCTGGGGAGTTTTGGGAGAAACTACTGATCAGGAATTAGGACTGAGGTATCCGTCTGTGAAGAAGTTGAAACGAGTATCAATAGGATGTATGTACATGTTGAAGTTAAGCTCTGGTTTAATATGGCTTATTAAAAGCCACCAGCCACCACATCAGGTGGTTCCAAAAACTAAGCATTGTTCTGTCATCCTTCCAGAATAATTTTGGAGGCTAAATACATCAAGTACTAGAGCACATATAAAGTGTCTGTCAAGTACTAGAAAGAAACCCAAGATTTTGCCAATAAGGATATGCCTGCATAATAAAATCATGGGATTATTATTAGGTACCAGAACTTTCAAGTTGGTGAAAAACTGAGAGTTTGTCCCATTTAATCTATAGTTTGAATTAAAGATAAACCATAGCTAAACTTTGTAGGATCCAAGGCTTATTAAAAAACAGACATAAATTGCCAATAAGTGCTGGCAACAGGGCTGTATCCACTGCAACAAAGTACAAATATAAATTTGCACAACCAAGTTATATCCATAGGATTCTAACAGATTACACATAGAAGTGTATAGGTGTTACTAGATAACTTTTCAAGCATAAATTTATTTTTGAAGCTTGAGTTATAAATCAAGAAAAGAAAAAAAAGAAAAAAAAGAAAAAAAAGAAAAGGGTTGTACAACCTATAAAAGAAAAAGGCTAAACCCCAGCCCCAATTCCCACACTTAGGAAAACTGCCCAATGAAAATTCAAAATTATGGCACATGGCCTACTCAAAATTCAAGTTACTAATTTTTGGACCCTTCGATTCACTTCCGGGTGAAAATTTTTAAATTCGAGCCAACAACAAACCCCACGGAAATGGCTTGACTCAAAAAAAATACTCCCCAAACATTGGAAGGGACTCCAAAATAATCAATTTAAGGTAGGTACACCTAAAGTGACACCTAACCTTAAAGCGCCATCTACAATGGGCATACATTTCCAAAATCAGTCATGTACCCAAACTACAGATGGTGCTTACAAAAACAAGATGGTACTTTCAAAAACAAACTTTGACCATTAATAACTTTTGCATATGGTATCCAAATCCTCTACTCTTTGGTGCATTGAAACATGCTTTCACTTGCCAACAAGACTGTATAAAAATCTGAACAACTTGATAACAAGAACTAGGCACAGTAAGAATAAGTGGCACTTTTGGATATACCCACTTTATGTTTCCATGGAAATAGTCTTTTCAATAAAGAATCCTTAGATTTTGATGTTGCCAACAAAAGGATGTAAGGTGAATGGTAGTAGTGCTACAATCAATTCTATAGCTAAATTTGCCAACCTTTGATTTTGTACTCTTCACAAAAACAAAAGGTGAAAAAAATGCAAGAGGTGACAACCATGAACCTGGAATCATTTCCAACCAATGCAATAATTTTCAATCAATGGTCAACACCATAACATATTCATAGATGATGACAAATTCTAATGAAGAGCTCCAAACAATAAAATAGGCTACAATTGGTCATAGGCCAACCTTCACCAATAATCGCCACAAGAACAGACACCATTTTGGAAGTGGTGAAAGCGATATGCATCCCTCACAACAATCTCTCGTTCAATCACCTTTGAGATAAACTTTGTTGCTGTGTGACAATCTGAACACACTCGAAGGTTCTTGAACACCCGAATTGGCTCTCCAGGGGGTGTCCGCATGAGTCCGTAAGCAATAGCCAACTTCTCACTATGGGAGCAAAGAGCAAGTTCTTTCTCCTCCTCCTCAATGTTCCGCAACACTAGCCGGGTATCAGGAATGTAGCCTTGGGCCTTAATTTTCTCACTCAATCCCCTCACCTCCGCATAGATCTCCTTCGCTTCTGAGTGAGAAGTATCCCCTACGACGAAGTCATGGACCTTGTTATCAACTTCAATCCAGCTACGCCCTGGCTCCTTGCGTATACCTCTCTCCTGCATCATAGTGCGCACCCACAACACCTCCTCCCACTTGCCAGCTGCAGCATAGATATTCGAGAGAAGCACATATGCAGAAGCATCCTTCGGTTCCAACTTGAGAAGCTCATTAGCGGCAAGTTTGCCCAACTCCACATTACCGTACGTTCTACAAGCACCAAGCAAGGCTCCCCAAGTTGCACCATCTGGTTCCACTAACATGTTCCCAATCAAGAGCTTTGCTTCCTCCAAGTGTCCTGCTCGGCCAAGAACATCCACCATGCAGGTACAAAGCACCACACTAGGTTCGATGCCATAATCTTCTGTCATAGCCAAAAAATGTCTACGGCTCTCATCCACAAGGCCTGAGTGACTACAAGCCGACAACAGTGCAACGAATGAGATCTCATCGGGCATCACACCCTCTGCAATCATAGTTTTAAAGACTTCCAGGGCTTCATGCCCACATCCATGCTCTGCAAGTCCACCGATCATCACGGTCCATGTGATTGTATCACGATCCTCTATCCTCTCAAAAGCCACTCGTGCATCATCCAAACTGCCACATTTAGCATACATGTGAACCAGCGCACCGCCCACACGCAAATCCGACTCAAGTCCCGCTTCAAGGACATGCCTGTGAACCTCCTTCACCCACTCCAAAGCCCCTGCGCTTGAACATGGATTCAAAATGCTCGCATAAGTGAATGCATCGGGTTCGAGGCCTTCCTGTTTCATTTGGAGAAGCAGTCCAAATGCTTCGTGCCCATATCCATGCTGTGCAAGTCCACCAATCATCACGTTCCACGTGATCACATCACGAACCTCCATCCTGTCAAAAACAAGCCGGGCATCAACCAAACTGCCACACTCTCCATACATGTGGACAAGCGCAGTGCCCACACGCAAATGCGACTCAAGTCCCGCTTCAAGGACATGCCTGTGAACCTCCTTCACCCACTCCAAAGCCCCTGCGCTTGAACATGGATTCAAAATGCTCGCATAAGTGAATGCATCGGGTTCGAGGCCTTCCTGTTTCATTTGGAGAAGCAGTCCATATGCTTCACTCCCACACCCATGCTGTGCAAGTCCACCAATCATCACGGTCCACGTGATCACATCACGATCCTCCATCCGGTCAAAAACTAGCCGAGCATCAACCAAACTGCCACACTCTCCATACATGTGGACAAGCGCAGAGCCCACATGCAAATCCGACTCAAGTCCCGCTTCAAGGACGTGCCTGTGAACCTCCTTCACCCACTCCAAAGCCCCCGCGCTTGAACATGGATTCAGAATGCTCGCATAAGTGATTGCATTGGGTTCGAGGCCTTCCTGTTTCATTTGGAGAAGCAGTCCAAATGCTTCTTGCCCACATCCGTGCTGTGCAAGTCCACCAATCATCAAGTTCCACGTGATCACATCACGAACCTCCATCCTGTTAAAAACTAGCCGAGCATCAACCAAACTACCACACTTTCCAAACATGTGGACAAGCGCATTGCCCACACGCAAATGCGACTCAAGTCCCGCTTCAAGGACATGCCTGTGAACCTCCTTCACCCACTCCAAAGCCCCTGCGCTTGAACATGGATTCAAAATGCTCGCATAAGTGAATGCATCGGGTTTAAAGCCTTCCCTTTGCATTTGCATAAACAGTTCATATGCTTCTTGCCCACATCCGTGTTCGGCAAGTCCACCAATCATCACGTTCCACGTGATCACATTACGATCGTCCATCCGGTCAAAAACTAGCCGAGCATCAACCAAACTGCCACACTGTCCATACATGTGGACAAGCGCAGTGCCCACACGCACATCTGATTCAAGCCCAGCATGTCTTACATACGCATGGACTTCTTTGCCCCACTGCAAAGCTGATGGATCGGCACATACCTTCAGGATGCTCGAGAAAGTAAATGCAGTTGGCTGGACCCCTTTTTGGCACATTTGATTGAAAAGTTCCATTGCTTTTTCAGAATGATTGTGCTTTGCATAACCTTCAATCATAATGGTCCAACTGAACACGTTCTTCTTCACAAGTTTATCAAACACTCCACGTGCATCCTGCAATTCTTCACACCTGATATACACGCTCACAAGGTTGTTTGCCACATATGTATTCTGCTCCATTCCACTCTGGTTGATGTAGTCGTGAACCTGCTTCGCGACATTAACACTGAGGTTTTCCTCCTTCAAGCACCGTCTCAAAACTTCAACATACATAAACGAGTCGATGGCCATGCCTTGTTCTAGTCGATTCTTCAAAATACCAATTGCTTCAGTCGTGCTTCTTGCAGTTTTCAAGGACATACCACCGCCACCACCCGGTACAATATGCCTCAACTCTCTTGCAATACTAGGTACAATGCATCCTCTTCCATTGTAGCCCTTAGATAGCCTGATTCATCAATAGAGTCTTCAATAGAAATCCCTTCGAAAGAAGAACACTGATACACAGTGAAAGGGTGCAAGCCCACTAATGCCCAGTACCCACATATTTCAAAATCCACAAATTTGCATCCATCCATTTGAATTCTTAATATCTCTCACATACACAGCAATTCATTGCAAATCGTCCCACTTTAAGTGCACCCAATAACAAAAAGGAAGAACAGAGCATATTGCACACACAAAAATCCTTGAACTTACCCAAAATCACATATTTCTAGATGCACCTACTCTAGTCACTAGACAAGGTAGCCAACTCAATTCCTAAAGTTACCTGTCTCCTCGTGTTGTGTCTTGAGAATCTTTGGAGCGATAATCAACAGGAGGTTGCATTCTCCCTTCAGTTGTCAACTTGAGCATTGCCTTTACCCATGGTGGAGTTGACCATCCATATATCCAAAGTGCTTTCCTTGCCACCTTATGCCTAAAGTCAGGTGATCTAGGATTCCTCTGTAGACGCCACAACCCATGATCAGATCCTAAAAAACTGTCTCATCTTCATTTTGCATCTAACAATCAATATTCCAGGAATATTTGTTGATGACACTACAACGATCTGACCAGTGTTCACTCCACTCAATGACAGCAAACAACGTAATCTCAAGTATGAGACGTGTTGTTTTACGAAGTGCCCACAAGTGCCCATAGCCTTGTACAAGCAAGAAACGTCCCGTCACTTGTTGAGCCGAGTATTATATCAGCTTTCTTTTATCTAGTCATACCTTGTCAGCTCTGTTGTCCCACCACTGCGTAGGATCCGCAAAGTACTCTTTCCAAAGTTCTTCAACCGACTGTAGCTCACCTGAATCCACCGCAACATGCTTTACCAATGTCAGTCACATTCTCACCAGCAGAGACAAACTCTTTCTGCGACGATGGGCATATGGTACATACCTGAAGCATTGGAATTCGAAGGTGATCTCTTCGAAACTGATGAAAATGGTGAACACCGGATTGGTCCACTGCCTCGTATGTGAGAGGACAAGGGCAGGGATAAAGAACGGTAGATAGGCCATGGAGACCTGAAGACTGAGATTGCACAGATATCCTGGGTACACAAACGTCAACACTCTGTAAATAAGCAACTCCGTACCATTCAAAGCGCTCTTCCCCTCAATACTGGGTTTAGGGTTCGGTCAACCATGTTCATATCCGGTTACGTTTGGAAAAATGTGAGAACCTCTTTATCAAACATTGCTGTAAAGGAGACCTCATGTTCCGACACATTTGTTGTCAGCATGACCACAGTAGTCCAACCCATGTCACAAGTCATCCAACCGCTTAATTCACTCACCTGTGCACCACCTAGTCCACGCACCGACAAAAAGCTTCTCTGTTCTCTCCTGCACTGCAATTGTTGTCTACAATCTAAATCCCACGACACCAATTGAGGTGGCAGTCCCATCACTATCTGCCTGCATTACAGAAATCAATTCACTCTAACTGTTTCTAAGAAGAACATCAAAAAGAACAACGCCGGAATGGACCTCAGAATTGAAGCTGTGGACAGAAACCCATCAAATTGAAAAGAAACTACATGCGCGAAAAATCTGCTACTACCTCCAATCCTGAAAACCCGAACACATCAACCCTTAAACGTCGCGCCGGGCACCGTAGGGGAAAGCGGGCTGCAACTAGTGTTGCTGACCGAAGGTGGACACACTGTTCACGATCTATGAACAGTGTTACGGAAATGATGCAGTTGGGCAGCCTGCAAAAGGGGAACAGTGGAAGCGGTCGTTGACCAGGTTACCAATGCCCTTCTGACACGATTTTCATCTGTGTGTCCGACACAAGTGGAATCAACGAACACGTCTGTAGCTACAGCCCCGCCCACATGTGCCGTTTGTCCAGTCAGTGGCGTCCTTTCTTCCTTCCTAGCAGTAACGTAACAGCGATTGTGTAATTCGCCACTTTGCAAAGATTACAAATTGTGTGTGCTCGAGCATGTTAAGAACTACTGAGACAAGCACTAGTGTAACATGTGGAAACAGAACATTACTCTACTTCAATTGAAAGCTTATATTTATATGGGAAGTTCAGAGCTTCCATCCCAACTCTTTGATACAAATCACTTTCTTGCTGCAGCATTCTCTCCGCCTGATGAACAGAAACGATCATACCTAAAGACTGGATGAAGCACATTCACGTAGCATTCTATTCCACACGCTTTCCGGGTCATGTTCTTATTGACCTGCATATACGATACAGTGCACATAATGAGAAAAAGAAAGTCATGTCCACGTTTCTACAAGCTCCTTGATAGTGATCCACATGTGGAAAACAACACAAACAAATTGGGAAAAGGACAGGAGGGGAACCAGAATACAAAAGATGACATGGTGAGCACCAATGACTGCTCTCACCTTTTGAAACCGCTGGAGTGCAGAACACAACCAATTACTACGTTCACTGAGGTACGGAATGAGACCACGGGAGCTCGTTACCCTGAAATGTACATTGCTATCTACTCGTGAACATGACAATGACCATAGACATTGCCGAACTCACATTGAGTTCTGAAATTCTCTTCCGACTGTTCCGCTCATGAGCTGAAGTCGAATTTCAGACACAAAAGACTCACATCGCTATGAGGAGGACGGTGCTGTCATTGAAGAGACCGAAAAATTCTTCCAAGTCACGTACCTTCACAAAGAGCACATCGTACTGCAGAAGAAGAAGCGACATATCCCGCTCCACTGCCGCCTGCCGCAACCAAGTTCGTCAGTCAAAGTTCGGAATTTATGACAATATTAAGAACTTGCGGAATTTGGAATGACGTTTCTCCAGATTCCCAAAAGCACTGTAGACAAAAATGGAGAAAATGCACAACTCATTATGGAGCCACGCTGGAGTGACTCAAGTACCTCCTCCCTCAGCAACACAAGAAGTGGCTGCCTGCACAGTAAGGTGAAGCAAAACTGACTGATTCTGACAATCACACTGCAAACGCTAATGCAAAAAGCCCAATTGACGTACCTTTTTCATGGCTCAGTAAGTTTCCCACAGATTCACTGACTGCGTTGGCTACTTATTCTCCCCCTCCATCTGAGCATCCATTGTCCCCAGTATCGAGCTGTCACGAAGCCATACCAGCGAGTTCTCCTCAGCGCAGATGGCACTAACATTGTTCACAAGGTGCTTGTCTGGAAAACACGTCCACTACTTAGCACACAGTCAGCATCTTCTGCAAGGCATTTCCAGTCTTCTTCGAATCCTTCCTCGCTGAGTTCTCTTTCTCAATTAATGCCAACAGCGGAAGAAATGAAGGCGAAGAGCAATGGTAGTGCAGCACCTACTTGGAACAGCGTTTTGAACGTCGGAAATGTTGAACAAGTCTGGAGTCTTCTCGATATAATGCATTTCCTCCTGATGAAGCAGTTGCCGCAATTCATTCGCCAGCAGGTGACTCCCTCATTAATAAGAGAAATGACCGCTACCCACCGGCTGAAAATGCTACGGCGAACAGTCCTTCACCTCCCGCAACAGCACTGAAGGAACGATTAGGGTTTCATGATAAACCCTACCCTTACAGGGCCGGGTGAATCGACCCCTCGCTCGGTCCCTTGAGAAGACACTGGATTTTTTTAATTTTCCACGCATGGAATGCTTTGCAAATTCTGAATTCATTCAAGGCCCATTCTCACTTGGCTTTTCCAAGCAGCGATGGTAAATCGTAACAGTCGAGCGTGCTTTCCGTGGATTCAGGGTTCCGTTCTTATTATTTTTTTTTTTTTTAATTACCGAAAATGGCGGAGGTACATACAAGCGGTCCGTTCACATCTATGACTAAGTTATTGGTAGTTTTTAGAATCGTCAAAATGTGCCAGCAAGGCAGATAACACTATCGTGCTTTTCTCAATGGTTACATCACAACACTAATGATGATAAATAGTGTTACCCATACTAACTCCTTTAGAAATGCTATAAGTTTTTACTCTTCCTAAATATTTTTATGAAGTGCATAAATCCTAGTACCATTCTAAGTGGGAAAACTCCACACCCATAGTTGGTAAAAAAATTCATCAAGAGTAAAAACTTATGGCTTTTTAAAATAAATTAGTGTAGGTAATACTATTTATCATCATTAGTGAAGTGGTATTACCAAAACGTCACATCAATCACTGCCTTCTCCCCTCCCGTTTCTCAATCACGCCTTCTTCGGACTAGATTGCGGACTGGTTTGCGGAGGATCTAGGTGGATTGGCCCCCTCGCTCGGCCTTACTATGTTTTACCAGAGGTGCAATCCAAATAAAAAGCCCCCTAGTTGGGGCCGTGATCACCCCTACTTTCTTCACCCCCTAGCTAATTTGCAGTCTCTGATCACAAATGTGAATTCAAAATTTGCAAAAAAAATTTCTATGAAAAATAAAAAAGTACAACGTTTTACCCAAGTGGCCGAGCGAGGGGGTCAGTTCTCCCTGCCCTTTGCGGAGTGCATGTGGGTTGCGTACATTGAGGTTTTTTTGTTTCATGGTGACGTTGCGTACATTGTGTGCTCTCAAATTTTGAGGACATGTAATCTATTGTTCATGATTTTTGTGGGTTTAGGTGCTCCATTCTTACAATCGTTTGATGGCTTCGTTTGATGTTTCCGATGACCATTGACTTGGAATTTAGCACCACGGAAGGCTTTGTTCACAATTCTTTTGGTTTCTAGTTGTGAAGTGTGTTTGAAGGTCTACAATTTCTTTCTTTGGTGAAATTGCTACAGGCATGTAAGTTCCATAGTTTTTTTCTAAAAGTAACCTAAGTACTACCTTATTTTGTCAATGTCTTCGTGATTCTTCTTGAACTTCAACTTCTGCAATCTAAATTAACAATCCTTTGCACTGATCGATCATTTCTATGCATTTTGGTTCAAAAATTTTGCACAAACTTTGTTGTAAATTCTTGTTGGAGATTTACTGTTCATTTCGTCTCCCTCACAACACAGAGCATGAGGTAATTCTTCCCCTTTTATTGCCTTTGCTTGCACTATTAAGAGTTGTTAATTTTAGTGGAACACCAAATTTTATTTTAAGAAGGCTTGCGTCAATTTCTCTTTCACAATTTTTTGCCATAATCTAGAAGTAATACTAAATGTATCGTCCTAAATTGCTCATGAGTGAAGCCAAGGATTTCAAGGTCCTTCTCAACAAGAGAACTATGTTCATTTCCTTGTCAAATTTTCTACTATTTTCTATTATAGATAAGTAAGAAGGTGGCTTTAGCAATGTTTTTTTGTCGCAGAGTTTGTTGAGAGCCCCATCGGACTTCAAACAAGGCCACCATAAACAACAAAATTAATGGAGAATGAGTACTTACAAGTGTACACTATTTGGATACTTCTACAACTTTTGAGTGCACCGCACGCACTATACTTACCTCCACCTTCTAAGGCAAACGATGACATTGCCCCTTTGTAAGATATATTAACCAATTTGGGAGAACTTGTTGATGATGGCAATACCCAAATGCATGCAACTTTACAAAACTTCAAATTGTATATGTTTTAGACAATGACTTGGGATATTGGGTCAAGCCTAGATCAACCACAATCATGGTTTTCTAGATTCTTATTAAGTAAATACGATGATAGCAAATGGATCCAAATGTTTAGGATGAACAAGGTGGTTGTCTAAGTTGCTACAATTGATCTACTAAGGCCACATGTCATGAAGAAAGATACAAAATATAGATTGGCCATTCAAGTGGTGATCCGTATTGCTTGTTGCCTATCAAATTGGCCCATAGTGCTTCACTGCTTGTTTGCAGTGAGATCTTTGCCATTGGCAAGAGTACAATGTCATCTATTCTTCGGACAAGTTGTTCATTCTATATTTAAAAATCATTTTTGTTGAGCTGTCATAAGGTGTAGTTTATGGTTTTCAATCAATACATTATGAGTGTCTAAATCTAATGATTTGAAGGCCAAACTTTCATGGACTATTTGCATAGGTATAAAACTTATAAATTCCAAATGAAATCTAAAAATATATTATTTTATGTCCTCTATGTGAGTACAAATTTTTTCCCATTGTACACAATTTTTGAACATTGATGATGGTTCAAAGATTGTTGTATTGATCAAATCTCGTCAACATCAACTCTCCTCAAATGGACAATTTTTAGTTTTTTCTTCAATCAATTTTCCTATTTTTTACAAATTAAAATGTGAAAGTACCAATTTTCATGAGATTTTGCACTTTTTTGGTTTTTCTACTTAGAGATTTTTCCTATGCTTTTCCTTTCTAGAGTACCTTCTTCTTGAAGGTGTATACATGCAATATATTTTTCATTTAAATTATTTATTTATTTTTAAAATCTTAAAGTACTCTTGGAAAAAAAAAGTATTATTGAAAATACTACGCTTTTTGCATAGTGTTTCTTGCAACAACCCAAAACAACATTGAAATTAAATTAAAAATCATTAACCATTAGAATCTTCATATTGGCATAAATTTTTTTGTCTCAAAACTATCTTCCTCTTGCACTTGTGAAAAATGCAAATTCGTTAAGTTTCACTTTCAACATCTATTTAGAACCAATAAAACAACTCCAAGCAATAGTCCCCCTTCCATCCATGCAATCATCAATCAGAAGACAAATGAAGTGATTAGAGGAGTCAATCAATATTATTGTTCTTATTTTTTGTATCTTTTTTTATTATTGTCCTATTGAAATATTAAATAAAAGGGATACTTTCACTACTAGTAATGATACTACTAAGACTATGACCTTCATATATATATATATATATATATATATATATATATATATATATATATATATGATCATGTAACCCTCATAATATATTAATTTGAGAGTTATTTTGCATTAAGTTATATACTTCTGGTCTTTGCTCTATCTCTCCATCACAACAATTTTCACCGTGTGTCCGCCGGACTTGTTGCATTAGGAAAATTATGAACCCAAGGAATGCCCCCGAGTTTTGGTAGTGCAAGCCTAATTCAAGTGGCCTAGATTGCCCTATAGTCTTGTCCTTCAACTTGACTTGAAACATCAATATCTTGTGTGATGTACATATTTGCTAGGACATGTCAATCCAAAAAAAATATTGGGAAAAAGATACAATGCGTACTTCACAAGTTAAAAAATATTTAATCATGCTTCAAACTTCTCTTGTTGTACACAATGCATAGGCTCTTCAATTAAATACAAGCTAGCATGGTACCACAAGTCACTTTCATGATGAAGTAGAGCAACTCTCGGCCAATGGGAGTAGAGTTTCATGTTCCAAGCCATCATGATTGTTAGCATTCATCTTGAGCGGAAATAGGGGAATTGTCTTGGTCAATAAATATTGAAGTACAATTAAAACAATTAATTGGGGTCTTGAGATTTCATTTTAAGGGGCACTCTTTGGATTCATAATTTTCCTAATGGATTCAGCAAGAAGTGCCAATCCTGATATCCGGGTATGGGCGGGCTTCGGCCCTGCCCTCGGTTGAGGTGCCTGAGGCTATGAAACCTCCCTCCCTCCCTCAAATGTTCCTGCAGTAAGTTACTGTGCATTCTAGCTCTTCATGCACCTTGGTGCCTCCTGAACCCCAATCCCACAAAATTCCAACTTGGAAGTTGATTCAAGATAAACTCGATCTGTGATCAATGAGGTTTGGAACACTTCTTGGCCGGCTCCACCTCTCTTCTTGAGCCCCAGTCGAAAGTAAAGGCCGGGCATTGCGTTCCGTTTAGTCAGGCTCAGAACTTGCGCGCAAACATGCATCTACACTGGTAGTGACCTTGGAGATCGATCATGAATTTGGATTATCAATCTACTTACAGTGAGTAGTTAGTTTCGAGACCCCTCTTACGTTGATGTTGGGAGGCTAGACACGTTTCTGTGATTCGGACTCCACTCCAACTCGATCACAAATTTGGTGCTGTGTTGTACGTGGAGGCGACGGAGGAAACCTTCATCGATCCAGCAAAGCAGATCAAATAATTGTTCAAACATCGACAGATCAACAATCACTCATACATATATACTTAGTTGAATAACTCGAAAACTGAATTATCAAAGAGATCATGGGTAATATATACAAGATCCAGGTATAACTGGATGAAGAATCGAGGTGGATGGATGAACATCTGTCAACATCCCCCCGCACCGAGATACTTCATATCTATCCTAACACAATCTGTTTGTACTAAGTTATAATACAGGTTTGGAGGGAATCGTCGATTTTGTTTGTGGGAGCAAATCGTAAGCAGATCATTTCTCTTACAATGACGATGGTAGGGCACTTGCTTTTCTTCAATCTGTTTTTTTTGAAAGAAGAGATTTTGATTTCTCTCTCATATGTGTATCTTGTTGCTGGACAGCTCGAGTTGGTGTGGTTGGCGATTCTTGTGGTGCTTTTCTATCGTGCGCTGAGTCGATGCCTTGATGGTCGAGCGAACCGTCAACAGGAGGTTCGGCAAGAGGAGATTCAACAATCAGTGATTGTTTCGAGGAGAGAAATCGATAGATTCGGTCCAGCCTCTGGTGTGCAGAAGTACTATGTAGTGCGTCAGGGTTTCAAGCCAGGTGTTTACTTCAGTTGGTCGAATTGTGAGAGGGAGGTTAAAGGGTATAGTAACGCTAAGTTTCGAAGTTTTAAATCACTCGCAGATGCAGAGCGGTACTTGCAGGAAGGCTAAGTTTCAGTTATAGAACTAATTTCCTTGACTCCCATCTCATCCCTAAGTTTTGTGAATCTTTGTTTTCCAAGAGGCTTGGTAAGGATGTCTGCAATTTGATCTCTCGTTTGGATGTATAGGGTTTCGACTGTTCCTTGTATAACGTTTTCTCTAATAAAGTGTAGCCAAAGTTCTATATGTTTTAATTGTTCATGATGAACTGGGTTTTTGGCTGCCTTGAGGGTACTCTGATTGTCGCAGAAGAGAGTAATGGGGTTTGGTTTTGCGCCATGAATTTTTGAGGACAAGGTTCTCAACCAAATGGCTTCTCTTATTCCCTCTGTGAGTGCTTTGGCTTCTGCATCAGTTGAAGAGATGGCAACTGTGTGTTGTTTTTTCGATGACCATGAGATAGGTCCACCAACTAGCATAAAGACCCAACCTATGATAGATTTTCTATCAATTTTGCAATTACCCCAATCCGCATCTGTGTATCCTATTATCGAAGTACTATGATCTTTTCTGTAGAAAATTCCAAAGTCTAGAGTTCCTCGAATGTACCTGAGAACTTGAATAGCAGCTTCCATATGTGGGATTCTTGGGTCATGCATGAAACGACTAAGAACTCCTGTGACGTAAAGAATTTCGGGTTTGGTATTAACCAAATAAATCAGCATACCTACGAGTCTCCGGAATCGTCGTGCGTCGACTTGTGGGGAATCGTGTTCAGGTCCGAGATTGAGTCCGTCTGCCATCGGGACTGTTGCAGGAGTGCAAGACTCCATATCGAATTCTTTGAGAATTTCTGTCGCATAGCTCTTTTGAGAGAGGAAGATTCCAGAGGGTGATCTAACAAACTCTACTCCAAGATAGAGTTTGACGTTGCCCAAGTCAGTCATATCGAAGCGTCCCATAAGTTTTTGTTGCAAGCTGTAGATGCCTTTAGAGTCTGATCCAGTGATCAATAGGTCGTCAACATAGAGAACAAGAATAATAATTCCGTGTGAACTTGTTATATAGAAGAGACTATAGTCAGCTTCTGTATGATTAAGACCTTGTTCTGTCAAAAAACCATTGATTTTCTCAAACCAAGTTCGTGGAGATTGATGCAATCCGTATAGAGATTTTCGAAGTTTACAAACCTTGTTTACTGTTGATGAATTTTGAAATCCTTGAGGAACCTCCATGTATACAATCTCTTTCAAATCCCCGTTTAAAAAAGCAGTGATGACATCAAGATGAACAAGCACCCAGTCATTATTTGCTGCTAAAGCGACAATCATTCTCACAGCCTTCCATTTCGCTACAGGTGCAAAGACTTCATCGAAGTCTATTCCTTTCGTCTGCTGAAAGCCTCGAGCTACTAAACGCGCTTTTAATTTTTTCGGTTTACCATCTGCGCCCATCTTCGTTTTGTAAATCCATTTAGCAGTGACGGGTTTGACGCCTTGTGGTAAATCACAGAGATCCCATGTGTGATTTTTTAAGAGAGAATCTCATTCTGTTTTCATCGCAGCTTTCCAACCAGAGTGCAAGTTTGCTTCATCAAAGCTAAGAGGCTCCGAAGGTTCTTCTAAAATTCCGAAGAAGCAGTGACTTTTGATAGGTTCTATGAGTTCAATTAAATCTGGTGGTGACGATAATGGACTGTGTACAAGAGAGATTTCTGTTGAGTATAAATAGCTATCTCGTAATCGGGCGGGTAGGTTTTTGTCACGTCGAGGTTGGACTCTTCGATGCTCAGATTCTCTATCAGGACTACTGGGTTGGTTTGATTCATTTGTATGTGGGATGCTAGAAGGTAATTCAATCGGTGGAGAGTTCATTTCTGGCAGGTTGGGTGCTAATTGAGTAGGTGAGACAGATGGACGTTGCGGAGAGGCTGGTGAGGATGGTTCAACAATCTGTTGAGTGATTTGGGAGGTATTTGGGGAACTAGAGAGGACAGGTGTAGAGACAGGGACAACTGTGGAGGTAGGGACAGTTGTTTGCGGGGCTATAGTTCTCATTAATACGTTGGATTCATCGAACTTGACGTTACGAGAAAGAATGACCTTTCTTTCACTCGGGAGCCAGATTCTAAAACCTTTAGTTGCTTCGTCATATCCTACAAATAAACCTATGTTGACTTTGGCGTCTAATTTATCACGATCGCTTTTCTCAATCCATACGTGGACTTTCGAGCCAAAGATTCTCAGAAGGAAATATCAGGCACTGTTCCAAAGAAACGTTGGAAAGGTGTTACCTGAGAATTTGCTATTGTTGGTGATCGATTAATGATAAAGGTGGCTGTGCTTATTGCTTCAGTCCAAAGAAATCGTGGTGTTGAAGCATAGACGGTCATACTCCTGGCCATCTCAAGTAGCTTGCGGTTGGCCCTTTTTGCAACTCCATTTTGCTCTGGTGTGTTGGCGTTGGTTAATTGTCGGATAATACCTGCTGTTTCACATAATTTGGTAAATTCCAAAGAAAGAAATTCACCACCTCGATCACTGCGTATTGCGCAAATGCGTTGACGTGTTTGTAATTCGATCATAGTTTTAAAAACCTTGAATTTGTCAATTGCCTCAGATTTGTTTCGCAAAAATCTCACCCAGATGTATCGACTGAAGTCATCAATAATTACCAAGAAGAAAGATGATCCGCCGAGTGATGGTACTGGAAGTGGTCCGCAAAGATCGATATGTAGTAACTGGAGAGGTCGTGAAGCTCGTGATAAACTTTGGTGAGGAAAACTTTCTCTGGTTTATTTCCCTGCTTGACAATGATCACATATTTCTTTGTGTACTGGAATGTATGGGATCCCTGTAGTGAGTCTCTTGGCTGAGATCTCATGTAATCGATCATAATTGATATGGCCTAGTCGATGATGCCAAAGTTTTGCAATGTCTAGATCCGTTTGAGCTATATTGATGTTTACATCTGACTTTATGGTTGAGAGATGATAAAGACCATTTCGTTTGTTTCTCAAGCCCTCAGCTACAATGTGTTTGTTGCCTCGACTATACAAAATGCATTTCTGATCATCAAAGCATGCAACAATTCCTTTGTCGGTTAAAGAACCGATAGATAGCAAATTTTTGCTAAAACCAGGAACGAATAATATTTCATCGACTTTCTTTATTTCTCCAGATGGAAGAGTAAAATGCACAGATCCTTTTCCCGTAATCTGGTGTCTTTCACCATCCGCGGTTCTCACACTGCCGCTATACTGATCTAGTGTCGAAAAACTACTACGATCTCCGATGACATGTTGAGTTGCTCCGGAGTCCAAATACCAGCCTGAGTCTGTGTTGTTAATATCAAGAGAAGAAATAGCGGCCTCGAACATTTCAAAGTTATGCTCAGATGGCTGCTCAATATTCTCGGTCACTGCACATGCCTCAAGGTTCGTCCAAGATGACTCTTCTTGAGCTAAATTTGCAGAAAACGGTTTGATCCCAAGTCTTGTACGTCTATCGGCCTCTAACTTCCTGATGTCAGCTAGTCTCTCTGGACACATATCTTTGGGATGCCCAAAGCGTCCGCAATAGAAACAACGAATCTGACGAGTTTGAAAATTTCCAAAGGAGTTACCTTGGAAGTTGCTCAATGAGCCTTGCTGACGATAAGGACCGGTGGATCGATTTTGCTGGCCGTTGTAGCGTTGAGGCGCCCTCTGAAGTATAATGCTTCTGACTCGGGTGCCTTAGTGTTGATTTTTGATTGTCGGCGACTTTCTTCCAACAGTAGTCGAGTCTGTAACTGATCGAGAGTAGGAAAGCTGCCAGAACTTGTATAGTTCTGCAAGAAGTAGTCAAAACTGTCAGGAAGAGCCTTCATTACAATTTGCACTAGATCCGTGTCATCGATCTTTACACCAATTGCCGATAACTGTGCAAGATTCTATCGAAACTGAGAAAAGTAAGATTCGACTCCAATGCTCTCAGAGAAACGTAGAAGAGAGAGACGATTCTTTAGCTCAAACTTCCTGCTATCATTATTGACCTCAAATGATCTGCACAAGAAATTCCACAACAGTCGAGGTTCCTGATATTCGGTAAGTTGTGTTAACAAAGAGGGCTTGATGGACATAGTAAGAATGTACATCAGTCGCTCTGTCTCCTCTTCATCTTCATCAGACTCTGTGGAGCTGTCTAAATTTGCATTAGAAGATGCACCAGGTGACAATGATAGGAGATACGACAGTTTTTCCTTCTTGGCTATCCTAGTAATCATGTACTTCCAAAGATGGAAGTTTGAAGAGCCTACGAGTTTCACCTCGTCTGGGACTATATTGTCTCTCGACATTCCTGTCTATCGACTTGAAGCTTGAAAAAGTTCTACGGTCGAAGCAGGTATCGGATAGAAAACGAGCTGCTACGATTCGATCGATCGGCCGGTACTGAATCTAAAGCGGCACGACTTCGGAAGAAAATCTGAAAAGACGGGATTGACAACGACTCCACAGATACAGTCCAAAGTGTGGCTGTTATGTAACGAAGCTTAGTAACATAACTTAGTAGCGTGAACTGCTAGATGTAAGCGCAAATCAACAGACTGATCATACACTCTGTAATCACAGATTAACAGGATAATCACACATAAAAGACTTAACGAACTTCACGAGCATCACAAGATTCTCACCACCGCTCTGATACCATGTTCAAACATCGACAGATCAACAATCACTCATACATACATACTTAGTTGAATAACTCGAAAACTGAATTATCAAAGAGATCATGGGTAATATATACAAGATCCAGGTATAACTGGATGAAGAATCGAGGTGGATGGATGAACATCTGTCAACAATAATTTCGGAAGACGAAAACCGTGAAGATAGATCACAGCAAGATGATGGGAGATGATGGGCGCTCTGCAACTCAAGGCATATTGCACGGGTGCTGTACCCATCACATGCAATAGTACCTGTCTCGATCGCGTAGAAACGCGACTAACTGGGATGCACACCTGGCCAGTTTGGATGGATCAGATTCTCTCTTTCTCAAAGCATTAATTAAATTGTATGCAGGTGACAAGGGTTCTGATCCAGAACCTTATCTCAAGCATGCTTTACTCAAACCTGATCTCAAACGTATGCAGGTACTAAATTGATCACTTGCAGTCTTTAATTTTTTGATCTTGCAAGTGACGAATGTGTTACTTAACGCTCAAAGGCAGAATAGACTGAGGCAGTTTTTTTCAACTTGGAGGAGAGTCGCTCATATATCTTGCAAGGTATTTTCTAGCTTGAAAATCACTCAAAATTGCTATATTTATTACCTCTACTTAATAAACCAAAAAAAACACATTTGCTAAATCTAACTACAAGATCTTGTAATTTACTTATCTTGGATCATGTTATTAAGGTTTTATGAAGTTTGTGCATATCGATTACAAGATAGTAGCATTCAGAGTAGGAAAAAAAATGTTTTTTGAGCTCTTGCTTGTAATTTCAAATGACTTTGATTGCCATTTGTGGAATTTTTTTCCACTATAGCATATAAATTTTTCTTAAAACTACGTTGAAAATTTGAGTTGATAGTCAAAGAATAGGATTTCAAAAAGAAAAGAAAAACTTGATTTTCATTCATTAAAAAATTGTTAAGTAGAAGTAGATCCAAAATTGAACAAAACACTAATTGTTAATTGCTTAAAGATGGAATTGAAACATCATAACTCCAATATTGAGATTATTTTTGCAAACAAACTTAACCTTATGGAAAAAAAAGCTGAGAAATTTGAAAAATTGCATTCAAAAATGAATTATGTAAGTTGTTATTTCAAGAATTTTCTTAGATTGCTTCAAATACAAGATTGTTGATAACTTTCTCATTATTAGTCCAAATATAATGAAGCAAAACTTTAGATAAAGACCAAAATATATTCTTTGAGAAAAAAAATTAAAATTAAAAAAAAAAATTGTATTTTTTTTGTTCTACTTGGCAAGTTGCTTTTAGGACTTAGAATGGCATAATTTTGCTCCTAGGCACCAATTCAAATAAAAATAATACTTTCAAAAAGCTTAGATGATTTTTTATCTTTAGAAAAATTTTCAAAAAATCATGTCAAAAATTCAAGTGACACCAACTTGCTTGAAATCCCATGTGTCCCATGAAGGGACTTTGGGTCTTTAGGGGATTAAAGTTTTTTTATTTGAGTAGATTTAGAAATCAAGTTTCACCTCCAAATGTATTTGCTTTCTAGAAAAATTTCAACATCCTTTTCCAACATTGATGTATTATAATCTTACAATCCATGTGGCCAAACAACTCCAAATTTCAAGATTGACATCATCTACAACACACACTACTAGATTGTATAATTGAGATTTTTATAACTTAATGACATTCAAATCTTAGCTTCTTTAAAAGCAATGATGTCTTTGAATCCACTACAAGAAAAAGGGGTGTTTTAAGTATAGTCTTCAAGATGATATTTTAAGTAATGACCTTTCAAAGAGATTTTCAATAAGTAATTACTTGAAATATGTGTCTTTTCAATAAAATTATTTTACAAAGACACACATTTCTATTAATTTCTTACTGAAAATCTCCTAAAAAGATCATTATTTAAATCTTATCTCTAGGAATATATTGAAAACATCCCTTCTCCTTGTAGTGATCTAAAAAGGTCTTGGAATTTAAATTATAGATCGAAGATATGGATTTCAAAGATGAAGATGGAAAGTTCATCTTTAAGCTGAAAAAAATAGAATTCCAGGTGCTACAAACATAAATAGGTGGACCTAGCATCCATATGATGTATAGAAGGAAAAGATATTTGTAATATCAAAACATTCTTGTCCAAAGAAGTTAATACAAATATGAAAACTATCACTGTTAGAGTAGAATCTCTCTCTTAGCTTGTCCTCTAGGCTAAATTATATCCAACAACCAAGCTAATAGTATTTTTTTGCCTCTTGCCTTTTCAATTGGTATTTTTTTTAAACTATCATTAGAGTTGTTAGACAAAAAAATGATATGTTGAACCATTGTATCAATTGATGCATTGTTGGTTTCTCAAGGGCCCTTGAAGGTCATCCATCAAAGATGTTTTTGCCCTTTTACAGGAGAGGGTTTGAAAACTGTTTGGGCATTAAGAATTGTTCCTACAAACACACCTTAAATTATGTACATGGTTTAGAATATAGAGCAATTTATAAATGGTGGTAACTATCAGTTATATGTGCATGGTTAAGCAATCCACTAAGAGCTACATATAAGACTATGAAATGCATAATTTGGTCATGAAAGACTTTATAATTACTAAAAGAAAAAAGTTAAATGCACTTAGAGGAGTGCAATAAAGTTTTATCTTTACTACCCAATCACTATAACAAAACATGGTAAAAGAAATGGCACTCAAAATTGAGTGCGGTTCTTTTTGCCACATTTTTGTACATGCTTGCATAGTAGATAACCATTGTTTTTTGGAGTTTCCTACTACAATTTTAAGAAATTTGGGGCATGTAATATACCATAAGAAAGATATTTTCAATACCTTTCCAGTGGTATATTATACACTCAAAAAATCCAGAAATTGCAATGGAAAATTGCAAAAAACATTGATTGCGCTTGTAGTTGGCTTGCACAAAAATGTGGCAATAAAAATGGCACTCAATTTTTAAGTGTGGTTTTTCTTACCATGTTTTGTTATAGTAAATGGATAGTAAGAATTCTTGTTGCATGCATTTCATTTTCAAAAAAAATTGTGAGTGACGAAGAAATCTGAGGCAATGAATATAAGGTAAAATAGTCAATTACAAACTTTAAAGAATGAGCCCACTGTTACAATTTTCTTCTAGAAAATGAGATTTTGGCCACAATTAATGTCTTAGCTAATTGAAATGGGGTGATTAGTGACCATAACAAGAACTTTCAACTTTTTAGTGTTAATTCACTGTAGGAAATGACTCTTTTAAGCCCTCTATGTTAAAAAATATTTTGATTGCATTAGGTGAGTGAGATGACCATTATGGATACAATTTTAGTTGGTTTTGGGGTAGTCTAGAAATCATGATGGGTGGAACACTTCAAAAATTCATAACAAATTCACATTTTGTTAAAAAAAAAACCTTTCAGTTGCTCTCATCATTTCTATCACTTGTTTACATGTGGAAAAAAAATTAGAAGATTTCAGCAGTGACATGAGAACAAACTCTTGATTTGGTTTGTAATGGATTGTTTTACCTTATAGATGCTCATTATTAGCCATCTATATTGGTGGATTTGCAATTAGCATGCACCTTCTTTTACAGTATATTTGATCATTTCCAGCATGTCATTCACCATGTCTTGAATTGTTGAGGATGGTTCAAAGCCCTGTCATGTGTCATAATAGATGCACCCTATAAGCAATATTATGTACCTACTATGCTTTGACTTTAGAAAATTATAACTAATTTATACTAGAGCGAAAAATTCCAAAAAAAATGCTATAATTTTTCATTTGCCTTTCTTAGAAAATCATTCCCATATTTTTCTACCCCACATATTTCTTTATAGGCCTTCATTTTGTATTAGATGATCCAATTAGGAGCCTCTTACCTTATTATGTCACAAGGTTGAATTGAAAAGAAAATTCTACCAATGATTATTCTTAATATTGTTCATACTTTCCACATTCATTATGCATGAATCACAATCATGATTGGAAATAGCCATCAACTCTACATTATTGCTAGGTGTGAAGATTTTTCCCAAAATATTTTGAATTGTAAAAATAATCCTAGAAGAAATTGGATGAAAACAAAATTATGGATATGTGATATGTATAAATGTGATAATTTCTATCCAATAGTGAAATTTGGAGCACCGCTATTGCCATGACATTTTGTAAGGACACTTTCATTGGCACTTCACAAAAAATGAAGAGAATTGTATTGTGTTTCTTTTTGCAATGGGAATTGTCCATCTCTTTATCAAAAATGGAAAAAAAAAATGAAAATGAAAAAAGAAAAGAAAAAGACTCTGATTGTTTGGTTGGCCTCCCATTAATTTCGCATTTGGGGCATCCTACTTGTTCTTTTTCTATACAAAAGTAGGGACAACTTCAGACAAGAATCTAGATAAGGTGTGGTATCCTTAAATGCAACAACGTTCTCAAGTAGCACCACCTATAACTGATCATTTACCATATTCTAGACATGAATCGGTGTAGTGCAAAGCAAAGCAAATATTTTTAAAGATGCAATGACTCAGTGATAGAAATATTATGGATTGCAAAATTTTTAGTAATTTTATCACATCAATTGAAATTACTATGAATTTTGAAAGGCAAAAAGTATAAACCAATCTTTGAACTCTTCTAACCTATGACCACTCAAAAAAATACATTTTTACTCACTCTTTCATGCTTTTACTTGCACATTACTTTGGAACATGTGCCATGAACATTTAGTCCTAGCTTTGAAAAGGAAGAAAAAAAATCATTCTAGCCTTGGTTGGAAATACATCCATCAACATGTTGGTTATGGGGCATTGGTTGATTATGAGTGGTTCTACCTTAACATGAGTGCACTAGAAGAAAAGCCTCAAAATCTGCGTTAGTTTCAACATAATGTGTCAAGTGAGTTATGTTGAAACAAACGCAGAAAACGCAGTGAAAAAGTCGGAAAACGCAGAAAAATGCATTTTTCTGTCTTGACGCATTATGTTGAAACTAACACAGATTTTGAGGCTTTTCTTCTAGTGGTGTTAGGATTTTAGTGAGAAATAACTTATTGTGCAAGAAATTCAACATTTGATATTTATAAACTCAAATTTTCACCTAATAGGTCTCACATTTTTACATTCTTTGTAATTACACATATATCTCAAAAATACATTAGGTAGACCAACCAATTTACTACCTTGATTTTCAATGTGACTATCTTGGGACCTATTTCAAGAAGGACATATATTTTTACAGGTGTGCACATGTTTCACAAATCAAACCCAAGTGGAATTTTACTTCTTTGATCAAAATTGTAATTTTTGTGAATTTTTGAAGTATACAGCCCTGAATTACAAAAATGCCCAAGACTTGGATCATGAACACCTTAACTTAATAACAACCCATAACCATCTTTTTATGTCCCTATAACTTTGTAAGCATCTAGGTATTCACCAATCAACTATTGCCATATTATCCTAAATGACATAAATGCACTGATTTTGTTAGATTTCTAGATAGAATTGGCTCATTTTTTAGCAGATGTGAATGGTGGCATGGGTAGAAATGGGGTCAAATATAGGGTGACAGAAATGGTTTGCAAACTAAATGAGGTTGGTCTACCTTACATCAACATAAATTAATTTTGGTATTGTTTCCAAATGGATTGAAGGTCATTTTCATGTGATTGTAACTTCCCACATTTTCCTTTCTACTGAGGCTGTGGCAGCATTCATGAATACATAGCTTTGTAGCCAATTGCAAAGGCAAGATGTTAAATCCTGTAAACAAAACTTACGTGGCGCAAGTAAATCGAGCCCCCAACAGGTGAAACTTGTTTACCAAGGATTGATAAGGGGTTTGGGGTTTATGTTTTGTTGGGTTTTTTGGTTGTCTCAAGGTCTTCCCTAGCTAATTTGGGGTCTCCAAATCCAAATATGAAATCAGAATTTGAAAAAAATAAAATTTGAAAAAAATTAAAAAATTCAGTATTTATTCGGGCAGTGTTAAATCATACCATCAAAGGTGGGTCCCGCAAGCTGGATTTATTCTAGTATAAACACTGAAATTTTTTATTTCTTGTATTTTTTATTTTATTTTTTCAAATTCTGAATTGAGAATCAGAATCAGAGACTTCAAATTAGCTAGAGAGACTCTGAACATAAGGTAGGTACACCCAAAAGCGCCACTTATTCATACTGAGCCTAGTTCTTGCTATGAATTAGTTCAAACTTTTATGTAGTCTTGTTGGCAAGTGAAAGCATGTTCCAACGCACCAAAGAACACAGGATTTGGATACTATATGCAAAAGTTATTAACAGTTAAAGTCTATTTCTGAAAGCACCATCTACAGTTTGGGTACATGACTGATTTCGAAAATGTATGTGCACTGTAGATGGCGCTTTTAGGAACATGGCGCTTTTAAGTGTACCCACCTTACTAAAAAACCCAAAACAAATATAAACCCCAAACCCCTTGTGAACCCCTAATAAAATGAGATTTATCCTCCTGGGCCCACCTTCGATGGTATGATTTAACCTTCTGCTGTTTACACCAGGGTAAATCCAGCTATGCCACATTAGTTTCGATTACAGGATTTAACATCCCGCATTGCAAAGAGGCCCATGGTACTGTGTGCACATACAACATGCCAATTCTGATTACTTGGGGCCCCCAAGTGGGAACAAAGGGAAGGGAAGGGAAGGGAGACTATGGGCAGGCTCCCTTCTTGGCATCACATAATTCATGTGTAGAATAATTTCACCAGTTTATGTATTAGATCATCTTTGAGCCGCGGTAGTGGCAAGAAGGTTATCAAACATAACCGGTTGTTCACTTTCAATCACAATCTTTGATTTTCATGATCCAAGGGTGTAAGAAGCAAGTTGAAAGAAAAGAAGGTTCTGAATTACAACTTGTGATGGTGATTGTGATGGGTAGTCCATGGCATAGAACCAGATTTAGGGTTGAAAAGTCAGCAACTGGTTTTGAACTTCCTGTCATGCTTTTCAAGTGAGTCTAGAAATTGTACTGTTTTCATTTATCAATGGGAATGGGAATGTTCCATTGGTTTCAATTAAAAAACAAAGAGTCTGAAAATTACTTTGGAATCATTCACTTGCTGAGTGTGCCTTTCTGGTCCAATGTTGACAAATAAGATAGATGATGGTACATTACATTAGTTCCCTGTCTTTGTGATGGGTTCCCTGCTCCCATTCCGGGCTCTCTGTCGTCACCTTTCAATAGGTCTCTAGGTCACCCACCAAAATCTTTAATCCTCCGTCACTGAAGAGCTCCCACATTGAATTTGTGGACAGTGAGATAACTTACAGACTTTTTATGTTTTATTTTTATTATTTTTAATTTTTTAACAAATGAAAGGGTAAAAGTACAATAACCACAGGGGGCCTTGACTTCTGGAGGGACAACAACCAGGTTGTTTTGTGGGGGGGGTAAAAAGACTAAAAGCACCCAAAAAATTATCTTCGGCACCAAACCTTTAGAAAAATTTGGAGGAATTTTTTTTCCAAAAGCCACAAGTAAATCTTCAGTCACACCCTGGGAGCCACTACCTTGATCATGACAACTAGGTTTTCAAAGACTCTATACCTACCCGCAAACTAAAATTTCTTGTAACTTTTGACTAATGAATTCAAATGGAATGATTCAAAGCTTCCCATGTCTTTATATATCTAAAGAATCAATTTGAAATTTCACTTTTTTTTTAAAGTTACTTTAAAATCAGTTGCCCGGGCTGCTCGCAGAAGCGCAGAGCAAACAAAATGACATATCATTCCATAACTTTTTAACCACAAAGTCAAAAGTTATGAAAATTGTTGGGCCTTGAAGCTACTACTTGGACACACCTTGTGTAAAAATTTCAAAGAAAAAAATAAAAACTCCATTTCATAGTGAGCTACCCAAAATCATTATCTTGCCAAAAAACGCAACTTAGGGCTTTAGGGGTTAAACATCAGATTCTTTAATGAGTGGTATGGTATTGATAAATCTATTTTCATCCAATATTTTTCTTAATTTGAGGTTTTACAACTAAAAACTTCACCATTTTGTAGTTTATTTATTTATTTGAAGTTCATCGTGTCACTATTTTGCCTAAGAAAAGTCCTATACTATTAGTTTCCAATATTTTTAGATAGATCCAATATCATGTGCTCCATACTATTTTCATTCTATTTCAAATAGATTGCAATTTGCATCCAACTTACATCCAAATTTCATCTTCATTTTATGCAAGTTTCATTTGTATTTCATTATGAGGATCATACTACACAAGTAAAAATTTGAGCCTTGTAGAAGGTTGTTTGACTTTTGGCCAACGTGCAAATACTATTGAAATAAAAAAATATTCATATTTTTGTTGTAAATTTTTATTTTATTTTCTTTGAAAAAAAAATTAATAAATTAATTGCCAGTACAACAAGGCACATAAATTGGCTCAAACTAGCAAGATTCTCTACATGCTAATTTGGGCTGATTTTTTTTCTATTTGCACATTTGCATATACTCAAGCAACCTTCCATAGCCTTGAAACTTTCTCTATTGAACTGGATTACATTCATGCAGGATTCTACAAATTGATACAAGGAAGGGGATTTTACATTGTTTGAACTCTCATCACTAATTGACTCAATTTGAGTCTAAATTAAATTATAATTTATTTGTGGTAACAAGTGAATTATATGCTTAAAAAAAACTTGAAAGCACTCCGATGATGTCAAACTATGATGTCAAACTATGATGTAAAACCTTCCCTATTCACACAAAATTTCAAAGATAAACATCTGGCCTTCTATAGTAGAAGTACCTATAACCAATAAAATAAGTACATTTGGACATGATTTAGGGTAGTGCAAGGCAAAGCAAAAAATTTCAAAGGTATGGTGATAACAATAAATAATGGATATTGCAAAAATTTGGTAATTTTATCTCTTGAATTGAAATTACTATGAATTTTGAAAGGCAAAAATTCAGCTTGACCAATGACCAACATCTAGAGTCATCCAATTCCGATCATTCAAGAACTACTTTCCCACTAATTACTTCCTACTTTCTATATCATTAGCTTATTGCTCCAAACCTTGAAAAAGTACAAAAACACACATTCCAAGAAGAAATCAGGAATCCATTCCAATCATAGTTGAAAGTAGAGTACCCTATTTAATATTGATGGGGTATGTATTGGTAATAAGTACCTCTACTATATCCTACGTAACTTACTAGTAACTTTGTACTGAAGGATTCTCTATCATCCTTTCGTCTTGGGTCCGTGGCAGGACAACTGAAAGCTTCTGGAACTTGGTTTCCCAATTTGCCATCAATAAACAATCGCCGAAGCCATGCCGGGGCCGGGGAGAGATTCCACAACGTGGATCTCCTCTCTGGTGACTCACATCCAAAGTGATTTGAAATCCCATTACGAACTTGTTCACGAATTTGAGTTGCCGTTGAATTGAAGTTATCCTCACTGTTGATCTCTCGATCGATCGATCAGGACGTCGAGATCTGTCTCGAGGAATTTGCCGGAGCAGTTTCTGCCGCCGAGGAATTGAAACGGGTGATTGAGGGCATTCTCTTAAATTTCCGGCGGAAGCCAGATCAATCATTTGATCGATGTGGGTAACATGCATCCATGCTGAAGCAGAATTTCAGGGTCGTCCGTCGATCCGCAAGAAGGCGAGCCACTCAGCCCGCTCCGATCGATGAGGCAGGGAAGAAGCCCCTGAACCAACTGGAGTGCTGATCACTCTCGGAATCCTCGGATCCGTGAGTTCACTCTTTCCTCAGTCTCATCAGCTAGTCCGGACTTTTCCTGGTTTCTTTCTTCTTTGATTTGGAACTTGGCCGGGGATTTGTAAGAACTGTCGATGGATCACGGCAGTTCTGGGACGGAATTCATCATCAGCTAACTTAGAATCTGCTTGCAAAGGTCTTCCCCAAAGCCCCGGGGATTGGGGAACTGCGTGGCGTGTGCCGGCTGAGATCTGAGTGCCCTGCTTCTGGGAATTCCCGAGTCTCCTGGATTTGGGGTCGGAACGTGGCGTTTGCTGAGATCAGGTCGCCCTTCTGGGAAGGAGGGGAGACTTGGGTCGCAAGTTTCCACAGAAGGAACATGTGGAGCCGCCACACAGCGGCTTGCCATCACCTGCAGATTTGCTAACCTCAGGTAGGACCACCGCCATAAGCAATCGGCAATTCGCCAGTTTGTCATAATTCTGACCTCTACTAGTTCGTCCCTCCAAAATCTGGCCTCTGCAGTGAGGCCAGCACAGGGGACACTGGTCCAAAAAAAAAGCCCTGTTTGACACCCCATAACCAATCTGGAGATGAACACATTTCCAACAAAGGCTATGGTGAAAGCATCCAAAATCGTCCAAATAAAGAATTCAGCATACAGTGGAAACACCCAAAATCGTCCAAATAAGGAATTCAGCATAGTTGGAGACAGAGTTTTCTAATAATGATATTTTTATAGTATTAGCGAGTGAAAATCATGAATATTGAAAAAACAAATTAGATTTTTCGGACACGGTATGTAATTTCTATAAGTTTTCAAAGTGTTGGCTCCCTAGACCTGCGGAACCGTCTTGTAGGTGTCTCCAAAACTGAACCCAACGAAAATCAGCACTGAGCCAACCAGATTTTCTTATGTGTCAGTCAATCGTGTCAGCAAATTACAATCACACATGTGGCAAACACATTAACTACACTCTAAGGACATATTTGGGTGAATCTATGGTCCACTACAAGGAACAGGTGCGGGAATGGGTGTTTTGCTCTTAGATGGAGGCAATTTTTTCTTGAAATGATATTTTTCTAGTACTAGTGAGCGAAATCATGAATATTCAAAAATAAATTTAGATTTTTTGGATGTAGTACGTAATTTCTTTGATTTTTCAAAGTCTTGGCTCCCTACACTACTAAAATTGTGCAATAGGTGCACCCAAAACTAAACCTTGCTAAAATCAAGAGTGAGCCAATAAGATATTTATATGTGTCGTTGAAATGCGTCAACCAATTAGAATCAAGCATGCGGCGAACACATTAATGGAGCTCTACTAATGCAATTGGATGAGTCTACTATCCATTACAAGGGACACGTTCGGAAATGGATATTTCTCCTTTAGAATATTTTTTTACTCCATTTCAAAGTTGGGACTAAAAGTCCATAGCACATGTTCCAGAGTAGTGTGCAAGAAAGTGGGAAAGAGTGAGTAAAAAAGTAGTTTTTTGCGTGATTGGAATTAGAAGAGCCCACAAATTGGTAATAGATCCCACGATAGATCCGGTGCGCCTTTTGTCTTTAAAAATTCATAGTAATTTCAATTTATGCAATAAAGCTAGTAAAGTTTTTGCAATCCCTATAATTTATATCATTGTATCTCTCAAAATATTTGCTCTGCCTTGCCTTGCACATGGAAATCATGTCTAGAATACCTTAAGTGATTGATTATAGGTGATTTTATCTTAATCTTGAACCCCTCATGATTCAAATTCCCTTAATGCATGGCCTTTTGGATTTAACCCTTGAAAGATGGACTTGTGACTATAGAAATTATGCATTTTGATATCGTATTCATCTACTTTGAATAAGCCAAATTTATTTGGTGGATGTCAATGTAGTGTAGAACATCTTCCCTTTCCACCCCTAATACCATGGATGAAAAGCTGCAATTTTGTTCTATATAAAAAGATTCTTTGTCATTCAAAGGATGCCAAACATTTGCGGCGGTGTTCAAGGGTTAACCCTTAATCCTTGGGTCATTGCAAGAAACACTTATAGATTTTGGCTCAAAATGGCCTAAGTATCGGAGTATTGTGACTTTTGGAATAAAATTTTTAAAAATAAAATAAAACATGGATAATTTTTGAAGCATTAAAAACCAAGGTGTGTGAAAATTCAAGTCTAAAAAAAAAATTCTCTAAAAGTTATGCTCACTCAAAGACTGATGGAAATTCCCATGAAAATAGATAGTTTAATATTTTATTTTTTAAAAATAGTAATAAAATTCAAAAAATTCTTAAAATAAAACATTTTTTCTAACATGAAAGTGCTCTTCTCCAACCATTTTCATCTTTGGGAAAAATAAATTGTATTCTTAACACCTGCACAAATGTACTCCACATTAGAAGAGATTCGAGGGCAACGAGAGACTGTGAGTTCCCGAAGTTGTGAACGCAGGAATGCGGAATTGTCCTCTGTTGACATGGTCGAGAGTGTGCCACGTCACCGATTTTTTTTGCAAATTTTTTTTTGGGCTTCTTTTTGCATTTCAAGACGAACTTTTTTTTTTTTTTTTTGAAAAAAAATTAATTAATTAATTACTGATCGGGAACAATTCGGGGAACAGGGCTTTTGCAGTCTCCTGTTGCCCTCGAATCTCCTCTAATGCTTTGAGCACATGTGGAAGTTGGAAATTTTAATATTTTTACAAAATCTCTTCACAAGCTTCTGTAACTTTAGTAGAAGTCCTTGCATGCCAATTTTGAGCTTAAAATTTGCATTTTGAGTCAAGAATTTAGGACTAAAATCCCCTAAATGGCAAAGGTAGACATCCAATTGGGGGCCATTTAAAAATAGTAAAATAATTTCAAAAATTTCAAAAAATTACATAGTGTCTAGAACTATTATGTGTACTTTCATTTCAAGTTTCGTATATAATGAACTAATAATGCAAAAGTTATGAGTAGCGAACCACCTATCCAAGGCCAATGGGACAAGAAATACGACAAGTGTTTCTTGCAATCACCCCCTCAAACAGTGAACCTTGGTCATCATGAAATCATACATTTTAATATTGTAGGAATCACTCATTCAAAAAAATTGAGAGGTGTTCATTGCAAGTAAAAGTACAATCAAAGATCTTCCACTTCAATACAAAATTGTAAAGATGAATAGTTGCTCTTTCGTCCCATGGTGAAAGATTCTATGTCATCCATCGAACATTTGGTATCCGTGTCCATGTTCAAGGGTTAAACGACTTACCTATAATCTTAACTAGTTTCAAGCTTCATTGTCCATCACTCATCAAGTTTATTGCTAATTTGGAAACTACATATGTATTTAAAATTTTTAATTTATTTTCTAGAGATGAAATTACATATCTTCTCTACTCCACAAAAAATTTAGATTTTTTTTAGGAAAATTGATTTTTATGAGAATTTTGAAGAAAAAATCAAATCAAATCAGGGTTGTCATACTAGACGGACCGCTCGCCTGCTCGTCCGTTAGAACTCTTGTCCATCCGATGTTGTCAACACATAGTTGACTTTTTTAAAAGGTAAAAAGAAATCCACGTGGATTTACATTCATGCCACCTTGAGACCCTGGGCATCGACGCAACTCAATGGGGCGTGGAGGCAAGACAAGGTGGGTACGCTAGGGCACAAACCTTAAAAAACTTGGGCGGAGACGTCAACTTCTTTCAAGTTTAGCGATTGGAGTTTTGAGAATTCTGAGGCGTGTAATATACCATTGGAAAGGTATTCAAATTACCTTTTCAATGATATATTACACGCCTTCAAACTCTCAAAACTCCATTCCAAAATTGGAAAACAAATCTACTGCCAAGATCCACTATGCATGGAGTCTACGAGCGGGCGTGGATGCAAGGCCGGGCGTGGACGTTAGGGCGTGTCCGCAACAATGGGCGCGGATGTTGGGGTACAGACGTCAATTTCTTTCTAATTTTGCGATTGGAGTTTTGAGAATCTTGGGGCGTATAATATACCTTTGAAAAGGTATTCAAAATATCTTTCCAATGGTATATTACACGCCTCCAGATTCTCAAAACTCCAATCGAAAATTGAAAAACAAATCTACTGCCAAGATCCACCATGTAAGAAATTGGCGAGCAGACGCATACATTAGGACGTTGACACAAGGCCGGGTATAGACGTCAAGGCGTGGACACAAGGTCAGGCATGGACGTCGAGGCACGGACGCAACGTCGGGCACAGACGATGGCGGGACAATAGACTGCGCAAGTGTTTTCTAATCACCTTGGCCTTGGAATTCCTCCTCTTTAACAAACCACCCCCTGCCCCTCCCCCCCCAAAAAAAAGGCCACATTGAATTATTGGTAGCTCATTTGTGCACGACTAACCAAATCTCCAAATACGTGGAGGTCAAATGGGCACATTAAAAACTCCACCTACCAACTACAACTAGCACAACGGTGGAGGTCTTTGAGAGCTAAGTGCATTTCTCTCTCTTGTGGAGTTGTGGCCTAACTCCCCAAGTCTTCTTTCTCACAAAACCTTGGATACTTCATTCTTGAATTGAATCTTGGGGAGCTTGGAGGATAAAATAGTTTTTTTGTTTGTATTTTTCTTCCTCAATTTGATTGTTGAAGGCTTTGGGTGGGGTTATTAGAAAGTGATGTAGTCCTTTCTATTTATTTATATCGGAGCTTGGATATGTAGGTTATTTTCTCACTTTCTCTTATAGTAATTTTACTTAATTATTTATTGTGTAAATTCTAAAGAAGGGATTTAATGAAGGGCGCGTCTTTTCCCATTGTTTTTCTTAAGTAATTTGGATGAATGTTTTTTTTCCCTTACCATTTCTTTATTTTACTTTAGAAAGTGTGAAGAATGAATTACTAATAGTGGAGGCCCTTGTTCTTCATTTATTTTGGAGCGGTGTACAATTAGGTTCCTTTAGGGATTGTTCATTTAGTTATTGAATGCATGAACAAGGGATTTGGAAGGGAAGAGGAAGTGACTTTGTTGTATTTCTTAGAATCTTGAAGTAGAGTTTTTACTTTTTGAGGAAATTTTTTCTTTTTTAGATGAATGTCTTAAAAAATGATAAAATAGGGGCCAAGGGTACTTCCTCCCCATTTTTTTTCATGTAGCATTTATATTGTTGAAGGGAATTTATAATTTAATTTTTGAATGATTGAATGAAGGGTTAATTACACAATCTTATTATCTTAATTCTTGAAGGTCGTAGTGGATATAATTTTTTTTCCAAATTTCCAAAAGAAAGTCTTAGATACTTTGAAATAAAATTCAATACTTCAGTTCCTTCTTCTCAATAAAATTCAAATAAATGTTGAACCTAGCTTGAACAAAAAACAACCTTTATCACAACTGCAATAAAAAATACCAAACTTAAGTAAATCTAATATTTTCCATTTTTTACCTATTTGCACAACTAATTGTATAGTTATCTTGAACATGAAATAACCTTGATTTCTATTATACAAAGAAATAAATTTAAATGAATAAAATGCCTCCACTTTAGTTCCATCTTTTTTATACTCACAATTAGATCTTGAACCAAGCTTAGGCAAGACATAACTTTTCTCTCCATTAAAAAAAAATTTAAATGAATTCAATTCGTCTACTTCTTTTCCATTCCCACTCTTAATTGTTAAACCAAACTTTGGCAAGAATAACCTTGACTTCTATTGTAAAGAAATAAAACAAAATAATTCAAGTGCCTCCCCTCTTGTTCCTTTTTTCCTATTCCAACAATAACTTGAACCAAACTAAGCAAGAAATAACCTCCACCTCCAATGGAAAAAATGTAGCGGAAACCTTGGTAGGCCTTTTTAATGGACTTGGGGCAATGAGATTCTCCTTTCTACACAAAATTTGAGAATAAATAGTGGCATTTGTTTCCTACACACAAGGATTCTTTGTCATTCATCGACCTAAAAAAGGTCATGGTGTCATTTATGGATTGATGTGGATAAAGTAGCCTACTCTTGAAGTAAATTTTCAATCCTTTTGCAGTTAGATGTTCAATTTTGGGAGGACAAACAAATTCATTCTCTTGTTTCTTTCTCATTTTTTCTTAGATGAAAGTCATCCTAATTTGTAGGGATATTTTATCAAGTTGTTGTCCTATCCAATGGTTGAATTATTTTGGTTTTATTAGGGCACATATTTTTCTACACTTACAAATGTGGAGGTATATCAAGTGGTTGACCAATCCAAAGTTGCATTGAGTCTAAAATCACCATGTTAAGAAAACCTTGTTTCAAATCCATTCTAAAAATTTACTTCAAAAAATGATAATATCCAAAAGCACTGGCATCCGTAGAACCACTCAAAAATGAATTTGCCATTAGATGTTTTTTCTGCTAGTTAGAAGATTGTGAATTCTCAAGTGTTGGAATGCTGGAGAACTCTGCCACATCTGCAATTTGACGTGGCTAAAAGACTATCACGTCAAATAATAATAATGAAATTATTTATTTGTTTATATTTTTTATTCTAACGATTCATAGCATTGGAAACAAGCCTAAAACAGTCTTCTAATCTCTAAAAAAACATCTATTGAATTGGCATTCAGATAATATTTATTTTGTTTACAATCAAATTTAGAAGGAATATTGAAATTTTCCTTTCAAAATTTATAGAAAAAATATTGGTAATAGGATTGGTAAATCTAACCATATGAATGGAATCTAAAACTCAAAAAATCTACAACATATACTCGTATACAAATTCCAAAATATTCTTCTAAATTGTACTTTAATTGTGATGATTTTTCACAAATTGTCAATTCTAGAGAACACTTTGCACCTTTGAGGGTTCAAAGTTCATTGCATTTGTAGAGAATTTTAATTCCTTTATCCCTAGAAATCCTTTGTGACTATATAGTATATAATGAATTTGGTGGTATTTAATCATAATAGCATTGACCAAATTCTTTTTGATACAAAAAAAATTTAATGATCATAATTGTACGTAAGTAATAATGTACTACAATTCATATATTAAACCACAATTGAAGAGTTATAAGGTTAAATATGTCTTGTATAGAGGGTTCCAAATGGTCCCTTCAGGGCTAAAATTTTTTTAGTAAATTATTGTAGAAAGAAAAATAGAATTACCATGTAACCTAAGTCATTTCATTTTTTTTTGGACCTACATGGAATTAGTTGCAACTTTTTGAGGTTAATACACAATGGTCACTAAAAGCACCCCCCCAAAAAATGCACACTCTTTTAGTACATTGAAGAAAGCAAAATGAATCTCTATAGTTAATAATTGCTTTTCGATCATGCATGATTGCTTTTGAAACACCATGCCTTACCTCTTCAAGCACCGTTTTTTGCCATTGTACTTATTTATTATTATTTGACTAGTCAAATTTTCATATTTTCTTATTGGCAAGTGATAGGAGGTTCCAAGCACTAAAGAATACAACATTTGGATGATGTATGCAAAAAGTTATAAAGGATTAAAGGTTTTCTTTTGTAGACATTCTAAAATCATTTCTTCAATGTGTGTGCGTGTCTATATATATATATTGGAGATGCATGTGTACCAAGTGATGCAAATAGTTTGAGGTAGGATGCAATTTAGAATGTATCTACTTTGATAATCTTTTCCCTTGGAGGTAGGTCAATATGCACTCTAGTTTTCAATGAAGCATTAGAAGAAATTTGGGGCAATAAGAGATCTTATTAAACTTGTTTTCCCCACGTTTTCTAGTATGTGAGTATAGAAGTGTGAGCTTATGAGCCTCAAAGATGATGCACCTATAGTATAGGTGCTTATATTATAAAAATCTTTTATAATAAGAGTATATTTATACTATAGGAACCTATATTATAGGTATTTTTACTATAAACACCTTCAAAAGTGGTAGTATATCTACTTATATACATATTAGAAGCTCACATGCTCACACACTAGCATCGTTGTTGTTTTCCCTACTATGAACCAACCATTGCTAGTCAATTAAAACTAATTTAAATATCATGTTAATTGGTTTATGTGCTACATAGTACATTTCAGGGAGTTTCCACAATCTGGGAACTTACCGTCTTTTAAAGGCCCAAAAATCCTCTAATAGCAAACAAATCATCAAATTTTGTTCATGCATCAGACCATCATTCATATACTTCCATCTATAGTATCAACTAAAATGAAAAAAATGCCATTCAAAATATAATAAATGTTACACCTAGATAATGGCATGTTATTGTGATGTGGATTTTCTATCAAGTGAAGTGGGAATCTTTGTATGTTTAAGGATGCATATAGTATAGGATTTTTTGCAAGTAGTTGGTTTAGAATTTGGGGTGGGAGTTAACTACCAATTTGCCATCTAAGCTTGTAGTTAAATATTAAACCCTAAAGGGTCAAGGTTTTTTTTTGGCAATATAGAAATTTTAGGAAGGTACATGTGGCATTGTGACTAGATATTTCCATTTTTGGAGCCTATATTCTATTAAAAGGTGTAAACAAAGAATATTTTTAAGGTCCAACAAATTTCATAACTTTTGACTACATAGTTCAAAAGTTATTGCATGATATATTGTTTCTTTTTCAACTTGGGTAGTTTAGGGCAAATTTGAAAAACTCATTTAAAAAATATATATAGATATGAAATTGGTTTTCAAGATTCATATATATGTAGAAGGCTTTGAATCATTCCATTTTGATAAATGAGTCAAAAATTATGAAAAGTTTTAGTTTGGGGATAGTTAAGGATTCTCTACTTTAAAATAAAATTTGAGGTCCATTAACTCAATTATCAATATTTTTAGAAAAGAATTAAAACATTGAATGTAGATTATTTAGAATCATTTTCTACTTCTTTTTACTTACTAGTTTTTTCCCTATATATTGTACAATTTCCAATGATCTAATATTTTTCAAATATATAGCCAACTTGATTTGGAGAAAGAATTCAAAGAAGAACCACCATTTTGAACATTTTTTCATACAAATAGGAGCTTGTGAAGTGTAGCTACCTAGTTTTGTATAGGGCCAAAAAAGGATTTTGGTCGATTAAAATATTGATATCTTGTAATCTCCACACTAGAAATTCGTGAATCTTTTTACACATCTTGTCAAACTAGCATACTACAAGATCTTATAATTGTATGTAACAAACAAAAAATATTCAAAATTTTGGTACTTATATTAGAAATGGTAGTTTTGAAGCATTTTAGATGAAAACATAATTAAGGAACTCCAAAGATTAAAGACAATGTTTTATCCCTTGTCTCCTCTTGTTTTTTTGGTAGATTTGAGGTGTAGGATGCACTTGTGTGCTAAGTTGTATGTTTTGTTGGAGATTTATTATTGAGAAAGTCATTGAAGGCATGAAAAGTTTTTGCTTTGAGTTCTAATAAAACTTTAATTGGATGAAAATCCTGATGAAAATAAAATTTTGGAAATGAATTTATGAATAGTTGATGTATTATGATATCAATTTTTAGGTGTAGATCCATTACAAAGAAGGAAATATGAAGCTTCAAAGTAGAGATATTTGAAATCTATAGTGGCTAAGAAGTTAAGATGGAAATCTTGGGGAGTTTCAATATATTGAATTTTTGAAATTTGTCTTTGAAATTTGTAGGGTCTTTTTTCTAACTTATCTACTATCATGTATCAAAATTTGGCTACATTGGATTTAGAGCCTACAAGTTATGTATGAAATATGAATGATAGATGATGTGCATGGCTTGGCAAAATATCAATTGTGGAAAATTGTCTACCAAAGCTTAACAATATTTCAAATTTGGATGAAAATTGATATGCAAGTATTTGGCATGATGATCTGCATTGTGGCAAAGTTTGAAGACCAATGATGTTAGTGGGTGAGCATGAAATTGTGAGCATGTGAACCTTTAAATACGTATAAGTTAATTATATCCTTCAACTATTGAAGATGCTTATAATATAAACACCTATAATATAGGTATCTATAATATAATTACATTACAAATGTAGAAGGGTTCTATAAACTTGGCACTTATAACATAGGTGTATACTCCCTCTGTCCCACTAAAAGCTTCCCATTTAGGATGATTTACAATCTTTGCAGGAAGAATTTGGGAAGCTTTTAGTGGGACAGAGGGAGTAATTTTTAGGCTTCTAGTTTAACAGAAGAACAACCTTCAAAATATAAACACGGTTGCTAGTATGTGAGTATAGAAAGTGTGAGTCTATGAGTTTAGAATTCTACACACTTATAGTATAGGTGTCTACATTATAGACATCCAAATGGTTGTAGTGTATAAATACCTAAATTATAAGTCTTTATGTTATAAACACCTTCAATGAGTGTATGATGCTTATACTTAGGCTCAAGGCTCATAGGCTCACACTTTTATGCTCACATACTAGTGTCATTTAAAATGTAAGGTAGAAATTTGAAAAAAAAGGATTTCAATATAAATCTAAGATTATTTGGATTTTTAAAAGTATAAAAATTTGAATGCAAAGCATGTCCATAACAATGAACTGCACTATTTTGGACTTACTTGCACAATTTTGTAGTACTATGTATTGTAAAAAAAATGGCAATTAGAATAGAAACCCTTTTAGTTTGTAAAGATCTTTAAGGAAATGGTGTTGAAGAAGGATAATGACCTATTCGGAAATTACCCTATTAGTATAATAAGTTCGTTCCAAGGGAGATGGTCAAGTAGGAAATTTATGCTAATAGATTAATCCAATTTGAAACTCTATCACCAAAAACATTATTACAACGACACACTAAATCCAATGAGGCTCGATTAGGAAGTCAGCCTTCCCATTAAATCCAAATTGATTTTTCTCTTTCTACTGAGATCTCAACTGCTATTCACCAACCAGCATCACTCCAACTTGTTCTCCCATCACATCAGAACAATTCCAATTTGATATTCATGCCATAGCATTCCACATGCATGCACAAACACCCAAATTGGTTTCCATTCACAACATTCAGCTTTATAACCCAATTGGAAAATTAATCCAATAATATTCACACACAGGAACTCAAATCATTTCCCATTAGCTTCAAATCAGCTCCATACACCTTGATATTAATTCAGATTTGGTGACAAATCACCATTAACATAATTGTTTTCCATAAGCTTCTTCTAAAATCTCCGAATAGGACCCTATCTGCAATTTAACAAATTGCTCTCTGTCCTCTCAGCTACTTCCTCCTACTTGGAATCATGTTACAAATTTAACTTCCTCAATTATCACTGATTCCCTAATTGTTTCCATCACAGCTAATAAACCCGAATTGTGGACTCAAATTTCTACAATGCACTCCTGTCCCCCAATTCTTATACTTCCTAATTGGTAATAATTCTTCTGATTATTCCAAAATAGGAATCACTTCCACCACCTGCTCCAGTTCTCCGACTTGGACACAGACTTACACAGACACACATTAATACACCAAAAACAAAGAAATTTCCCACTTGGAAATACAAACAAAAAAACTCAAATACGTAGCACGATAGGCTGGGACTCGCAGCGGACACATTCAACACTGGGTGACAACAAAATTGCAAAACACAAACTAATAGGAATTCCCAAAAACGGTTACCAAAAACTGCCCCGACTTGGAGCCTAACCACACAACACTAACCGATTTGGAAACACAACCTAACTGCCAGCCAAATAAACCTAGTTGGAACTGACAAGTGGCCCTGCTCCCAACTACTCCGAATTGATAAATGAAAATCCGACTTGGACACAAAAGGAATTCAGCAACTGGGATCTAACCTGACCCACAATAACCTCGAATTAACCCACTCAGCAGATTCTATCACATCCAAATAGAATTCACACAACAAAATTGGTTCAAAATCTGCACTCCCAATTGGTAAAAAAAACACATACAAAATCATCCAATTAGTGCATAAACACCCTAAAAAAAACTTCAAAAACACAAAATTAACCCCAAAAATCCGCACAGAAAACTAAAGTAAAAATCCTATTAGGTTATCTACAAATGGTCAATGTACTTTTCAAACAAGAAACTTGTCATCCAAGCATGCTCTTGTATTCCTATTTGAGTTCTATCTTCACATTTTACAACTTATATTGTTTGATGTTGTTTGCTTTTGAATGCATAGTAATTACAAATGTAGTCTTTTCATGTGTTGATGCAAGATAATTTTGTATGATTGAGCTCTTTTTCATTAATAGTTATAATGTGCACACTTCATGACTCCTATCTAACTTGGGCTCCACTCCGCTTGACATTCTATATTTGCAATTGGTTGTGATTATTAGTGAATTTCATTCAAATATTGCAAATTTTTGTAAAATGTAGCTTACATTCAAAGGATATAAATCCTATATTCTTGCTACTTCTAGTATTTGTGTACTCTATAAAGTAATTTCATGGTGTTGTTTCTCAAACCTATTCATCATTTTATTTTTAGATAAGCCTTAAATTAAAAAATAAAACACTTTAAACTACTATAAATACTTTTATTATCAAAATTAGCCATGTTAGTAGAAAGCCATTAATTTCCATATCAAGGAGATATTGTGTTAACATCTCATCCTTTTTTTATATTAAAACAAAAGTTCTTCCTCTCTCTTTAGACAAAATCTTACCATCTAAGTATATGACCCAGGATACTAGATGTTGAAATATCAAACTAGTTTGCAACAATAGAAACCATAGTTTTTTTGTCTATTGCCATTATAACAACCTTCAATTGTAAATCTATCCAATTTCTAGTCTTTGATTGTTTTTTCCTATCTTGTACAAATGTTGGGTTTGTATTAAATTTATATGACATGTCTATTGTGCTTGCTTTGCTCTTAAACAACCAATGAAAGTGATCTTACTTTTGTTTGCACCTCTAGTTCTCTTTTTTGGTTTCTCATTGTGCACTTTGGGTTTAATTTTTTCTTGAAGTTGTTTCTTCTTCTTCTTACTTGCTTCTTTTTTATTGCAAATACACTAATATTTAAATAGTTGTAAATTTTTTCTCGAATTTTATTGAAGCTCCCCTTTACTTTTTCTTCAATAACTTTTTTGCCCCAATAGAACTCCAAGTCTATATTATAAACACCTTCAATAATTATAGTGTATCTTTGTTCTAAACTAGGGCTTTTGGGGGGCTTTTTGGTGTCAATTTGCACCAGAAAAAATAATTTGGCTAAAAAATACCCCAAAAAATACTGGAAAACTTGGATGAGATTGCTACACAATTTTGAAGTAAAAAGAAATATTAGATGAATTTGCCTAATTTTGGATGAAAACCATACTATACATCCAAAAAAAGAATGTATGTTGCAATTTGAAGCATCCCAATAACATTTTATGTCGCCACTATGGCTATTCTCCAAAAATGAAAAAACAAACCTATTCTAAACATCTATATTATAGATATTTATGTAATAAATACCTTCAATGAACATAAGATACTTACTTATATTTAAGCTCAATGCTCATAGGTTCACACTTTTATGATCACATACTAATGTCATTGCTAATATAGAACATTATGACTATATGCAATACATGTGGAGTGTTTTTCCTCGTGAACTTTCTACATGTCTTATTACAAATCTTTTTCGACTTCCATGAACCGTTCACGGATTTCTAGCCCTCAGGAGACCGTTTTAGGGGTGTTCCCTGAAATTGTTCCCACTACTGCAGACCAGCCCCCTGTAGGTCTGAATTTTTGAATTTTGAAAAAAAAAATTAAAATTTTTTTTCCTAAAAACTTCAGAATGTAATAAAGAGCAAAAAAATGATTTTAAATTTTTTTTTTCAAAAAAATATTTTAAAAATATTTAATAATTAATTAAAATTAATTTAAAAAAAAAATTCTGACGTGGCAGTCGCTCGACCACATCAGCATTGCGTTCCCAGCGTTTGGGAACTTGCAGTCTTGTAAACCAGCTAGAAATCCTCTTATGTCAAGTCAAGTGGATTTCAATACTATTGCATATGATGTTGACATATATTTGTATTCATTTAAGTGCAACCCGTTTTATTTTTCTAATTGGTGCTTTAACAATTTTAGGCAATTTGGAGTTCATCACCTTAGTGGTATGAATTGTAAATGTCATAGAACTTTAGAAATTGACTCTAAACTATCAAAAGTGTAACAAAATTTAGGTACCTTGTCCTCCATCAAGATCATCCTTTTGAGATTTTTCATATTTTTCTAAAAATAAAATTCAACAAACTAACAAAGATAATCAATAAAAGTCTTATTTAAATCATTCAACTGTATTGGATTCTACATGGTCAATTTGAAACCAATAAAACTTTTGAACAATGTTTTAAAATGAAAAGAAGAAGAAGTAGAATTTTTTTAAAGTAAATAAGTAAATATAGAGATTATTTTCTTCAAAATAATGAATATGTAATCTTCCTCAACAACACTAAAAAAATTAAAAATCCATTGCCTGCTTACTAGTGATCTTAGAAATGGTTTATGGGATTTAGTGTAGTATGCTATCTAGGATATGGAATTTAGTGCAACATGCTACCCTTCAAGAGAAACAAGCATCAACTTTGGCTACCTTGAGAGTGCATAATATCAAAATAAAATAGAAATAAAGGACTTTGCAAGTTCTTGAAAGATTATTGGAAGTACTATAACACAAAATTGACTAAATAGATGTTAATTCCATTGTGGACAAAGTTGTAAATTGGCTATCAAATTTTATTGTTTGTTGCAATTTTGGCTAAAATGTCTCTATTAAAGGCCCTTTTTAAAAAATTATTAGCAACTCAAAGACTTTTTTGGTAGACACTATGGCAAGTGAAATTTGGATGATTTTGGAAATGTTGCTATCTACTACACTTGATAGGCGTGCTTGGCATCTCCTACTGTATTAGATTTTTTTGAAGAATATGACATTGACTATAAATGCTGTAAATGCATAAAAACATTCTATAAAGTTTATTTTTACTAATACAAGTTCTTTTGAAAAAGCAATAGCCCAATCATTTTAGCATCCATTTTTGCAAATGCATTTTGTCAACTATAACTACTAGATATAATTATACTAAAATCTACCATAAAAAAATCAACCTTATTCAAATGCAATACAAGACTAGTCAATTGCCAAATTACCCAAAAATATTCTTGTAATTCACTAAAGAAGGTAAACAATATGAGATGTATAAAATTAAGTTTATCCTTGCTTCAAGAAACCTTCTACTGATTTCTCAAAAATCAAGGATAGTTGTAATTTCTTAATTTGTAAAGATATATTATAGAATGCAACTTAGTAGAATTTAATGATGAAATTTAAAGAGAGTTTGTGAAATATGATCCAAATATCATAATCATATGGTTGGATTTAGTACTACATCAACCAATATTTGTCAATATTATTTTAAGCTAATATTTGAAAATCCCTTTTAATATATTGAATGTTGATTGAACATTTGATATTTTGATGATAAATTTTTTCCTTCCAATAAAATGTGAAATTTTTTAATTATGATGGTTCTTTCAGATTTTATCAGTTTTCTTTTTTTCAAGTCATTTTTGAAGGGATATATTTTGAATTAAGAAAAGAACTTATTGAGGTGAAATGTGCACATACACTGTGAATTGAGGTATGAACTATTGTGAATGCTAAGAGAATTGAATATTTTGTGTGTTTTCACACAAATATTAATGAATTAGATGAACTAAACAACTTTTTTTTACTTTTCAAATTTTCTACACTAAGCTTAATCCCCCCAAATGGACAAAAATACACAATGAATCTGTAAACATGATTAACATATGAAAATATGCAAATCATTTTCATCAATTATCTAAGTCCTCGAAAGGAAAATCTAAACATAGATATGTCCTTTCATTTGTTTTTAAAAAAACAAAAAAAAGCACATAGATATGTGCATATGGCCATTTGCCCCTGTTTTTTTTTTTTTTTTTTTTCCACAAATAAAGGACATTTGACCTTTATTTTCATCCCAGACCCAAGTCCCAAATGGAGGATAAGACCCCTGAACGGTAAGTCAAAAGAGCTTCCAAAAGAAATGGAGAAAAGGAAAAGATGAACGAAGCCCAACGTGGAACCCCCCTAAAAGATCAGCAGAAGATCTGGAAAGAAACTTGGCAGCAATGCCACGAAAGCCCGTCGCCATCATCATCGCAGCCGCGCGGCCAATGAGCGGCAGCCGGGGCTTGCGGCGACCGCGGGGTCCTGCAACCTCGTTGAGTGCCGTTGCCAGCGCCGTTGCTGCGTAAACGCTGACCGCAATGGCACAGGCGCAGCCCCTGTACCAGATCGCCAACGCTGAGGACGCAACAATCATGTTTCCCTCTTCGCCTGCTTTGAATTTCAGCTCCATTTTGATGGGGAACTTGTTCGGGGTTGTGGTGAGTGGAGAGCTCGAGCTAGGTGAGAGGAGACCGTGTGGGCCAGTCAGGAGGAATTGAGGGGCAGAAAGAGCCGAGTGAACACTGCTCGAGTTTTCGTCGTGTTGACAATTTTGGAGGTTTGGTAAGCTTCGTCAGTTTGGAGAGTATTGACTCCGACTGGGGAGGACGATGGAGAGGTGCTAGAGTTTCTTGCAAAGGTTGCGGGAGAGAGGGCGGTGACGCGGGGTCGTCGCCGGGGACTTAGAGTAGTGGACTGTCTCTGCCTGATGTAGGGGTTGGCGATTGGAGTGTTTAAGATTGTGGAATCCTTTTGTGTTTTGAGGTTCGATGCGAATGGAATGTTTTTTCCTGCGAAAATTTGAGACAGATTTGGAAGAGTGTGAAGGAATTGGGGTGGTTGGTGCGGTGTTAGGGTTGGATTTTGAAGCTACCTTGGTGAAGCCACGACCGGGAGAGTGAGAGATTGCGAGTAGGAGTTTGGGGTTGGAGTAGGTGTGGAATGCTACACGTGAAGCTCCAGAGTCTTGAAACATGGCAGAGATTTCGAAGTCGACGTCGAAAATGGCCCTGTGGCCGACACTGAAGAAAAAGCTCGGGGATGCTAAGAAGCGGAAGAAGCAGAAGAAGCAGAACCCGTTCGCATTGCAGGGGCTGGAGAAATTCGCTCTTCTCATGGCAGAGCTGCAAGCCAAGAAAAGCTCCTTGGTCGACAAGACAGGGAACTCGGTGTCTGCCGTACGGTATTTGTCGCGATCCGCGCAGGAGTGGACGGCCGCCACCATCGCCCGCACGGCCAGCCGTCGCAAGGACACAACATCATCTCCCAAGGCCACTTCCGAGATCATGTTGCTGCAGCACACGCACTCTAAGGAGACCACGGCCGAGATTGAAATCGTTGACTTCTCGCGGAGCTTCTCCTTCCCGGATCTGGGTCATGGATTGGACTCTGAGGTCGCTGGAGATTTGCGTCGCGAGTCAGACTATGTTTCGGAGCCCGTTGAGGTGACTAGAGACGCTGTTTCGGAGCCTGAGCGAGAAGATGTCGGCTGTTCGGGGTTGACGGAGACATCAGGTTTACCTACGAATTCGGCGTCACTGATACGGAATGGACGTCTCTTGCTACTTGAGAAAGGCTGGGCGCGATCGCCGAATTCCGCCGTCGCATTGCTGGTAGCGTTGAGCGCTTGTGTGGTGGCACGCGTGACGAAGATCGGGACCTCGTTTTATGAGTTGCTCACGGTTGACCTTGTGATCAGGTGGCAGAGAGGGAAGCTCTACGCTGATTTCTTGCAGTCGTTGGTTACGCGACATATCGTGCCGCATCTCTCGATTCGTGTACCACGTGGGTTAGCTTTGCTGCCACTAGTCCGCCGCAAGAAACCTGTTCCCGAATTAGAACCAATTCCGACACAGGCTGATATCGAGTGCGATTCCAAGCCAGACCCCGGTATCAGTTTTCCCGTTGTTCCCGAAGAATCGATTCCTTTCTCTTACCCTTCACTACCGCAGCTTCGAACTGACGTTTCGGAGAGCAATGCCACGGGCAAGACTCGGACGCCGAGCTCGACACGGCGGTTGGTGCGGAAGCTGAGAGCGAAGATGTCGAAGTCTCCCACCCCAAGTTCCCCCGAGAGCACTCACTCCCATTCTTCTGGCGCAAGTCCAAGAAAAAGCTCCAAGTTTTCGTTCTCACGACGGGACAAGGAGAAAGAGGTTTCGTCCGACGATGGCTGGCCCGACGACGAAGTGTTCGCCGACAGCGCTTCCTCGTCGAAGAAGCGATCCATTTTAGGAAAGAAGTGCAGTTTCCGAAAGGAGAAGACCCCTGAAGTTAGCAGTACCACCACCACCATCCGCAGGTCGCCGTTGGGGAGGAATTTCTCAATGGAAGGCTCATCAGGCAACGAAATCTCTTCAGCCTTGCAGGAATTTCGAAATTCTTCGACGGTTTTCGACACAGGTCGGAAGGATTTCGACTTGTGGTTGATTTTGGGACTATTGGTGGCGTTGCTGTTTCTGATTGTGAGCCGTATCTCGGCCATTGTTGCGACGTCGTTATTGTTCTTTGTTCTCTCGCACGCTCACAAGGAGACTTCCAAGTACCGAATGCCACGCCGGGACATGGCTCGATCGTTGCAGAGGACTGGTGGACGCTTCGACAGTCTGCCCAGGGAAGAGGCTTCATCCAACGAGTTTTCCAAAGGGGGAGGCTGATGAGGAGGGCTGTGGGTACAACACTGTGGATTGTTAAATTTTTTTGTTTTTATTATTATTCTCCAGCAGATGTGAATTGCAGGAATGAACTATTTGTGTGAGTCATTACACATGGGCCGAGTACAGTACACATCTGTGAGTATTCGTTGTGTTCGACGGTAGGTAAATGTTTTTTTTCCTCTTTCTGTATGGTAGCAAAGGGAGCCGACGATTACAGTATCCCAGACTGACTTGCACTTCGCACCTCGGTGCGATAATGTAAATAGTTTCTTGCCTAAGATGTGAAGTGCACGTTAGGTCTGAGGTGGTTGAGTTTGTGATTTATGGAAGACTTTCTCACGGGTGCCTTGGTTGAGAATGTTCTCTGGAATTTAGAGAATGTGCAGAAATTGGAACTTCGATTGCAGAACAGCTTGATCCTGTGTGTTCTAGCAATCATTTCAGGCAGCTTTGGAGTGTTGCTAAGAGATACTATATACATACCTACACATATTTACCATCATTGGGATTGTCTGTATAATTGGATTTCAGGCATGCTGTCTTCATGGTCAGATTTGTTTTCTTTGTCGGAGGGAGACGGTATGCGTTTTGGTGGGCAAGCTGAATATCGTGACTTCGGTTTCTAGAACATCACCAACTTGATTGACACGCATTCAGGTGGTGTATGTTTTGTTATATTTTATTTGGTAACTGGCCAAAGTACCGAAGTGAGGTGTCAATACGTCATGACACGATGCCAGGTGGGTTTGCACGATTTGGCAAATGTGCACACGGTGGAGAATCGAAAGTCCTTACAGGAAACATGTTTGGTAATCTCCTTGCAAACGGTTAAGGAGGTGGAAGTAGTCAGAGTTGTGTACTGAGTTACTGTGCACTAGTGCCCATTACCACACTGCAATAGGGGAAAACAATCTTTGCATTTTAATGTGGATGTGGTGGGTGGGAGGGTTACAATTAGAGAAGCACACATAGTAGATTTTGTCAAGTTTGCAAAGTTTCCATCAATGAGATTGTCCATTGGAATGTATGAAATTTCTCTTTTTCCTTTCCCATTTGCCTACTCTGGAAAGATGATTAGTGAAGCTTCTTTTGTCTTATTGCTTGAAGTAGTTTTGTTCTTGGCCATTGGACTAGCATGTAAGCATGTCCTAAGTCTTTATGCCATAAAGTGAAGTTTGTGCATCTTTCCTAATTAGAGGGCTTTTTGAAGGTATTGAGAACATGCATAAGGTGTAATGTTTTGGACATCTCTCAATATAATGAACAAAACAAGTAGTCTACTTTAACTTCTAAGCATCCGAGTTCATCTCTAAAATTGATGATTTTGGAAAATTAGCATAAAATTCTATTTGGAAGAATGTTTTGGAGTTGAAATGCAATTAATCCTTTAGTGATTGGTTGATTATTTTTTGGTTGTTTTTGCACTTTTGGTCTAATATTGTTTAAAATACATTTGATGATAAAGTCCTCAAAAGAGTAATGCAATTAGAGTGTCTTCATACACTTCAAATAAAACTAGTTTAAATAGAATTTGAGCATTAATGCATTAGCTATGAGGTTGCAAATTCAAATGGCTTGGACCTTCAAATGGAAAGTGTTCAATAAAAATACGAAAAAATATCAACCAATTTGTGAGATTTTTTTATATCTTGATGTCTCGACAAGGCATAAGTGTTGCTTTGTAATCTCATGAATGTCCAAAGTAAACTTATGCATTGAAATTTATGTAGCGCAAATTCTGAAGGGTCATTCAAGTTATTGATTTTTGAGGATTAACACCTAAAGGTTTTTTGACTATGTTTTCACCAAAACCACTTCAAAATTGTCATTTTTTAAACAACTAGCAAATTTTTAGAGAAAAAACATTTTTAGACAAAAATAACCATAGGATCTTTTAGAATACAGGTTCAAAAAGACGTGGAAAAAATTTCAACAATTTCCACCATGTAGATTGCAAGATATTAGTGTTTGAAGTGACAAAAATCATTTTTTTACCAGCACGGAAATCTAGGCAGCTGCACTTTAGAAGACCATATTTGTATGGAAAAATGTCCAAAATGATTGTAACTCTTTGGATTCATTTTTCAAGTGAAGTTGGCTACATGCTCGAAAATTTTCAGATCATTTGGAATTGTACAACATATAGGAAAAAAATAGTAAGTAGAAAGAAGTAAAAAATGAGCCAAAATACTAAATTATTAACAAATTATTTATAGAGTTAAAAGAAGACAATTTCAATGGTTGCAATGTTGTATTGAACAATATACATCCAATGTTTTTATTTATTTATTTAAATATTAAAAATTGAATTAAATAAATAATTTCAAACTTTTTTTGTAGTGTAGAGATTCTATAACTAGTTGAAACTACCTCAAACTAAAAATCCTCATAACTTTTGACTCATTAATTGAAATGGAATCATTCAAAGCTTTCCACTTAGATAAAAATCAAAGAAACCAATTTCAAATTTTAATTTCTTAAAAAATTAATTTTTAAAGAAGTTTTTTTCTGCCTAGGTTGCTCTCTAAGTAAAGAAAACAACATATCATGTCATAACTTCTTAACCATATAGTCAAAAGTTATGAAAATTATTGGGCCTTAAAGCTATTCCTTGGGCACATGTTGTGTCAAAATTTCAAAGAAATAAACCAAAACTCCATTCATAATGAACTGCCCAAAATCACTATGTTGCCCAAAAATGTAGTTTGGTCTTTTAGGGGTTAAAGGGAAACAACTCAAATTCCAACAAGGCATTAAAAGCAAACATGGTTTAGAGGTACATTTTGTTTTGTTCAATGTACTAAATTTGCGCATTTTAGAAGAATACTGCTTGTAATGACTACAAATGATTATTTTTTGTAAACTTCAAAAATTTGTAACTAATTTCAAAAAGCTTCAAAAAATATGAAATGACCTAGGTTAGATGCCTATTCTACTTGCCTCTTGAGAGAAAATTACTGAAAAAATATTTAAAGATGTTCCACCTCCCCAAAATTCAATTCTAGCCCTTAAAATGTTGATTTATAGACCTTCTACCTTATTTATAGCAATTTGTACCATTGGTGAGTTTGATGTTTTGTTAGGTTGAAGAATCTCCCTTATGGCAATACTTTATATGGTTTGATCTAAAATTACAACCTTAGAATGGCTACAAAATTCACTTTCCTTGAAGAATTGCACCCACCCTCTAAATCCACCATACTCACAAAAGGGCTAAAAAGACAAAGTTTGAGTTGTGGATTTTGTTTGTATAGTTAGATTCACCAATGCTATTACCAATATTCTTCTAGAACGATTTTTTTTGAATTTCGGCCTTCAATATTCAATTACAAACAAAGTATTGTCATTTTTTGAGTAAATTTTGGTGGAATGGATTTGAAATGAGGTTTTCTTGACAAGGTGATTTTTTAGAATTTTTGTATTATTTAATTCTATGACCTCATTTTTGCAATTCTAGATTTGAACTAGAGTTGATGCAATTTTCACTTAGTCAATTAACAACTTGACAAATTTCCACATTTGTAATTTAAAAAAAATAAATGTGCTATAGTTATACCAAATTCAACGTTTAAATAAAATAACTTAATAAAGTATCTTTGAAAATTAGGATGATTTTCATCCAAGTTGTAATGTGAAAGGAATTTGATTTTCTATTTGTACATTTTTAGAAATTCGACACTAGAGTGCTTCAAGGGTTACTATATGGAATCTTTGATCATACTTCAATGAGAATTTATTCACAATTGGTGTTAATATGGTTAGTGCACTTCAAACATTGAATAGGTTTGAATGTTTATTTAAATTTTAAGTAAGGGTTTAAAACTATTCAACATTTGAATAGGTCACAAATTATAAAATTATCTTGGAAGATGAAATGATAGAAACCAATATGAGAACAATACATTTTCTATTGAGATTCAACACTTATTAGTTAATAAAAAAATTTCATGTGCAAATATCTAGTGTGAAGGACTTTCTATATAAACAATAAAATTGAATTCATATGACTTCTATTATATAAAAAATATAATATTTTTCCAAATTACTAATTTAGTGTAATATCCAAAATGATAAGTGGAATGAAAAAAAAATTGAAGACAATAACTAATAGTAATAATGGAACTTTGTTTTTAGAATGTCTTTGCCTAAAATTAAAAATACTTAATGATCTAGTTTCAAAGATATCCTATAAGTTCATCTTTTTTTAATATTAAAATATAAATGTTGAAAATTAATAATTAGTTTATCAAAATCTTAAATTTATGAAGGAGTGCTCAATTTTACCAAGTATAGTATATGCCCTTATACCATATTGACTTGCTTTAACTCCTAAAGGTCATAAATTTCTTCAAGAATCTATGATTTCAAAGATTCATTATGAAGTAGCCCATAATAGATAAATTTAATAACAAAATTCAAATAAAATTTGTTTATTAGTAACTATAGATTACATCTATATGGTTGGATATCCCCGATTCATTATCAATAACTTTATATGACACAAATAAACCAAAAAAATAATGATTTTTTCAAATTTTTATTGTATATAAGGTTTTGTTATTTTTATAATGATTTTTTTGTAGCAATTTGGCAATTGCTTAAGTAGTTGGAAATGGGATGCCTCCCTTAGTTACTTTATTTGAATTTATAGTCAGAGTTGGATGACTTCGATTGTGTACATGTAAAAGTGTACGTTCATTAGAGGAGATTTTAGTAAAAAGAAGACTGCAAGTTCCCATGCAATGCAAAATTGTAGGAATTGAAGATCAATAAAAAGCTGATGTGGTTGGATGACAACTACTTCAATTTTTTTTTAAAATTCCGACTTTTTTTCAATTTCAAGGGTGCAATAATTTTTATTTATTTATTTATTATTTATATTGGATGACTGCTGTCAACTGTTCCCTCATTGCTACGGGAACATTGGGGAAATTGACCAGAAATGGCCCTTTAACCCCAAAGTGACATTCAATTTCCAAGGTTCGAAAACATCATTGCTTTTGAAGCTTTATGGATTTAAATGTCTTCATGTCATTCAAATCTCAACCGTACAATCTTGTAATTTACATGTTGTAGATGACATGAAAAAAATTTGAAGTCATTTGACTGTATAGATTGCAAGATCATAATGTTTTAGTGTTGAAAATGGATGCTGAAATTTTCCCCAAAACACATTTGGAGGTGAAATTTGATTTCTAAACCTACTCAAATGAAAATACTTTATACTGCAAAATGATCCAAAACTAGTATACAAATACATTGATGAAAAAAAATTTCATTCAATTGACTCATTGTGTCTACAAAACGACTTTGAAATGTCAAAGTCAGCAAGAAAAATTGCAAAAAACATATCTAAAGTAGAACCTCCTTCTAGTAGAATGCTTCTTAGTCACTCATTAATTCTTGGATTAGCATGAAATTTTAGCCACACACACTAGACTATTATGTACAACTTTTTCAAAAATAATTATTGAAAATGGACTTTGTATGAAGAAGAAACAAGCCGCCGAAGTTCAATGTAAGCTTACTCAAATAATGGCAGAATTTTGAACTTTGAATTGCTCTAAAACATTCAAAACAACTTGGATTGATATGAAAACTTTACCACAATAACTATACTTCAAGGGGAACAAAATCCAAATTTTTTATTGAACATGAGCAATGGATGAAGGAGATACAAGGCCCAAAGTTGCAGCCCTAAAATGCAGTTTGGTGAACTCAAATTGAAGTTGTAAACTTTGATTGGCTTTCAAAAAATCAATACATCTTGGATTCATCTGAAAATTTTACCACACAAACTACAGGGGAGAACACAACTTTCCCATTAAGTTTTGTTGAATTCGGACTTGGGATGCAAAAGTTACAGGACTTTGAACTGGACTTGAGTATGTGTGAGGACACTTTCTGTCCTCATTGTCACTTTGGGGTGAAGGAGCCAAATTTCATCTATGCGACAGGATGAATGAAAGTCATCTAAGCGTTTCATCCCTATTTTCAAATTTTGGCTCCAAGATATTCAAATCGCACAACTGGGCTGCAGTTCAATCGAACCTGCATTAGGGTTTCCAGAAATTCGTAGAGAGTGCTTGGCTATGGCGTGGCTCGGTTGATGATCCTTGACGAGTAAGTTACTCCGTATTAGGTTGTCGAGCTCAGCCATATCTGTTTTGCAGAGGAGTTTTCTGCTGTCCCGAGCGTTGTTGAGACTCATAGAAATCGTTTTCAATGAAATGTTAAGAGTTCAAGGAAACGCAGACAGTGAGTTCCAAAGTCAATTGCGCTGCAGTTCGAATCTGCATTAGGGTTTCGAGAAATTCTTAGAGAGTGCTTGGCTATGGCGTGATTGAACTGATGATCCATGACGAGTCCGTATTAGCTTGTCGATCTTAGCCATGTCTCCTTTGCAAACGAGTTTTCTGCAGCTGTCCCGAGAGTTGTTGAGGCTCACAGAAATCGTTTTCAATGTAATGTTAGGTTTGGCAATCACGATCGGATTAATTGGAGGGAGTTCAAGAGCTGGCGCAACTTTGAAGCGAAGGAGAAGCAGGGTGAGAGGAGTTGGAGGATGCATTGAGGGGAGACTAAGGTAACCACACGTAAAATTGCAGACAAGCACTGTGCCATAACCAATCTGCTCTAGGAAATGACTAACAATTTCTGCACATTGGTGAAGAACTATGAATCGTAATGTATGTGGATCCTTAAATTTTATTGGGTGCATTGGGAATTAGTTATTAGTTAGTATCAAAGCATGTTCTAGAGAAGGACTAAAAGCGTTAGGAAATGTACTCATAATAATTGACCATTTGTAAAGTTGACACCTCCATGATACTATAAATAGAGCTACACACTATTTGAAATGGCCTCGAATTCCACCTTGCACTTGTCCTTGTAATGTGTACATTTTGAGTAACTTCTCTATTTTGTTATCCTTCAAAAATAGGGGTCAATTTTGAGGAGTGGTACATTTTAAATGTAGTTATTGTAATAGAAGCACAATGAAATTATGTAAATGAGATCAATTTGTTTTAGTTTTTACTTTAAATTTTAAATTTTAAGAAAAAACTTGCGACATTGAAATTTTTATTGCAATTTGAACTTCAGATTTATTTCCAAGGTCTATTGATTTTTCTATTTATTGAATGATATGGAATTTTGTCCACAATAAACTACTCTTTGGCACCACAGGGTTAGATAGTGTATCATTCAATGCTAAATCTCTACTTTTTGCCAATTAAAACTAGTCAAAATTGTTTTGCTAAAAAGATTTCATTTCTATTTAAATTGGAGATGTAGTCACTAGATTTGGATGAAAAAGTTCATGGATATAATTGAAAAGTTTTCTTAATGTTAATATGAATTTTTTCTCCCTTTTTTTTCCTTTTTTTCCTTTTCTCTAATGGAGTATGCCTGCATGTTTCAACGAGACCAAGCGACATAGATACCCAGAAATCTTTGGATTAAATTCTATGGACAAATAAATGAGCAACAACCATCTGGTTTCTAGTAAACCTTGTTGGATTCGCCTGCTGCTCGTCTACTCCAAGGAGAGAAATCCTCAAATGCAGACTCCTCCTCATCGTCTTCACTATCGTAGTCATCTTCACCATCATCTTCATCTCTCTCCCAAGATCCATCTGTCTCGTCGTCCTCGCTGTCCGAGTCGAGGGATTCCTGCTCAGAAAACGCTGAGACACTCGAATTCGGCCGCAACGTCACGAACTGTGAGTCACGCACAGGGTCCAGATCGGAATCATCCTCCAGCTCTCGAATCAGCTCCCTTTTGTTAATCCACTCCTCATGCGCTTCCGCAGCTGCAAATTGAGCTCTGCCTGATGCCACTTCGTCCCAGGAGAACGAAATGTCCGCATACCTGCTCAGTGTCATTGTGTCACCTATTACAATCGTTTGCAAGTTCCGCATGCTCGCCAGCCTCAGGATGTTGATAAAGTCAGAGTCGTCTGAAACGAGGATTAGGGTTTCAAGTCCCCTGCATACACAAATATGCATCATGAGTGATAGCACCTTTATATTCACACCACCCTGAGTATGACAGCTATGTTTAAGGGATGAGTAGACAGTGAAGGGATCCAGAATCACCCTTTACAGTGAATTCGCATTTACATTTCACAAATGGCAATATTGGGTTGTGTTCTGTGAAGTACTATGTCGAATTTGAACACTTTCAACACTACGCAAAGTGCCTGTTTACGACGACTCCGGTCATGCATGAGGAATCGAAATTTTGAGGTATGTGTTAATTTCGTCTAATAAATTACTTTGCTCAAATAATGCGAGATCGTCTATTGCACATTTTTTGTCCAGGAATAGACGGTCCAAACAGTTCGACTACAAATAATTCGCACAATTTGAATCAGAATCTTCTGATGCCAATTCCCAACTCTGTCATCAGTTTTGTAATGTTTCATATCAAAAATACTTTCAACCCAAATTACTCACAAGGCTTAAACTGTCACATTTAGGTTACCATATGCTTGTGTCATAAAAGAGCCCAAAGCGCAAGAAGGGAGGATCCCTAACACACCCTAATCACTATCATTACCGTCATTATCAGATGAGCCAAATGCAAACATGCCGACCAAGGACTGCATGAGAGAAAATATCAAATTCTAACATAATCCACACCCACCTTCGCAAAAATAGCATGAACTCAAGAAAGGAATCTGGGTTCCATTTCTTAGCTCACTGTTCTTTTGAGTTCAAGGATTAAACGCAGCTCTCCAAGCATGTTATGTCCAGGCAATTGCATGTCTACGAGACTGTGAAACCTAGAAATACCTGTGGTTGTTATGATTCCAAGAGTTTCAAGCAGCCCTCAAGCATATTATTTCCAGCCAAAAAGAGAGATTGTATACAGGACTGTGACGAAGAGAGATTACCTGTTGATGTAGACAGTCATGTGCTTCATAAGCGCTTCATCAGCAGCTTGGGGCCGATCCTCCACCGTTCGCACATAAACCCCCGCGCGCTTGAGCTCGGGCGCAAGACCATATCCCAGTCGCGGCACGAGGAGCTGCGAAGCGATGGCCTGGTACTTCTCCTCTTTGTCCGCCAGCTTCTCCTTATACCGCTGCCGCTTCTTTCCCTTCAACCGATTCAAGTGGCCCACTCGCTTGTTGCGCTCTCGCTCGTGCAGCTGCTTGAAATGCTTCTTCAGCTTCAAGTAGGTCTGGCACTTGCGCCCACAGTATTGGCACCGATAGGGCTCCTCGGGCTTCAGTGCGCCCTGCTCTTCCAAAATGTTCAACCGTTTTCGCTCCTGCCGCTCGTCGCGGATCCATTGCGGGACGTACGAGAACGCGTGTTGATTAGCATACGCGACCATGTCCACCACCAACCCGAACTCGCTCGCGAGGTCTCGCAGGCTGATGGCGGCTTTGTAAGGCTGAATCCCCTTCGGCGGCTTGTTGTCTAAATCCCAGAACACCCCCACCGTCCGCCTCTTCTCTTCTACTTCTTCCGATTCGGCAGAATCTGTGCTTTCCTCACTTTTCAGGACACCGCCAGATGATTCGTACACACTACAGATAGCGAAATTCCTATTGGAAACTACACTTTTAGTCAAGGCGAATTTCTTGCCAACGTCTAGAGGCCGCGTAAGGAACAATATCGTCCTACTTGCAATACCTATTTCAGATACCCTACCTGGTTTTCTCAGATTCTTGGTTAGAAAACCAATTTGGTTTCGCCTAAACCCAATCTCGCCCTTCACGGACGCAAGGTTTCTTGCGCAAGTGACAAGGCTGTGAGCGTTGCAAAGAATTGCCATAGCTACTCAGCGTCCTCTCAAATTGGATCAAAAATTTCGCAATCACTTCCAATGTAATGTCCAGTCTGTTGGCCCAGACTTCATAGCTGTCAAGCAAGCTACCGCGAGGACAAACAGTAATGTCATGCCAACTACACCGACTAAGATTTCAATTCCATTGCGTCGAATTTCACCAAACTAAGAAATGGTTCGCATTTTTTCTGCAACTGCTTCTAGACAACAAATCCGGTGTAGGAATTGTCACAGAGGAGCTCGAGTGAGTCCCCCTAATCTCCAAGCGGTACCTTCATGCCTTATCTTCGATCATTAAACCCTGTAAACCCTAAATTTAACTGTTGGGTGAGAATGAAAAGATTTAGAGATGTAGTGCTGCTCATGGACTGAGTGAGTGATTCAGACCCGAAAAGTGAGGGAATGTTTAGTGTTCGTCCCTTGGCGGGCCAGATTACAACTAAGTTACGGAACCTTGAGAAGAAATCGTCCAGACGCGTTGAGGCCACGAGGAGCAGTCGCCTCTTGGGAACTCACTGAGACTGTGTTCTAGATCTCAGCTTCTGAATGTTATGCACATCCATCTCCAAAAACATTCGTTTCAAACAGAACAACTCAACCATTTACAAAGTAGATAAGGTAGGCACACCTCGTATGGATTGAGTACCTATTATGTCTCCCTACCTACATTTATCCAATATTTTAGTCTTTGAAAGTTTTGATAGATGTAGATAGGAATGCTATGGTTTACAATGGGTTTGCATACCTTATTCCAAAATGTTTTGATTGAAAATGATCATGTAAAAAGTACATGAAAATAGTGGAATATCTTCTTTCAAGTGGTTTTAATTTTGATTGTAATGACATGAGTACTTAGGTGGATCAACATGATGTCCAAGTGACATAAGGGTAAGCTTCTATGTTGAATCAGTGATTTGTGAAAGAACTAGAAGACAAATAGTTCCCAAATTGGTGCTCAAGGAAGCAATTGTGGGATTGGGTTAGCTTTGCATCTTTCTGTTGATGCATCAACCACATCATATCTTAGTGTGGGCGCTTTTTTACCCACCCTTGGTAAAAAAGAAAACACAACCAGGTTCTTTTAATTTTTTATGGTTTTTAATCTATGAGTGTTGTAATGGTTGTCCATTGTGCCTTCCAAGCAATGGATCTTTTCTAACTCCTATGTGTGAAAAATAAACAAAACAACAAGAAATTCTAAATAACTATAAGTTTTACCCTTTTATCTCAACTAACTAAGCCACTGTGGTTTTTTATTCAAAATGAATTCAATCTTGATTTATCATTTTTAAGTGATAGAACATGTTATGCCATTTCTAAAAATATAAAACTCGACCTCATCCGAGCTTTCTAACAATAGTTATGGAGGGATGAAGTTTGATCGCTTAATCGGTTCATCAAACTCCATCCATTGATTTCTACTAATCTACCTTATAATTTTACTTGAGATTTGACTTTTGGGCTATGAACTCTATTTACTATTTGTCTTTCTAATATGGTTGATTTTGGATGATTTATCTAACTTTCATCCATTTTGACCCCTAAACTTCATTCTTCCATATCTTGGTTGTTTTAATTTGATTTTCTAAGTGTTATATGTTTTTGGAATCCTCTAGACCTAATCTACAAGTATAAAATGATAAACTTTGACTAAAACCTACTCTAGACCCTCTGAATCATGTTTGAAGTTTGGTTTAATGGTATAAATGCTAAACTTAGGACATCAAAAAGAAATAGGAGAATTTGATTTTATACCTCGGGATTCACATTGTTGGGAAGATTGTTGTACAATCCTTCAAATTCCCCATCATTAACCATCTTCCTCACATCTTTGATAGTTTTGCCTACGGCTTGAAGGTGACTTTTTAATACAAATTTGAAATTTTAAACTTCAAACTACTTTTTCTTTCTATTCTACTTCTTTCTCTTCAACACTATTTCCCCTCCATTATTGTATTCAAATGGTTGACTTGGCATCTAAATAATAATTGATCTTCTATCAACTCTTCAAATCAATTATTATTTTATTTAAACAATAATTGATCTTCTATCAACTCTTCAAGTCAATTATTATTTTATCTAAGTTCTATTGGTTCAAAATGACTCCCAAGGATTTTCACCTAATCCAACTTCTAATTTCTCTTCAACTTCCAAATGCACTCTTCATCTCCTTCATTTGCATTCTACACTGTTGAGTTGGAAGAGATTTGAAAACACAGCATTAGAGGTTCTAAACTCTAGTCTATTTCAATGTTCTATTAGAAGTTTTTTGGCAATTGTGAAGAGTCTCTATTCCTATTCTATTTCTATGCAATATTTTTTCCAACCTTTTCTCTCCTACAACTTGTCTCTTCACTCTTCTATCTACCTTTCTCTCTTTTTAATTTATTGTTTTCGTTTAAACTATTCTAGTTCCTAGTCTATGTTTTCAAAAGTTCAAGAAATCCAAAAAAATAAGAAACCGGTCCAGCACAGAGCCAGATAGTTCGTTCGCAGTAGGTTACTTGCAACACGTTCAGTTCAGTTCAGCAGCAGTTCAGTTCAGCAGTCATTGTAAAGTACATTCAGTTCAGTAGTTTGGTTAAACCAGACCAGTCAATCAAGCTCCCAGTCAGATCGAGCTACCAATGAGGTTGAGCTTCCCAGTCAGGTTCAAGCCTTGCTCAAGTTCAAGTTCAAGTCCTGGTATCAACTAGTTTGGTTCCGTAATTTTCTCTCTTCTTTTTTATAGACTAAAATCACCACCTTTCACAATTTCTTCTAATTTTAATTAGGGGTTTAGTTCTAATCTAGAAGCTAAGCTCAACTTTTCCAAACAAATATTTGGAGACTAAACTTGATGTGTTAAGAAACACATGGGTTGGAGATTTGTTCTAATTCTAAAGGAAGTTTTTGTGAGAATATTAGTGTTTTCTTTTGGGGAGTAGCAAAGCCAAAGCTTCGCCGTAGTTTATAAAATTCTCAAAAAACTCTAAGATCCCAAAACACACGAAGTCAAGGCTTCGCCGTAGTTTATAAAATTCTCAAAAAACTCTAAGATCCCAAAACACACGAAGTCAAGGCTTCGCCGTATTTTTAAATACGGAGGAAATTCTAACCAAATTCTTCAAGAGCTCCGTTGCCTAGGGACAATTAGAAGTCAAATAACAACACCAAAAATACTACTGTAGGACAACAAGTGAGTGTTAGTGGTATGAAACACTACTACAATTAGTACAAGTTAGAGGAATAACAAGCTAAAGGACTCCCCTAAGCGGCATCGCCGATCACAAGGGAAGAACCTCTAGGATTAGTACAAAAAACTTTAAGCTCCAAACAACAACAACAACAACAACAACAAAGCAAGTTAATTAAACAATAATTCTAGTGAAAGAAACTTGACAAAAATTTGACAAAAACTTATCAACAAGTGCAAAATACAACAAGGAAGGTTTGAAAGGACCCCAATGTCCTTCAAAGCTTCACAAAGTAGCAACAAGAGGAGCTTGAAATGCTCCAAAAACAAAGAACTTTGGCAACTTGGCCTCAATGGCCAAAATCCAACTAAATGGATCCAAATGAAAACAAGGTGGTTCAAAATGAACCTAAGGGGTGAGAAGAGAGGGAAATGAGTTCCCTTTTATACTCAAAGCCAAGGGTCACCCCCCCTAATTACCTAATGGGAAACTAGTTTAAACTAGTAAAAACTAATTTTTTCCCATTTTTCACTTCTACGCTGATCCTAACTTCTAACTTTTGGAGATTAATTCCAAATCACAAACGGATTGCACCATTGGCTTCAGAAGGCCATTTTTAGTGTAAAAGACCCACTAACCCCTTTTTCTACCTCAAAAATTTAAAGAATCCTAGCAGCGACTGTTGACTGAAAACTCAAAATGGGATAAAAACCCAAGTTTTGGAGTTTACCTTTTTTGTAAAAATGAACCAACCTAGGATCCTAAGTAGATTCAAGGGAGTAAGAAAAGACACTAACTTTATTTTATTCCAAAGTTGTGTGCTCCCGATATGCCGGTCAACTCAACAATTAACTTTAAAATTGCCGATTTGAGAGGATGTTGCTAATTTTGGCATCTCTCGCGATCAAAAAGTCACCAAACTTATTGGGGTGTTTTATGAACATAAAATAAACTATACTAATTTTTTGTGAGATTTTTACCGCATCCAAGGTAATTTTCATGAATTTACCATACTGGATTTTGGTGGTTGACCGCTCGGAAAAAGATCTTTAGATGATTAGAAAAAATCGAGACTTTTTGAGAAACCTCTCATGGAAATCCTCAAGAGATGTGCAAATTTATATTTCCATTTTGCACATCTAAAGAAGGAGAATCAAATCCTGCTATCTCCTTTAGCTTCCGGTAATTAGGGAATCTTTCAACCAAAAGGGAATTTGGACAAACCGATTGCACCGTTGGACTCCTGAAATGATTTCCACCTCAAATAACTGTATTTAGGTCGTAGATGCCCTTCATCGCTCCATTTGAATTTCTTTCACCTATAGGCTAACATTTGGGGTTTCTACTATTTCATCGATGGAATGGAGAAACTGAAACCTATCTTTGGAAATCAATCTTAGGGCTCTTACACGATTCCCTTGAACCAAATTAGCCCTTTTGCGTCTCATTGCACAATTGGTGTAAAGAATTTGGCATTTTCTACTATATATATTTATTTTGTACAATTTCTGGGTTTTTACCTTATCTACATGTAGGATTTGGTTACATTTGAAGGAAAATGTCCCATTAGGACCTTCTTCTATATTGGTATGTGACATCTATATTGTGGTTATTCACTCTTTTTTGATCTTTTTGTAAATAAAACTACACTCAGAACTAATAAAAACCAAAAAAAACAATTTTTGAGTTATGAGTGACCAAATGGGCACTCACACTTAGGCATTCTTTTTATTTCATTTTACTAATCATTGGTGAAGTTGTTCATCCTCTGTAACTTGTTTACATGCATATGACTCATTCACTTAATTTGTGAAGATCAAACTTTTTGTTGGTAGTTAGGAAAGTCGTGTCTTGGTAGTAGTGGTTTGGTGTTATTGGATGTTTCTCTGAATGTTATGACCTTTTAAACCTACTCCGCCCCTTCCTCTATATGGAAGTATAAAATTTTTAAAGCAATAGCTTTAATTGAATGATCCCTCATTTATTAGCTAGTTTTGGTTTTACAACCCACTCACCCATCTACTTATATGGAAGGAGGTTTTAAGTGTTACAAGAAATTTCATGTGGTATGTAAGTAGTTGGAAGATTTAATGATGAAAGAAATAATTGAAGGTTCAATATTTGTGTACTTTTGAGCAAGTTGGCAAACGCATTCCCATTTTTTTAAGATGCTTTTGTAAGTAGTTGAAGATGTTAGAGACATATGTTATCGCAGCACACGGCACGTAAATTCCCCATTATACTCACAAAAATCACTCCAGAGTATAACTAAGTGACTCTAAAGATTGAACCCACGAGATTTCATGAAGTATTTAGCTTTATTAAATGATTACAATCAGTCAGTACCAAAATCCTTTCTTCCAGTCCTATTTACAAAACCGGAAACACCAAAACAACCAGAAAACTATGACTGGATTTCTCTTATATTCCAGTCCGCTTAGTAATCCGGTCCGTCAAACTACTACAGTCCAGAATCCTAGGAATTCCAGTCTTGGTCACCTCTTTAGACCAATCCGTTCCGAATTGTCCACACGTATCCTCACTCTTATCTGGTTTAGTTTAACCTCTATTTCACCATCAGAGGGGTAGCCGCTTACTTTTGAGAGGGGTAGGCACACCGCTCCTTCCGTGATTTATAGTGGTTGAAGACCCACTGTCTTTTCCCTAATCTCCTAAGCTAATTCCAGATCTGGTTTGGTCCTTCACAACAACCTAGATAGAAATCCGACTGCAAGTCACACAAAGACCCCCGTACAATCCTCCCATACTACAACGTCTATAAACTCTAAACTTCATTTTGCAACTACTTTGCAACTACAACAATGTAAATGTCGATTTGGTGCAAATATAGAGGGCTATAGTTGCACAACAATTGCATTGGACATGTAGTCAGTTGTAGTCAGTTGTAGCGGACACGTTTTTCTTCTAGTGATAGGTCTTGATTGATCTAGATAAGGGGAGGTATAGGGTAATGACACTCCTTTGTGTTTGGTGATAAAAAGATGAAGTTGTTTGAGTTGAGAGGTCTAATAAGTGAGGATCTTGGTGCGGATAGATAGTTTCCGGTTTCAGTTCCGGTTTTTGTTTGTCTTGGGGTTTGTTTTCCGTACTACTGATCCGGTAATCTTGAGGAAACTATGGTAAAATCCTTTGGGAACGATACACGAGCCATTTAAGGCATTTTACGCCAATAAATTGCCTACAGGAGGATTTGTGCTTCCTTGTGCTATCACAACTTGGAGGAAGAGATTGTGGATGTTGAACACATGTGTGATTATGGTAAGGGAATTGGAGTTGTTCCTAAGTCAATGTCGGATGGATGGCGAATATTCCAAAACTTCTTGTTTATTGACAAGCATTCGCGTGCATTACAAGGTTGTGTTTGAATATGTGAAAAAGAAAATTGAGGGAATGTCAAAGGTGCTTGAGGTTAAGAAGTTGTGCCTTGTATCCGGAAAAACTGAGATTTATACATTGCTGAGTATTTATTTCACTATTCAAATGGCGCTGTTGGCTTTTATTGGTAATTCATCTAGAATGACTTGCAAGACGGTTTGGTTTCTATACCGTTCGTTAAGTTTGGCTTAGTTCCTTTGCTAAAATAAAATATCTACGTGCCATGAGTAAAACTTCTTCACGGCTCGATTGTCTCATGATTGTTACGACAAAATTTACATGATGGTTTTCACCAAGCAATGCATGTGTAGTACTTCTCGGTGAGTCGGTGAGGTCATGTTGAGCTCTGCTAAGAAAAGTAGGATTCCAGACACCCCTAAACCTCTTAGCCTATAAGGAGTCCCACATGAATCTGTTTCCAAGGTATTTCCGTGGTGGTTCCATCGATCTATACCTTAAGGAAGGTAGTTTGTTTTGTTTTGTTTTGTTTTGTCACATTGAGATCTCTCGGACCGTGCATCTTCCGGTCGCATGCTTGGTATCATTGAAAAGCTCTAAGCGAAGAGGGGTGCACGGACTTAGTTTCGTGGCATTCTGACTTACAATGAGAAAGTTATTGAATTTCAAAGTTTTAATGGATTCTAAAATTAGAAAATGACTTTAACTTTAGTTTTGATTGTGGCATCGGCACAAGGTCCACTAGTATAAACTGAACTACCTTCGACCTCAATTTTTTTCCGTTTGCCTCTGGATGGCAAATTTCGTTAAAATGGCATTATTCCATATGCCATTTTTCAGATCACATTGTTTGAATTGAAAATTGGCATCTATGTCTTTTAGGGATTTTCACTTAGGGATTTTCAGACATATGAGATACATATAAATTTCCAAAATCTATGACTGATGTAGATTTTAGAGTGCGATTTGAAACATTTTAGATTGGTATAGATTTCAATTATCTACAACACATGTAGATTTCAAAATCTATGATAGGTTAGATTTCAAGCCGAGCGGTCTGAACTATAAAAACTGTCAAACTAATGAAATACCACCATTTTAACAAAATTCGCGATCTGGCTAGAATGCATTCTTGGTTTGCATTTGGTCCAGGAGTATCATGTGATGTTTGCATTCGCAAAATGGAGGACAACGGCATTTTGATTCTCTTTGTGCCTTACTTTGAGACAACCATCACATAAGTGCACTGGAATGATCCACAGTACGTCACATTTGAAACTGCTACTGGAGGCTACCCAAACATTCAGATTTGAATATCCAATGTCACCAAACAGAATTAAACATGCATTCTCCACGAGATATCCACCAGATGGAATCACAGCTGGAAGATTAACCACTCTGGCGCAAATAGCCAATCCATTTAGCTGGAAAGTTAAATGTACAATTCAAACAGTAACAATCCTTGAACATAGTAGTGCTACTCCAAGTCTATAACGATCTTAAATTCAGCGCAAGTACCACACCAGTAACAAATTTTAGCAATGCTGGTATCCCTTTCGCCTACCAGGAACACATTAAACATTCCTTGGTTGTGAACTCGTGATAGTATATGTTCCAAAGCCATTTTGGGAGAGCGTGAATATCTCATGATACTTCCACATGCTCTGATCGACCTCTGCGATGACTTCGTCATTATAGCAAATACAAAATGCATAATCAGTTGCCTCAATAGAAACTGATTGCACGAATTTCTCACCATTCTCCAAAGTTCTAAGAGTACTACTCATTCCGCCGTTGCCTCCCTTCACAATGACTTGGTTCCCTGAGTTATTCACAATGGTTATGTTGTTCCCCATCGTTTTAACTTACGACTGATCAAATAAACTAGGAGTGTCAACAACAACCGCTGGTGACCAAAATTGCCTAGCGTAGAGCAATCGACGTGCGCAGTCGGTGCAGATGGGCAAGTTGCTCTTCACGGATCGAGCAGCAACTGCACCACCGATCCAAGCCCGCACCAGACGACCTAGATTCCCACGTCCGAACCCAAAGCCCCCGGCAAGTTCTAGGCAAAATCACTCAGAGAGTTAGACGCAAGGTGCGGAAGCCCTCAAAGCTGCCAGCACGGCGGTAGCATTCCCAAAACTGGCTAAATTTCACTGGATTTCTACCCACGAAATCCTTGCACTACTGGTACATTAGGGGTAGTCACAGTGCGTGTAGTGGAGAAGTTCTCTCCACAGAGAACTTCTCTCAGCCAAGTTTTCAGGGACCAATGGGGAGAGTTCTCCACTCCCAACTGTGACGACCCCTAAGAGGGAAACGAGATATTTCAACCGCTGAGTCAATTCGGACTGAGTTGAGGGCCGCGGGATATGTTCCGCAAGCTCCGACGCAAGCTCCGACGCTACAAGGAGACAACGGTAAAACAAAAGCAGGGACGATGAAATTTGAAGAGACATGTGAAATTTGAAGAGATAGGTGAAACTTGAAACCGCAAGGTCAAAAAATTCACACGCGACATTCTCTCAAAGGCTTCTCTTCACCTCCGGAGCAAGAGAGACGACGGTGCAAACTTCTCTCCAAATAAGAATATTCGCTTCTGGCAGTGTTGCCAAAAGCCAATCTCATTCAGCCGCGTGTTCAAAAGGTGGAGAGAACTTCTCCACTACATGCACTGTGACTACCCCTATTGTATCAAAGGGCCTTTAATGGAGACATTTTAGCCAAAATTGCAACAAAAAATAAAATTTAATAGCCAATTTGCAACTTCCTCCCTAATGAAATTAACATCTGTTTAGTCAGTTTTGTGTTATAGTACTCCCAAAAATCCTTCTCAATTTATAAAATTCTTTCTTTTCTATTTTATTTTGATATTGCTCACTCTCAAGGTAGCTAAAGTTGATGCCAATTTCTCTTGGAGGGTAGCATATTACACTAATTCCATAAATTAGTTCTGGGATCATTAGTGGATGGGAGCTGGGAATGGAAGGAAATGGCCCCCTTATACTCCATCCATCCACTTTTGAGGTAATAAGGGGGTCAATTCACCCTAGCCATTGCGAAGGCCAATTTACCCCCCTATATTTTGTCCTGGGGAAAACATAGCGGAACATTTTATTTGCTATATATAATCAAATTTGCAAATTTTCAATCCATATTTGCAATTAAAAGTATACAAGATGTAAGATGTTAAATCTTGTAATTGAAATTGATGTGGCACAGGTAAATTGAGCTCCCAGCAGGTAAAACTTGTTTTACCTGGAGTTGATAAGGATTTTAGGGTTTAGGTTTTTTGGGTTTTTTGGTTGTATCATGGTCCTCTTTAGCTAATTTGGGGTCTCCAAATCCAAATATGAATTTAGAATTTGAAAAATATAAGTTTTGAAAAAAATAAAAAAATATAGTATTTACCCCAAGGTAAATCCAACTGTGCCACATCACGGTTTTGTTTACAGGATTTAACATTGTACACAACCTATTGGGGTAGCTGACATGTCTATGCAGGCTTAAAACACCTAAGTTCTTGAGCACAATTTACACCCTTTAGTACCTACTATAATACTTAGCAGCCCTTTTTTTACTTTTTCAAAAAGTGCCAAGATGATGATCACTTCAAATTTGGTGAAGTATTATATTTCTACATTCATCCATTTTTTGGACTTAAAAACACTTTTCCATCATATTTATACACATTTTCATCTAAGTATGGTAACTTCATCCATATTTTAAAGAGAATTGAAAAATTTCTGGCAAAAAAAGATTACTTTTATTTGGCAAAAAAAAGACATTTATTTTGAAATAGTGCAATTTGTCCCTATGGTGCCGGAAAAAAAAGGGTCAGTATTTAGCCACCTGATTGGGTCGAGGTGAACTGACCCCTTTACTTGGCCACTTGGGATAACACTGTAATTTTTTATTTTTTGCAAATTCTAAATTCATTGGCCACTTGGGATAACACTGTAATTCTTTATTTTTTGCAAATTCTAAAATCATATTTGCAATCGGAGGCCCTAAAGAGGCCCTAAAATAACTAGGGCAAGTGCACAAGATAAATTAGTTAGGTACAATATTGGGGATTTTGGTTTACTTGCACCTATATAAGATAAATTAGTTAGGTACAAAAAATAGGGGATTTTGGTGTACTTGCCCCCTGGAATTACTTGGAGTGGCTAGGCAAGGGGTGCATGGACTTTGTTTCACAGCATTAGAACTTATGGTGTGAAAGATAATTTTCATGTCACATGTCTAAATGCCACAAAACAAAGCCCTTGCACTTCTTTTGTGCATAAAGCTTTCTATTCATATCAAGAACACAACCTCTCACATTACAACAAAGGCCTTGCACTCTGTGTATAAAAGACATTGAGTTTCAAAGTTTTTACAAATTAATAATTTAATAAATGATTTTCAATTTTGTTTCAGTTGTGGCAACGGCACAGGCACCCTGGTGCGCAATGAAAGAACACACTGCTTGAATTTCAGAAGCAACGAAAAAATTCAGGCACTTGTAGTCATCACAGCAGTTATTCTTCGACTCCAACAATGGACAGTTCAAATATTCTGATGAAGTTCACATTGAAATTGTGTATTAGAAGTTGGCCTTCTGGTCAATTTCAAGAACCACTTTTCCGCCCGCATTCTTGCCATCCCTTGCTCGATGCGCTTCCGCAACCATCTCTAATGGGAAAGTCTGGCCTACTGGTATTTTAAGCCGCCCATTGGATGCCAGTCTACATATCTCCTCCAAGCCTTCTGCATCAGTTCGCATGATGGGCCACCAATACTCTGCATAACAAACCCATGTCCTCACCAGTATTAACGAGGGTTGAGAATAGGAACTCTAGAAGATTTAGAATCGGGAAAAACCCAATTGATGGATTATACGGGTAGAGGATACCGTATACTGCAACCATTTCCTATTTCCAAGAACAGTTCATTTATATTCATACACTTGGTTGGAATTAAATTCTCGAGTGATGACTTCTACGACCGCTAAATTTCAAAGGAAAAGGAAAAGGGGTTGTTTCCTGCCACTCGCAGTTGTCTACAACCTTACACTTCCTAATTGCATAATAATTCACACAAATTGATAAAATTTGGTCTCAACAGATTTGGCTTTTATACCCAAAGATCTCTCTAAATATCTACAAAAAACACTCCTGTAAATATTAAAATGGTTAAGGAACAAGTAGAATCCTCTACCTTAGTTCCGACAAAGGGGGTGGCAATTACGAGAACCTTATTAGTACACGTCATTAAAAAAAGTACCAGACTGATATCATTGCTTTCTAAAATGCTCCATGAACTCTTAACGCTTTCCAAGAGGAAGTTAAGAACGAACCAACTCCATGTGATTGTCTGTACTTCATCTGCTTCTGAATCAACGCAGCAGCTGCAGCAGCACCTCCTGCTATGAGACCATGCTTATCTGTGTACGCTACTGTTTCTCCCTGCATGAATGCGAAAGTAAAAATCTTATATTATGAATCAACAGGAGACACCGATCTCCACTTTCTCATAGGAAAAAATTGACCAAAGATTCATCAACTGTCCAGGACATACTTCAAAATCTCACTGCAACTAGCGCTGCTGTCTGTTGACGCACCTTAAACCCTAACGAAATAAAGCCTAACAGCACCATCACTCTAGGGCACAGCAGTAACAGAGCAGCTCATTTGAGAATTGTATCATTGTAGCGGAAAAACAATGCCCCTTAGAACTCTGAACTCCAACTTAAGAATGACAAAGGCATACCTGCAGCGTCATATACTGTCCACCCCGTCGCAGAAGATCGATTCCAGAAGCCTCAGTCTCTGGAACACCGATTGTGTCCAGGACGACATCAAACTTCTCTCGAAATTGATCCTTCAAACTCTAAAATCAGCAAAATTAAACACAATTCCACAATTAGGATATGACCACCTATGTACGAGATTAATTCAATTGCTTACTGTTTTGCACAAGATCCTCCAGAAATGCACAAAATTGTGAAAATAAGCTGCAATAACCCAAAGTTAGACACATGGCTGCTAATTCCACACAGAAGAATACTGCTAGGTAGTACTTCGTATCATAAAAAGAATCGTTCCCATGATTCATGGAAAAGTCTTCATATGCTCACAGTGATCATAAAGAGGCCTCCCTATCACTGAGACCATAGAGAGACCTCATGATTAATGGGGAGGACTCCCTTTGCTGTCTAAAATTCCTAAAGCAGTCTAAATTTTACTCAAAATCCTGTTTAATGCCAAGTTCAAGACATCGAGGAAGATATTGCATTCTCGTTGGCAAAATTGCTGCCCATCTACAACAAAGTGGTTACTCACAAGGCAAGTGTAGTCTACAGCTTCCTCAGCGCCTGCTTCCTTAACTTTCTCCATGCTCCTCTTGCCACATGTGCAGGCAACATAGCACCCTGCAGCTTTGGCTAAGTAGATCGCAGCAAGGCCGACAGCTCCTCCACCTCCCATAACCAGGACTTTCTGCCTGCAGTAACATCGCCAAGGTTTGAGTAACATACATTCGAGTATAAAAAATTAACAACCATTTTTTTCTAACCTAATTTATAGTTAATAAATGGGAGCCACAATCAACACAAATTTGCAAGAATCCTTTCACTTCTAATCTTCTAAATAAGAACCGGAAGCGTAAAGTTTCAAGTCAACTCTGATCTTCCTAGGCAGGAAAATTATACCCTTTTTGAATGTTTGCAGTGCTCCTCAAAGCTCTCCAAGCAGTGAGTGAAGCAAACGGAATAGCAGCAGCCTCCTGGGTGTTCATCAGAGAATCAGAAATAGCCCACACTCGACAACCTACACAATGACACCATGCAGCACAACTCATGTAACAATCATGAATTTAAATAATTAGCCCCTGAAAGAGCAAGGTTCTAAACTGACGAATTCAATTGATCATATTGTGAAAAAAATAGAATTCCGACGGGGTAAATCGCTATATCACCAGAATCAGAGAAGGACATTGCATGTGCTAGACGAAAAATAGAAGAAAATTGGAAAAAGGAAAGTCCTAACATGACCTATCCAGAACTGCTTAAAAACGGTACCGTGTGAGAGAGTGACTCAGGCTTTGGAGCCAATTGCTCTTCCCCAAGAATGGCATATTCACTGTACGTTCCACGCGTTGCAGTTGGATGTAGTGCCCCAAACACTTGGTCCCCTACATGGAAATTATGCACATTGCTTCCCACCGCTGTGACCTCTCCACTCACATCCCGGCCCAGAATTAATGGCAACAGTGGCTCAAACAATGACCGCCCATACCCTTCCCTCATCTGCATAGTAAAGAGGCAATTGAGGAACTTGCAAAAACAGGTAATATGTATCCAATGCTAGGCTATCAAATTCAAACACAAGGAACTTGTCATAGAGCTAAGCACTTGTTCGTGAGCATGTACACAAAATATGCAATTGCAAGGAAAAAAATCAGAACAGTGGTAGTATAGAAGATTCGTCGTGCAGACCCTGCATTCTTTAGGGTATGGAAAGCGACCACAGTCTTATATGACGTACAGGTATCTGAGGAACAGAGAATCCAACTATACATATAAATACCAAAGGATACAAAATCAACCCCTAGGAGAGTTCTTTCTTTGAAAAAAAAGTTACCAGACATTACACAGGACGGCCTGCGTAACCTGGCAGCCATTCTAAGCAAATCTCCCCAAACCCTACGGGTTCTAGTTCCATAGGGTTTTCATTTGTGAAAATCTTGAAGGAGGACACTGAAGCCCAGATCTAGGGTCTTAATCTGCAGGGTCCAAGCTTGCAGGAAACCATCCTTGCTGGAAGAGAAAACCCAGTACAAACTAGCATACTTACATAGAAATGCGCAAATCTCTGACAATATTACCCTCAAATCTCAATAATCTTATCAAACGGGCTCCCAACTTTTTCACTCCAACATTTATCAATGTGTGCCAAATGTGAAGGTTATTCTAGAACGTCATTTCAGAGGTCATTCCAGAGAGATTCAAGTGTCGAAAATTGCAGAAAAACAGAGCCATACCCGCATATCCAAAGGATTGACCCCCATTGCACGCGATCGCACCAACACCTCCGACGCGCACAGATCTGGAAGCACCGCATCATCTCGCACCTCCAGCACCTGCCATCCCACCACGCCAAGAGTAAGATAATCAAGCACTTCCACACAACAACTGCAAAGCCAGAATGTGAGAATTGCAAGGTCAGAATGAAAGGGAGTTTGCCTCGGGCCCTCCGAATCGAGGCAAGACAACCGCCCTGCATGTCGTCAGAGTCCGAGTTCCCGATTTGGCCGAAACGCTCAAGCAGCGTCTGAGCGCCCCAAGCACCAACGCCCCCTTCGCCATATCCGGATGCTCTTGCAATCTCACCTCGGATTCATCGCCTGCCCCAGCGGAATTGGCCACTAGATGGAGAGCCCTGATTCTCAACCAACCTCCACAGCCGTTGCTGAATTCTACGAACCCAGGTTGCTCCTTCCAAGCTTCAGGTCAAGATCGGTTTGCGCAAGATCAGAACTCCTACTGATAATACCATTCTGGAAACGAAACGGAAAGATCTTTGCAGAAATGGGAATAGAAGGGATTGAGGGGGGGGACAAGTAAGGTAGTGATGATCGTCTTGGCTGGAATTTGGCGGCAGGTTGTAGGGTAGTGAGCCATAAGACAAACGAGAAAATGGAGAGGCGTGGGGAGAGACGTGGCTTGGAGATTGGCATGCCTGGTGGAAAGCCCGAACGTCATCGCCATCGCCATCGCCATCGCCAGGTCTTTTCTTCCTTCGGCTTCCCTGGAGCTCGAAATTCAACAGACTTGGCTGAGCGCTGATTTGTTTCAATTTTATAAATCAAAAACTAAGTTAAACCTACATAACATTCAGTAGCCCATAGAAGGACTGCCTTTCCCTTTGTGAAGTCCCCATCACCTAATTTCATCTGACATTTCTTGAAGTTTGCAACTTTAGTTACTCATTGGTGTGGAATATTTCACACCATTTCATCTGCTGGGAGGCAATGTGACAGGCTGCTACTGAATGTAATGTACCTTACGTGAGCATAAAAGATGTCAAATTTTATTTAAATTCCACGTGTATTCTAGGGATTGATTAACAGTGGCGTGAACTCATGAAATTCGAATGTGGAAAATTTTAAAATGGTACTGTACTAGCTTGTCGAATGAAATCATGTTTGTGATCCATACTGAAGGAATGAAGCATTTTTGGAGCTGTAAATATGGATGAAATAGGTAGAGTGTACAATATGTACAAATAGTGTACATTTGAGGAGGTGGGTGTTTTTAGAACTTGAGTGGATTCCAAGTCTCGTGTCTTAGGGCAAATAAGACTACACATACTACATCCCATCAACATAGGCATATTTTTTAATGTTATATATAATTTCCTTCCTTCCATCCCTGTCAGGGCTTTTTTTTTTAACAGTGTTCCCCCTACTGGCTTCACTGCAGAGGCCAGATTTTGGAGGGCCGAACTAGCAGAGGTCAGAATTCTAACAAACTGGCGAAATTTTGCCAGAAAAAAAGCCCTAATCCCTGTACAATGACTCACAAAAATTGTTAGTTGTCCTAAAAATAGCTCTCATAAATTAAAAAATTAAAGTTATAAAGTGAAATTTGGACATGTTATAATACATAAGGGGATCTATCTTCATGAAAAATTTCACTATAAATAGACTATTTTAAGACACATTTTTATTTGAATGAAATTTTTATGAAAATAAAAACATTTTTGTGAGAAGTCAAAATGTCTCATTTTTTTAATAGGAAGAATGTACATCTTGACTTGAGTCACATGTTACAAGTTTCATGAATTTGGGATTTTTATTCATTAAGATATTATTGATTGAAATTTGACCCTAAAATTTTGAAATTTTTATTTCTTACTCCATAAATTACAAAAAAATAAAACACAAAATACAAAATAACATCAAAAAAGTTTTTATTTCCATAGAATTTTCATTCAAATAAAAATGTGTCTTAGAATAGTCTATTCATTATAAAATTCTTCATGAAGGTAGACCCCCTTATGTATTATAACATGTCTAAATTTCACTTTATAACTTTAATTTTTCAATTTATGAGAGCTATTTTTAGGGCAGCTAACAACTTTTGTGAATCACTGTATACAAGTTAAGATGAACTACAACTATCATTGCCTTAGTATTGGATGGATGGAGATTGGATAGGAGATGAACAACAATTCTCTCTACATATTTATATAGTGATATTGGTTGTTCTCTTTGTCTAGTCCTAATTCTAATCCTCCATTTTTGTTTGTTTTTATCTCTTTATTATAATGCCATGATCTACCATATAATACTTCCTATAGCCAATCAATGTGATAACAAGTTCTTGATCTAAATGCAATTTATGCACATCACAAAATTGAAAGAATGTCTTTCTGAAAAGTCTCATTAATTGTGTCCTCTATTTTAACAATTACATTCACCTTAGCCATTTTATAAAGGTTTAGAATTGCAAGCACATTCAATTTACAATACCCCATCCAAAACTAGTTTTGAAAAAGATTATATAAATTACACTAGTGATTCATAATTCAACAAGGGTATATGAATCAAGTACTAATGATCATGATGTATTTGAAGCTATTTAATCATTTATAGCATAATGGTAGGTAAAGTATCTATTTCCTTAGAAGGTCAAATTAAAAGATACCTCTAATGCTTCCACAAACTTATTTGAGTCTTCCGTTGGGCTTCTAAATACTATAAATAACAACACTTAGAACTCCAAGTAGAATAACCAAATACTGCTTAGGTCAATTGGTCTATTATCATTCAATTTACCAATGAAGGTATCTTGGACAATGTGCTTCTTATTGTCTATATTTTGTAGACAAAGAATTAATTGAGTGGATTCAAATGCAAGTAGGCTCATATTAATCTAATAAGAACTAAGAAATAATACAAATTTTCAAGCTCATTTAGTATTAAAATATAAAAGTACCAATATGTATGGACTATAACCACTTTTGAAAGGTTTAAGATCAATAATAAACTACACTAATCTCGTTTATTGAGTGTTTTGAAAACCTAAGTTTAACTTTCTAAAAACACCTATTTTATTGCTTGAAGCTACAACTTATTCTAACAAACATTTGTTTACAATTAAGTCCATTTAAGCCAAACATTCGATGAAACACATCTTTACAAACCTATTACCAACTACAAATTGATATGAACTAATATCACACTCTTCTAATAACACCCACCTGCTTGTCCAAATATAATGAGTTATACACTTTGAGAAATGGGTGACATTTTGTTGAGCAAATGGAAGGGATGAGTACAACCTTTTTTTTTAAAACTTTTTGTAAAAGTGCCAACCGGTGATCCCAAAAGTGGCTAAATTTCGCTCATTTTCTATTTAATTTTTCCAAGCCCTTTCTATAAATTTTTAAAAATCTTCCAAAAATGAACATTTGGCTAAAAACCCTGAATCTATTCTGAGATCACTGGTGCCAACATGGCAATTGCTTGAAGTTTGGTGAAGTATTGTACATCTACATCCATCCATCTTTTGGATCCAAAAACACTACTCAAACACTTTTTCATCTAAATTTGGCAATTTCATTTATATTTCAAGTACAAATGAAAAACAAATTTGCAAAAAAAGATTACTTTTATCTAGTGAAAAGAAGAAATTTATTTTGAAATAATGCAATATAGCACCATGGTGCCCGAAAATAAGGGTGATCTAGTAGATGAAAGAATTGGGTAATAAACTGATCTATCTTATTATATTTGAATGGATTTGGATAACTAATGATATTGCGTGATATTAAATTGTGCATTCCAAAATAGGTTCCACCTACAATCTCTAACAACATCTCGTCCCAAATCGTAGGACCCAGCCAATCTCGCAACTCGTAGGATAGTGACCCTACAGAATATTGAATGCGCATGATCCTGATGTTCTTGGACATCCGCTTTGATGAAATTGCCCTTCTATGTAAGATGGCCATCTTGGGGTTTAGGGCGGTTCTTTTAGGATTTAGGATGTTGGATTAGGTTTTTTAATTTTTTTTTAAGTACAAGATGTACCCAATATATCCCACATTGTTTGTCTCACCTTCTACCACCCTATATATATAAAGAGATATTTTTACGATGTAAACACAAATCACTTGTCACAAAATTTAAAAAAAAAAAAAAAAAATTACAAGTTACAAAACACACAATACAAATTATAAAAAATTGAAGTAATTTTTAAAATTCTTCTAAATAACATTTTGAGGTGCAATTTAGACAACATATTTCAAAGTTTATGTAGGACATGGAAAGTTCTACCCATGTCAATTTCCTAATCTTATACTTCATAGCAATTTCATTGTTTTTTGGATTGTCAATAGTATAAACACTTCAAGTATTTTAGTGTTTTCAAAAGCTTCAAGCATATGTGTGTGCAATTCCATATCCTACATAAACTTTGAAATATGTTGTCTAAATTGCACCACAAAATGTTATTTAGGAGAATTTTCAAAAATTACTTCAATTTTCTATAATTTGTATTATGTGTTTTGTAACTCATGATTTGTTTGTTTTGTTTTGTAGTTAGTGACAAGTGATATGTGTTTAGATTGTAAAAACACCTCTTTATATATACCTGGGATGCTAGAAGGTGAGACAAACAATGTAGGATATGTTGGGTACATCTTGTGCTTAAAAAAGAACTAAAAACCTAATCTGTTGCTTTAAACTCTAAAGCAACCACCTTGAACCCTAAAATAGCCACCTTCCACAAGATGACAATTTCGTTCGGGCTAATGTCCTACAACATCGCGGTCATGTGCGTTTGATGTTTTGCAAGGTCATTGTCCTACAAGTTGTGAGATCAACCAATTTCTACTATCTGGGATGGGATGTTGTAAGGAATTGCAAGTAGAATCCACTTTGGAATGCACGATTTGACGTCACACAATGATAATAAGTTGATCTACCTTATTACACTTGAATGGATGTGGGTGACTAATGATAGTAAGTTGATCTTCTTTATTGCACTTGAATGGATTTTAGATGTTGAAATTGGGTGACTGAGAGCATCCCCATACTTGCACTTCAAAGCAACACTTTAAACATTTTGGACCACTAATCTTCCTTCTTCTTTTTTGAAACTAATGATATTGATCTTTCTTTTAAGAGGAAGATCAGTGGTCTAGAATGTTTAAAGTGTTACTTTGAAGTGCATGCATAGGGATGCTCTAATGATAATAATAAACTGGTCTACCTTGTTGCACTTGAATGGATTTGAACTGAAGCAATTAGCAAAAGTTGAGCACGCTGGGAAACTTGATTAGCTAAGAGCATCCCCACAGGGCCTCATGGAGTGATGCAAACACTGCGAATGACCGTGTCCAACTGTCAATCTTGCCCCACAGGAGGCACTGTGAACTAAAAAAAATAACAGGCCACGGCCAAAAATGGCCAAGAGACGGTCAAATGGTGGAGACTGGCAGTGGCTCGATATGTCAAATGACATAGTCTTCCACATATAAAGCGTAGCATTGAAGACTTTTTTTTTGCATATGGGAGGCACTGTGAACTTTCTGTGATGACTTGGCACACTTACAATCTTGGTTCCCTTGTTGAGTCCCCTTCCCTGAGTCTTATGCCCGTCTCCCTATGGGCCAATGGAGCGCTAAGTGACTGGCTACATTACTTTAGCTCCGCAAACCAGCCTTGCCTGTGCTTCTCCATTGCGCAGCGCGTGGGGATGCTCTAAGAGAGCATTGGAATTTTGGGATTAAGTTATGTGCAACATTGTTTGAACTCCTCCAACGAGTGGGACTTAGAGCAGCCCCACAGCAACTCACCAAAGCAACACTGTAAATGGTCTGGTCCATTGATCTTCTCTGCAGCAGGAACGCCGTCCATTGATTTCATTTGCTGAGCTACTTTGCTGAGTTGCTGTGGGGCTGCTCTTAGTGCCAAAGGTGGACATCACCGGCTCTTTCTGGGCCAGGAGCCCCAACTTACATGACTCAACTTCCCCATGGAGGCATTGACCAGCCAGTAAGTAAGTTCAATGCCCGTGTCACGAAGTTCCAACGTGAGGAGCTCCGTCAGCAGCGATGGCTGCCACGCTGAGGGTGTGCGCGAATGTGGTGGTGGTGGGGGGGGGGGGTTGTGGCAATTGCTCCTTCAAACTCATCAAATTCGGGGTGTCCTTTCCTCTGCAGGCTTTCTTTGTTGCGACACAAGCCAGTATCTAAGGATTTTATTGGCTCAAAGGCCAAAGGAGTGGACTCTAGACTCGGGAGCAGGCTTTGCATTGACAAAAGCTACCTAGACGAGTCATATAGTAGAAGTATCCATAACTGATAAAATAAGCACATTTGGATATAATCTAAGGTAATGTATGGCAAAGCAAATATTTTTTAAGATGCATTGACAGAAATAATGGGGATTGCAAAAAATTTGGTGAATTTATCTCTTGAACTGAAATTACTATGAATTTAGGAAGGCAAAAGTTGGGCTTGACCTATAACCAACATCTAGAGTCATCCAATTTCAATCATTCAAGAATACTTTCCTACTAATTACTTCCTACATTTATGCTCACGTATATATCATTAACTTATTGGTTCAAACCTTGGAAAAATACAAGACACACATTCCAAGGAGAAAACAAAAATCAATTCCAATCTTCTTTGAAATAGGGTACCCTATTTGTTGTTAATGGAGGGAAAGTCAACAATAGGTACCTCTACTATAAATGGTGTAGTAGGGAAAGGATCACATTTCCAATTTCAATGATAGGAAGGAAGTTTGAGAAGAACCACAAACCAACATCAACAAATTGTTCCATCCTTTGGATTCTTGTTTGCAATTTGGCACAATTAAGAAGAACAAAATGTTCTCGCATAATTGGCCATTACAACTTTTTCATCCAGCATGTAGATTTCATCTCCAATGTTCATCCCAAATGTTCATTTCTTGGCTATGGCTTACATCAGGCAATGGCTCATGTTGTCAAGCATTTTGCAAAATAAAGGGCCTTCTCCTCACGCTCCACCATGCTTGTCAACCTTTTATATTGTGAAATGCCCTCTTCCTCAAGCATTTCCCTATATTAACTTAACTCAAAAAGCAAGCCAATGCTAAAGGTACACAAACAAAGCCTCTCCTACTCTAAGGTAGGAGGTTCATAATTCAATCATTTAAGGTTAAAATTGGATTTTAATTAGAGAGGAGAAGCATCTAGAATTTTATTATTTTTTAGTAAATGTTTCTTGTAAGACAAGCGGAATTATCACCTAAACAAAGCTATTTCATATATTTTAGAGTTTTGTAGAAATAATTGTGAAATTTTGAAGTTGAAATGGTGTTGGGCTCAAAAATCGCCTACCTCCTATAATATACATTGTGTATACATTGCTCAAGGCTATGAAAAAGTAACATGTATAAACAATGTACATTTAAGGAGGTGGATGATTTTAGAATATGAGTGCTTTGAGAACCTCCTACCTTATATTTTTATTTATTTTTGCATAAGTTATTCATAGTATATTTTGTTATAATCATTGTTGGCTCTTTGTGAATGATCAAAACACTCCATTAGTCTTGGAAAGCATGCTATGTTAACAATCATAGTTAGAGCATCTCCAATGTGGACATAAATACAAGTACAATATTTATATTTTGAAGTAGAGGTAGGTCGACCTCAATCCATTTTGGTGACTTTTGAAAAAAAATTGCCCCAATGCAAAGCTAACAATTTAAACCTCAAATGAACCTTCACCGCATTATGAAAAGAAGAAGAAGAATAGATTTATTAAAAGAGATTTGGAAGAATAGAAGGCCAGTTCCGGCTAGTTCCCCAAGTTATTCTTGCAGTAATGAGAGAATGGTTGACTGCTACTAAAAAAATTGGTCTTGAAATTGAAAAAAAGTAGAAAAAAAGAAAATTAAAAATCTGAAATGGCCATCTCTCAACTACATCAAATTTTAGCAATGGTGTAGTTCCTAGAGTTCTCCATTGTACAGGATTTCACAATCTTATATGGAGCCAAATCTCTTTTAATGCTATATTATATATAGACCTTTCATGCAAAAAAGAGGAATTCAAATTTATTAGTACACATTACAAGGTTGAAAATGTATAATAAGGATATTTTTGCTATAATTGTGAGCCACCTTGTAGACTCTTCATATGTTGCTAAGGGGCGCTTCACACTATGGCCGAAGGTCGAGAGTCTGTCGACCTCCACCAATCAAATCGCAGGAAACCAAGAGTTCGGCCTCTCGAGCCTTCACACTACACGCCACAGTCCAGAGTTCGTCGGAATTCGACGTCCCCAAAACTGCCTACATGGCAGCAAAGTTTGGTCATAGCGACGGACTCTCGACCATAGTTTGGGTCGCCATTTTTGGCCGACCCAAACTATGGTCGAGAGTCCGTCAAATTCTTTTCAGAAACTGACAAGATCTCAACCATTGGATTGAGCTAGAAGGGCTATTATTTCAATTTCAATTTCAATTTCAATTTCAATTTCAATTTCAATTTCAATTTCAATTTCAATTTCAATTTCAATTTCAATTTCAATTTCAATTTCAATTTCAATTTCAATTTCAATTTCAATTTCTATTTCAATTTCTATTTCTATTTCAATTTCTATTTCTATTTCAATTTCTATTTCTATTTCAATTTCTATTTCTATTTCTATTTCTATTTCTATTTCAATTTCTATTTCAATTTCAATTTCTATTTCTATTTCTATTTCTATTTCAATTTCAATTTCAATTTCAATTTCAATTTCTATTTCAATTTCAATTTCAATTTCAATTTCAATTTCAATTTCAATTTCAATTTCAATTTCAATTTCAATTTCAATTTCAATTTCAATTTCAATTTCAATTTCAATTTCAATTTCAATTTCAATTTCAATTTCAATTTCAATTTCAATTTCAATTTCAATTTCAATTTCAATTTCAATTTCAATTTCAATTTCAATTTCAATTTCAATTTCAATTTCTATTTCAATTTCAATTTCAATTTCAATTTCAATTTCAATTTCAATTTCAATTTCAATTTCAATTTCTATTTCTATTTCTATTTCTATTTCTATTTCTATTTCAATTTCTATTTCAATTTCAATTTCAATTTCAATTTCTATTTCTATTTCTATTTCAATTTCAATTTCAATTTCAATTTCAATTTCAATTTCAATTTCTATTTCAATTTCTATTTCAATTTCTATTTCAATTTCAATTTCAATTTCAATTTCTACTATTATTATTGTTGCCATTGGGGTTTGAACCTTGGTCTCCACCATTAAAATAGAGAGTCTTTACAATGGAGAGTCTCCACCACTACAATGGAGATTCTTTGACCAATGCTACCTTGTTATTCCATTTATACCCTTCATATTCCTTATTTGATGATGTGAGCATTTGCTGTGATTTTTTTTCTAATGTCATTTTTGACTCTTTTCACATGTTTTTTTAATTTTTTGCTTGAAAAATTATGATGCGGGGTAGGCTTCATGGAAAATTTCAGAAATTGGATGGATTAATGTGGAGAGAAAAGGATAGAAGCCCAAAAAATGGTGTAGGTTTGGACTTTGGGCTTGGACTTTGGCCTTTGGAGGCTTCACACCATTCCCCGGCCAAGAGGTCCAATTCCTAAATTTTTGGGCCTATTTATTGCCCATTTCTTCGGACTCTTGCCAAACTTTGGGTCGGCAATCCCACGGCCTCTCGACTTTGGTCGGCCATAGTGTGAAGCGGCCCTAAATTGCCAAGTTGGGGATGGAAAATGGTGGAGTTGGTAATAAAGAGTGGCCAGTGCTAATTGCATTAAGATGTTTTTTTAGTAACTCCATCATCATGCAATGGGCATATATATTGGCATGTTGCATTCGAGTTTTTCTTAGTAATTTGATGAACAAAGTATAATTTAGCTTATAACTTAACTTGTTGGATTTTTGGGCCTCATCATGAACTACAAACTTATAATCTTTTACCATCTAGAAGGTGAAGTTTTGACTTTCAATACTTTAAGAAAAAAACATACATAGGTGATGGCAAGAAACACTTGTACTATTTTTTGTAATATGTTGCATGCTAATTTGTTTTTTAGTCATAACATTTGCATTTTGTCTCCAAATGATTCAAAATTTATAGAAAAGGTACTCATGATTATCATAAATTCTACCTAATTTTTTAATAATTTTCAAAAATAGTATACTATCCAAAAATAGACTCCAATTGAATGTTGCAATTGCCAATTTGGAGGTTTTCAATACTATTTAGTACCCCCAAAAATGAATTTTGAGGTGAAATTTGGATGAGGTGGTCTTCTAATAGACTTGTAGCTAATGGAGGAAGTAATTTTAACAATAATTAATTTTGTGTGGTGTGAAAGTCTTCAAAGTGAGCTTCTTTTTGCTTGTATTTTGAAACATACAAAATATTATTTTGATGGGTTTTTTGGTGAATGACCATTTCTATAGGTTTGTTACCAATAGAATCTTTTGGAATCATTTATTTATTTATACTATTTTTACCTAATTTAAACATCAAAATACCTATTTTCTTTAGGTTTTGTACTTGTCAAGTTCTCCTACTTAGAAAATTTTTCTATGCATTTCTTTTCCTAAGTACCTTCATCTAAAAGGTATATACATAAGTCATATTTTTTTTAAATTAAATTTTTTTTCTAGTTTTAAAGTACCCAAAAAAAAAAGTCACAAATACTATTGCAAAACACAACAAATAGTACAGGTGTTTTTTGCAATCACCCACATGTCTCATAACTTTTAATGCAAAACTTGGGCATTTTAGTCAATATGTTGGAAAATGTGTTGTGAAAATATGTGAAAAGATTCAACCAAAACACTTCATATTCATCTATAACAAAATTATAAAATAGAAAGGTGTATCAAAGGAAAAATCAACTAAATGTCCAAATACTTTTGCAAGAAATTAAAAATTATGAATCTTGATGGTGAGAATGTAAGTTCTAATTTATAATTGGCATCCTTCCCTCATTTTATTTGAAAATTGCAACATGATGACTTCATATATTTCTTCTAGTACCTTTACTATTTGTAAAATAAAACTTGTCACAACTTTCACCTCATCATTCAAAATTAAATAGTTCAAATTTTTTAGAGTAGCTATCAATCTATACAATCCAAAAAATAAATAAATTTTTCTTTTCAAAAATATTTTTGTAGCTACCTACTTAGATATAGAAATTGAAAAAATCTTTCTAATTTTTGGAATATTTATCACAATACCTAAATAAAGCTTTACATAGATGAAGGTCATTAGCAACCATCCTAAAAACTTAATGAAAAAATTCCAAATTTGAAAGTCAATAAAATCTATTTGAGTTCTCAAAAATCTAAAGTCATTTATTTATTCTTTTGAGGGATAAAATCTATCCCCTAGCATTGACCTCTTGCAACGAAAATAAAATCTAATAGGACAAGATCTATCACCAAGGTAATTTGCCAAAAATGATTTCTTTTATATAGCTTCAAAGAGGGGCATTCTTCATTTCTATAAAGATGTGGAAAGTCATCTATCAACTACTTTTGAGGTATAGCATCCTTACAAGGTTAACCTTATATCAACAAGGTGGCCTAAAAGTATCCTATAGATCATAGGATTTTTCTATATAAGACAAAAGTGCAAATGTCTAGTGTTTGGAATTTTGTATGGAAAAGGAAGGTCTTGCCCAGTAATTTGCCTTGTGATGAGTACTTTTAGTTGATTTTCTTAAACAAATGACTTACAGAATATCAAAAAGGATGATTTTTTGCGACCATTCCAATGTCAGTTTGAGGGAGAAGGTTTCAAATATAAATTCACAATTTTCGATATTCTATCATCCATATTAAGGAATAAGCTCTTCCATTGTCCTGCCAAATAAAAATTTGAAGCTGGATACTACATGGGACCTAACCCTAGCTCTTCTTGCGCAAAAGGATAGGATTTGGGATAAGGTTTTTTTTTCAAGATTCCAAGTCTAAGAGCATCCTCAATCCTCTACACATCAAAACACGACTACAACAAACAAAATTGCATACCCTTTTTTCTTTTGATTCTCTTGCCATCGCAGGCGCCTCAATGCTACAACAATTCCTAGAACCCCAAACATTTGGCTACAGTTCCTTGTTGCCAATGCAACAACAACAAATAAAATGCAAAGGTGCATGAAGTGAAGAGATTTGGGAATCGTCACTATTCTTGGTGTTGTCAAAGAAATGTGGAGGAATTTGGACGGCACAACAAATGGCCGAGTTTTGCTAAGGGGGAACCAAGAAATGCCGTGGCCTTAAAAGTAATGTGAGAGGTGCTGAGTGCATTGGGACAAGGTTTTGTCAGGGTTTTGTCAAGTTGTGCAAAACTTGCCATTGTAGTCCGTTTATATTGGACGCATTGAAGATGCTCTAATATACCACTATTAGTGGCTCCTTCCAAATATTGACCTTTGATAGGAGGACACGCAAGACTTTATCGTTCATCCATAGTTCTCAAAAAAACTGCTAGTTTGGAACAGCAGCCCTAAGAGCATCTCCACCCCATGGCTTCCCTATCCCTATCCAGATGGTTTTCATCCAAATAGGGAAGAAACCCCTCCCACCGGTGTACTATATCTCCAAAATTTGAGGTAGAGGGGGTCTTAATTCTCCAAAATGGATGTCGGATAGGGAATTGGTGTGGCTTCCCTATTCCTCTCCGGCTTGGTGGGGAAGGGCTTCCCTATCTTTAACTCCTTGGATGAATATAAGGGATATAGGGAAGCCAGGGGTGAAGATGCTCTAACCCTAGCAGTCCTAACCCTAGGATAACCCTAAACCTCTCTAGAGCCCCCAATTGAGCAAAGCTGTCAGTATGGGTGGATCAGCAAACCCACAAATGGGAAGTGAAGCTTAACTTACCAGTAAAGATGGAGTCCATTCAGTCGCTTCCCCACATCAGCCAGTCACTCAGTCAGAAAATACTACTAATAAGATTCCAACCAATTGCCCCCCCCCGGGCGGCCGGGTCCCGGCTGGGCTGATTTTATCCATGGTCCCAAGATTCCCTAGGAATGGGCCGGTGGGTCCCACGAACCATTCGGGGGCTTGCTAAACTCAGAATGTGTGGCGTGATCTTTCATATTTTTTATATTTTTTTAGAGGCACAAAACTGATCATGTATTAAAAAAAAATTAAAAATTGATCATGTATATGACTTTTAATACGGAGTATTATTTAGGGGAACAAATGTGACTTTATTCAATACTCTTGTTATCAGGGGGCACAAATGGATGCGAAGATTTTTTGGTGTGGCTACTGAATTAGCAACAAGGTTACTTAGATTCTTAGAAGCAGTTGGATCAGTTACGGCGGTATATATGCTGGAACCTCCAATACTTGGGAGCTTGCGTGTCACTCTCTCCTCCATTTTGGCAGTCAAGAATTACAGTGGAAACACCCAAAACCGTCCAAATAAGGAAATCAGCATAGTTGGAGGCAAAGTTTTCTAAAAATGATATTTTTCTAGTATTAGCGAGTGAAAATCATGAATATTCAAAAAAAAATTATATTTTTCGGACACAATATGTAATTTTTACAAATTTTCAAAGTGTTAGCTCCCTAGACCTATGGAAATGTCCTGTAGGTGCCCCCAAAACTGAACTCTGCGAAAATCAACACTCAACCAACCAAATTTTCCTATGTGTCCTTCAGTTGTGTCAGCAAATTACAATCATACATGTGGCAAACACATTAAAGGAAGTCTACTGACGCATTTGAATGAATCTACAGTCCACTGCAAGGAACAGGTGCAGGAATGGGTGTTTTGCCCTTAAGGGAGGAGGTTCGGAAACCATCTAAGGGCTTGAACTGCATTTTGGGGAGGTGAAACATCTTGAAATATTTTTCAGGAAATTTTTTCTTCGAAGGCAAGTGGAATAGGCATTTAACCCAAGTTGTTTCATGTTTTTTGGAGCTTTAAAGAATTAGTTACAGATTTTTGAAGTTGAAAAAAAGTGTTCACTTGTGGTCATCAAAAGTGACCACTTCCTAAAATGTGCAGATTTGGTACGTTGAAGAAAGAAAAATGTGCCTCTAAATATTGTTTGCTTCTAATGCCTTGTCAAAGTTCGAGCCTCCTACCTTAGTACTAAAGAAGAAGAAGACTTGTATGGGGCTCACTCTAGTTTTATACGCAAAATGATTTTTTGGATTTCTTTGAAAAAATCAATAATTTCTACAAAATGGGACTGACTTTGTTCCATTGTTGCCAATTACACATTATTTTGTATATATTAATAATTCAATGTATGCAATGAAGAACTAGGAATCAGAGCTCAAGAAAAATATATGGCAAAACTCTTTAGAATCCAAAAACTGAGGTTTAATGGAGATTCAGGTGTTGTATTTCTTTTGTACAATTCATCTTTTAATCTCCTAATACAAATTAGAATTCACTTTATGATTTATTCTATTAGCATCTAAACTCTTTGTACAGCAAACTCAATGTGAATTTTGTTGAAACCTTAGTGATTTGTTGGTATCATGGATGCATTTTTATGTATTTTTGAATTTGTATTACTAGCCTTAAAAATCAATTTCTATATAATTATATAGATAGATTGGTGGAGGACCACCATATGATACTATAGATTCTTCTTTTTAAGGTCTTAAAAATTCAATTTCCATGCAATGCACATGGCCTAACTTTCATCTTATATACCATTAATTTGTGGTTTATATTTTTTAAACTTTTTCAGTCCCTTCACTTTGTATTGCTTGATCTATTACAACAATCAAACACAAGGATTGCAGAGCAAGCTATTTTTAAAGTTTTGGAGAATTCATTGATGTTATTAATTTGTTTTCAACAAGTTGAAAAAAAGAGTCACGTGCAGTCTAGAGTAAAAATTAAATTCAATGAAGGTTAGCATTTCATAACCCTTAACCCTAGTGATACCATTCCATGGTGTTTGAATGATTTTGTAGTAGTGTGGACAGAGATTGAAAGCAATTTATCATCCATTTTTTTTCTTGACTTTTTACAAAGGATTATAAAGAGCACCTAATTCATTTTGTAGTCTTGTGAGTGTTTGTTTTCACATGCATAAGAAACCAATAAAATAAACAAATCTCAACATATGTTATTTTCTGTGTATTTTGGGAAATTGTGGATCTGTACTCCAAATCTGAAATTTCTTCACAAAAATGATATTTTTTTGAATTTGAGACAACTAACAAAATGAAGGTCATCTATTGTTAGTAGTTTTAGCTCTAATTAAAATTTTGAAAAATTCATAATAATTTATTACAATTTGAATTTCGGATATATTTTTGATGTCTTCTATACTCTAATTATAGAATGACATGGGATTTGAGTTTACACCATTATGTTTGTCCCTATAATTTATCCCCATGCTAGATTTTTCAGATTTTTTGAAATACTCTCTATTTTAAAAAAATTCTTTACTTTAAAAAAAAATTCTCATAAAAAAAAATTTCTTAAAAGAAATTCATACATATCTAGTTCTAAAATGGCAACAAATTGAGTGACAAGCATTCAAGTTCAAAATCAACGGTTATAGGTTCAACGTTTCATAGGATGGGTTGGTGATTGTAGAAACCCTTCTTTAGGTTATCGTAAAAATCATTGCTTTAAAAAATGCAAAAGTATTCATCGGACTACAAAAGACCTCTACTGTTTACAAGAAAATTTCAAGGATGACTAATTGCACTTCTCTCTTAGTAAAAGAATTCTTTGTCATCAATTAGAATTTTTTGGCTTCTAACGGTTAACTTAGAGGATAATTCTATACTTTAAATCCTTTGTTTGAAGCTCCATTTGAATTCACCAATGAGTGCATTGTTATTCTAAATTCCACTTTATGACATTCTTTTACATTTTTACATTCTTGAATTTGGGACTACTTTTTTTATTAAACCCTAAATGTCCAAAGCACCCAAATTTGGTATTTGCAATACTTTGAAGTTAAATATAACATAACCAAGTTGCTATTTTTAGTAATTTATATTTTTTAAATTCTTTTTTGAAGTCTAGTTTAAGCATAAAAAACTTGATCTTGAAAATGATTGATTATGTTTTTCTATTGAAGATTTTGTGCAAAGATATCCATTGCAATTTTGACTTTTTTAGTGTTGAGGATGAGCCTCAAATACACTAGATCTTGGAGACAAAATCACATTAAAAATTCACTTAAAAAATTGTAAAGTAGTTCTTGACAAGCTATAAATTGATTGGGATTATGCATGTTAGGCCTTCAACCTTATATTTTCCTTAGTCTAGTTTGAATTTGTATAGTTATACATATATTTTAAAAATTGATAAAGCTTATCAAAATGTTGTTTTTTGTTCAATTTTGAGCAAATTTCTAGAAGCTTAAAAAAGGCCTTAGGCATTTAGGGGTTAAGGTAATTCAGCCAAAGTACCTCAAGCACAACTCTAGACAAACCTAATGTGATCCAAATTCTTTTTGTGCATTGCACTTTACATTGACACATGTACACCACACAAAATTTTGGGACTGCAATAGGCATATCCAAAGTTGTGCCTTGTAAGGGGTTTGACAAATGTATTAATAACAACTTGTATTTTTGTAAATTTTGCATCTTACAAATTGTCACCAATCCTTTAAGAAAAAAAAAGCTACATATGAAAATTGGACATTTAATTCAGTTAGAAGAAACTCACTTTCATTTCCCCAAAATTTCTTCCATTTCCATTTCATCATTTCATCCACTAAAAATATTCCTCCGTTCTCTTTTGACACCAAATGAATTTAACCCCTAAGCGGCACCGGCGCCATTTTTTGGCGTTCAGATGACTTCGTAGGGACACAAAAGACCGGGATAGTAGTTTTTTCATCCACTTTTTTTTTAATGACCTTTCATGTTCAGTTGTAAAGAGTCTCCAATTGAGTTTTTAGTCTAACTACTATTTGTTTTCATGTAGTTGAGAAATAATTAGAGAAAATGGATGGTAGAATTTGCCATTTCAGTGTATTTTGAGAAATTGACTGAATCTGAAATTTCTCCTTGAAAATGACATTTTTTGAGTTTGAGCGCAACTAATGAAATGAAGGTCTTTTCTTCTAGTTTCTACTCCAATTGGAATTTCCGGAAAATTTGTAAAATTGAATCTTTTATTGCAATTTGAATTTTGGCTGCATTTTTAATGTCCACTGCAACCTATAAATAGGTGTACACGGAAGTTGAGTTTACACCATGATGTTTGTCACTACAATTTACACACATTGTGAAATTTTCAGATTTTTTGAGATAATTTTCTATTTTCTATGATTTTTTTTTCATTTTTTCTTCAAAACATCTCATAAAAATCAATTTTCCTCAAAAAAATCTGAAATTTCTGTGAAGTGCAGAAGACATGTACTTCCATCTCTGAAAAATAAAAATAGAAAATTTCATACTTGATTGGTTCCTAAACGGTATCAAATTGAGTGACCAGCAAGGGGGCCTCCAACCAGTGGTCATAGGCCCGTCCTTTAAGGGTTAAACTCCCACATTTGTAAACAAAATAACCGGCTGGAAAAGGCCGAAGGAGGCATCAAATCAAAAGAAAGTATCGAGCCTGCTGTCTCCCATCTTGCGGACAACTTAACATTCCCGATTGAGGAACTAGGAACCACTGGGAACGCGGGCGGATTGGGAACTCGCAACTCGGGAACATCCCGGGAACAAACCCAACCCGGTAACCCGTTCGCGGTCCCCGGCTCCCCCGGTAATAAGGTCAGGCATCGCAGCAATAGTGACGGACGCCGCCCCTACACAAGCCTGTACGCTGCAGCAGCCACAAACACAAGTGTCATCGTCGCAGCCTCGCCCCCGTTACCCCGACGCTCGATCCGATCGCTGTCACCCTCGCCATCTTGCCCACCCTCGCCACTGCCTCCAATCCCTGCTCCACCCCCTCCCATTTGAGCTCTTTCTCGCCTTCTTTGGTGCGCAATTGGATCGCCATTGCTGCCCCGCCGCCGCCTTAGAACCTCGTCGCGGGAGATGTGAGTTAGGTCTTGTGCAGTCCGAGGGTTTGGTTGATTGTCACTCCTGCTCCCGTCACTCATGGTGTGGAATTCAAGCGATGCGCGTGAAAACGCGGCGTCAGTGTTGGTTCTCTTTGCTTCGGGAAGAATTTGAGTGGTGTGTATGTTAGGGCGGGTGTGGATGTGAGCGGTCTTGGTTGTCGAATTTCGAATGTTTTGAGAGTTTCTGGGAGGAGTTTGTCGTTTGCGTTGCTGATGATATACATTGTAAGGGGTTTCGAGATTTCAAAATTCTTTTCTTACGATTTTTTCCCGTGCGGATCTGATTTTTCCCGTTTCTTTAGGGTTGAGCTTGTGTGATCGAATTTATACGCGACGAGCTTTTGTGAAAGCTGGTTTAGAACCTTTCCTTTGGAATTGATGCGTGGAACAGGGCAGTGAGACCGTAAGCGGATCTGCCGCTATCAGAAGATACTTCCTGTGGGAAGCATCAGGAAGTCGATAAGAGGATGACACTGCCTGAGCATTTGCACATTGTTGCGGGCGTGCCTGTGAATCTTTTTGGCTACACCGAAGGCAGAGCTCCCGTGCGGTTGGGAATTCCGTCTCCTCTCTCCTCATAGACTGTGGGAACCAGATCAGCACCAGGGTTCAGTGTTGAAAATCTCGTGTAAAGAAAACGTCGTCGATTGCCGAGGGAGCTGAATGGACCCACTAATCGAATGTGAGGTGAATTTGTAATCCTTTGAAACCTAAGCCGAAGACACTAAGTAAACTCAGTTGAGCTAGGTCGGTCCAGTTGAGAGATCATTCCGTCAGCATTTGAGGGGGTAGGGGAGTGAGTTCCAACCGTGGTATGTCTCTCCACCAGCAATCGCACCAACATGCCGAAGATGTTCGGCTTCCTGCAGATGTGGACTGGAACATGCTCGACAAGTCAAAGTTTCTCGTGCTTGGAGCTGCCCTCTTCTCCGGCGTTTCGGCCACGCAATATCCAGCGGTGGTGCTGAAGACGCGTCAGCAGGTCATGGCGATGAACCAATCGTGCACATCGCTGGGTTTGAGCCTCCTAAGAACGCACGGATTACCGGGGCTGTACAAGGGTTTTACGACTTCCCTCATGGGCACCATCCCCGCGCGGGCAATCTACATGTCTACGTTGGAGTTCACCAAGTGCAACGTGAGCACGCTCGCACGTAGCGTGGGTGGGATGTCGGAGCCTGGAGCAGCGGCCGTGGCCAATGCTGCAGCTGGATTGACAGCGTCCTTCGCTGCACAGTTTGTATGGACTCCCATTGACGTTATCTCCCAGAGACTGATGGTGCAGGGCGGCAGGGGTGGTCTATCGACGAATTACAGGGGCGGCATTGACGCATTCCGGACGATTTTGAAGCTGGACGGTGTACAAGGGCTGTACCGAGGGTTCAGCCTGTCCGTGTTGACATGTGCTCCATCCAATGCGCTCTGGTGGGCTTCGTATTGCGTCATTCAGAGGTCTCTGTGGACGACACTCTGCAACCAACGAAATGACGGAGTCCTGGACGATTTTGAAGAGCCGAGCTCGGCTATGCTCGTCGGTGTACAGGGTTTGAGCGCATCCCTGGCGAGTGGCGTCTCGGCCGTCGTGACTACCCCTTTGGATACGCTGAAAACGCGACTGCAGGTTCTTAAGGACGAGAGCACTGGGAAGCGTCCCACTCTGAGACACACACTGAAAACGCTCGTCGCCGAAGGTGGATGGATGGCTTTCTACCGCGGCATCGGGCCTCGCTGGGCTAGCATGTCCATGTCGGCCACCACCATGATCATCACCTATGAGTTCCTCAAGCGCATGTCCACCAAGCCTGAAGTCCCGTGAAGTGGCAGCATCGATCATCTCTGTTCCATTTATTATTCTCTATCAGGTATTGGAACTTTCTACGTTTGGATTTCAGTCTGTCGTCAATGTCTGGTGTATATTTCATTTGTGAATTCATGTTTGACAAATATAGGCATTCAACATTTGTCGAACTTCTATGAAAGTCTGAATAGCGTCATGATCCCTTAACTTCATTTGGCGATGAACATTCAATTCTGATAGTGGTTGGTTCTGAACCTTATAGACTGCTCTGGAGTGGAGTTCTGATACTGTGATGCGTGTCGTTTTAAATCCGGTCTTCTAAGACAAGCACCGATGGTGATGAAGGATTGGCTGAGCGACAGTCGTTGAGTCGAATGGAATGTCAACTCTTCGACGAGCCGAGGGGTACGTTTTTCAGTGATGGTCGCAATGGTGCAAGCTAGGGTTTACTTTCAGGACGGTCACCCTCTCTCTTTGTTTATTCATTTAGTCGCAAGGCAGCGTAATTGCGTCTCTAGCTGTTAGGATGAGGATGTAGATGTGGATGTAGCGATGAGATCGAGAGTGCACGCTTAGAGATCGAGCGAGAGTGTTACTTTGCTTCCAAATCCTCGACTCCAACCAGGTCTCACTTTTGTACAGTAGTCAGAATGATGTAGATTGAACGACAACAATCAAGGGACAGGTTCAGCAGTTAGGGTTGGTTATTTCTGTTGACGAAGGCTCTTATTTTTATCCACACCAGTCCTTCGCTTAGTTGAGGTGGTTTGCTGCTGCCGCTGCTACTGCTATTGCTGTACATTTTCGAATGCAATCATGTATAATAAAAAGTTTCCATGGCTTAATTCGACAGCGAGGGATATGAACGAGTGGCATGCATCCAAAATCACTCCTACGCAACTGCAACTGTTCAATATGCAATGTGAGTTTTGTGACTGGTCTGGAACACGATTTTTCGACATCTTCGAACCTTGGCTATCACCAGCGTGGTGCAAAAGCGTCTTCAGATTTGTTTCTGCAATTTTTCTGATGAGTATCAAATTGCGATGAACTCTCCAAGAACAACTCGGGCATCTGCACTGTTACCTCCGTGTTCAACAGAGCTACCGCGGACTTCAAGTGACCTCTTGTATACCGCCACTGAAAAGTTCCTAGCAACCAGATAATGAAGTTTTGAATGACCGGACCCACTTAACTGTCACACCGTTTCGCGGCAAATCCTCTCTTGCAGGAGGCGGTAAGTATCTCTTCAACTTGTGGATTTCTTGATTCCTTTCTCACCCCGAATACCTAGTTTCGCCAAGAACGTGCCAGTGACCCTATGTGGAAATACTCCCGGTCGACGTGGCGCTAACCGATAGGGCCACTGAATCCTGTGTCTGAGAGAAACCAGAAAGTTGAAAGTGCAGGGAGGGACGCTCATGATGAAATGTTCTCTTCTTTGACCACCCAATCATTGGCGACGATCTCTGGTGTCTAATTTATTTACACTGGTTTAGTAGAGCTGCAGCTGAGAATCATCTTCCGAGCGCTACTAACACTAAAGGTCTGTGGATTTAAAGCTCCTGTGCCTCGTTTGCGTAGTCATTGGACAGTCAGTGCTGGGAGTATTCTAGGTCTCGTGGAATCTCAGTCGGTGTGGAGTGGTTGCATCACGTATGATTGAATGTAAGGATTCAAGGTTACTCGCTGATGTCAGCGTGCATTGCAGAGTGCAGATAATATAATGACGAATATAGGTTGTTGGTCACTGTTCACTTAATGTGGTGGAACTACTCGCTAGTTTTCTGATAAGCTGTGTGTGCGTAGTGTGGGATTCTCGCATAGAGAATTGCGGCATTTTGAAGACCTCCAGTATATCCTCTCCCTTCTCGTGTGAGGGGAAGAGATAGATGGCGCAAGCAATGCGAGCTTTGCAAGTGACTGCCTTAAATGGCACATTGTCACACAATGTTGATTCTACGTCGAAGAGAGCCTCTAGTCCAGGCGACCAGCATTTGCATTGAGAGCTTCCACGAAGAATGGTTCTGTTGCCGTTGTGGTGCCTGCTCCTATCTTCGTGTTGGCTGACGCCCTTACCAGTTACGATGTTACTGAAGCTTACTTGAAGGTGATAGCCGAATCTACAGCTCTATTTTCTTAATCCTCAATTTCCTAGCAGGTTGGGAGTTGAAAATGATGCGCTTTTTTCCTTCTTTCCTTTTTTAATCAATTCTTGAGTCCATGAGATAGTTGTCAAAGTTCATATATGGGACATATGTGTCACCTTCGGCAGTTAAGGGTTAGACTTTGCTTGGATTGGTTATGTTTCTAGTCTACCCTACTCATACAATATTCTCTTTAATGATGATGGTTTCATAAAAAATGCTTGTGAACAACGTAGATTTCCGGCTACAAATCTGGTACGAGTACCCAGTTTGGAGAAGCTTCCGTAGTGAGAGAGGAGTGCGGCACGTTCCTTGTTTATTTGATTGATATTTGATTTCTGTCATGCAGAGTGCTGACAAAGGACATGCATATTTGATCTGCTGCAGGTGCAGTTTGCCGCCCACCGAGTCTCCCATGCAGCAAGCGAAACAATTAACGCAGCGCAGGAAGCTGAACAAGTTGTGCACACTGAAGCCTGCTGTGATTTTGTCACGCCGTATGTTCAACAATTTGCAGACTACGTTTACAAAGCTGTGTTTCCCATTGCAGTTGAGCTTCAGAAACAGGCTGAGCAGCGGCTACGATACCAAACCTGCAGTGGAGGTCGTTAAGGTAATTCAATCTGCCGAAGATGCCTCTCCTCTGATATTCCAGCACAAGAATTTGTAATCTTAGATATACTGCTTCCTATACAACTGCGTCGCATTGACTCCGGCTTCGTAGCTGCCTGGGTCCAGTCGCATGCCAACCGAGGAGGAGCCCGTGCCCATTGTCGAAGCTACCGACATAACTCCGCCGGTTGTTCATGAGACTGAGATTGTTCATGAGACTCAGCAGTATCCTCGAGTCGAGGATATTGCTGGAGTTCCTGCATCTTCGTCCGTAGGACCCTCAAGTCCTGCGAAATTGGTGGAGGAAGTTGTCATTCCAGCAGCAGATGCAGCTCCATGCACAACTTCCAGAGAAGCGGGCGAAGAAGATCCTCGAGTCGAGGATCGGGATTTGGGAGGAGGAGCTTCTCGATTACGGGGAGACCGAGGAGGATGTTCACGACAACATTCCGGAGGAGGGAGAAGTTCGGACGGAAGGGACGGCAGGTGGTGGTGACGATGGGGATACATCGGAGGTACACTTGGCTGATCCATATTCGTTTCTTTGAGTGCCTGCGATGTATTGTAATTGATACTTTCCTTGGCTGCCATCAAGGCTGCCCTGTTGATGTGGATTCTCTGTACTGAAGCAAGTTTCATTGGTAGGAAATCACGTTCATGATTGTTAGGCGTTGAAGCAGACCTCTGGGGCCTGCCTTCGGTGTAGAATAGTGTAGCATAGAGTGTTCGTGTAAATCTGTGCTGCATTTAGTTTAGGACAAACATTTTTGCATGTAGCGTGTAATCTTTGTAAATGAAATGTAAGGGACACAATCCCATTCTCCCAGACTTCTAATTTCAATCTTTGTCCATGTTTTGTTTGCTCAACCTATAATTCTTAAAGGCTTGCACCGTCCGATGGCAATGAAACCGCTTCCTGACGGGAACATCCAGTCCATTACTGGAATTCTGTGCTCGTTCCCGTTGTCTAGCTCACCTGATTCTGCATTCAAACAGGTAACTCCATTTTTTTGTTGTATTGCTTTCATTAGGTAGAATCAAAGGAGCCTTCCCCCCGGTCAAGTGGCTCAACATTGTCTTCGATCTGAACGGCATCCTCTGTCAGTGTTTGCCAAGGGCATACGCAAATAACTACAAGCCGTATCGGATGGAAGACAATGTCTTGTGCCACCTCATCCCTACTATCGTCGGGCCGAAGACCGTGTTCACGCGACAGAACGTGCGGGAGTTCCTGCACGCGGTGTCGGAGATCGCGGACAGGATAGTCATATGGTCCTCCATGGTCCAGCCCATTGCGGAGTTGGTCGTGGAGCATTTATTCAAGGGAATAAAAGCCCCGTATGACGTCCTGGGTCAGGAGAAATGCAAGATGATAGAGTTATCAAAAAATAAGTTCCAGATGTGCAATAATAAGCCGGTATTCTTGAAAGTCCTGTCTGAGCGCATGTTCCACCACCAAGGCGTGCGCACGACTTTCAACATGAACAACACCCTGCTCATAGACGACTCTCCCGAAAAGAGAGTCTGCAATGAGCTGTGGAATGCTGTGTTCTTCAATACCTGGACTCACGTGCAAACGGCAGACAATTTTCTGATGACAAAACTCCTTCCTTGGTTGGTAGAATTAGAGTCCGTGCCTGACCCGGGACGTCTGCGTGAGTTCGTTGGAGCCAACAGGATTGGCTTACCTCCCCTCACGTAGAACGACTACCAAACGCAGTACCTGGTGGAGGGGATGAGGAAGGTTGCCAGGAATCTGGGATATCGTTTTATACTTCCGGGCCTCAACTCGGTGAGACGCGATCCCTACTCTTCTGTAGAGTAGTTTGTTTAGAGTTCCTTTGGGCGGCCTCGTAGGCTTGGTTTGGAAAGGAACTCTCGTTCAGGATATTTGTAATTCTGTACATACATTCATTTGTACATAATTTTAAAAGTTAGTATTTTGGCAAACATGTTGCGCATATGTATCCAGCGTTCATATTCACTGTCCATATTCATATTCTGTCCATATGTGTATGCGTTTCTTTTGCCTGTCACCGTTTCCTCCGCGGTATAATGTGGACAGAACCTATGTCATCTGCGCTTGCTTTACCTCAAAATTATTTCCCCCCAAGCGATGGCTCTTACGAAAAGCCTTTTTTTGGAAACTTATCACTTACCGAGTTAAAATTAACAAAGTCGGGAGCGCGACATTGCGTAACACTTAACACATAAACACGTAACACTTACTAGTCTTAATTTTAAGGGAGCGAAAATCTCCATAACACATATAGAGTTTTAACACTTATCGAGGTAACACTTATTGAGGTCGGACTGTATAGTCTCCATTTTTCTGGACACCATCAGAGAGGAATGCAAAAGAGTAGGGATGAAATTTAAAATTCATTTAAGAATGTGTCAAGGTTTGACACTTGTGTTCCGAGAGTACAGTCGATTTGAGCAACAGATGGGATTTTGAGATGTGATTCTTGGGCTCAGAATCATGCAGGTTTGGATATGGAAACAAACAACAGTCGAGGTGCTGAGACTGTGAACTGTGACACCCGACCCTACTGAAATGCATTCAAGTACAGGGGTGAAAAGGAACTCTGTTTCAAGAGAGCCAAGAGGATGAGTCCTATCAGTGTGGGAGAGGAAGACTCCAAGACACAACCAGTACCTCAAAGGGCACCTAACATGGACCAAACAACGATGGAGTAACTGACGAAATTGACATTCATAGGACGGATAGCGTAAACAAAACTTCCGTTTGTGTTCCATGACTATATTGTACAAAGCGTGTAGCAGTGAACAGGATGTCAATTCAAATCCAGGCATCTCGCATTAGTCCAGGCTCCAGAATGTTTGAACTGGGATGGTCAAGCTCAGTTAGTTGCTTCTCCGCAGATTTATAGAAGTGTCCGTATTCCGCAGGCGACGGAGGTGAGCTCAGCTCTGTTGAGATTCTTACACAACTGGCCAAGTGGTCGCAGCTACACAGCGTTCACGAACAAGTTAGCACCTAATGCTTCAATTGGTTGCATTGGGAATTGGGGATTATAAGACTTGTGAGACCGTTTAAAACGTGTGCCGGATGTGAGTGCCGGATTGGAGGTTAGTGGCGAATCAAGGCCCAGATGCACTGTAGTGTACAGTTGACGGCGGAATTTGAAGAATGGCGCAATTGGGTGCGGCTACCGCTCATCGAGGGTACTGGCGCAGAGACTGGAGACCTGCCTTGGATGGATCTTCAACCACGTTTCAGTTCACGCGAGGGAGTTTGAGAGAATTTGCACTGCAATCGCTACTTCACTCGCAAGGTACACTTCAAATCTCTTCTCTTGCCCCTTTTTTTTTCACTCATAGCTTTGACAAGTATTATCGCTTTTCCTTTGGGTGGGATCGTCTTGTGGCATGCCATGGAGCACTTTCTAGTTTCTACAGAACAGTTCAGAATTGGGGTGATTTGAGATTTGGGTTTTGGGTTTTGGGTTTCAGGGGAAGGGAAATGGCTGCCTTAGGTGTTCGCGCATTGTTGTCCCCGCGTTATCCAGCGACTTGCTTCTCTAGATGTTTGTGCTCGTCTTCTATGCTTGGGGGGCGTCAGACTGATCTGAGTGCCTTTCGAGGGTCGCCCGCATTGGCAACGCATTTTAGTTTCAATGTATGTCGAGGTTGGGGTCCCTTCATGCCAGTCGATTCTTTAGGGTTTGACGATAGTAGAGATTTTTTAGGTCTTCTATTCTTCCATTATCGCTTCCGAAACATGTCCTAGTAAAGAGGGACTATGTTATAGTATGATGGTGGAGATTTCAGCTCTTCAATTAATCGATCTGTGACCTCATTCTGTTGTGATATGTATCTTGCAGGGAGGCAGAAGACGGCTGAGTGTTACAGCAGCAAGCATGTCGACTGGGGCGGAGTCTGCCGCGAACAACCCGGGCTACTGTGAATCTCCAGATGCCGCTACAAAAAGATACCATGTGCAGCAAACTGTAAGGCATTAAGTACTGCCATGTAGGAGTTTCTTGTTTTGTAAGATTTTCACACCTAATTGTGGCACTTTAAGCGCTGAGTGTAGTTTCTCTCTTCATAACGGTTAGACATATTGAAATACTCTCGTTGACAGATCAAAGAGGATTCCAACTCATTGTAGAATGTATTATTTTGGATATCCTGTGTAGTGATTGTAAGGTTTAAAGTTCTAAGCGTCCTAATGCTGAGAGGTGTGCATTCCCCAAATAGATATGTACTCATTGTGCAAGATTTTGGTGAGCCACAGTACGTAGTGTGTCGCAATAAGGTGAAGGCTGTGCTACTGGTTGCAAAATCACCCCCAAAGATGGTGATAGTGATGGTGATTTGTCAAAATCATTTTCCAATTCTGGCTGGTTTGTGTGATGTGCAGATGTACAGAATTAAGGACCCTAAAGCAAGCCTGGAATTTTACTCAAAGGTTTTGGGAATGACGTAAGATGTTGAACCTCATTCATTTAATCTAAAAACATCAGCATGTTGATTGTATACATAGTGCAGTGAGATCAATTTCTGTGTTAGTGATGAAGAGTTGTTTTGACGAGAATTGTTCGGGTGATGCAGGCTAATCAAAAGACTTGATTTTGAGGAGGCCAAATTCAGCCTATACTTTCTCGGTTATGAGGTGAGTGGCTTATGTTTTTTTTTTCACAAGGAATGTGCGTTGGATGTACACTTGGCCCTCTTTGATATGATGACTTGGGATGTTTATTCACATGGATTTGTCTTATTAACAGTGCTGTGATGTTTGAGGGAATCAAAATCACTCGAGTGTATTTTTTACTCTAACTTTGCCGTCTCTTGCAGAGACTATCTGAAACCCCTAACGTGTTCTGGTTTTTGCAGAGTCCGGAATCCATCCCCAAAGCCCCTGCAGAGAGAACAGCATTTTTATTCAAATGCAAAGCTACCTTAGAGCTCACGCAGTAAGCTTATATTTGTCTTGCTCGTTTTTATTTGCAACTTGATATCCTTTCTCTTAATTTGATTGCTATTTGTACATCATTAGAGGCATTTTATGTTTCTCGTGACTTCCGCTCACAATTTGCAGAGTTGCCCTGCATTTCGTCGACTGGCCATAAGGTTTCTCTTTCCCTTGACGTAAGCTAATGTTGCTTCGTTTTGCGTTTTGGCCCTCAGTAACTGGGGGACGGAATCGGATCCAAACTTCAAGGGCTATCTCAACAGGATCAATGATCCTCGTGGCTATGGTACGTATTCATAAAGTTCAAACTACCCTCAACCTGCTGCTATACACGAGTACCTCCTTGTTTGTACATGGTACCCGCAGGCAAAGCAGGTGGAAAATCGCTTTCTAAAGATTTGTTAATAATATTAAGATTTTGATCTTCCTAACTTTTTCCCTTGCATCGTGCTTAAATCCTTCTGAAATAATTTTTCTCCTTTTCCTCTTTATTCAGAGAAAATCAGCACTTTCAAAAAGATACTAATAAATAGATAATGTTGCAGAGCATCCGAATTTGGCACCTGTTTACACAGTTACACTACTAAAGAAGCTTGCATTTTGGTTTGATATTGCAGGCCTGATTGGAATCACTGTTGATGATGTCTACAAAGCATGCGAACGTTTTGAAAAGCTGGGAGTTGAGTTTGCAAAGCGACCTAATGACGGTAAATTTCACTGTTACCACTTAGTATTGCTTTGTGGGGTAACTTTTGATTAGACAAACTGAAAATACCCAAAATGGAATAACACATATGAAGACTTTGCACCATGAAGTTTTGTAAATTGATGAAGATTAATGCCCCAATATGGATTTAAAGCAAGACTGTATGAATGTGGTGTTCATACTCGGCAGGAAAGATGAAAGGACTTGCATTCATCAAGGACCCAGACGGCTACTGGATCGAGATTTTTGACGCCTTTCACATGTGCGAAATGGTCGACGGCCCATCATCCTAAAATGCCAGACATCAAGCACAGCTCCCACGCAACGCAAGTGGAATCCTAAACTCCTTGACCGTGAATTTTCGAAGTGTAAGAATTAGTCCCTTCTTTGTATTCCCATTCACATAGTGGGTGCTAGTGCTGCTGTCCACTTAGTCCACACCTTTGAGCCACCGTCATACCTACAAGAGCAAGATTCGGAGGCGCTGTCACCTGTTGTTCCAAAAGCTTTTCATTTTGTACGTCAGTGAGAGAAAGTATGTGTGTGCGTCTTTATGTTTTGAAGCTACTGCTCGTGCATTCAAGCCGCACGCAGTTTAGTCCGGGGTTGTAGTACGCTTTAATTTCAGTGATAGTGATACCTCTCGGCAGAAATTGGGTGGGTGGAGACGGTCGTGTCCTGGAAAGTTGGGTGCGTGGAGATGATGGTAAGCAATGGTGATCTCTCACCTGGAGGCTCCCGCAAGTTGTTTGGTTGAAATGCCCCTCGAAGAGTCACATGTTTGATGAGCCTTCAGATTGTACTACTAGGTCAAGTTCAGTTCAGACCAAAGTGCAAATAGAGTTGTTGCCATGTCTTAAATGGTGTGCAATGTGCGAGTCGGTATGTGAACCCCACTGGCCCACTCTCTGTTGTTGGGTATTGAAATGTTTTGTACCTTTCATTTGAGGCTTTAATTTTGACAGGCGATGGCCAATACTTCGTATGAAATCATCTCTGCTTGGAAAGAACCCTAATAACTGAACTTGCTCCTTAATTAGTTCTACTTATTAGTTGGCCTGTCTCCAGTTAACCCTGAAACGTCTCAATCCTTTTTTGAATTTTTGCGCATTTTCGCTTATAGCTTTACACAGATATATCATTTACCAGAATTGAATGAATTTGGTCATTAAGAAAGGTTGTCTTTTCTAGATTCAAGTGTTACATTTTATAAATGAGAAGTTAATTGGATGAAAGAGTGCCTTGAAGCCCTCTGTTCATCGTCTAGAATATGGACGTCGGAGCGCTTCAGGGTTAAGGCAGACTCAACTTGCTCCTTAATTAGTTCTACTTATTGGTTGGTTTGTCTCCACGAAGGGTGAGTCGGTGAATGGGATTCTCGATTCACATGTAGGCAGCCTGGGCTGTAGAATAGAAGCACCGAGAAGGTGAAGCTAAGGGAGCCAACCCGTTTCCCACCCAGCTTAAGCAATTGAGCATATCTGGAGCATGGGTATGTTGAGTGGAAAATTCCCCTTTGTGCAACAATAGATCTAAGAAAGAATCCATATTTTTTCACAATTTAATTTCTCAAGCAAAATTTATCATGAATTTTTCAAGGTGAAGATTTTGTTCATCCCATATTAGTCATATAGGTTGTCCTATCTCTATCCAAGGGTTGGTTGCAATATCAAGAGTCATGTAGCCAATCATAATGTGCTATATGTGGGCTATAATTGATCATTTACTCATCTCTCCCTATTTGGAAAGAGAGCATTCTATATTGCCAAAAGTGTGTTTGTGTTGATTAGGATTAGGTTGCTTCCCATAGGTGTTTACTACATGAGTGCATAGTGTAAAATGTGTCCCTATTTTGGGTAGTGAGTTGGCCTTAGAACTTCAAGGCCATTGCAACCATGCACACCTCCAAGCACTTGTTGTGTATGGAGTTGGAATAGAAAATGTCCTTCTTTGGTGAAAGTTAGTCCCCATTGCTCTAGAGGTTGAAAATTAGAAATTAAATATTTGTTCAAATATGTTGTTTTCGATAGAAGAAAGAGAGAAATAATGGTCAATCTTTAATTACTGTTTTGGTATATGAGAGTCAACTCATGAAGGTTACACTAAGCCTTATGGATTATTTATTAATGCTTTTTGAAAACTTGGGTCCTTTAAGGGATAATCGTAAGTAGGAACAAAATTGAGTTTTTTTTATCTATGAATAGAAAAATAAAATTTTAAAAATGAGGGTAGGATGTCAATATGAACTTATGGAGTTATTTTCACTACAAAATAACAATGGTATAAATGACTTGCCTATAATGGCTATAGAAGTCATTTCATCTCTTCAATGATTGTAAAATAATCATTTTGCAATCATTGTTAAGTTGCAGTCATTGTAGACACTTGTTTTTTAGTAGTGTTTGAGCTGGATCCTAGATTTATTTTCTGCCAATGAAAATTCAATAGCATCTAACATATTCAATGAAGGATTGTGACTCAAGTCTACAATCTTGTAGAGCTTAATCTTTGAAGGACTAAAATATCTAATTTTAGCAACATGTTTTTTGAGTTAGTTTGAGTAGATCAAATTTGAGAATTTTTTTTCCAAATTTGGTTTATTTTTTTACCAACACATGTAATACTCTTAACTAAATAATCATTTAGATATAAAATATAGCCTCATTTGAATTTTATTTTATTTTATAGTATAATCAATTACATTGGTTATTATCAATTTTGAAATTCATTTATTGTGAGGGATTATACCCCCAAAGACCTTTACTAAAATATTATGATGACATTATTCTATGAAGTTGTAACAACTAAAAACAACAAATTGTGAATGGAATTAATTAAAAATTTCTATATCATGACTAGATGCCAAGGCTTAGGGAAATTATCACTAGCCTCCATAACAATATGGTCAATATACTCATGTAATTTAAAAAGTTTAAAAAAAATTTCTTTTAGAAATGTCATGAGTCATCTCCCCAAGGCTACCATTGTTTTGGTCACTAAGGTTACTATTGGCTTTTGTCATTCTATCAAACAATAATTTGCTATTGGTGAATCAAGATCTTAAAAGTATGTAGAAAAAAGGATATGAATACCAAAGAATGTAACAATTCCTTCACTACTAGAAAAATCGTGTCCAGATCAACAAAAATTTAACAGAAAATTGTTGATATGTTTTGTTGATTTGGATTTGTTTGTTCATTTTTTTGTTAATTTGGACATTCATGAGAAAAATTTGAAAACATAAAAAAAGTTTGGACCAATCAAAATCTGCCACGTGGCAGATGCCACATCACCAAAATTTTGCCACCTAGACAGCCCACCACGCGGGCGGCCGCTAGCCACAAGGTTTGAACCTTGGACCTCAAGGTTGAGGTCCAAAGTCCTAAACCACTACAACATGCATAGCAACAAGTGATCTAAAATGAAATTAGAATTAATTTAGCTACTTCTTCCTTTTAGTTTGTCTTTGTTATGTTAAAATCAGCTGACTTTGGTGGCCGTTTACACATAGAAAAACAACTTATTTAAGAAAATTTTCAACTAATAAAAGTTGTCATATACAACAAAATTTCATTTAAAAAAATCCGTTTGAGATTTCAAGTCTCCAATAAAAAGTTATGGATAGAATTCAGAGAAGGTTTCTTAAAATGTCAAATACAATGTCCTCTTTAATCCTTCTCTGATTTTTGTCCATAACTTTTGATTGGAAACTTGAAATCTCAAACGGATTTTTGGAGATGAAAGATAATTTTATTATTCAACTTTTATTAGTTTAAATTTTTCTCAAAAAAGTTGTTTTACTATGCAAAAATGGCCACCAAAGTCTGCTGATGTTCAAAAACACTGAATTTTGAATGATTGACTTGAGAAGAAGCATTTGTTTTTGCATAAAATTTCAAGCATGGTTATTTAGACATTGCACAAATGAAGAAACTTATATGAAACTTTTGAAATTCCTAGTTAACAAATAAGTGTTAAATTTTTTGTTGATTTGGACATTGCACTACCCAAATCAACAAAAAATTTGTCACTATTTTGTTAACTAGTGCCAAATCAACAAAATTTTGTCAAAACGGTCGATACAGTACCCAAATTAACAAAAATTTGTTGATTTTTTGTTGATTTGGACATCATTTTCTAGTAGTGCTTCAAGTCAAGGAGTTTGACAAGATTTTTGGTGAAGCTAGCATTTTTTTTCTATATTTGTTTAGCCATAGTAGAGGCTTTATGAAAGTCATTCAACCTTCCTCATGTGTGTTGGACACACCTAAACAAACACATGTGGTAGCGCTTTTAATAGAATACAACTCCATGTTCTACTCAACCACTCTCATTCAATCAAAATTTCTATTAAAAATGATGAAAAAACATAATAAAATGGCATGTCATCTGAATATTTTGTTCTTTGATGGAAATTTGTCTTTTACATGATTTGTCTTGCTCAAAATTTCTACATAAATGCCTTTCATTTTTTGTTTAAAAGATGCAAATTCCAACCCTATTTACCTATGTCTTTGTTTCGAATCATTTTCTACATCCCAAAAGGATTTTTTCTTCTTGTAGGAAGAATGCTCAAAACATCCTTTTCAATAAACATTGGACCTCCTTACATCCATAAGCATGGATGAAATACACCAAATACTTTTATAATGAGCTTGTACCCCATCACCTACCTTAAAACAATAGTTGATTAGATTGAAGAGTAGGTACACAATTTTTTTAGAAGGTGCATGTTTGTTTGCTAGATTTGCAACACTGACTAATATTAGGAGGGATGACAATAGAGGGGCCAATCTCATTAGAAGGGATTTGAAGGCAAATGAAACTTGTTCCAAGCTTGTTCCTGAAACCGTTTCCGAAATTGTTCGTTGTTCTTAGCTAGCAATTATTAAAAAATAAAATAAAATAATAAAAAATATAAAAATTACAGAACCTAAAATGCAAAGAAAATTATATTTTCTTTTGTTTAAAAAAAATCAATGACATGGCACTCTCTCAACTACATTGGATATATGTGTTCCCACGGTAGTTTTTGTGTTCTTCTAGTCTAGGAACTCGTAGTCTTCCAAAGGCCTCAAATCTCCCCTAGTATTGACGGATTGAGCAAATTGTAGCTCAAAATAAAAACAATGGGTAGGTATAGGGTGTGGAAAGAAGATGCTTTTAGAGCATCCTTGATCATGCATTGATAATTGGACATTGCAATGGAACATGCCATGCAAGTTCACATCCCTTTTTTGTGTTGTTTCACTTACTGATGCAAGTGCCTCAACTTGACAATAGTAGTGGGAATTGTAAACTTTTAAAGTTGGCAATAATGTGGGAGGTACTAATATGGAAGTGTAGGGTGAAGAGTGATGAAGCTAGATTTAAAGAAGATTGATCAAAAGCTAACACATGTACTCTGTGCATGTAGATTTTGAACAATTTATAGTAGCTCATGCACCAATCTTGAATGAAATGTGTAGATTTTGAATGACATGTGCAAATGTAAGATCTTGAATGAAACTTCAAAGTGCAAGTTTTAGCCTAGTTGCTTGAACTAGTGCAACACATGTCATATTCACTAAAACCTTTTGCATTGATATACATAAATGATTTATTATAATAGATTATAGCTAGAAAATATAAAGTACAAGTTTAAAGGCGTTTTTAATGCAAACACTTGCTAGTACAATGTCAATATCTTCCTCCACTTGTAGTCTAAATTGATGAGTGTTGAGTTGGCCATGAAATATACTAAGTTTTTTTTGTTTTTTTTTACTTTTGAAATTGTGTTGTCACCATTATTGCTCTTGACCAAGGAATGTAGAGGAATTTGGAAGGTACAACAAACAACTAATATTTATTGTGTGAGAACCAAGAAGTGCCAGATAATGTGGCAAGTGCCATTAGTATTAGACTATTAGAGCAAGTTTTTGTTGTTTCTTTTAGATCCATATAGAACTTGCCATTGGTGTACTTCTAAATGTATAGCCAAATGTCAAGTGTGAGTAGCCAAATATTGCTTTGGTAACCATGATTTGTTAAAAAGTCTGTAAATTCTAATTTTTATCTTGCATTTGAAGTACTTGCCTAATGTCTAAATTTGAGTTTTTTCATATCTTTTCAAAGTTTTTTTGAATGCACTTCCAATGATACAAATTTCAAGTTCATATTATATGCTGTTCAAAAGTTAGAATTATAATTAGAGGGCCAATATACATTAGAAGAAATTTGGACTTTGCATAGGGCCATTTGACTATATGGAAATGTGTAATTATAATAAATAAATAAAAATAAATAAAATTTTTTAAAATAATTTTTTATTTTGGCTTTCACAATATTCTTTGAGCCCTTCAATATTGGAACTAAAAAAATGATTTAAAAAAACCAAACTCCTTTCCCCCTAGACATTAGTTGAAATTAACTGTGTAACAACAAGATGGTTACTGGTTATCAAGAGAATTCAAACAGACAAAAGAAAATTGGATGAATGATTGGTTGGAGTCACTTACAAGGAAAGTGGAGAAGGAATTTGGGGGAAGAATGATCATCTTCGATCTTTAAAAAAAAGTTATCTCCAAAGATTCTTTCTACTATTTTTTTTGAATCCTTTCATGTAAAAAAAACAAGGGCCTTCAATGTATTAGAGAATACTCATGCCCTCTTCTCCACTACCCCAACTTCACCAAAAATATAAAAATGAATGAATATATGCAGTTCTATTGTCTCTACAATAGAGTTCTCAAAAAACATTGAAAACATCCATTGACAGCGCCGTTACAGGGCCCTAAGGGCCACCTTCCATGTAAGCCGGGCCGGTAAGAAAGCAAGAAGACGACAAGAAGCTCCTGCCGATTCTCTTGCCGGCCTCGGTGAGCGGAGAAGCAGGAATTCTAGCTTCATCGATATCGGTGAGCGATGGGATTGGTGGAGAGCGATCGAACTTCAAGGGAATTGTTACGTGTGATTTTCTTACTCGACATCTCCCCACCCACCGGGTTCACATAGAAGTGTCATCACTCACTTGTCACTAAGGGTAGTCACGGATCTTCCTTCGCGCCGAACTTTGCCACTGTTTTCCATCCTGGCAGCTTAGGGTTGGCTCTTGCGAGACAGCATGGGACGGAATATTCTTCGACAGTGAAGACTTCGCCGCATTGCTTATTCTACTCCGGAGGTGAATAAGCGGTGTGAAGAACCGTTAGTGAGGGAAGTTGTTACCGGAAGCTGCCGATCGCACCGTCGGAGTTGCCGATCTCGCACCTTTCCGATTCTACACGCTCACCGCACTCGAAAGGGATGTCACAGCTCCTTCATACTAATCGACTCCTGATTGGACCCTGTTTTTCCTCATTCTTCTGCGAAATCTAGGTGTTCAAAGGAGCCGTGACTACCTCTACTGTAGCTCTCCCTTGCAAGTTCTACCGGCCCGGAGGTAGGACTTACGTCTAGTTGCTGTTCCAGACTCCCAATCCAAAGCTACCACGTGCCGAGAGGGTGGGGTGGTGCAGTGATCCAGCGAGAAGCGGCAGCTTTTGCTGGTTTGCGTTGGCTAGCACCGACTGGCGCTAACTTAGTGTGCCTCCCACCAGTGGCGGCCTAGGGGGCTGAGTGGACATGTTTTTCCATAACTGCAGGCCAAGTGGAGAGTGGCCGCTCGCCCGTCCTGGCTCCTGGGGAATCGTTGGCTTTATCTTCAGCATCGGCGTTGGAGGGAATTTGAGGGAAATTGCACTTCAGTCACTACCTTAGTACTTACAACACTCGCGCATTCGCGTGCGCGCATAGCCCAAGGTAATCTTCACATCTCTTCTCTTGCCCGTTTTTTTCGCTCTCAGCTTTGACATATCCCATTGCTTTTTTTTTGGGTGGTGTGCCGTCGAGCACTTTCTACAGTAGAGTTCAGATTTGGGTTGATTTGAGATTTGGGATTTGGGTTTTGGGTTTCAGGGGAAGGGGAGATGGCTGCCGTGTGTGCTCGCGCATTGTTGTCCCCGCGTTTTCCAGCTGCTTACTTCTCTAGATGTTTGGGCTCGTCTTCTAGGCTTGGGGGGCGTCAGACTGATCTGAGTGCCTTTCGAGGGTCGCCCGCATTGGCAAGGCATTTGAATTTCAATGTATGTCGAGGTTGGGCTACCTTCATGCCATTCGATTTTTAGGGTTTGGGAATGGTGGAGATTAAGGTCTTCCAATGGGATATGGGGGTAGCCGTTCTGTTACATAAATTTGTGTTATTATGTTTGGCCACAGGGAGGCAGAGGGCGATTGTGCGTTACAGCAGCAAGCATGTCGACTGGGGCGGAGTCCGCCGCTAACAACCCAGGCTACAGCGACACTTCGGATGCCGCTACCAAAGGCTACTTTGTGCAGCAAACTGTAAGCATCACGTATTGCCCTGTTGGATTTTCTTGTATTGTAAGATCACCTCACCGAATTGCGAAAGTTTAAACGCTGAGCATAGCCTCTCCTATTGTAATGGTTTGATATTCTAATATTTTTGTTGGCAAATTGAAGACGATTCCATTTTTTGAAGGAATGCATGATTTGGCTACCATGTGTAGTAGTTGTGAGGGTTTAACGCTGTTTTGGTGGATGATCTGAAATCGACATTAGTTTTAATCCCTCTAATGTTTGCATTCCCTAATCGAAATTTACTCCTTGTGCGGGATTTTAGAGTGTCTCATTTTTATTTTAATGTGTCGCAATTAGGTGAAAGCTGCTATCTTGGGTTGCGGATTACGGCCTTAGTGATGGTGATGACCGACGAAGGAATTGTCAATCCAATTTTCCAATTCTGGCTGGTTTGTGTGATGTGCAGATGTACAGAATTAAGGACCCTAAAGCAAGCCTGGAATTTTACTCAAAGGTTTTGGGAATGACGTAAGATGTTGAACCTCATTCATTTAATCTAAAAACATCAGCATGTTGATTGTATACATAGTGCAGTGAGATCAATTTCTGTGTTAGTGATGAAGAGTTGTTTTGACGAGAATTGTTCGGGTGATGCAGGCTAATCAAAAGACTTGATTTTGAGGAGGCTAAATTCAGCCTGTACTTTTTGGGTTATGAGGTGAGTGGCTTATGTTGGTTTTTTCGGAAGGAATGTGCTTTGGATGTACACTTGGATCTGTTTGATATGAGTACTGTACTCCCGCCACAGTGGTGATTTGGGATTGCCATGTTGAGTTAATATTTGTGGCATCGGAGAGGTCTGTGGACTTGGAAACCCTAGGGGCTTTGTAACCCCAGCATTCAAAAATTTTCACAGTACCAAATTAGAACTCCAATCAATCATTATGTTCTTTTTTGAGGATTACGAATTGGGTGTGATCTTTGAATTCTCCGTTGGGATATCTTACATTTAATATGTAGCTAAGAATTCGAGGTTATATGATGAGTTATCAATCTGTCATTAAGTTTCGAAAGAAAGTTGACACCTGCAGTACTGAACTTTGAATCAGTCTCAGCATGTGATTTTTTGCGTTTTGGTAGCGCTTCTTTTGGTCTCAGTTTGATGAGAATTTATCGTGGTGATTTTGAGTTTTGAAGCTTTTCCCCAGTTGCAACGGACGAATATTATTAAGATCCTGAAATTCTAACTTTTTGCACCTTTTTTACACTTGTTTCCCTCCGTATGATCGCAGTTAACTGCAACTTGGTGTTGTATGAAGTTGTCAACTTGGGATGTTTGTTCACAAAATTGATCATATTGAAAATATTGTGATGTTGGAAGGCATCACATGAGTGTATTTTTTACTTCAACTCCATCGTCTCTTGCTGATATTATCAGAAATCCCTAACGTGATCTGTTTTTTGCAGAAACCGGAATCCATCCCCAATACCTCTGCAGAGAAAACAGCATTTTTATTCAAGTGCAAAGCTACCTTAGAGCTCACGCAGTAAGCTTCAATATGTTTTGTTCCTCGTGTTATCTGCAACTTGATAATCTTTACTCTAATTCGGTTTCTATCTGTACATCGTTCGTGAGGTTTAATGTTTCTACGTGACTTATGCTTACGGTTTCCACAACTGCCCTGCAATTTGACCGTTTGGGCGTTATTTTCATCCAGGGTTTCTTTTTCCCTCATCATAAAGTGATCTCACATAACGTCGTTTTGCATTGTGGTCCTCAGTAACTGGGGAACAGAATCGGATCCAAACTTCAAGGGCTATCACAACGGGAACAATGATCCACGAGGCTATGGTACGTGTTCATCTATTATATGAAGTACAGATGGTCACGACCCAATGTCACAAAGACGGTCACGTTTTCATCCAAAATGTATTTCATCCAATCCATTTTCTCCTAAGTTCAATCAATGTTACACTGCAACAGGTCTGTGCTAGTAAATGTTTAGTTTCAAAGTATCCTCTAGACCTGAACCTGTTGCTATGAAAATTCTTGCTTAGATATAGTAAACGCGTCTTGCTTCCTATCACGGGCAGACAAGGCGGAAAATAGTTTACAAAATAAATGCTAAGAATTTTTCGAAAATTTTCTTCCCAACATGTTCTTTTCCATGGTGCAAAGAAAAAGTTCTGGCCTCTTCGCTTCTATTTTATAAGACATCGACACTTCAAAAAATTAAGAGAAAGTGAAGAATGTTGGACTGATAACTGAATTTGGCATCCGCCAATTAGGGGTCTTCCAGAAGTAAGTACCGACTCTCCCTTACACCCTTGTTTTTTAGTTGTCGACCCAGCTTTCAGTGCTAATGTAGTAAAGTTGTTGGCATTTTGGTTTTGATATTGTAGGGCACATTGGAATCACGGTTGATGACGTCTACAAAGCATGCGAACGTTTTGAGAAGCTGGGAGTTCAGTTTGCAAAGCGGCCTGATGACGGTAAATTTCACTGTTTCCACGTAGTATTGGTTTGTGGGGTAACCTCTGATTAGACAAACTGAAAAAAAGCCACAAATGGAGACTTCCGTAAAGGATTTATGAAAGTCTGTTACACAATGGTCAAGCTCAATGTCCCGATAGCGATGTAAAGCCAGACTGAATGAGTGTGGTCCTCATACTTGACATTGGCAGGACGGATGAAGGGGCTTGCGTTCATCAAGGACCCTGACGGCTACTGGATCGAGATTTTTGACGTCCGTCGCATGTCCGGGTTGATCAATGGCCCGTCGTCATGAAATGGCAGACTTCAAGCAGGCTCCCCTTGCAATGAAAGTCAGGTCTCTAGAGAGAATCGAGCTATTGACAGGGATTTTTTTAAGTGTGGGATTAATGCCTTTCTCTTCTTTCTATTGACTGAAGTACAAGCCTTGGAATCACCGTCGTACCTAGAGGAGATTCGGAGGCTCTGTCACCTGTTTGTTGTGAAAATTCCACTCTGTACGCCAGCGAGACAGTATGTGTGTGACTCATGTATGCATGCTGCACTGATTTGTCGTTGCTGTTATCAAACATTAACTTGTTTTGTTGGGACGTATTGGCAATAGAGGATTTCAACGTACTTTAGCATGCATTAATTTGACACTGTATGAATACGTTACGAAATTTCCAAGTGATGTTTGTTGGTGTGCCAAAGTCGGCATTAATCTCTCTTTGGCTAACGTTTTCTAAATGTGTTTTGGTGTCATTTTTTGGTCCAAAGTTAAGCTTTGAAGTTGGGGTAATGATGATTATGTGTGCAGATACCTTAATTTAGACAGAAGTACAAAACGGAGCTGTTGCCATGTACACTGTATTAACGATGTGCTGTGTCTGAGTGTCGGTGTTCTGAATCCGATTTTTCGTAGTCGGGTATTCTATTGTTTTTACTTTTCATTTGACAGTTGATGGCTCATACTTTGTGTGAAATCATCTCTGTTTGGATGGAAAATGGAGCAATCTGTCGGCGGCAAGGATTTACCATTCAACAAGGACATGCATACATCCCGCTAATATCGATTGCTGGAATGTAAGCTTCCGTGCCCAGCTTAGGTCTTCCATCGAAGCATTCGGCGCTGCCTGGAGTCCCCGAGATTTGTAGCAGTATCAGCTCCGCCAGTGCGAGCCAGGGTATCCCATTTCGAGAACAAAACGGTGCGTTTTCTGTCAATCTCATACGAAGCTTCAATCGTCATGCGCACCAGGTATGTTGAGACCGTGCAGGGTACGTGGGGAGACTCAATTCAATTCTCGGAAATTGGAGTGCATGGGAAGTGTGGGTCTAACTGGTTTTCGTCACGTCCGTTGCGTCTACGCAAAAACGACCACCCTCACGACCAGCGAGATTTTTCGTTTATCCAGCCAAACAAAAGTACTGGGATAACATCAGAGGCTGAAGGCAAGAGTGTGTCTGTAAGGTCCTGTGCACGCAGATGCAGATGCGGACTAAAAGATGACGCCAACCTGGGATCCCACTCTTGGTGTTTCGCTCTGCAGCAAGGGCTTGCCAATCTGACTTGAAACGAGTTGCATAAACATGGGCTCCAAAATACTCGGATCGGTCATTGAGGTGACGAGGGGAGTGCCGGAGTTAATCTTCCATGGCAAGTCGACTTTCTGGTCAATGGAGCAAAGACAGCGCATGCTCCTGCAAGAGTTCTCACTAGTTGACACCATGAGCCTGCAATTGCAAAGTGGGTATACCTAAACCCCCTTACAATGATTACCTTCACTCCCGTATACTGGAGAGGTCAATAGTCACATTAAGAGGGTAATTGAAAATGAAGAAAAAGCACCATAAATTTCAACGCCTAAAGACTCACACCAAGGTGGCTTGCCACACACGCTTGTTCTAACATTCTGTTGGTGCTTCGAAAAGACAAACCGAAGCATCTGCTGATCTGCACCACATCGCGCATCGTTGGCGGGTCAGTGGAGTATAACAGGACTAGCGTGACTCCTTTCATTTGTCAATCGAAAAGTATAAAGAATTGACCAGTCAAATAATAAAATCTGAGCACAGTTTTAGGGGTCTCTGTCTCTGCCTTAGACATCACTCTACTCATTTACCCTCAATGCTTGTAAAGGCTCTTCCAGAGCCACAGTTTCAAAATTCAGATAAATTAGTGCTCACTGTACATATGTTTTAAAATCACTCTATATCGAAAAGACCCCATACCGTCATGTCCTAGCCCAGAATGACCAGGGTTTTTTTTTTAGGCATTTAAATGCCCAATTTCCTTAAAAGCAAATTGGGCAGCTTGAAGCCTATAGAAAAAATGATGGTAAATGTGACAAAAAATGCCAAACAGAAATAATAACCCTCTGTATCATTGCCAACATGCTTCTAAAACCTCATTTCATCTATCATGCAAAGCCAAAATTGTATACAAAAATTACATATTCAAAATTATATACTTAAAATTGGCCTCCTTGAATTCAAATCCCCTAAATTAAGAAGCCAGTCAACTTAACCCCTAACTGCCCAAGGCACCAAAATCTCATGTTTGCAAAATTTTGAAGTTAAATAAAATCTAACCAATTTGCTATTTTTAGTAGTTTGTATTTTTGGAAAGTTCTTCTAGAAGTCTAGTTTTAGTGTCAAAAATCTGATTTGGAAAATGAATGATAGTGATTTTTCTATACAAGATTTTGTACAAGGGTACCCCTTGCAATCTTGACTTTGTGTAGTGTTGAGAGCTCTTGAAAATGAGCCTCAAATACACTAGATCTTGAAGAAAAAATCACATTCAAAATTCATTTAAAAAAATTGTAGAATAGATTTTGAGGAGCCATAAATTGATTGGAGTTGTGCATGTTAGGCCCTTTCACCTCGTATTTTTTTGGTCACCAACTTCTTAGATTTAACTTGCAAAAAGAGGATAAAAACACTTTACATCACTTTTGCAATTTTAACACCCTCATAGTCAAACATTATAATCTTTCACTCCACAAGTGTTATTATCGTGTTTTCTTTTCCTATGTAATCTCTAACATGTCAAGTTTGAATTTGTACAATTACAATTCAAAAAAGCTAGAATGCTTATTGTCAAATGTGCAAGAATTGTGTTCAAAGTAGAACTTCAAACTTCATTTGAAGATAGAACCTAAACCCTACAACTTATCAATATGTTGGCATTTTGTTCAACTTAGAGCAAATTCTAAGAAGCTAGAAACAGGCCTTGGGCAGTTAGGGATTAATACCTTCTTGAAAGGAAGGCCACATTACCATTTGCCCGAAAACCAAAAAAACAACCTGAGAATGACCATCAGAAGATTCATAACTAGTGCAGAAATAATTCGGGAAAAGAAAGAAAGAAAAGCATAAATTGTGCCGACAAAACTGACCATAACTTGAACCCTTAGAGGAGCCTTGAACAGAAATGTCTCCTTATCTACATCATCTTGAACGATTATGCCTTAAATCACAGACGGATTCAGTGCATACAAAAAAAAAAATAATAATAAATCAATCCAGAAGGGTATGACCCTACTGCACAGAACAATTTTCTTGCGAGGCATGTTTCAGATCTCAATGATGCATTTCGTGCAATCATTAAGTTTTGCAACCGAAGGAACTCACAGAACAAATGACACAGTATAGAACGCCTTAGTCGCAGCAATAAAAATAAGCAAACTTCATGCATGATACATGTTCCTACTTCCATTCATGAAATCTTCCAGAAATACATCCTAGAAGTCCATACTTTTCTACAGACTTCTCTTCTCTACATTCTCAGTACCTCAACTAGCTACCATGGAACCGACACTCTTTTGAGACTATGATTACAACACATCCAGATGCTCCGCATGGAGGACACATGTTCATATACGGCTGAATTTGTACTAGTGCCGCACAGCAACGTTCACCTGGATATTGGATCCAAGAAAAAGGTCCAAGACTAATCAGAATGTACAGAAGACTCGTCAGAAATCGTAATCTTCAACAAATGTCTAATGTCACCTGATTTCATGGAATGCACGCAATCTTTCCTGCCTCCTTCACAGGAGCGAATGTACGTTCCATCACTAGAAAGTGTCGAGAAATCCCTCCGGCATGTCCTCGTAAATATCATCTTCTTCAAAGAAATTGCTCTCATTAACCCATTTAGAGGTTGTTAGGGGTTGAACATTGACTGCATAACCAGGTCCGAAAAAATCAGCGGACGGGTAAACATGCGGAACTACTTAAAATGTTATCACCTTATTCCCGATCTATTAGTGCGGCGCTATGCACAAATTCGCAGTTAGTTTACTAGGGTCGAATGACGGTTAAATCAGAATAACATTATACTTTAGAGCGCTCCACACTAATGGAATATAAACTGACAAAAAAACTCAGCACTTATCTTTAAGAAAGGATATACCTTTGTTCGTCTGTTTCGCCTTCTTTGTACTATGTTGTAGAATATCCTGCCTGAATTCGTTCTCGACATCATCATAGTCTGTTCCCACTTCAGATGAATTACTCTTCCGGGTACTTTTCCAACCCTTCTCTTCGCCTTCTCTCCGACGTTTCGACGATGATCCTGATCCCTCTCCCGGAGAACTTAAGCTGCCATTGTCAAAGCCCAGCTCTCTACCGGCTGATTGATGCTCATTAACAGTTTGAGCGACAACCTCCAATATTCGGGCACCATACTTCTTGCATTTCACCCTGTTCCCAGTCCAGATTCGAATTAAGCTCACAGAAGTTTCAAACTCGACTTATATCCCACAAAGGACTACCTAATATGAAAACGAATAAGTTGTCACTTAATTCAAAATGGTCCAACTACCTCGTCGATTAGGTTTCGATTACCATGAACAAAAAGAATAAGAAAAAAGGTAAGGACATAAAACAAAAGAGACAAAAAAAAGTATTTCCAGGAGCACAGTATTTTCGCTTTATCTTGACGAATCAGAAGCCACAGAGGCTTACTTGCCGATGCCATTTACTTCCAGAAGTTCCTCTGATGTCTTCGGCAACTTTTTGCTGATAGACTGAAGCTCTCCATTACTTCTCACACATGAAAACAGCAAATGATACTCGTACCAGTTAGTACAAAGAAAAGGTCAAAATATACACCTACTACAGAGTGCCAAGTGAATCCGACTTGCGCTGAAATCATGAATTATTCCCGATGATTGCAACTGCATGGTTAGTAACAATGCATACCCCATGATGTGATAAGGCATAAGATCCCCTCCAGCTTCGTTGACAAGTAGAATACGGAGTTTCTGTAGTGCAGAAAACACCTTGCTGGACAGGACCTGGAACAGCCAAAAACGCACGTCACACTTCCGAGTGACAAAGCAATGAAAGTGCAACCCCTGTACGGAAGTCTGGGACGGAATTTGAATAAAAAATCACTGAAGATTGCAGAAAATATGTCGTATAAAAACGAAAGAAAACGAAAACGTGTGATTGTCACTTACAGGGTCGACAGGAGCTTGAGGAACTGAAGCTGTATCATCATGTGCCGGAGTTCTTAATCCGACAGGCAAACTAACTTTCTTAGCTGGAGTTTCGGATCTCTCTGGTCTGTCTGGCTTCTTAGCTGCTCGAAACCTGCAGACGTACAAGAAAATGGGAGTTCAAACTCAGGATAAATCTTTTTTAAAAGATACCATACGAGTAAACATCTCCATGTATGCATAAAAAAGATGTGAGCCCTAGGCAACTGGACAAAAGAGCTTGATAACTAAAACGCACCTAATAGAGATGTTCAGTCGACCTGCAACAACCTCCCTTGCTTGCATCTCGTTTACCTGCATCAACGAGGATAAAATCGGAATCAAGGGGTCAAACTTATTTTCTTACGCATCCACACAAGAGTTAACTTAAAAGACCTAATCGTCTGTCAATATACCTTTTTCAAAATTATGCGTTTGCAATCCACCTACCTTAATAATAGAGGATAAACCACCATATAAATCGTTCTTGTTAACATCTTCTCGAAAAATGTTCCCAGTAAGCAGCCGCTGCATGATACGCTCGACTTCAGTCTTCGTGAACTTCTTACCAGCCCCATGCAGATCAAGCTGGTCATGACCCATCTTCTTGACCTAATAGACCAGAATTTGTTAAATTCTTGATTTGAGCGAGGGGAAAGTTGCCTATTTCTATCAAAGACAGCACAAGTTCTATCCACCTTGGCAACCCGATACACACCTGTTGATTAAGAGAACCCCTGAATACATCTATAATATGCGTCATTGAGTAGCGTTGGCCCATTGCCCCGACAAGCTGCACCTGTGTAAAGAAATAAAATAACTTGTCAATACTAGCAATTCATCAAATAGTAACCATGAAATTCGTTGAATTGAGGTGCAGTGACCTTGAGTTCTTTCTACTGTAGAAACAAGCATCCATCATTTGATGTATCTACACACTCGCAAGGGAGCACACTTGCTGTACGTTTCTATTCACCTCTTGCTTCCGCATTCACAAAGATGCATGTTGTGCAACAAATATGTATCTTATAACAGATCAACATAGAGTTATTTCAGAAATCATCACGGCATCTTTAGTGACATTAAATCATGCACCCATAAAATCTTACCAGCTGCCTGGCTGTCTCACTGACATCCTCTTCAACAGAGCCAGAATTTCCCATTCTGGCACAATTATCACAAGTACCCTTACAACTGGAGACGTCAAATTCCATTTCACCGAAGTGAGCAAGCTGCAATGCTCGTCGACAATCGATATCATTCTGACAATAGCCAATCTACATCACAGCAAAAGTATCCATACCACAAGCTCAATCCTCATTTCATTAAATTAAAAATAAACAGGGGACCTTGTGAGTGCAGAAACAATGAGCTCGGAGTACATAACCCTTACAAAGACAGAGGCCAGTTACACATATATGATGCCAGGAGTCTGAATCTGTCACAAACTGCATGTTTCAGAGAATTTAACGAGGCAGACCAAAACATACCACAAATCGGTAGAAAATCAAGCTTTGATTACCGTTACGACAAAAATCGCTAGTCATAACCAAAGACTGTCTTTATGGAAATTAAAACAAAAAAGAAAATGAAGTGAGTTCTTAGAGGTTGCGATTACCATGCGATTTAGATTGTCAAGGTTGGTATTAAGTTGATTGGAAGTAGAAGTGTTATGGTTACGAAACGAGGACCCCGTGAAGCCTTGCTCTGCCACACCTTGGGTGAGCATGTGCTTCAAACGAATCTGAACAAACCCAACAAGACTAGTAAGGCCGTGGAAATCATTGTCGCATGCTTGCAAAAAGCATCTGTGATGGTGCTCAATAAACCTATCAATCAGAATTTTACAACAAAAACACCTATTGCCTCAAAGATTGCAATGACCGGACAAGATAACACCACGACCCTAACAAGCAGGATTAGTAGCGGAAACTATTGACCATTGGGAAATCAAGGAGACATACAGAGTCTCCGTAGGTGTAATAAAGGATGCAGGATGCTGGTAGGTTATCCCTACCAGCCCGCCCCGATTCCTGGCACAACAGACATCAAATTGAAGAACTTCAGGAAACGACATTGTCATTTCAACATTCTAGGACAATCCATATCTGGCGCTTAACAGGAAACTCGGGTAACGACAACAATTGAAAGCAAGTCAAGTTTCGAAGTTGAAGACAGCCGGTCGAATGCAAAACCTGGTGATAGCCCTCAAGTGATTTTGGAAGCGAGTGGTGGATCACAAATCGCACATCGGGCTTGTTTATACCTGAGTCACACATTTCCCATGCAGAGTTCACAACGATTCCTTGAGATACAGAACTGAAATCATTAACACATGGTTTCTCTACCAGATGTAAGTAATTTTCTCAGACACAACTCTAATGGAGAATTGAGATCTTCGAGTTTCTGAGCAACTTTCCATAAAGATAGAGTGGATACACATACCCATGCCAAAAGCTACTGTCGCGCAGATTAAGTTGACTTCATCCTTACTCCACATACGCTGCACATAATTCCGTTCATCTGGATCCATTTGACCATGATAGAATGCAACTTTGTGACCAAATTCCTGCAGATGGATGGACAAGAACTTGAGCAAAAGACAAGAACTTTTATTTAACCAAAAACCAGAAAACATAGACAAAACCGATACACCACAGCAAGTAACTGCCACTGAAAAGATTTCGCTCAACTTTAAGATAGCAGTCCAGCCGGAACTGGAACTGTACCAGAGGATCAACTTTAAGAGACATGTCATCCACCTAACAATTGAGTTTAGATGTGATTACCCGTAGTTTTTCAGAAACCTTCTCACAATCACTTCGCGACAAGCAATATATGATCCCAGATTCATTTGGGTGTCTCGCCTTAATAAATTTGTCAATTTCTTCCAGGCATTTCTTTGTTTTGGGTAACACCTCGTATCTACAACAAAAGAACGAAATTCGAAAGTGTCACCGAATTTTCACATTGAGAATTTATTCTCTAACCTAAAAATCAAACGACGGTAAAACTGCAAATTCAAAGTCATCCAACTTTCGAACATAAAAAACTATAATCTCACATGAACAAAATTCATTTTACACAGTATTCACCTTAAATTGGGTCGATTGAATGTCTGCCTAAAGATGATACATCGAGTTAGCTTAAGAGCTCGAACAACGTCTTCTTTGACACTCAAGGTAGCAGTAGCTGTTAGAGCCATCAATGGCACATCGGGGAACCTTTCTTTGAAAACGCCTAGGTTCTGTGCAAATAGAACTTCATGAATCAAAATACTTAACAAATCATCGGCTAGTAACAATATTGAACGCACTCAAATATGAAACTAGGTCCGCACAAAACAAAGTTGAGATTTCACAGATGCAAGCTACGCAATAATGTACCTGATAGTCAGGACGAAAATCATGGCCCCACTGGCTTACACAATGAGCTTCATCTACCACAATTCGATCAAGGAGTTTCCGATCATACAAGCTTGTAAGATGCTGTGACAATTTATCGCTCCTGGAAAAATAAACATCCTTAAAAGTAAGGCAGACGTCTCTCTATACATAAAAAGGTGTAAAATCAAGGAAGAGCACAGAACACTTTTAAACTAAGGGTTGCCCCCTAACAAGCAAGAGAATCAAGACAGTTGTTAGAGCAAAAGAGCAACTGCACTACCAACACGCCTGACAGGGCTTGGCTCCAAACTGGTAAAAACAGCATTACAATGTTTAAAACCATACAAGAATCGTTGGCCTATGAAAATAGTTAAGGGTTAATTTGAATGTCATACACCAAGGTTAATATATTTACTTTGCGATCTTCTCTGGTGTTACGTAGAGCAGCTTATAAGTCCCTGCATCAACGTTCCTTAGAATTTCATTCTGCTCTTGCCACTCCATTGAGCCACTCAGATACGCAGCTGGTATGTTTGCCTGAAATAAGAAAATTCAACTTAGTTCAAAAGCGGATGGCAAAAGGCTGACTGACTCCTAGTCATAATATAGAGAACAGCAGAGAAACTCACTATGCACATCAAAAACACGATTGATCAGTCAGTCCATATAGCACCAATAATTACAGAGCACTGAAAACCATGATCAGTGATCGTAGTTCATACCTCTGAAAGGTGCATAATTTGATCCATGATGAGAGAGACCAGTGGAGAAACAACAAGCGTGACACCCGGAGAACAGATCGCAGGTAGCTGCCAGAAATAGAAGTCATGAGAACGGTGAAAGTTCAGTAATGAAAACGACATCAATGCCAGTACTTTCTCCATTGAAAAGAACAATTCTCAGTTATTCAAAGATATATTTCCTTCTCTACCAGGAGATAAATAAGTTCACGGCTCACCTGATATGTGAGACTCTTCCCTCCGCCAGTCGGCATCAGTACAAACACATCTCTACCGCTCATTGAGGCATTGATAATTTCTCTTTGATTTAACCTGAAGGACTTGTTTCCAAAAGTTTTTTTGTTCTTGGCCTGTCAACAATCAAAGAAGTGAAATCAGAACCACATTTCCGGACCCCCATTAACTGCTATTGCTCAAACGACACTATATGTGGATCCATTCTTACAAAAAGTGAAGATTTCAATCAGACCAACTCCTCAATAGGGAAGCAAACACACGTTCACCTTAGATGGAAAGCAACTCTTACCACCAACTCCCGAGACCACGGAAAGTCATCTCTATTATATTGTGTCTCGGCTGAGCCCTCAGTAAAATTAACGACTAAAAATTGTGGACGTCCCCCCTGAAGTTGAAGGCCAACACGAGGGCCTAAACTGTCAAAAGAAGATGGAAAACCTCCTGGCGTTTGATATGAACCAGCGTTGTTGTCCCACGGGGTTGAAGCAAAACTTGGTTGCCTGAAGTCATTCAGACCTTCTCCCCGATTAGGTACCATTGACCCTGGTAATTCAGATGCTGTACGTGCAGATGCTGGATTGAAATAATCTGCAGCTGAGCCAGTCGGAGTGCAGAACCCGTTCTGTAGAACAGGTGGATGACCAGGACCATGAGAATGATAGGGAGTTGCAGAGGGATAGTTAGGTCGATACTGATGCACTTGAGATGCTGGGTTCTTCAGAGTCTCCTCCAGATCTTTAATCTCTTTATTAAGTTCAGTCCTGGTAAAGGGCAACCCCAAGTAAGTCAAGATAACTTTCATAGCACTTGCTTTCTAAAAAACTTAACTTCTTTCTCTGAGCTCAGTTTCAGACTGCTGAAGAATTACGATGCGATCTCGACTTAAAGCATTCACCTTTCTAGTCGAAGCTCCTGAAAGCGCTCTGGACTCAGCTCATCACCATTGTCCAGAAGATCGTTAATTATAAGAATCAATCTGTCCTTCATTTCTTGTAGATGAAAACCTGCTTCCGCACAACAATGGACCTGCACAAAGAGAAAAGATAAGTAAAACATTTCACTCATAGCCACGCTGCCAAGCATCTGCTAATATTAGCTTACAATCGAGGATTCAAAGTACGCTACTTCCTACAACCTGGGCACGCACGGTATTTCGTACAAAACACTCTGGGCTTGCCGACATATGTCAACTCTATGTTTTAGAGTACCCTTCAAAATACACGGAATACGATTTTAAAAAGATAGAGCATACGAAGAATTGTAATATTTCATTTGAACAAAAGATCATCATCTCTTCCATGTAGATCATTGAGAAACGGAGGTGGACTGGAGTTTAATTTTCCTATCACCAGATTGTTTAGAATAGCCCACCTGGACTCCATGGACGCAGGTTTTAACAGAAGAGTCTGTACTTCCTGCATTGCAGGTACCCACAGGAGCTCCACGTACTTTGGATTGAACAGAGGGTGGCGTAACTGTCACAACTCTGTTCGTCACTTGAGTGGTTTGCTGAGAGCAACTCCTCTCGTAGTGTTCAGAGACAATTTGATCAAGATCAATCGCCTGTATATAGATCAAGATCACGAACCACGAGAGTTCAGTACTCACCTTACCGTCGACAGAATAGGACCAGATTGTTACGAAAGTGTTACTTATAATAGGATAATACATGTGAGATTTACAAGCTGACAGGGAGAAGTCTGCAGACGGCATCGCACCTGTAATAAATCGTCATCCTCCTCCTCCAAAGGTAAGCATTTCGCAACATTGCTCATATTCAGCTCGTTGGCCGACAGTGGATCATGAAAGGTATGATCTGGCATGCTAAATGCAGTCATTGGTGCACCATCTCTTTGCTGACTTCCCCTATGATGTAATATGTTGCTATTGAGAGGTGTATGCCTGGTCCCAATATTTACAAACCAAGATCAATCTTTATATTCTTGCAGAAGCACTGGAATCATCCCTCAACTCTAGCGGACAAGTGATCCACACATTCATTACATGATCAAACCTGTTTAGAAAGCAACAACTTAATTTGAACACCAAAGCTATGTATAACATTTAGGCATAACAGATGGCTGACGAACCTGGGTGGTAGCCCAGGCGCATGGCTAGCAGAAAAATCCGTGGAACTTGCATTCGCATTTGAGAACGAGCTTCCTCGCACGAAGTGTTTGTCTATGGAATGTCCTGTTACTTCTGGAGCACGCCCAGGATTTTGAGGGCCAGTAGCTTGAGCGAACTGGTTCCTTGATAAGATATCTGGTCGTCCTCCATGAAGGCCAGGCGTAGTCTGACATGAGCTGGGCTGGTTGTCCATTTTCCAGCCGGCATCCTTTGAGGGATTGTTGCCATTAAAGTCAGCATTATCCTTGGTATGATCACCATTGTACTGTTTTGGCTGAAATGATAAACCTTTCACGAACTTTTGAGCACTGGTTGTGTCAATGGGACCAGTAACACCGGGGCGTAGGCGGTTTTTAGGAACTACTGGTGGTGACGATAAGCTCTTCCAAGCCTGTCATCAACGACGATAGATGCGTGGCTTTAGTCAGAGATAGAAGGTACGCAATTACAAAGAGCATGTTCGGTAGACAACGAAGAGCATATATTTACGTTGATACGATCCTTGAACAATTACATTATTGCATTACTCTCTTTCATCAAATATAGCAATGATTTCGCAGGAGAATTCGTACCTGGTAAGCAGTCTGTTTCACTTGCTGATCAAGAAGTTGAGATACAAACTTGGACAACCTGTCACCGTTTACGCGTAAACAGGTGTTAATTCGATTGAATTACAATTCTTAATGAAACTTGAGAAAGAAATGATAAACGGAACAAGAAGAATCGTCTCCTTGAAGCATGTTTTCGTATGAAAGGCCAACCTCTCTGTAGTCCCACGCCCTCCTGCAGCATTAGGATTTTGTCCTGGAATAGAATACAGGAACCCCAACTTTAAGGTCTTTTCCAGTTTCAATGGATCGTGAAAGCTCTGGCGAAACTCTGAAAAATTATTTTGAGGAAAATTGCTGTCATTCTGTGAGTCCTTTTTATTCCTGCATACACAAAGAACCACCATCAATACGTACAACAACTGCCAGCGTCGTGTACTGTTCTGAGATGAACGGACAAGAACAACTAGAGAACAAAGTTGACCGATCAAGTGGGTTATAAACTTGTATCAACAGCATGGTCCACTGCCCAAACTTAATAGCATGGTCCACCTAATTAAGATTGACTTTACACAAGGTTCACGTACCTGGTGAGCAGAGCACAATCTGGAGTTCACAGTACGCTCATTCTAAAGATTATTCGGATAATTTTGCGGTAAGAAAAGTATCACACGGTATCAAGACTGCTCTCCTGGGGTATCTCTCACAGGATATCTATTCCTCGCAGAAAATTCTACACAGTAGTAGACTTCTGGTGGCAGTAGTCCTAATAAGTGCTTGATTTGCAAACTTAGTCACTTCGGTTCAGCTAAAATATAATACTAACAAAAAAGAGCTAGATGCTATCATAATATTAGACGGAAAACACAGCTACAGACACAGGAGGTCCCTAAAAATACTTCATGTATGCAAAGTGTAAAGCCTACTTTGTCCACATTTTCTCCGCAAGGTTTCAGAAAATTCGCCAATAATTCAGAGGGCCTCGAGACGGACATACGAGATCGTCAAGCATCCAAATTTCACATATTGAGTTGATCTCGTGATAAATATTCGTTTCAAGCGCGCCATTTTGGACCTAAACTAGATCGATAGGGAGGGGAACAATTGTAAGCTAGAACGCGCCCTGGGAGCGTGATAACAAATCCATGACATCTTCGGTTCAATTCCACTCAACATTATGTTTCGCACAATCAAATATACTTGTCCGACATAAGTTCAAGATCATCACCGTTCTAAAGAGCACCAAACAGACTGACAATAATACAGGTGACGTTGAAACATTTGAGAATTGAGCAAAAAGCTCACGATTCAAATAAAGAACAAGTAGAGGTCCAGTCAGTCCACCAAGAATAAAATTAAATCACATCACTCATACCGCAACCAACCGAATTCGAATTTGATAATGTTGTTAATTGACCACCAGCAAAGAGTGAGGAAGTGACATGCATACTAGGGTAAGATGGAGAACCTCTGCATCGTCAGCGCTCTGAATATCTCGCATTGGTCTTCGTACACATACTCTACTAATTAGTTGCGCTCGCTCCCGACATCAGAACTCTGTTCGGAGCTGCACGCGGTGCAACATTGGCCTTCCAAATAAAATCACCAACCGCTTCCTAATTCGATTCTCTTACAGCAGCAAAGAGGATCGAGTACAAGCTTAGGTCCAGAAGCATACTAGCTAGGTCCACCTCTGCATTGTCAGCGCTCTAAATATTTCTCAACTCAAACGCTGCACTGCCTCCCGAAATCCAAAATCCGCTCGGAGCTCAAACACTGCCCGTCAAGATGAAACCACCGCCATTCACCACATCATTGAAATGAGGCTCTCATTACAACTCCTCGTAAACAGTACACGGCAGCGAGATACATCTAATCCCACTCGTAAAAAGCGTCCACCATTTCTGAATATACCCTAAGCACTTCCAAATAGACTCCATTCTACTCGGCAAGGGCCTGCGGAAAGAGAAATCAGCTCCGGAACCTAATCTCTTCCCACTGAAAAGAGAGTCGAACGGCCGGAAGATACGAGAACAACATTACCGACATGGAAGGAGGAAAATTGATAGGAATGGCAACTGCGAGAGCGGTGCGAGAGACGAAACCCGGCGATTCAGCGGCTGGTCGCAGGCGTGAGGACGTGAGGGCTGAACGGAATCGGGAGCTCGAGGAAGTTAGTCGTTGCGGCCTTGCGGTGCGGAACTGCCGAAGGATCGGAAGGCGGGGTACCTGAGCGCGGGGGCTTCGTTCAAAAGCCTTAGCTTTGGCGGGAGAGGACGTGGACGAGGGAACGCACCCCATTGGCTGTCTGCTGTGTGCCGGTTCCCTCAGACTTCACAGGTCCAGACTCCAGAGCCATGACCAGAGTGACTGCAGGTCCGTAGATTCCGAAATGAGATCACGCAGCATCTAACATATAAGTTAGAGGAATGAATAGGTTGACCAAGCCATTTCCACCAACTTCCTATTTCCGCCATCCTATTTTGGTCCATCTCCAGTTCTCCACCGTAGAATTCATTCAATATCATTTATTTTTTTATAATTCCAGTTCACTAATTTCAGCAAGGGTAATGTGTCAATCTTTGATTGGTGTATACTCAAGTGCTAAGGTAGAGGTACCCATTCATCACCAGGGACCCATACCCAACTTGTAAAGTGCAACTACTTCTAATCAAGGTTAAAACATATTTTCCACCAAAGTTTGTGTTTTTTCCTTCATTTCAAAAAGTTGGACCCAATAAGATCATGATACATGTCATAAAGTAATGAGCAAGAAAGTAGCAAGTAATAAATGGGAAAGTTCTTAGTCTATGATTGGAATTGGAAGAGTTTAAACATTGGCTATTAGTTCAAACAACTTTTGAGCTTCTAAAAAACAAAGTAATCTCAATTTTCGGAATAAAGTTCTATAAAATTTGCAATCCCTATGTTTCCTATCTTCTTGTATGGCAAAAAAATTCACTTGTCTCATACTACTCACAATCTACATGTAAATCACTTAAGTGATTGACTATGGATACCTCTATTTTAACAAATATACGGAATGGTAGTTACAAGTTGTTTTGGAGATGTTTATGACCTTTTTACAGTGGCAATTTTGTAATTTAGGGCAAACCACTTTAGGAATTCATAGAAACTTCAATTTTAATCAAAAAAAAATTATAATTCCACTTGCATTTGATTTGTAAAACATGTGCACACCTTTAAAAAATATTTGACCTTTTTAGAGTTGGCTCCAAGATATCCAAATTGCAAATTAGGGTGATAATATGCTTGTCTACTTTATTATATATAGGTGGAGGGAATTCTAAAAAAAGTTTAAATATTTAAAGAATGACAAGGTGGATGAAATCTAATAAGGAATGCTTGGATTTTTTTCAAAATTCTTGACAACTAGGAAATTGCCTTATATTTAAGGCCCAATAATGTTCATAACTTTTGACTACATAGTTAAAAAACAATTGTATGATGTGCAATTTTTTCACTGACCACATAATTTGTGCATATTAGAAAAAATTATTTTTTCTCAAACAAAAATTTGAAATTGGTTTCTTAGATTTATATATATATAAAACTTTGAATCATTCTATTTTCATTCATTGAATGAAAGTTATAAAGAACTTTAGATTGCGGGCAGGTATGGATTTCCTACTCCAAAATAAACATTAGAATCCTTTATTTAGCTCAATTTCCAATATTTTTGCAAAAAATAAAATTGTAGGATTTGGATTGTTTATTTTAGGATTACAACCATTGCAATTGGAATTTTTCAATTCTACAACTAAATTATCAACAATTTAGTACTTTGAATCATCCTCTACTATTTTCTCCTTACTATTTTTTTTCAATATAGTATACAATTTCAAATTTAGTAAAAAATTTCAAGCATGTAGCCAATTTGCCTTGAAAAGAAATTCAAAGAAGAACCAACAATATGGATATTTTTTCCACTATAAGAAATCTATGTATTTTTATATGTTTTCAAAAAACATACAATGTTTTTTGAGACATCACACGTTTTGTGAAAAACATCTATAAAAGTGAAATTTTTTTGTGATGTCACAAAAAACATGTGTGGCTGAATTGGAATACAAGTAGATGTTACGATAGACAATCATGTTTTTAATGATATTTGAAAAAACAAATTCATGTTTTTTGTGACATCCAAAAAATATAGATTGCCACGTTAGCAAAGAGTTCATTCTAGTTTTTAAAAAATTGGTAAAAAAATTTATGTTCTATAATAAAAAATTGACCATAAATAAAAAATTTAGAGAAAGGGTAGCCAAGTAGCATGTTTTGTAAAAAAAAAGGAAATAGATGTATAATATGGATGAAAACAAGTGGCCTTTATACTAGTCCAGTGGTAGGAAGAGAGACAATCCATATGGGATATGCAAGAACAACATTGAGATGTTTAAGATTAAGGACCGTGGTACGTGAATGCAGCTTTCGAGCAGCAAGTAGTGTGAATCTAGGTGTCCGTTGTGAAATGTGGTGGTGTCTCTGTTACGGTTCAAGACTTTGCTATTAAATGTCCCATTTTTTGCACATGACTGAATTCTTTGATTTGGAGGGTGGGCAATGCATTTTGTGGTCCTAAACTTAATATGAAAAAAACTTAAAAATAGTGATGTTGAATTCAGATCTAACTATATAGATTGAATTCGGGTGACTATTTGGGGCTTTGGGATGAATTTTGTGGCAATCTGAGGGTTTTTTCTTACATATTTTAGCATATCTTTGCACTTGTATATGTAGATTGTGAATGCATACGTACGAGCTATGTTTTGATATCATATTTCTTTCTATGGAGTTCTTTTAGGGTTTTATCGGACCACGTGTCTCTTCTTTTACTGTCATGCAAACACCGTACTCACAATGAATTTGTCGGAAACGCCAGCATAGAGTTCCCAACGTAGTTCAGCTAAAGCATGTTCAATTGGAGGACATTCTGTAAAAGATGGGCAATGACAGTCCTTACTAGAGGCATCCCTAACCTTTACCTTGGACATTCAAAAAGCTTCATTTATATTAAGTAATAATAAACTTAACAAAAGCTCAAAACACAAACACCAAAGTTGCAAGAAAAAAATACACTTGTTAACATTGAAGAATGGAAGTATATACAAAGGGGGAGAGATGATCAATAGTACTCTCTTCCTATTGGCTAAGAAATACTTTGTTGATTAATACGTCACTCCTTATGGTGAGCGTTCATACTACAGTTTCAACTGGTTCTCAACACTCCTCCTTGCTCAACATAAGGATAAAATTAAAAAATAAAAATAAAAATAATGCGGGTTGGTCGATGAACAATATAACATCAATTGAATTCAAAACACAGTCGCCAAGTCATGGACTTGGTCGGCTGGTTTCAAATGTCGATGGTCAACCGATCGGTCCGCGGTTTGATCATCGTCGGTCGCGTTGACTGGTTCGGGAACTTGCGGCTTGGCAAGCTAGTGAAGTAGGAATAATAGACAATCCGCTATCCCCCCCCCAAGTTGTAATGTAATAAAATACAAGCCCCCAAGATGGTAACAAGCTCTAACATTGAACTCTAAATTGTGGTTTTTACTACGACCCTATCTTTTTCTACTTGAAAATTTCCGTAATCTTAAAAGGTTACGGTTGTTGCCTCATTAAAACCTTAAATCGGAAAACCTTAATTTTAAGGACAAAATCATAGATGAAGGAAAAAGAGTATAATGCCTTTATCAATCCATTCTCATAGTAAAATCCAGTGGGAAAAATCTATAGAAGAAAATTAAAATGATCAATAAAATTTATATGAAATTATTGAATTTCTTATTCTAAACTACTAAGTCGCCGCATTCCAATGTCATGGACAAGCCAACGATGGGTAGTTGATGGAAGAACCTTGATAAAAAGATTAGTAAGATTATCAACTGATGCAATTTTTTAATTTCAAGCTCTTTGTTTGTAATCAAATCATTGGTAAAGGTAAAATACTTTGGATCAATATGTTTTGTGCGATCACCTTTAATGAAACCTGCTTGCATTCGAGTAACACAAGCACTATTATCTTCATATAAAACAATTAGAGAGCTATCATAAAATAATCCACAGTTTGTTCAAATGAACTTATCAATTAATCTCAACCAAATACATTCGCGAGATGCTTCATGTAAAGCAATAATTTCTACACGGTCAGATGATGTTGCAGTGATATTTTGCTTTACTGATTTCCAGAATATTGCAGCTCTATATCACAAGAAAACATAGCCTATTTGAAATTTAGATGTTACAAGATCAAATTTATATCATACATCTGCATAAGTGCATATCCAACTAATGTTGGATCAAGTGATCGAGTATAGTAGAGTCCTAAATCTTCATTTCCTTTTAAATAATGGAAAAGATGTTTGATGCCATTCCAATGTCAAAGTATGGGACGAGTACTATGCCTTGCAAGAACACTAACTACAAAAGAAATATCAAGTTTTGTAGACATAGCCAAATATAAAAGTGCTTCGATCGCAGCAAAGTATGAATAATTTTCACTCAATGTTTCTTCCTCCTCTTCACAAGAACAATAAGGATTTTCACCTTTAGAACTGCCACCTACCATAGGTGTTGACAAAGGATGTGCATCAAGCATGTTGAAACTTTTTAAGATTCGATTGATGTAAGTTGTTTGAAAAAAAAAGTACTACCATCTTTCAAATGATGAATTTGTAAACCAATACAAAAGAAAATATTGTCAAGTAACTTCATTTCAAACTCTTGAATAAGTAATTGAGTAGCGGCTGGTAATGCAGATTTAGAACCCATAAGGTTTAAATCATCAACATAAACAACAATGATGACAAAACCATTTCTTTCTCATTTGATAAAGATACATGGAAGTAATGCATTATTAATAAAATGATTTTCAATCAAAAATTGCCGTAATCGTTGATACCACATGCATTCAGATTGTTTAAAGCTATATAATATACGTTGTAATTTAATGCCACGATGTTTGCCTATAATAATGGCACTTGGAGTTGCAGATTCAAGGCTAGGCGAGACTTTCATGTATATATCAGTATGAAATGAGCTACATAAATAAGCAGTAACTACATCCATAAGTATCATTTCAAGGATGGCATGTACTGCCATTTCAAGGAGATATCAGAAAGTAATAGTATCCATAATTAGTGAATACATGATATCATAAACAATGCCAAACTTTTGTGTCTATTCTTGAGCAACAAGACGAACTTTGTAGCAAATAATCTCACCTTTGTCATTTCGTTTGCGTACAAAAACTAGTTTGTATCCAAGAGGTCGAGAATTGAGATTATTCACAGTAGGACCAAAAATTTGTCGCTTCTTCAAAGAAGCATACTCCTCTTTAATAGCAGCTTCCCATTTGAGCCAATCAGGGCGACGCATTGCATCTTCAATAGTACGTAGTTTAGGATCATCTTTTTCTCAAGAAAGATTTTCTACAATCATTGAAATAAATGTGTCATCTATGTCAATACTTGTCTATCTCATACATTACCAGTATTAAAATACATCACAAATAATTCTGTGTTCAAATTAGACATTACTTCTTTAAAAGTAGTTGGATGAATAAAATTAGAAGTGGTTGCTATAGGTAGAGAAGGATTAGCATCATCAATAATAGTCTTGTGTTTTCATGGTTGTTTATCAAGTTCACGAGTCCGTTTGCCAATAGATTGAGGAGTAGCAATGGTTGTAGTTTTTGGTACAAAAACTCGAGCAGGAAGATTTTGAGCCTCATTCAACGGAGTTTTAGTGATCCTTGGAGCATCATTAAAACCATCAGATGTTCAATCTACAATCTTTTACAAATGTAAAATTTTGGTAACTTCGTTTTTTGTCAGAGATATTCGTGAATCAGAATTAGATATAAACATTTGAGGTGCTCGAAAAGCAAGACTAGTAGAAGTTTCTTGAATAGAATCTACTTCTTTTAATGATGAAAATACATCTTTTTTAAATCGATAGTTGGCAAAACGAGCACGGAGCAATGTGCTAGTAGAAGGGTTGATATAACGAATAATGCTTGGAGAGTTAAATCCAACATAGATACCTTCTTGGCGATAAGCGCCAATAGTATGACGTTGAGGTTCTACAATTGAAACCCATACACGTCATTCAAATACTCGTAAATGAGAAACATTTGGAATGTGTCTTGAAAGAAACTCTTGTAAAGAAGAAATCTCCACAGATGAAGGACGAAGTCGAATAAAAGTTGCAGCATATAGAACTGCATGTCCCCACATGTATACATGCAAATTGGCATGTAAAAGTAGAGGTCTTGTAATAAAATGGATTCGTTTGATAAAAGACTCTGTCAATCCATTTTGAGCATGTTCATATGGAACTAAATATATCAAATCAATCCTAGTGGCAATACAATAATCTTCGAAAGATTTGAATCGAAATTCTTGGGTATTATCCATTCAAAGCGTTTTGATAGGATACTTGGGGAAATGTGCCTTGAACAAGATCAACATTGAAAGTAAATTGGCAAAAACCAAATTTCAAGTTGAAAGTAGAAAAATATGAGATTGTTTGCCTAAGACATCAACCAAAACTAAAAAATATCAAAATGGTCAAAACATAGGTACTATAGGACCACAAATATCACTATGTAGCCTTGAGAGCATTAGTGGTAATTCACCAGGCAACTTCCATAGAGAATGACAATCAATTTGTCTTATACACATGCTTGGCATAGTGTCATGGAATTTACATCAGCTGGTTGTAAATTATAACCAAGAATACACGGAAGAATTTTATGAAATAAAGTGGAGCTTGGATGATCCAGTCTTCCATGCTACAATGAAATTTTATTATTATTAAAAGATAAAACAAAAGTAGATATATTTGGTGGTTGGATTGGAATCCGATACAAGCCACTTACCACAACGAAGGCTGTTTCATTATTCTGTACAAAAACCAGAGCCTCTCGCCTATTTAGAATTTTAGTCAAGAGATGAAAATCATTGGTGCAGATATCTTGATAGCTGATTAGGCTTCGAGGCGCAGAGGAAGAAAACATAGCACACATGCTTGTTATAGTGGTGTCCTCAGGCATAATCACTTTTGTAGGTCCCTCCTGGAAACAAAAGACATTCAATCCAACCATAGTTGTTAAATTTCTGATTTTCCAAGTTGAAAGATTATCAATATCAAAAAATTGTTTATTTTGTAAAATAGTATGTGTAGTTGCAGAGTCAAGGAGCGCATCACAAGATTCACTAGAAGAGGTATCTTCAATAACGTGTGTTTCGAAGTCTTTAGCTCCAAATGAGTCAATAGATACATCTATGGTATGGGTTTCACGACCCTAAGCTTGAAGTTTCTTATTTTCTTTATACATCTTCACAAAATAGTTTGATGTACGACAGACATTTATCAAATGGCCAACTCTACTACATTTGTTGCAAGTATGCGTCTTTGAATGATGCTTACCATGGTTTTGAGTAGAAGAATTTGTATTCTTCTTATGCACACGACTATGACTATCAGACTATTTATAGCAATATTTCTTAAATTTGTGTGTATTTTAGATTTGACATGAGAAACCTTGACAGCATCAGACTCAGGAACTATAGTCCCAATGGGACGGGCCTCTGCATTGCGTAAAAGGATTTCATTTTGCTTTTCAGCAAGAAATAATAGAGTCATGAGATCTGAGTAATTCTCAAATTTCATGTTTCTATACTGTTGGGCAAGTACAACAAAAATTGGTGAAAATATTGAGAGAATTTTCTCAATCATTTCTTGCTCGGTAATGGATTGACTACACAATTGTAATTGTGATATGATGCGATACAACTCATTGTTAAAAGCAACGAGTGTTGAAAAATCCAACATTTGTAAATGAGTTCAATCGTGGAGAACTCGAGGAAGGAACATCGTTTTCTGATGGTCAAAACGAGACTTGAACTTCTGCCAAAGCTCATCTGGTTTTTCTATCTCTAAACATTGATGCCGTAAAGAAGGAACAATTTGGCAACGGAGCGAAAGTAATGCTTTCCAAAAAATGGCTGCAGAAATAATGGTTGCAGAAGCAACGATATTCTTAACAGTGATTGTGACAACAGGAGCAGTGGCACTTACAGTGAGGGTAGTGTCAAAAACAATAGTGTCTAATAATTTCTCCACAAATATATGTACTTTGACAATCCACATTCATAATAAATAATTGCTTCCATCCGCTGCAAGTTGTGAAAAAAAGAGAGGTTGGAATCATGGTGGCTTAACAAGAGTAGCAGCCACTAGAATAGTTGTAGAAGTAGCAACAGAAGAAGTTGAAGTAGTCATGATGATAGAGTTGAAAAATAATTAAGGGAAATTTAGGGTTTGGAATAGAAGATGAAGGTTAAGATAAAGATGAAGTGGAAAAATAAAGATTAAGATTAAGATTAAATGTAGATAAATATTAGATAAAAATAAAGATAAATTTTTTTATTTTTTTATTTTATTATTATTATTTTATTATTATTATTATTTATTATTATTATTTAAAAATTAATTGAAAATTGAAAATAAAGTGAAAAATAAATAAATTGAAGTGAAAATAAATAAAATTCAGAAAATAAATAAATAAATAGTAAAAGGATAAAAGATAAAAAGATAAAAGGTAAAAGGTAAATAAAATAAAATAAAATATAGATGAAGATTATATTTATATTTTAAATAAATTTAAATTATAAAAATGAAAGGTTAATAGAAATAAAATGAAAATAATAATAAAAATAAAAATAGCTTGTATTTAGAAGCAAGGGTTTGAAGAGTTTTGAAGAGGGAGATGGAAGTGAAGCTTGCTAGTAATTGAAAAACAAAGTGGTGAAGAGAAATGGTGCAAGAAATAGAAAAGGAGAGAAAATCAAAATAAAACCCAAAACTATTAAGATGTGAAGAAGCAAGAAATTGTGTTTAGGAAGGACTGAGTGGGGATTGAGAAGCAGAGGAAGGGTTCTGGAGGGAAGGCTAGTAGGGGGATTGAAATGGCCAGCACGCTAGATGGGAGGGTAGGGCAAGGCGGGGGTGGTTGGAAGGAAAAGGCTGCGATGGCCGGGGGAGTTGGGAGATTGGTATGATCCAGTTGTCCAAGGCAAGGGGGAGCCAAAGAGGTCGAAGTAAGATTGAGAGAAAATAAAAAATAAAAAACAAACGAGTTAGGCTGAGACGAAGACTAGTACGGTGTGATAGCACAGAGAGTGCACAGAGTGTAGAAATAGAAAGAAGGGGGGGAAAGCAAAACCTTCTCCTCAAAATTAAATCTAAACCGAATGTTCGAAGAATTCTAAAACTAAAATGAAGTACAGAGAGAGCATGTTGATAATGTGTTAAGTAATAATAAACTAAACAAAAGCTCAAAACACAAACACCAAAGCTGCAAGAGAAAAATACACTTGTTAACATTGAAGAATGGAAGTATATATAAAGGGAGAGAGACGATAAATAGTACTCTTTCCCTATTGGCTAAGAAATACTTTGTTGACTAATACATCACGCCTTATGGGAAGCATTCATACTACGGTTTCAACCGGTTCTCAACAATTTACAAATTAGTTCAAAGTCTATGAAGTACTTATAAGTGGTGCCAAACTACAAAGCTCATATACCGAGCTCAATTACAACCTATACATTTCAATGCTAGGTCATCACTCAAAACTGAAGCTCTTGAACTCAGCCTTCAATCAACTGACTGACTGAATCACCTGAAATTGAACCTTCAATGAAAACCAACTTATCCTAAAAAACTAAACCTTCAAACTTCTGAATTGACTAATGCCTTTGGCATCTTCAGAAACGGGAAGCTGCGACCATTCTCACGATAGATAGGACTAGAATTTGATTTAGGTTTCCAAAGATTCCTACGAAGAGCAACTGAAGGCTCAATTGCAATAGGTCGCATACACACAAAAAACAAGCACAAAGTAGAAGAGAGACCAAAGTAAAAAAATATGCTCAAATCTATAGTCACTAGGATGAATATTAGTAGGTAGATTTTACATGATCATTGGCTCTCCTCAAAGAAAAAGTGATGAAAATCCACTCTACCACCCAATCTTCACCATCATTGTAATGACTTGTAACCTCCCCAACCTCCCACTATCACCTATTCAATTGTAGCATTAAATCTCAAAGAGTACCAAATTCGCTCTCATCCCTACTGAAATGAACACTATGCATGGCCAGTTTCTCTCACATCAAATTAGCTTCAAGAAGTCGTAAACTGAAGAATGATTACTGAGGGGAAAACATCTCCATGTCCAAAATGACATCAACATGTTCAATTGTCAAGTTTCCATTTTTTTAAATCCCATATCTTTTGTCTCACCCAGGGTTGACAAAGGACGTAAGTATATTTTTTTCCTCCTTCATTCTCATTAACTTTAAATGAAGTAATTTTTTCATTTTGCCATCAAAAATTCTCAAGAAGGTGAGTGGTAAGTTCTTAAATCATTTTTAATTTAATAATTTTATTTGTTTGTTTTGTTTTATTTTTTAATTTAATATTATTTTTTTTCTGACTTGGTCTTATAGATATAGTATGTACTAACTAATGTTTAATTTGACATCTCAAAAAAATGTTCAAATTGACATCTTAAAAAACACCATTAAAATTTTCAAGTGATCCAAAAGTGTGCTAACAAAGCATGCCACATCACCATAATTTAAGAGTTCCACATCAACATAATTTACAGGTCCAAGTCACAAAAAACATGGATGAGGCAATGGATGAAAAAAAATCATATGTGGCACTACTTGCCAAAAATATGCTTACATGGACTTTTTGTGCTTGCCAAATGGAAAAATATTGTGAAAAATATGGGGCCCTAGAATGTCCCCATTTTAAAGGATGTCCAAAAAAATTGGCCATATTTTTGTTTTTTTCCTCATGTTTTTAGCTTGTCCATATTAACGGATTTTAGGTGACATCATGTTTGACATAAATTTGCATTTTTTTGGACGTCCCACAATTCATTGTTTTCTTATAGTGTTCATACAAATGTGATATAGTCAAATGTAGTTGCCTTGTGTTTTGCAAGGCTTAAAAAAATATTTTGTTAATTCAAATACTAATATCTTACAATACACATGGTGAAAAGTTCTAAATTTTTTTCTACATCCTTTTGAATGAGCATACTACAAGATCCTATAGTTATATGTTTCCAAAAAGGATTTTTTTCAAAAAATTGGTACTTATACTAGAAATGGCAGTTTTAGAGCATTTTGAAGAAAACATGGTCAAAGAACTTAAAGGGTTAACCTTGTAATATTTTTGTACAAACTAAGGTCCACTTTATACTAGTCTTGATTCCAAATTAATGTTAAGTGGTGAGGCCAAATTCTCGGGCCCAATTTGCAATCATTTGTTCTTAAAAAAAATTTGTATGATAAATTTTAAGAAAAATATTAAACACTCATTTTTTATTTTCTCTTCCTATTTTCTCTATTTCTTGCACTTTTTCAAAACCATGTTAAAATACAACTCAACTTCATTTATTTTTGGTTTTATATTTTTAGTTGTTTGTTGCTTTAAATAATACACATTGGATTCTTTTTTATTGTCGCAAAGAATTTGCAAATAAAAAACAATGCTTTAGTCCTTCATATGCAACCAAATAGAACTTGGAAAATGACAAATGCAACATGTAAAATTTCAAAGCAATTCTTTGAGTAATTAGTTAGTACCTTCATCTACATCCACCCAAGTTCTAATGACTCCATCATTGCACCCAAAATTGTGCAACATATGTAAAAAACAAAAATAAAAAACTATCCAACATTTGAACATGCACTTGTAATAAATCCTTCTACATAAGTATATGATGGATGATGTAAAATCCTTCTTTGTAAGACTATGTGCAAATGTTCATCTTTAAAATTTTGTAAGAAAATGAACTTTAAATGAACTATCAATAATCATTTGTAACCATCAATATTCAATAATAGACAAAGTATTGCCTAGAAAGGAAGTAGACATAAATCATAGTAAGCTCTTATTTTGTACATTGTAACTTAATCCATTTTCTAATCCAAGAAAGAAAAATAGGTATAAATGTGACTCTGTAATGTAGGCCATTCACTTTTTATTTTTATTTTTAATGTCCTTCCCACCTACAATACATGTTGGAAGAACCCATGATTCCAAAATTCTTGGTGAATGGAAGAAAAACAAGCAAACTTCATGAATGTTTAGATAGAAATTAAAGAATTTGAATTTTTTTCAATTCCTTATTAATTTCCCAAATGTGTGAGGCTTTTGGAAATTACTTCGATGCATAATGAGATGCAACTTTTGAAAGAACATTTGTAAAACATGTATGTGGTCAAGTTTGAAAAAATAAAATTGCATATTATTCAATTAAATTTACACATTTTGACAGTAGAAATTTGTTGAAAATATATCTTTGATACTTTAGATTTGAAGTTTGTTATGATTAGCTAGGTTTATAATGTTTCAAAAGTAATGAAATTGTTTACATGAATATAATCATATTTTTGTAGAGACTTCTTGAAATTTAAAAAATCATTATTACAAAATATAGTAATAGATAATAATGTTATATTTTAATTAAATGTTATTAACTTGTGGAGTCCACTTCTATTTTTTCATTGGAGATGTGCAACTAAATGACAGATTATTAAAATTACCTTGATCCTTAATTTCAGACATGACTTAGAAACCTCTGGGATCACTCATTGTCATATAAGGTATACACTATGTAATCAACAACCAATCAAGTGAATTCAAGTCCATTTGACCAAGTAGTAGTTTTGAATACCTAAATGTAGATTGTCCATTGAACAAACAATTGAAAATCCATGTAAATTCCTCTTAAGCTAATTTTGGTCAAATGTTCACAAAATTTTGATACAAGATGGGAACATGTACTCTTAGTACAAATATAATTTCTTAAATCGGATGCCCAAATCAAAAGTTAAGCTATCCTCAATTTTTTTGGCAACCTAAGCAAATTGGGGCATCTTTTGGGCATCTTTTGCAAAAATTCTCATCAACTATTGAAATTTGACATTTATATAACTAATAAAATGAAGTGTACAATCATCAAACAAAAATTTATTCACAAATCACATTCAAACAGGAATCAAACTTCATTAGCTATATTGAGGTGGCTTTAATAAAAAAAACATTTTCTTCTAATCATTAAGCCCTATTATCTTGCAATATGTGAAGTCAAAGTTCGTAAAAAAATTCCACATATTCCAAATACTTGTTTTTAATTCTTTTCCATTTGTATTTTAAATTAAAAAAATCTTCATTGCACAAGAAATCATCAAAAAATGATTAGTATATTGCCAATGTACTTAACCTCCTTGCATTGCATCTTGCTTTGGAGTAAGCTAGATTCTATATTTGCTTTTGAAAATTTTCATAAATGAACCGAACATCATACAACTATAAATTATCAAAATCTTCATGTTTGTATAGGGGAAAAATGTTACTCTAAGAGGGCTCAAAGTCTATTGACCTTAGTTTACAAGAATGACAAAAAATCCTCACTTCCAATTTTATAATCTTTCAGTTTATGTAGTCAAATGGATTGAACTTTTTCCTATACATTGCCTTAGCTATGTAGAACTCTTTTGTACAATTTGAATTCTCTTCCAAAATTAATTTTTTGTTTAAAACAATGCATAAAAATTTGACAATTTTGGTCCAATGGAGCTTTTTCAATACTATAATTGTGATTGCTGAATTCAATTGACAAAAATGTCACATTTTATTTCCCACAAAAATATGACTACTAGAGAAATAATAGAAAGAGTCCTTTTGGATAACATTATTGATATTATAGATTATTGGATGACATCATATTGGATTGAGGATTACAAAATTTTCTATCAAAATTTTAGAATTTTTTCTTTGAAATTTTGAAGGTAAACTCCAAGTCCTTTTCCACTCACCATTTACAAACTAACAACAAATAGAACGTGTTAAAATACAAAATTTGAGTAGTAATTGTATGACAGCATCAAATATCAATAAAAGAATTAAACTTTGTACTGTACATGCCATTGTCTAAGTTTGCATATAGTAGGACCATCAACTCTTGAATAAACACCATTATATGCATCAAAATTATGGTTACCATTCAAAGTTTGATCTTCTAAGTTTATATAAGCACTTTAATGCCTAAGCGTTGTCCATTGTAATTTCTAAGCAATGAATCTTTTCCAAGCACTTATTAGATGTGTAATCGCTAAATAAACCAATCAAACAAAATGAAATAAAATATTTTTTGCCAAAAGGCCGAATTAGCTAAGGCCAATTTGATTTTTAAATTCTACTTTTCATATTTCTAATCTTTTCCCTTTCAAATTTGATTAACTAATTTTCATCCAAACTAACTCCTAAATTCCATCCATCCATATTTTACTTGTCTTTTGGAAAACTTTATGAAACTTTTTTATAAGATAGAAAAATTCATTAACTTTGTGAGAATATATTTTTTAATTAAATTGGTGTGTGCAAGCAAAAGTTATACCACAAAATGTCTAAAATTTAATTTGGTCAGCAGTACAAAAATATACAAAAAAACAAAATAAACTTCTTAAATTTTTTTTCCACAGAATTTTAAATTTTTTTCTATATTTAGAGGTGTGATTCATTTAATTTGGATTGGTAATGACAAAGTTAAGGAAAATTTGTCTTGTGTTTTGGGCAATCTAAATATCTTTTTGAAAAAATAACTTATGAAATTTTTTAGTGCAATTTTTATAACTTTTCCAAAAAATTGTTGAATAAGGTTAAATTTGCTTCCTAAAACATTCTCAACATTGGAATTATTGTGTTTCAATTTTTTCCTAAAGCTATCAATGGTTAAAAAAAATTTGATCTTAAACCTACTTCTACTTTAAAAAAATTTAAAGAATGAAAATCAAGTGTGTTGTGTAAATTTATTTTCTTAGAATTTCAACTCAATTTTTAAAGATAAATTTTTTAATTCAAATTCTATATTCTAAATTCATTTTCCTTAAATGGCAGTCAAAGTCATTCAAAATTGGAGACCAAAGTTCAAAAAGAAATTCTAACTTTTAATGGTCATATCTTCTAATCTATATAGTCACACTTCATGAAATTTTTACTTCATGATTTCAAAAAAGTGAAGTAAAAGTTCCTATGATTATATACTAAATTTTTTTATTTTTTTATTTTTTTTAGATGAGTACAAAAAAAACAATGTTTTTGAGTGTTTTTGACAAAAAAAATGGCCTTGGTTCTTAAGTGGTTAAGAGTTTGAATTTAACTTGTATTTTGGATAAAGTTTAAAGTTGCTAATTAAGAATATTAGAGGAAAAAAAAGGATTTAGTGACTGTAGTTGTCAACATTTTTCATCCTTTTTTATATTTGTCTTTTGTTTCAAGAAGAGTTAGTAAATCTTCTCTTTCAAGTATTTCCCAAGACAATTTGTAATGTTTCACCCCACTTTCTTGGTTATTTTTTGGTGATCAATTGTTTTTTATCATTTGTGCAATGAGTGCCTTCATTTTAACCCCAAAGTGACAAAGAGGACAGAAAGTGTCCTCACACAGTTTTAAGTCCAGTTTGAAGTGCTATAACTTTTGCATCTAAGGTCCAAATTCAATCAAACTTATTGGAAAAGTTGCGTTTTTTTCTTTAGTTTGTGTGGTAAAATTTTCAAATTAATCCAATACATATTGAGTTTTTGGAAGCCAATCAAAGTTCACAACTTCAATTTGAGTTCACCAAATTGCATTTTAGGGCTGTAACTTTGGGGCCTTGTATCTCCTTCATCCATTGCTCATTTTCAATAAATTTTATTGGGTTTGTTTTCCTTGAAGTATAGTTATTGTGGTAAAGTTTTCATGTCAATCCAAGTTGTTTTGAATGTTTGGGAGCTTTTCAAAGTTTAAAATACTAACATTATTGGAGTACAATGAACTTCAGCAAGAGCTTGTTTCTTCTTCATACATGGCCCATTTTCAATAATTCTTTTTGAAAAAATTGCGCATACTAGTCTAGTTTATGTAATTAAAATTTCATATTAATCCAAGAATTAATGAGTGATTGAGAAGCATTCTAGTAGAAGGAGGTTCAACTTTAGATGTGTTTTTTGCAATTTTTCTTGTTGATTTTTGACATTTCAAAGCCATTTTGTAGATACAATGAATCAATTGAATGAAGCTTTTTCACCAATGTCTTTGTATACTAGTTTTGAATCATTTTGTAGTATAAAATTTCTTCATTTGACTAGGTTTAGAAATCAAATTTCACCTCCAAATGTATTTTGGAAAATTTTAGCATCCATTTTCAACACTAAAATATTATGATCTTGCAATCTATGTGGCCAAATGACTTCAAATTTTGTACATGTCATCTACAATATGTACACTATAAGATTGTACGGTTGAGATTTGTATAACTTGAGGACATTTAGGTACGTAAAGCTTCAAAAGCAATGATGTTTTTGAACTCCAGAAATTGAATGTCACTTTGGGGTTAATATAAGCAGAAATTTACCAATTGTTTGTGATCATAGCATTTCACTGCATGATATTATTTAAGTGTATCCAGTGATTGGACTTGTATTAGTTAGTGGTGTGTTTTGTACAATTTGTCTATTTTTTTTTGGGAGTTATAATTCAGTGAATGGATTCTATTTGGAGATTTGGTGTGTAAATGACAATTTGTGTTAGGCTGGATTTGTGTGCTTGTAATTTGTTTGTATGAATTGATGGGTGAGAATTGCATACAATAAGAACTAAGAAGTACTAATGAATTGTTAAATTTAGAACTTTTTTGTTTTTGAATCTTGATTTTTTATGAATGGTTGGTTTATGGATTTTCTTTGTTGCAAACAACTGGAATGATTATGTATTAAGGGTAGTCATGATTATGTATTAAGAGAAGTAATATGATTCGCAAAACTAGTAGTTTCATTTGGCAAATATACGAATTGTTTTGTTGAAATAGTCTAAGTTTTATATTGAAATAATTTTATTATGGGTCTCCCTATTAATGAAATTTAGAATTAACAATTAAAACAAATTGTCTACATGACTTAGAAATATAATAGATGTGCTTAATCATCATAGTAGAGCAAATTGTATCTTGATGGGTTTATGGATAATCAATTGTTATGTATGCGTTTGACTAATTGTTGTAGGTTGGTGGATGGTGTGCCATACAAGCTTTACAAGTAATTATGTTGTTTTGCAAGGATGCTATTTTGTGAGCCTACGAGCGTGAGCCTATGAGTATGTGAGCTTGTAAGCCTAGAATTTTTGATGAAATTTTTAGTGATTTTTAGGGCATGGACCTATTACTATGCTTTAAGAATTTTGGATTTTTATATCTAGTAACCCCCTCATGGGATTTGAAATTTGGGACTTTCAAAACTCTTTTTTTCAAAAGAAAAATTTTCAATTTTTTTCAATTTTTTTTCAATCCTTTTTTTATTTTTCAAATTTTTTTTGCAACTCCATCACCCTCCAAAATCCCTCTTGATATTGAAAAGGGTTTGGAAGTAGAGGGCTTTGGAGCTCTCAAAACCTTTTTTTTCTTCTTTTTTCAACTTTTTTCTTTTTTTTCCGACTATGTTACTAGTTCAATTTTTTGCGACTTTTCACCCTTGAAAACCTTCTCTGGATACCAAGAGATCAATTTTAGGGTCAAAAAGTCGGAAAAAAAACAAAAAAACTTTTTTTTCCACAACTCCATCACCCTAGAAAACCTCTTGTTGGATTCTGGATTTTGAACCTCAAAAAAAAATTCAAAAATTCAAATTTTTTTTGAAAGGTATTGAGAGGCCCTTTGGAGATAGTAGGGTTTGAAATTTTAAAATACATTAACCACATTTCCACAGTCATAGGTCCACGGTCATGAAGCTGAAATTTTACTATAAATAGATTTTTAAAAATGACTTGACTTTTTTTTTCTCTTGGCTTGAAAAATTCACAATTTTTTTTGGTTAATTCTCTAGGTTCACAAAACCTACGCTCACAGCTCGCAAGCTCATGCTTTTAAGCTCACAAACAAGTGTCGTTGATTTTTAAGTAGCTCCCAATTGGATGTTGACCTTGGCCATTTGGGGGGATTTTAGTCCTATTTTTTACCTCAAAATACAAATTTTAAGCTCAAAATTGGCATGCAAGGACTCTTACCAAAGTTTCACAAGACTACAAAGAATTTTTCTAAAATAATAAATTGTCCGACTTCCACATGTGTTCAAAGTGGACTACCTTTGCAAACGTGTAGAGAACACAATTTATTTTTCTCAAAGATAAGGATGGTTGAAGAGAATCACCTTGAGGATAGAAAATATGCGGATTTTTTTTTTAATTTTAAATTATCTTACTATTTTTCAAAAATCAAACATCAAAGTGTTTATTTTCATTGTATTTTCCATTGTACTTTTTTGTGCATAACTTTTAGAATTAAATTTTATTAGGTCTAACTTTCAAGAGACACAATATTATCATTGCTCTTCAAATTATCCATATTTTATTTTATTTTTAAAAAATTATTAAAAAAGTCATAGGACTCATTAAAATATGCCATTTTGAATTTAAAATGGTAAGTACTTTTTGCAATGACTAAATAATATGGAATTCCTCTTGTTCTATCAAAAGCTTGTTTTTTCACATAAGTATTTTTAATATGTCCAATACCTCCACAAAAATGACAACATTTCTCTACATCAGTGCCAAAATGTAGTCTAAGTTTTGTCTATTTTCTCAAAACCCAAGACTATAGTATAGAGGTTCAAAATCTAGGGAGTGATCAAATAGTTTAACGTATTGTGGCTAAAGTCATATGTAATTTAAAATGAAAAAGAAAATATACACCAATAACCCATATTTTTCTAACAATTAGTTTCTACAAATTTAGTGGCCAATTCTTAATAATGCTATGAACACATGTATGCAGTCCCAGTCCTAAACTAGTGGATGTTTCAACTTTTATCAACAAATAGTTGTATAGACCATCAATTTGTCATGCACATGATGTACATGTTAATGCAATTTATAATATAATATAATTTATATATATCCACAATTGTATAGTACATATGTTCTTTAACTACTAATGATAGATTTTACCAAACAATTTGTTACAGTGACTATTAACTATTAAAATGCCTAATTTAGAATGCTCAAAAAATAGTCTCAATCCTACCTAAAATAATTTGTAACTATCTAAATGTAGAGCATGAATTTGTATAATGCAAGCTTTTTGGTATTAACCTGTACATCTTTACGACCCTTTGTTAAAATATCCCATCAAATATCATTCACAATTGATTTTCTAATTCACACTCTCCAATTAGTGGTTGGAGTTAATCCCTATTAGAGCTTAACATCAAACAATTCAATTTTAAGACAACTTGTTTATTTTAAACACCAATTTCTAAATAAAATCTTTTATCCCAACAATCATATCCAATGAATTTAATTTCTCTACCCTTTTCCACTACTTTTTTTTTATAAAGACCTTACTGATTAAATCACCACTTCAATAGAGTCATGTATTTCCAACAACAAATTGTTTTCAATGGTGCTTCCTTCTAAACAACTCATCTAGATAGCAAAATTATTGTAACTATCTAACAGTCCAAATTTTAAGACAAATGGTTAACCCAAGATTTCTTGGTTAAACCATTTGTTTATGGTTGCAAAGTTATACACTCTATATTTAACTGATTGTCCTTTAGTAATTTTCATGTTAATTAACTTGATTCAAAATCATTACAACAAATGGTTTGTCTTTAATCCTATTGTCTAGGTGCATTGATACATCTCTATCAATTTCCACAAACCAATTGATCACTTGTAATTTAGAAAACAAAAACAAATAAAAACAAAAATAACCACAAATTACTTAACTTGATTCAAATCTTACTCAAGCATCAACTTCTCAAACAACTAACACATTATTCACAAATTGCATACAACCATCTACAAAATTAGCACTTGCCTTGTTATTCCAAAACAACACAATGATGCTAGTTTGTGAGCCTAAAAGCATAAGCCTGCGAGCTGTGAACGTAGGTTTTGTGAGCCCAGAGAATTAACCAAAAAAAATTTGAATTTTTTAAGCTAAGAGAAAAAAAAAGTGAAATCATTTTTTAAAAATCTACTTATAGTAAAATTCAGTCTCATGATTGTGGAACTATGACCGTGGAAATGTGGTTAATGTATTTTAAAATTTCAAATCCTACTATCTCCAAAGGGCCTCTCAATACCTTTCCAAAAAATTTTGAATTTTTGAAATTTTTTTTGAGGTTCAAAATCCAGAATCCAATAAGGGTTTTTTGAGGGTGATGGAGTCGTGCAAAAAAAAATGGGTTTTTATAAACTTCCCTGATAGAATCAGAGTAGACTCTATATTCCAATCAAAATTCATGTTTATATTAGGGAATATATTTTGAATTTGAGCTTGTTTCAAAACAAAACAAACATCAACATAACTATTAAAGCTATCTCAAATTTTATCAATTTACTTATTTCCAAATGAGAGTTTGTATACTACTTAGCAAGTCTAGCATATCTGAATCTCAAAATTGGAACAAGAACAGTCAAACAGCACCTTGCAAGCAACATACTACTATTATCAACCATGATCAATAACTAAGAAAAAATCAGCCCAGATATATTAGAGTTTTTCATTAGATCTATATCTCATGCAACTGGTCATAGCTTGAAGGAAGTATAGTACAAAGTTAATCAAGTTTCTTGTTTAGCTAAACAAAAGCCGTAATACAACAGTGTGAATCACGGAGTCATAGAGCAAACATAAACTGTGAAAAAACCAAGCTTATCAAAACATCAGGACTTTATATCCACCCGTGGTAGGGACGAATATCCAAGTCTAGCATGCTACAATAAAGACATCGTAACAGAGAACGCCTTGATCACAGCTTGAGGATTTTTGAAATTTTTTTTGAAAAAAATCCCGAGAGGTGGTAACTCTCACCTGTACCCATGCCAACCAGCCAACCATTAGTATGCTAATTGACGTATACGAGGTATCTGCAAGTTACCACAACTTATTATCGTTTATTCACAAGAGAGAAATTTCAAAATAACTAGTATCCAAAGCCACAAAGTATGTCTAAAATACAACTTATTAGCTTTGCTACAGACTCATATGACCACGTGTTGTCCGCTGTTTTGAGAACCAAGAACCATTTTCAGTAATCTTCCTCAACAAAAAACGACGTGCAACCTCACAGACCCAATGTGGCTTCTGTATAAACTCAAAACAAAGGTTGTGTGATCACTGAACAGAGCACAAGCGCAAGTTGTACGCAGTACTGTAACCCAATAATTTTCAAAATGTAGCCAGTCATGCCGAAGCCATGAGGAGCGCCAAAGCTTCATTGCAATCAACGGTAGGAAAGCAGCTACCTTAATCAACTCATCAATTGGTCAGTTAAGGCTCGAGTTTCAATAAGCCGTCAAGTTGGAATCTCCCAACATGGTCATACAACTTACAAATAAATACAGGTAGTTTATAAATGTAGTACCTTTGTTCAGAGAAGAAGAAGCAGGGTTTTTTAAGTTTGAAGAGTACTAATATTTAGTACTTTCATACATAAGAAAAACTCATAAAGATATTTGGCTCAAGTTTCATAAATTAGAACAATATTTACTCAGTTTGTCTTTATTTTTGGAATAAAGAACAATAGAGTCTATATTTATTCTGTAAATTAAAAAATATATTTCAATCTTTTTTTTTTCTTTAAAAAAAGGAAAAAAATAATATTTTTACGAATTAGCGGTAGACTTATAAGTTTTAGGAATAAATCCTGGAAACCAAGTCTAAAAAAAGAAAAAAAAAGAAAAAAATTCCGACTTTATTACCCTGAAATTGATCTCTTGGTACCCAGAGAAGGTTTTCAAGGGTGAAAAGTTGCAAAAAAAATGAACTAGTAACATAGTTTGAAAAAAAAGAAAAAAGTTGAAAAAAAATGAAAAGAAAAGTTTTGAGAGCTCCGAAGCCCTTTACCTCCAAAGCTCAAGAGGGATTTTGGAGGGTGATGGAGTTGCAAAAAAATTTGAAAAATAAAAAAAGGATTGAAAAAAAATTGAAAAAAATTGAAATTTTTTTTTTTGAAAAAAAGAGTTTTGAAAGTCCCAAATTTCAAATCCCATGAGGGAGTTACTAGATATAAAAATCCAAAATTCTTAAAGCACGGTAATAGGTCCACGCCCTAAAAATCACTAAAAATTTCACCAAAAATATTAGACTCACACTCGCAGGCTCACAAAATAGCATCCCCGACGGTTTATGACTGAAATCTTGGTAAGTGTTGGGAGCCTATCATCTTGAAGGAGAATCGAGGTAGTAGGTCCCCAATGTTTTCCGGGATTTTGTCTAGAAAGTCTTTATTACAAGTTTTTATACAATTTGATTCTACGGCCATTCTAAATTTCTGACCATGATCCAAAGAAAGCTTTTAGGGAAGCTATACATAAGGTACATCAGGATAGACCAACCCATAGAAGAGCAAATTTTGCATTTATAAATCAGTATTTTTCACCTATTCCTCCTCCTTCAACACCAACAAAGCCATTGAGTTTAATAGCAAGTCTTATAAATACAATCCAACTTCCCCATAGCCTAGTAGATTCTAATTTAAGATAGTCATCTTGATCTCAATTCCAACATCTAGTTTCTAGTTCTTATTAAAGTGAACCTCCAAGTGAATTAACTAGTCCAAACATTGATTTTGAAATCCACTTCTCTCTTCAACAAGCATTGTAGGATAATATTTCAAGCTGAGAAAAAGACAAAATAGATTATATTTTAGAAGATACAACAACTTTATTTGATCAAAGAGAAACAATCCCTATTTTTGAAAGATTAATTATCATTTCACAATTTGTATGTCTAAGTGGATCTCCCACATCAAGAATTTTTAATTCTGAAAATAATGTTGAAACTATCAAATATTTGAGAGACCATTGGTATCAATAGAGTCATGGAATAGTTGAAAAATTAGAATTTCTTTTATCTCTAGTTAGAGGAAGGTTAGAAACCTCTTCTACAAGTTCTAATTGTAAAAATAATTTGGAAATAACTACATATAGAGAAAGTTCTTTGAGTTAATTTTTAAATTTACAATATGAAAAAAATATTAACCCATTCATTCAAGATTTCAAGATATTACATATAATAACATGTTTAGTTATGACCCTACACATATTAACCCATTTAGTCATCAATATTCACAAAATTCAAATGTACCTTGTATGAAACCTCAATTAGAACTACCTAATAATTTCTATAACAAACCTCAACCACTAAATTTTGAAGGAATTGAGTGGTTGGAGAAATACAATATGGCTTGACCTAAACTTTTAAATTTTGTCATATGCATTACCTCAATATTATGGTCAAGCAAGCTCAAACCTTGACCGTCATTTGAATAGATTCAACATAGTATGTTTAGCCAATATGATTCTTAAGTAAAGTAAACTTACTACTGTTCTTGCTATCCTCTTGAGAATTGCCTAAGAATGGTATCAAACTAATGGTTTGTTTGCCACATGGAATGCATTGTGAGATGTTTTCTTAACCTGATTTAGACCCTTAGCCTTTATTGAAAGTTTGTAAGAGAGGCTAAGGACCATTTAAATGGCAATAGGAGAGTCTATGAATAATCACTATGGTAGAATGGAGTACATTCTAGAGTTATGGAAAAATCATGGAATTCATAATGCATATTTAATAGGAATTTTTGTAAGAGGTTTGTACCCACCGAAGTTTAAAATTGCGATAAAAGAAAAGAATCCTAGGGATATAGTCACATCATTACAATATGCTAAACAACATCAAGAGGTTAGGATAGACCAAATGACCACTATAGATTCTAATATATATCCACAAAATTTATGATATCCTCAACCAGGAATGCATTTACCTTATTATTCATTGCCTATTTATCAAACTTTACCTATGAAAAATTATCCTCTTCAAACTACAATAGTAATACTCCTTGTGCTTGAAGTTAAAGACACAAAGACTAATCTTTTGAATAAACTAGTAGAAGAAATGGCTAATTTAAGAGTTCAAATTACTAATGCCCCAATTAAAAAATCTAAACTTATTAATACTAGGACTAATGTGTGGTGTACAAATTGCCAAAGACAAGGCCACTTGCCATTTGAATGTCCTTCCCTTGCCATAGGGAATGCAGAGAAAAAACCTCGTTGTACTTTCTATTGGGGTATTCACTTTATTGATAAATGTTGAAATCTAGCATTGGTTAAACAAGACTTACAAATTAATAAACAAATATTTCAAGTAAATGAAAATAAACCATAGGTTAGTAAAATGGATAATAATATGAAAATCATTTATAAGACCAAATAATGATCGATTTAATAGATTTAATGATAATAGGCCTTGTTGAAGTGATACCTATAATAGATTGTTTGGAATGAACCTGCATCCAATCCAAACACACACCGTTATGGATCTCTAAAAAAAAGAAATCATTTGATGTCTTAAAGGTGTGGTGAATTAGGACACTATGCCAATGAATGCCCTAATTCAAGAAAGCAAGTTGAATATATACCATAGTGTGGTAGATGCCATCGAGAAGTATTGAAGAAAGATAATGACCTATTTGAAAACTACCCTATTAATATAATAAGTTTGTTCCAAGGGAGACTGTCAAGTAGGAAATCCATGCTAAATGGACTAATATCTAAAATAGATAATACAATTCTAAAATAGAAGACTATAATTCAATTTTGAAAATTTACAATCACTTAGACTACAATGACATTGCACACTTGAACTTATATACTTTCACTTTAAATTTGCTTTCCCATCACACAATCACGAGACACCAATTTGGCTTTGAATATATTACATTAATTCAAATTGGTGATCAAATCACTATTATACAAATATTTCTAAGACATATTACAATTCAATCTTTACAGAATTTTCCATCATCACAACTTCCAAATTATATTCATAAAATCTCCATTTTACCAACTAGCATCTCAAACTCTCATTTCAATCCAAACTTCTATTACCAACTTGAAATCTCAATTATTAACTAATTTTTTTATTCACATCTACACTATTCACTCAACCATATACTCATCATCATCAAAAATAAAATGCAACTAACATTGGGCTAGGACTCCATTAGCACTCTCAACAATGGATAAACAAAAACTTAGAGAAACAAACCTAATAGGGACCAATAATTGGCAGTTACCAAATTGGAAGAGACAATTTAACTACTTCCAACTATCCAATTGGAAATGTAAAGCCAAACTCACTATTCCCAACTTGGATACTACCTAGTTGAAACTATCCACCTACTTGGATTTAATTGACCATCACTCCAATTAGGATTCCTAATACTTGATCAATTACTCCCAACTTGGCTTTACTTCAAAAAACTAGTTGGCGAACCAAATTAACCTTCTTCCAAAACTAACCTCAAAAATTGCATCCCAAATTAATAAAAGAACACTCAAAGCACCAAATTAAAACACAAATACACTTAAAGCCTATTAAAAATCCAAATAAACACTCATACATGGGTCAAATCACACTGAAAGGGACCAAACGCATTACTTTACTAGGACAGGACTGCACTCCTTATAAACGGCACCTATAGTTGCATGCCGTAGAATATATTGTCCTCGAATTTTTTCGAATTATTTAATTCACCTAGGGTTTAGGTTTGGTTGACTTCTGTAGAGTTTCATTAGACGACAAGGATTTCAAGGTTTGCTTGGCAAGTTAGCATGTGCACCTGTCAGGCTTTTGTGCTGTACTTGTTTGTATGTTATTTAGGGTTGTGGAATCTTCTGTCTCACAATTTCTGTGATAAAGTTTGTTTGAACGTGATTTGAGGCTTTTAAAATCGGCAGCCTTTGGATTTTGGTGAGATTACTCTTTTGCAGTGTCTACATTCGCTGATTCAGAGGAATTAGCTTTTGCTACAGGGTTTAGTCTTTCTTTAGAAATTTTCAGTCATCTCGCACTTGTTTCTTCGGAGATGATTGTTTCTAGCATCTTTGCGTGTTTGGAGAGGGAGGTTTCTAGCAGGCTTGTGTCCAATGTGTACAGGGTTCAAATTTTTCTGTTCATATTTTCCTTTTGTATCCGAGATGCACGCCACAACGATTCCAGGCTCTTTAAAAACCTAAACGGTTCCTTGTGTTCCGAATCGTGCTTTCCTTTGTCGCCTATTTTAGAACTTATTTCCAAGAAGTTCAGAATCGCACTGGTGGAGCTTTGGAACTTCAAATAATTTTTAAGGTATGGTATTCTTGGACTTACCCCTTGTGTTGATTATTTCCTTAATCATTTTCTATTTCGAAAGTTCAACATCTAAATTGGTTGCTTGTTGTTGTTTAGGAGATGACGAAAACAGAAGTGAAGATTCACAAAGACTGGCCGAAGATGGCTTGGGCTGACCAAGACGAGGAGTTCTTCTTCAAAATTCGAAAGCTACACAACTGTGGCTTGAATCCAAAGAAGGAGCTCACCATTGAGCATGTCACCCACGAAGACGTGTTCTCTTTATTCGGACAAAAAGGTTTAAGACTGACATCTCCCCATTTACCTCAGTCAGACAAATTAGGTTTGTTGAATATATATTGGAGAGTGTTTGGAACCGAAGAGGTTACAAATAATGAGGTGCAAGGCTGGATCGTAAAGGGCTACATTGCTGAGAAGAAGAAACTTCAAATTAATTGGGCCAAAGCTGCCGCAATGACTGCTGTAGAGATGTCCAGAAGAGAGAAACGTGACTTGCCAGGTTCTCGGAATCAGAAATTGTTTGGTCCAAAAGTTGAGCCCCGTATTCACAAGAGAGTAGGTTTAGGTGATGATTCCTTGGGTTCCAACAACGGTGTAGGCGAAAAATCCAGTAGTCTTCCTCCAAATCATCCCAGCTACTCAAATACACTAAGTACTGGACCTATTCCTATTTCTTAGTACCCTGCTCAAAATTCACCGCTAGGAGTTTGTCCTTTTGTTGTGTCTACAGAGGACATTGTTCGTGTAGAAGAGCTCGTAGGGTTGAATATTGAATTTTGGAAGACCACCAAAAGTGAGATTACGATGCTTGAAAGGAAAAGAAAAGTCAATCAAGACAAATTGCTAGGTTTGAAGTTTTCAACTCAAGACAGAAATTCCGTGTTTGCGGAGCAAGTCAAAGACTTGGAGGAGATAAAGGAAGAGCTCAGCAATAAGCAAAAATCCAGACTCTTGCTTTCAACTGAAGTAAGTCAATAATTCTAAATTCTAGTTCAATTTTACATTGCAAGATCATTAATGTTTTTGTTTGAGTTGGACTAATCACCATCTGTGTAGTAGTAGGGTTTGGGAATTTGAGTGTATTCGCAGCTATTTCCAAGGGTGCTGAATTGGATCTTAGATATCAGCATCTTCATTTGGTTTTAAAGTTATGATGTTACTGTTGCTTATGAGTTATCTTGAAATAATGCAATGACAATTCCAGTAGCTAGCTCAATTGTTTGGAGATTAGACTTCACTAGTTTTTGAATATTTAGGTGCTAGTGAGGCCTTGATTTGGGGTTCGTTTCTGTAGGATAAGGACGAGGGGGGGCACTACCGTTGAATACTGGGTAGGGATTTATTGGGAGCCATCTTCTGGTGTTGGTTGTTTGCATAGAAAAATCAAATCTGCATGGTAACTCTTGGTGCAGAATTTGTGGAATGTTGTTTGCTACACATTTAGTTTTGATTTTGAGTGTTTGGAATAAGTCTTCACATGAGGATGGCATCATTCGCCAAAGAATCTGCAGTGTAGGCTGTAGGGTTTGGGTTTGGAAACCAAATTACTAATTTCGAACTAAAATTGTAACAAGGGCGGTGAATGTTTAGCTTCAATTTATCTTCAATTTATGTTTGTGTGGACATTTGGTATCAAGTTGATGTTTATTTCCATCTCTGTTTTGAAGTCACAGGTTTTACACCAATTTCATAAGTTTAGCTATTTTCTGTTCATTTATGTATCAAGGACTATTCAATTTAGTGATTTGGTCATTCTGTGATTTTGAAATCTTCCCGAGGTGAAGGCTGGTAGTTCTATCACCCGTTAAATTGACGCAACCAACACTTATGCGTGTAGTTTTAGTACACTGAAAATGAAAATTTTATTGAATTGTTTTTTGATGTGGAATTGTTCATATTTTTTCTTTGATTACCACCCAAGATAAGGTTTGAGGGCAAGTTGTGTTCTAGAAGCTATAGTTGGCGGTTCACAGTTATATTTTAGAAAATAACGATTTGATTTCTTCATACTTCAAGTGCCCTTGAAATTTCCAATTTTACTCACAGTAGTATTTAGGGTTTTGAGGTCTCCATCTGTTATTCAAGTTCATTTTGATTTTGTCTTACTTGTTTCTATACACATGGTAATTTTTATTTGTGATTACATCAAAAAAGGATCTAGGGTTTTGATTTCCTTTCCTTTTCTCTCTACAGTTAGAGATTCTTCAAGGGAAAGTGGATGCAGCTGGAACTGCAGATGACAAGGCTGTTCCACTAAAGTTGCTGCTCCTGAAACAAGATGAATTAGAAGCTCTTGATGATGAGTTGAATGCAATGCTGCGCAAGGTCGACATTGCAAACTCACTATGTGACAATTTGAGGAAGATTGCTTACCAGGGGGAGCAAGTGTTCTTAAACACCCAATTAGAAGACTATGACCTCGAAAATGCTATTTTGCGAGCTAGCATGCAGGTTAGCAAATTCAATGCTGAACATGAAGCACTGTCTAATCAAGTAGCAGAAATGCGTCTTGGAGGAGGGATGTCAGTGTGGCCACAACCTATCTTACATCCTGCCGTTCCAGAGTTGGTTTTGGATTCATCTCGCCATGTTATTCATCTAACTCCCTGTGGTTGCTACAAACGTTGGTACAATTGCAACGATGTTTTCCTTACTAGTTGCAAGCACTGTTATCACCCTGCATGTTTGATAGAGTACTTGAAAACACACACCAAATGTTTGGTGTGTAATGAGAGACTCCACCCAAACTGGTGGTCTAGTTGGGGCATCCGTGAATTGGACGATGACTTGAAGCAGTTAGCTGTTGACTTGAATTTGGAGGCGGAAAGAAAAGAAACAATCCAAGCATTGAAGAATTCAATGAAGTCAAATTCTACTGGTGAAGCAAGTGAGGTTCACTTTCCATTTTTTCCATTTTTGAAATCTTATTCTATTGTTTCAAAAGCAACTCTTTAGTTTCAATATGATTTGATACCACTGATTATTTAGGACTATGTTGTTTTCAAAGGAGCTTCCCACTTAATTTATAGAAGGTTTGTACTTTTGTCTATGGCTATGTCCTTTCAAAAGCAATGCAGTCCTTTTGAAACAATAGCTTCTTCCATTACTTTTCAAAGGACGACACTTCCTCCTTAAAAGGACTGTATTGCTTTCTAAAGGACATCCCTTCCTCCTTCAAAGGACTCTATTGCTTTCCAAAGGATAATACATCCTCTTTTGAAGGACTCTAGTGCTTTTAAAAGGATGGTTCCTTTTCCTTTGAAGGACTCAAGTCCTTTTTGAAGGAGGGCTCAAGGCTTAGGAAGGACTGTAGTCCTTTTGCTATAAATGCAGTGCTTTCAAAAGGACTACTCTGATTTAAAAATTGATTAATTTTTTGTTGATAAAATTCATTATATTTTTCATCGTAACTCAACTATTTTTAGTCGGCATTGCATGTTTTACAATATCAAACAAAATCTTCAAACATATCTATTTTTTTAGGTATTTTTGCTTTTCTTGACACATGTAAAATTTATTTGTTCTTGCAGATGAGATTTCCATTGAAACTACGCAATTGCATACTGAATTGGGATCTACAAGTGCTTACAAATCAATACGAGGAAGGCACAGTCTTGGAGTTGCAGACAGTAGAGACTTTATCAGCCCATCTACCTACCAGATCAACCAGAAAGATGACCTGCTTTCTCACATTTCGCCCAGCCAAAGTAGACACAACACACTGTGCCAATCACCAACTACAGACTTCACAAGAGTAGAAGGTGATAATTGTGAGGTAGATTCTCCCTATAAGACTTCTGTGATGCATACTCCTTCCCAACCTATTGAATCCAATTTTGATTTGGGAGATGAAGAATTGGGTATTTGTAAATTCCGACAACCCTTCAGCCAAGCTTTCAAGATACCATCAAATGAAGCTGATGGCTTTCAAAAAGCATCATGTGAAAATATGAATTCCGATTTACAAGGTACTTCAAATAACCTTTAAATTTATTGAATTGTTGAGTGCTTCTTCTGTTTTTGATTGTTTGGATGCATCAACTTTGTCGTACTTTTCATTAGGCGGGTTCAGCAAATAGATGTTTGACATGCAGTTTGCTATTTTTTTTTTGAGGTAGTTTATGTTTCAAGGCCTAAGATCAAGGTAACTTGCACATTTAATGACTTTGGTGGGATATTGGGGTAGTATATGTTTGAGAGTGTTAGTTTCAATGCTATCTTTATTAGCTAAGATGTGAATGTTGAAATCTGTTTGTCTTATGAGTTCCTAGAAACTCAAAAGTAAATACTTCTGAGTTTAGGGTTTAGGTTGGAGTATTGTACAATTTAGAAGTTGAGTTCTAGAGGTTTGTAGAGTGCAGAGATTCTGTTTTTTTTACAAGAAGATTGTCTTACTTTGTGGCTTATGTAAGTATGACCATTTACGTGGTTGACTGCCATTATATGCAGAGGTTGGCTTGGAATATAAGACCGACAAGAAGAGTACTGGAGTGCAAGCAGTTTTAACGGATTTTGTTAGCAATGTTTCTTCAGGTGTGTCTTCCATTAGTTTGGAATGTTTTACAATCTCATTTCAGCTTAGTTTAGCCAAAGCAATTCTTAGGGTTCCATAACTCTATTCATATTTCTATCCTACATACCATACTTATTGAATTTTTTTTTTCTTTGTAGAGGCGCAACAGTTGGGACATGGTGATGGAAAAAAGCATTGTGAAGCTCAATCTTTGGAGAAATCAAGCCCATCACCAAACAAAAGAAGCAATAGTGACAATGCTGTGGAATTTTCAACTAAAAAGATAAAACTAAGTAGTGGAAATGGACCAGATGATGTAGATGAGCCAAGGAAAGTAACTGCGCTTCAAGATTTGACTGACGTCAAAGTAAAGAAAGGCAACAGTAAATGGGCTCCAACTACAAAGAGGCCTGCAAAAAGTTGGGGTGTTAGTGCCCAGACAAAGGGGATCTCTCGCACCCTTCGTCCTAGGGATCGCAAGAGCTCTTAGAGTTGACATGGCTTGCTTTTGTCTTATTTTAGGTTCAATAGTATTTGCTAATATTTTTATTCTTACAACTGATAGTTGTTACATTATTATTTCAATTTCAATTTGTGAATCTATTTTGGAATTCAAGGTTTAATGCAATGCTGGCTACAAATATGTTGTATTTTATTCAAGAGGTGCATAAAGTTTATTGTAAGGTGAATTGCTCTACAAGCTTGTGTCAAAGTATTTGGAGGTTTTAACATTGTTGAGGATTTTGAAGCATTCTCATTTTCAAGTATAGATTCTAAAAAATTGTGAAACAGTGTTGCATCCGTCATGGTGGATTCTAGACATCAATTTGCCATTGACACATATCTTCTGGTAATTAATGAGGGGGACTATAGTGATTGCTACCCTATTCTAACATAGATTTGTAACTGGAAGTTGTTGGGATGGATGCATGAATTATTTTGTGAAGTGATGGACGCTTGGATATGTTTATAATTGATGATCATTGTCTAATTGCTTGTGGCTTGATTGTGCAGATTCGGTTGGTGAAGATGCAAGATGTGCATTCCATAAACCCTAAGGTTATGAGAAGAAGCAATGTTAATCACCTCATACATCAGGTAATTTTTTGAGGGTTTTTGTGTTTGCTATTATACTATTTAACTTGAACTAATCTGTTTTGAAGACACTTATGTAGATTCTGAGCTCCAATCAATAAAACTTTGGCCAATTGAGAACAATGTGGTACTTAGAGAATCACACATTTTTTGCCAATGTCTCCAAAATCTTTGTTAATGTTTGAGCAATTTCGGTTAATGGGCGTCTGCAGATGTGGTTCTGATTTCACTTTCCTTGTTGACAGGCCTAGAAAAAAAAACTTTTGGAAACAAGTCCTTCAGGTTAAATCAAAGAGAAATTATCAATGCCTCAATGAGCAGTACAAATGTGTTTGTATTGATGCCAACCGACAGAGGGAAGAGTCTCACATATCAGGTGAGCCGTGGACTTGCTTATCTCCTAGTAGAGAAAGAAATGAATCTTTGAATAACTAAGCATTGTTATTTTCAATGGATAAATTACTGGCATTGATGTATTTTTCATTACTGAACTTTAACCTTTCTCATGACTTCTATTTCTGGCAGCTACTAGCGATCTGTTCTCCAGGTGTCACCGCTTATTGTTTCTCCACTGGTCTCTCTCATCATGGAGTAAATTATGCACCTTTCAAAGGTATGAACTTCGATCACTGATATTGGTTTTCAGTGATCTGTAATATTTGGTGCTGTATTGATTCTTATTTTAGGAAAACATACCAACTGCCTAACTAGGTGGTTCAATGGAGTAGCAAGAGTAGAATGTAATTCTAAGGAATGTTGATGCAAGGATTTATAAGTTACTCTACATCACACTAGAGAAGATCGCAAAGTAAAATATATAACCTTGGTAAATGACACTCACCTTAATCCTTAACTATTTTGATAGGCCAATGATTATTGTATGGTAATATAAACGTTGTAATGTTTTTACTAGTTTGGAGCCAAGCCCTGTGAGGTGTGTTGATCTTGCAATTGCTCTTTTGCTCTAACAACTGTCTTGATTCTCTTGCTTGTTAGAAGGCAACCCTTAGTTTAAGAGTGTTCTATGTTCTTCCTTGATTTTACACCTTTTTCTATATAGAGAGACGTCTGCTTTACTTTTTGAGGATGTCTATTTTTGCAGGAGTGATAAATTATCACAACATCTTACAAGCTTGTATGATCAGAAAACAAGCTTGTATGATCAGAAACTCCTTGATCGAATTGTGGTAGATGAAGCTCATTGTGTTGCCAGTGGGGCCATGATTTTCATCCTGACTATCAGGTACATTATTGCATAGCTTGCATCTGTGAAGTCTCAACTTTGTTTTGTGCGGACCTAGTTTCATATTTGCTGTTAAATTCTAATTGGTAGGTTTATAGAGCACCATCACAGTTGCTTCTTCTTTCTATAATAGAAAGAACTCAAGGTCAGTGCACCTCAATTCAACGAATTTCATGCTTACTATTTGATGGCATTCTAGTACTGACAAGTTGTTTTATTTCTTTACACAGGTGCATCTAATGCTTTGTTGGATCGTTAGGAACTCACATCCATCCCCTTTACAAGGAGGACTGCCTCAGAAGGAAGAGAAATCGAATTGGGCTCCAAGTAACCAAACCGGGCCTACAATGCTGCTACTTCCTTCCTTGCCGAGCCTAGATCAATGGAACACGGTCGTCAATGCAACGAAGCCCATTATTACTTTCACAGGGGCTGCAGCAGCACGCAACACAGGTCCTTTGATCGGTCTTGTGGATATTGGGATTAGTGAAGACGCTTATTTGTTCCGCACTGCGTTGCCTAGTGTCAGGGAGGAAGAAGGTGTGAACCCCAAGGCTCCTAAGATTCCCTCTCATTCTCTTCATTATTTGGGAAGCAGTTTGTTCTTCATTTCAAATGCTTGTTCATTATCTCAATGCAGACAAGCTTCGCCACTGTGACAAGTTCTGAGTGGCAAAGAAGAGGCTCAGACTGTCACCTTATCTTTTGCACCATAGCGTTATAATAAGTGTGCACATAGTAGCAGAGAGTTCCAGTTTATTATTTCTTGTGTGAGAATTCTTGTTTCAATTAATAGAGATTGAACACAGGTGCAGCTAGTTTAGGGCTTAGGGAAGGTGTTGTTGAGTTTTTGTATTGATTGAACATATCTGTAAGAGTTATCTTTCTATAGCTCTTTTTAAAAGATTTCAAGATTAGTAGTAACATCGTATCCCACCTATTTGAAGTTATTTCAAAATATTTCTTGTTTTTCCATACTGAGTTCTCATTTTGACAATCAGTTTTTACACTGAGATTTCTATATTATCAATCTTGTGAACATGAACCTCTTGAAATGGACTCAGATTAGATACCTGTTTTAGTTGTATTGTGTTTTGGATCTTTTTTACTTTGCTGAAATTATGTCTGTTTCAAAGGGTGTTCACAAATTAAATAACTAGTCACCCTTCTTTTAGAATCATATTTTGATATCATATCCTTCACCTAACTTCTATTGTGTTTCAAATGTGGTAAGAGAATTTTGAAGTCTTGAATTGTTATTTAATCATGATACAAGGTCATATTTGTGGAAGAGCCTCTATGGAACTTAGAAACTAGTAACGGCAGTAGGGCCACAATACCATAACTTTTTTAATGAAAAAATCTGAATTCAAGCTAAAGGGTTGGCCAATGTACAAATTTCCAATTCTAGTATGATGCATTGTATTCCTTCTTTACAAAAACTGGAAAGCTCCAATGAGCATGCATGTCAACTATGTAAACTGAAAAGCTCCAATGAGCATGCATGTCAACTATGTATCATGTACAATAGCCTAACCTTATATTTTTCCTAAGTAGCTCATGTACAGAATTCCTAAAGTACCTCCTGTTTAAAAGAGGAGGCCTCATCAAAATGTCTTGTAAGTTAGCTATGGACAAGACCACCATTACCATCACTCTCACATAGTTTGTACCCAATTCAAAATGCATGAGATATTGAGGCTCTTGGAATTCACAGATTCACAATGTACATCTGCACATAATGCATGGCATCTGCAAGAAGCCACATACACATTGATTAGTAATTAATTTGGTATCCATGGCAAAGGAAGATCAACCATCACCTACTGAGATAACTTCTATTGATTAAGTTTTCAAATCCCTATGGGTTCAGTTTAACACCATGGACTAATTATGATACATGGATGGCATTTGAAAGAGGGCAAGGGTATCTACTTAATAGAAGCCATAAACCCATGTGGCTCTTATGTGTAAAGCTATCCAGTACTTTAATTACATAAAACATTGCAAATGAATTCACTTAATGTATAGGACTGTAATAGAGAAGCAGAACATCCAAGGAGGAAAAATAAAAGTACAATCTACTAATTTGAAAGCACCAATTCAATTTGGAATAATTACAGCATAAATTGTTTAGAAATTCAAATACTTTTGTCCTAACTTATAAGACAAATCTCAATCACATGGCATAGAATTTACCTTGGGTCAATTTGAAGTAGCCAAATTAATTGGTTGGTCTTCCTCATCCCTCAAGCAAAAGTAACTTTCAAGTGCTGTCTGTGCTTGATGTTTTTCAGTGAGCAATTGCACTAGAAGGCGCCATTGCAATAATATTGTATCATATTTGGCCCTCTTCATGTTTAATTTGTTTTCACCAAATTTTACAGCAGATTCAATGTGTCGCACTTCTCCATGGTTCTCATCAGTTTCATCCCTTGATAAGACATTCTTTGCATTCTGTAGGTCCTCCATCAACATTTTGATGGTTGCACTGGCTACACTATAACAAAACATGGTCTGAAAAAACCGTAGTCATTATTGACTACGGTTCTTTTTGCCACGTTTTTGTGCATGCGCGCGTAGTGGATTTTTGCGGTTATTTGCAATTTCCCACTGCAATTTTTGTAATATTGGGGCGTGTAATATACCATTGGATCCCATTCCCTTGATCCGTTTCGTCTCCCCCTTGCAGCATACTAGGCAGCATAGGAACGCACTGTTTGCATAAGGTAATTTGTTTTAGACTGAAGCCAACGAATTGGCAGTGGTGATAAAAATTACCTCTTCTATGCAGCAGACTCGATTGAATTGAATGCATTGGGCAACAAACTGCAAGCAAGAGTTGCACAAGAGTTGCTCTACCTCCGTCCCACTCAAAAACTAGTTGTAGCTGATCGACGACGAGGCTGGTGCGCTGGAAACACCGTAGGGGAGGGCGCACGGCGCAGGCCGCAAGTATGACACGGCGAGTCAGTCACAGGGGCGACGGAGAAATCGCAGCCTGGGCGATGGGCACGTCGAGGCCTAGGCGATGGAGAAGTGTGAGCTTGGGCGACGGAGAAGCCGCAGCCTGGGCGATGAAGAAGCCGCCCTGGGCGACGGAGAAGACAGCATGATTACCTCAAAATGGCTGCTGTAATTAATGAATTAATCACGGGAGGCCGTCCTCAGTGATCCAAGACATCGAAGATTCAATCATACCATAAAATTTTGCCGTAATTCTTCTGACTCCTTGACCATCGCATCGGGAGACTTATCGGAAAAAAGTCCAAAAACAAAAACCCATGAAACTGAAAACACTACCAACTGACACCGTGAATGCAATTGAATGTTACTCATCCATTTAGTTACCCAATTCATATTCACAAGGGCTGCACTGATTGTTAAGAGAGAGTCTAAAACAGCTTGTTCAATGGAGATTTTGTTCTAGAGAACTGGTTGAAATCCAAAGATGGTGAGAATTTTGGAAAATTCTATTGAGAATTAAGCCACACTGAATTTCCAGAGAAATGACAAATGGAGCGATTTGTGCCTGCTCAGGCTCAACATTTGATCGCAGAGATGCTGAGTTTGGATCCAGCAATACGAATCAGTGTAGAGGAAATGTGTGGTATAAGAACTATTTTTCCACTCAATCTTTAAGGATATTGCATCTATGAAATCAATGGCAGACAACAGCTGCATCGACTGTTGGCTTCAGTTCACTCAAATTAAAAGACTTGATATATAAACTGATTTGGAAAGGGAGAGACGAGTTTTACTCTAAAGCAAAGTCAGCCCTTCAAACTTCGCTTAATTTTGCCATTAAGATGTGACCTTCTCGCCCTATTCAACCAGCATATAAATTTTGCAGATCATGACCTTGGTGCCTTAATTATGCAAGATAGATCAATTGCAAGTGTACCCAAATCAGCTGACCTGGAGAATCTGCAATTGAGTTGGAGAATTTTTTGCAAAAGCGGGTGGAAGACCAAGTTAGTTTCCACTGCAATGTCAAGATAGTTTTTCCTTCGGTAGTACACCCTACCAAATTGATTATTGAACACTGACCCCAAGCATACACCCAGAAACATGCACCGTTGGCTGAATTTGCAAGAATTTTTTATTTGATTCCCAATGTCCAGGAGATCTAAATCAATTAGTCATGTGGATGTTCAAAAACATGATTGATTGTTTCTAAGGCCTCAATCGACAACTCATAAGTAGGTCGATTACCTCTACATCTGTGGCGTGTAGGCAACATGGCAAACTTAGCAACTTTCACAAGGTGAGAGTATACATAGTCAGGGCCGTTGCTATCATCTAGATAGTATGTCCTACTTCCAACCCCTAATAACTCATACCAATGACCTCTAATCACAAACTCTCCTGTTAGGTAGGTATTCCCAAATCTGTCCTGAAAAGTTCTAGCCACCTCATGAATTGACTTGTCACATTGGAAAATCCAAAAAACTTCACCTGATTCTAAGTGGGCAGGCACAACAACATTATCCCCAACACCAACAATCTCAGCGAGTACTTCACCATCTTCACCAAATTCCATTTCATCTAGTTGGTCCGTAACCAATCTCCTTGCTTCTGAACAAGCTGTCGGCTACAACCTCTTCAAACAAAATCCAGGAACATGGGCAATTTCTTCGCATTCCTCTTCCACTACTCCCTCACAAGCCAAACAAAAACAAGATAGTTGTCTATATTGTAGCAATGTCACATCTTGACAGGACACACTCCTTGCTTGGTGCATGGATCGGCTACCAGGAACAGTCGAGCAATCATACGGCACAGACCTGTCAACATCATCAACCTTAACCTCCCAGAAATTTAGATTCACCTCTTTGCGGACATTTGGATGGGCTGCATGAACTTTGGATGATTGTTGCCGCATGAATTCCACAACGTCGTGAGCATTTTGAATCTTTGAAGCATGTGGCTTCACTTGCTCTTTTCTGATCTCTCGCTTTAGAAGTGCACCACAACCGTCCACTTTTCCCTTCCCATGTCCACTAGCAAAATAATTCCATGTCATGGACATTCCACCCTCCAATTCAGGACACATAGTGATTTGTGGATAACGTGATACAAAGTACCACGCTCTGGTGCTCTTAAATTGGGCACTGCAACCGTCAGACTAAGCAACGTGGTGCTCTGGGAAGCACCCTTGAGTTTGCAAATATTGCCAATGTAATCGGAAGCAATGCTGCACAAAGAGGGTATCATGCTGTTTGTCATCTAATATGTAATAGTGTACCTCTTTCAAGATGCGAGAAGAATTATCGGATGGGCTGCAATCTAGATTTTGACGGTAGGTGATGTGCACAAGTATAGACACTTGGAAGTTATACCAGTGCATGTCTTGAACTTCATTTTGCATCTTGAAAGCATAGTTTTCACTGAAATCAATGCAAGAGACGATTGTATTAGAAGGAAAGTTCTTGAGAAAAGACTTAAACTCTTGTGCTTGCCATTTCGAAATCCAGTTGTGTGTGACAAATTCTGGCAACCTTGCTCTGAGGTAAGTCAATAGTTCCAATGGACTGCTTTGGACATACTCTAATCGAGCAGCTTTTCTGTCAGCACCATTGGCATATTTGCCTACCACCACTTTCACCAACCTCCGCCATTGTATTGCCACAATGGTCTCCATTTCTTCTCTTGGACACACCTTGAAATTGTGGGCACCACAGCTTGGACAAGCTCCAAGAAGACATTCTCGTCGATGGAACTCAGAGTTCAAAGGCTTAGCACAAAGTATAGAACACCACAGGTCTGAAACTCGATTGAAATTGCAAGTAAAGGCTTGACACCCAAGTACCTCATTTGGTGTTCCAGGAGGGCGACAAATTTCGCATAGACAGTGATAATTATTGTGGACCCCTTGTCCTTTTGCCCTCATGGCATTGATCCCAATACAAAGTTCCTCCATTTCACTGTGTTTATGGCAAACACATGTATTCCATTCCGTTAACCTTTTCACAAAGTAAGGCTTCAAGTTGGAGAAGGCTGTCAGCATGATTTTGATGTCAGGGAATTGTTGCTTGAATCGTGTGAAGAAATCCAACTGCACAAACCAAAGAAGTCACAAATGAATCAGAAGGTAGTAGTTCGTTGAGGGAAGTAATGTAGCATAAATTAAAGGAATAATGAGAATTAGAAAAAATCCAACAATAAACTAATCATTAGAGTTCTAAAGGATGAACTACACTAAAAGTATTAAAAATCTAATATTGTGTACATTTGAGGTATATTATAAAAGATCAAAAATAGAAACCCAAATTGAACTTTACAAATATAATGAAGTAACAGAAGTTATCATGTACTTTGTGTGGATATCACTGAATCCTAAACAATTTGACTAAAAGGTTCTAGATTTCCTTTTTAACAAATCAAAATTGATTCATATGCGTTCACTGGAATCTGAAATAGTAAACAACACTGAAGTCAAATATAACTTAGAAAGCAAAAGTGAATGACTTCTGCAATGCTATGATAAACAAGGAAGGCTTCATGAACACATACAATATAATAGATATCAGAATTATGAACTATTTTTACTTAAATAGAGGAAGGATTGATATTTAAGTAAAAGGACTCAAAAAGTGAAGGACTCGGAAAGGATAAGGACTCAAAAAGGAAAGGACTCAAAAAGAGAAGGACTCAAAAAGAGAAGGACTCAAAAAGAGAAGGACTCAGAAGAAAAGGACTCAAAAAAATGACTCAAGAAAGGTTTGTCAGTCAAAGCACTTTAGGAAGGAGTAATGGAGTCATTAGGCCGTAAGTAGTCCTTTTTGTGCTTAAAAAAGCATCCAGCCTTCATTCAAAATGATGAAAAAAGCAATGATCTGCTACCAAAGGACTGTATTCATATACATAAAACCAATAAGAATTATGAGTCCTGGAAAAGTACAACATCTACCCTGCAAAGGAATCCTTCCTTTCCAACAGAACAAGAAAGCAGTAAAAGGAATATGACTCCTACTTGTGAAACCAAGTTTAGCATGCAAAGACTTTTGAAAACAGTACAACATTTGAAGCCGTGTTTGCATAATGAATTCTGACAATTACCAAAGACAATGTTTGAGACTTTAAATTCTACAGTTTGATTTTTGAGGTCTCTATATTTGATCTGAAGATGTATTCAGTTTCTTTGCAAAGTCCAAAATTGATTAATTTGTTGTGAATTGTGAAACTCTGTAGTTCTAATTTTCAAAGTATTGAATGTTGCAATAGATATCTAAGTGGTGATTGGTGAAGCTTACAAGAATGTCATAACAGCCAAAGCAATAGACGATATTGAACTTATCTATTTTAACAGACCTAGAAGTACAAAGCATTAAACTCCATCTTGCATTACTCAATGTAAAAGACTGTCTTCAAGCATGTTGTCCTTATATTTTGAATTGAGGCACCTTTACAACATAGATTTCTTTTTCCAATTAAAAGAATTGTGAACTCCTAATACTAAATTGTGCAAGAACTATGACTAAACCAACATTCAAACGACTTAGACTTGTGCTGACTATCACAAAGCCATACAAAAACAACAAATTTTGCATTTGAAGCTGCCTTTCAGAGAATAGATTTGCAACTGTTATATTGAAATAAAACTTCCTTACATATCATACTAGGCCGTTGTTGTTGTTTCTTTCTTTCTATATTCCTAAACTAGACAGTATTATTACTTTGCAATAAATACAGAGTGTACGCTATAAGCAAACTGAGTCGATACCTGGGACTCTTCCAAAAAATGAGTAGCGTGTTTCTCATACAACTTGACACCAATGTGCAATCGCTGGATTTGTTTGCGGTTTGGTGACACTGTAGTCTCAAGGGTCCACCACTCACCGACTTGCAATCTGACTTGTATTGGCAACGCATCACTCCTTGTTTCCTTCTTTGGTGGATTCCAAAAGGCCTTTGCACTGCTGTCTAGGATGCGAATTGATAAAACCCGCATGATATTTCGTTTGTCAATGCCAAGTGCCTTAGAAGCACTTCTTTGGCTTCCAAATGATGACACTAGAAGAAAAACGCAGAAAAACAGGTTTCAGCAAACAGATCACGTCAAGTAGATTGTGTTGAGACTGCGTTGCTAAAAACGCAGGAAAACACTAAAAACATTGAAAAAACGCTGAAAAAATGCTGAAAAACACTGAAAACGCGTTTTTTTGTGTTTTTTTGTGTTTTTTCCGCGTTTTCAGCAACACAGTCTCAACACAATCTACCTGACGTGATCTGTTTGCTGAAACCTATTTTTCTGTGTTTTTCTTCTAGTGTGAGGTTGTAGCTTGATGGCAAAGCATGTGCTTTGCAGCAATGGCTCTTTTCGATTTTCTTTCCACCAAGACCTTGTTTGTCACTCCTTCCTTGAAGTTCGAAAGCAAGACGTGGTTTCGCTTGATGTCTGGAATGTTCTGCAAGTACTCTGGCAAAATGGATTTAAAAAACGGATGGAAAATCACCTTCTCTAGGACCCTCGATTGCTTCTCTAGATCATAGCCTTTTAAGGACGTCTTGATGTGCATTGCACAATCTCTTGATAATATTCTTATGTGACGTTCGTCATTTGATGTTGCTCCTTCACGAACAAAAGTTGATTTGGTTCTTGGAATAGCCGATTGAGACACTTGTACAGCTGCCTTCTGTCTTGATCTTGATTGTTGTTTATACAGGCGGTTCCTTTCTCTATGAGCTTCCAATTGCTCCTCGTCCAGACTCCAGACCATCGGTTCTACTTATGTTTTTTCGTTTGTTCCGCTCAGAGCCCATTGGTAGCTACAAGTATCGACGTGAATCGTAAACCTGAACATGGCATTCATTGAAGCATGTACGTGTTGAAGAAGAAGTTAGTAATCTTTAAACAAAATGGATAAAGAATTCTTAAAAAAACAACTTGATTTCAATGACATGCAATTTTCCTTCAAAGCATGCAGGACATGCATCAACGACTAACAAGACTATCACAATGGATTCACAATTTCTTTTACATATTAATATGGAGGAAATTGCAAAATAATACTCTACATGAAGATATTGTATTCAAAGCCATGATTCTATACAAGTTTGACGTATAACAATATGTGATTTTCTGTATCATGATGTATGCATACCAGGTAGAATGTTAAGCAGAACCCAGACCGCTACTGGAACTACAAGTCGAAGAGGTTGGCGAACGACTACGTTTTCTACTGGAAGTCTGAAAAAGATCTCTGTTGACAACTTTGACCTCTAAGATACTATTCGTGGGAACAGCCCTACTGATAGAAGTGTCTTCGCTCCTTGTAAGCATTTCTTGTTCATCAGCTCGCGCCCTCCAGTCACTTCTAGGTGTTTCAAACACTCTGGACAAACTATTAGCGGATCCTACAGTACAGCCGTGTTCCACTGATTCTATAGCTTATGTTAGAGAAACAAGTTCTATAGTCCTATGAACAGGAGGATAGTATTGTGGGAGAGTAGACTGAACATACTTAAAAGTACGAGGGTGAAAGTACTCCGTTATTTCAGTTTGCACAAAATGCGTTTCATTCCTCTCTATTGACATCTGAACTTGAATTTGTTACTGAAATTGAAATACAATACTCAACAGTTATGGCTAAACAGAGAACCTCTGAAGTGTATTACTTTCACATGGGATCTCTCATCACAAGTTGCATGTAATTCTAAACAGTTGCAAGCAAGGTCACCCTAAAACTCCTGAGCAGCTGTGATCATGCAAACGAGTTGGTGAACACAAAACTTCACGTGGACAAGTCATTCTGGGCTCAGCCACGACGTACAAAACTGAGCATGAAGAATAATGACTGAAAAATTGACAACAAAGAGAGCTCGCAGGGAATGAACGGCTCAGATTCTATAATCTCTTGAACACCAAGATAGGGAATTACTAGCCATTGATTCGAAAAGAGGATTTTGGCAGATCAAACGCCGGCAGCATTCATGGAGGAATGCCCAAATTCAGGCTGACCGCTGTTGACCGCTCATACAGGAGCATGCAGGCACAGTAATTTGGAGAACGTGCGAGATCAACTTGGCGAACATGCTGTCACTAAACAGCTGTAGGAGAATAAATTATCTACAAATTTTGCAGAAAAAGAACGGGCCACCTATTGATAACTCACCGAAACTCACTGGATTGAGCTACTGTTTTATGTATGTCCACTGAGTGGCAATAATAGAATATACAAATAGTAAAGAGCCGCCATGGTTGTAGCTAAACATTCTATTGTAGTATCTCAAAGAATGTGCAAGTTATTGTTGAATCCAAATTTGAGAGCACTTTTGTATCAAATGTCACGATCTCACAATTTAATTCAATTTTGAAGATCTTGCCTCTATTTTTAAAGGCCATGTATATTCACTTCATATGTTCATAATCATTTTGGATGTACTTATAGGGAAAATTTGAATGAATCAAGAGTTTTCATTGATAAAAAGGCTTATATTAGTCAATGTTTGGACATTAAACAACTTTTGTTTCATTTTTGTAGATGATAAGAATACTTGTTTAATATGAATTAGACAAATCTAAGAACTTAATAGTATAATTAAATTCTATAAGATTGTTAAAAGAAAGTTTAGGATTTTAGACCATTAGTAAAAATGTTGAATTTCTAAAATTTGTAGCATTTGTAGCATTCTATAAAAAAAAATTCAGAGTATAATATGTACAGGTAATAGAAGTGTTCAACTAAGTTTTTCAATATTACAAGATCCCAAGTAAGAATTGATTTGTTATAATAGTATATCATGAAAAATGTATTACACTAGACAATGTTCAATATATATCGGCTTGGTAAATTGAATTGGATTGCCTAATTAATTAAGAATTTTGTTATATGTACAGAGATGAAGTCTAATATCTTGATATTATTTTCAATGCTTTTATTTGTTTGGTAATGGTACACTATCAATGCATGAAGATGGTCTTTGTTTTTGGGTTTGTTTTTAGATTTAGATTATATAAATGAAGACCTATATGAAATCATGCTTTTAGTTGGTTGCAAGTTTTTATATATATGAAATTGATATATTTGATAGTATTTATAACTATCTATATATATTATATACAAAAAGATCTTTCATTATATTTATTGTAGTAATTATTAATTTTGAGTGTCTTTTTGATAATAAAATGTAAAATATAGAGAGAGATTGATAATGATAAACAATAAGTACTAGGTATTGGAATTGGAATTTTAAATCTACAAATTATAAACTAAATGAGGTGTTTCCAAGTCAATTGAAATTATTATATATATATATATGCAAAATATTTCAATAATGAATGTATTTTATAACATATAAATTGATTAGAGTTTTCTATTTAAATTGTTTAAGTAACAAGGATTCTTCAAGGTAAATTGTAGCATCAATTGTAAAACTTAAAAGTAACTATATTAACTTAAATTTTATAATCTCAAAAATTCCAATTCTACTACTCTTTACCTTCATGGAACATCCTTAAATAGTAAATCATCAAACACAACATGTATATTTTTTAAACCAATATTAGATCTCCTGATATATTTTCATGAAGTCAAAACCTATAATTAAAGAAGTTCATTTGGAAATATAACCATGCAAGGACCTTCATATAATAAAGATATGCAATTTTCATGTTCACATGTTTTCCATTTGATATAATCTTGGTACCCAAAAGGACGTTTGAAATTTTTAACTTTTAAATATTATAATAAATTAAAAATCCTTTAATTTCTAATATTAGAGTGCTTTTCTAATCATTTATATCATTATTATATCACTTTTTTTTTTCCTCCAAAAACTCACCTTATTTTAATAGGTAATAGTTGCTTAACTTAATTTGAAAAAGCTGACCGCAGAATTTTTAAGCAAAATGTTGAGTATGGGTTAAGAGAAATTTAGAATTTTTTTAAAAAAACATACAAAATCAAAATAATACTAAAGTAAAAGTCAAAAAGGACAAGAATTAGCTTTATTTTATACTTAATGTTAAAAAATAAATGATTTGAAGAAAATTATAGTGCAGGAATTTTTGCGTTTGACCCCTTTTGTGGTCCATTTGAGCATGATTTGACCCACATTTACAAAAAAACTAAATAGTCACATCCTACTAGGCCATCTGCAAGAAGGTTGTTTACCAAAAGACTGCATTGCACCGTTTAGAAAATTTTCACCCTTTGAAAGGGATTATCCTAAGAATAAATAAGAAGCGTATAATTCTAGACCATTTAACCATGTTTCTCATGTTGTTTTTGAAAATAGATTTGATCCAAATGAGGTTTTTATAGCTACTGGAGTAGCAAGGGCTAGACAGGATTCGCAGAAAGATCAAAGTTTGAAAAGTATACTAGAACTTCAAAACAATTAGTAACAAGTCTTCTTTCAACATTTGAACCAATTGTGGAACAAGAAGAGGGGCAAGTACCTAAAGAAATAATAGATTCAAATAAGGAAATGACTTGAAAAGAGAATCAAGAAAAATTAAATAAATATTTATCATAATTAAATATGGAACCACCAAAAGGAGTTAATCTAGTTGTACCTCCCATTAATTTGCAAAGTTTTTATCAAATACTAGCAAAAAGGGTTAATTTTAAACCTAACCTCCAAGTGACTTCAAAGTGTAAAATTCCTTGATTCATGAAATTAATTGAAGGAATGGAACTATATAGTATTTTAGTAAATCTTGATAGAATTCAACCTTTAATTAGTTTAAAACAGCTACACTAGTAGAAATGGAATGTCTAAAACAATAGAAATTGAACACAAATCCGTTGTCCAAATTGCTTTGACTGCCACATGGCAACCAACTACTTCAACACCAAGTGGGGGAATCAAAGTTTGAACTTTAGACCTCTCAATGACAAACCATTGGACTTAACCACTACACCAAGGTTCAACTTACGTGTTAAATTAAGATATAAAATTGTTACTTATCCCCTCATCACCAAACTAAGGGGACTTTGAAGTGTCCTCACATAGTCTAAAGGTACAATTCAAAATGTTGTAACTTTTGCATTCAATGTACAAATGCAATAAAACTTGTTGGAAAACTTGTGCATACTACTCTAGTTTGTATAGTAAAATTTTCACATCAATACATTAGGGGAGATTTGGCCTCTCTAGAAGACTGTGAGTTCCTGGCAATTGGAGAACTCACTGTAGCGCTGTAGTGTTGTTTTGGTAGTAGCGATGATGTGGTCAAACAGCAACCATGTCATTGAATGTTTTTTAAATTTTTTAATATTTTTTTTCATATTTCAGAATTGTTTTTTAGGTAATTCTAGCCTTCTAGGTGTTTTTTTAAAAGGCATTCAAAGTTTATAGTTTTAATTTGAGTTTACCAAACTTCGGCGGCTTACATCTTCCTCATACAATGTCTATACACTAGTAGAAACCCCCGTTTAATGTGACAAGGCCTAATTTTTCTTGACAGATTTTGCTAGGCATCAAAAGTAACAACCCATATTTTTATGTCAACATTGATGTTGTGTTGAACGTTTTTATTGACATAAAAACACGGGTTGTTACTTTTGATGCCTAGCAAAATCCGTCAAGAAAAATTAGGCTTTGTCACATTAAATGGGGGTTTCTACTAGTGATATTCAATAAAACTTATTGGAAAAGTTTTGCATACAAATCTTGTTTATGTGGTAAAAATTTCATATCAATTTAAGGAGTAATGAATGATTGCAAAGCATTTTAGTGGAGAGCGGTTCAACTGTAAATGTGTTTTTTGCAACTTTTCTTGTTATTTGACATTTCTATGTCATTTTGTATACACTACCCAAAACCGTCCAAATAAGAAATTTAGCATAGTTGGAGACAATTTTTTCTAAAAATAATATTTTTTTAGTATTTGCAAGTGAAAATCATGAATATTCATTAAAAAAATAGATTCTTTGGATGCCGTATGTAATTTTTATGATTTTTCAAAGTGTTGGCTCCCTAAACTTTTGGAACTATTCAATAGATGCCTCCAAATCTGAACATTGCTAAAATCAGTAGTAAGCCAGTTATATTATGGTATGTGTCTTTAATATGCATCAACAAATTAGAGTGAAACATTTTGCAAACACATTAATTACAATTTAGGGACGGTTTTGGATGACTCTAGAGTTCACCGTAAGGTACAAGGACAGTTTTGGGTGTTTCTCTATTATGAGTCAATTGAAAATATGAGTCACTATATGAGATATTCAAAATCCAAGACATATCTAGATTCTTAAAATCCAAGACACATCCAGATTTTAAACCATGCAATCCAAACCATCTTAAAAAAATTTAAATTTCTAAAATCTAGGACAAATCTAGATTTCAAACCATGCAATCTAAACCATTTGGGACATTTCTAGATTTCAAACATCTAAAACAATTATAGATTTTAGAAATCTACAAACAATATAGATTTTAGGGCTTATACAACTTGTTAAATTTTTGTTGATTTGTCAAAAAAAATCGAAGTGCCTAAAACAACAGAAATTTATTGGTGTCTTTACAAAATTTTATTGATTTCAATAAGTTGTGACCGCTAGTACCCAAATTAATAGAAAACTATTGATTTTTTGTAGTTCTAATTACAACTTTCTACTAGTGCTACTAGTTATATCCTCCAAATGAAGAAGTAACTTGAATGTATTTTTAGTACAAAAGAGATCAAAAATTGTAAAAATAAATGAAATTTCCTAGAAATCCAAGGGTTCCTACTATAGATGTGACCATTGATGGATCTCTAATACAAAGAGTATAAATTGATAGTAGATTTAGTGTTAATCTTATAAACTTTAAAACTATAGAGGAACTCGGATTAACCACTATGACCCCAATTCTTATAATTTTAAGGATGGCTAACCAAAATAAAGTTAAACTGTTAGGAATATTTGTTAGAAGAAAAATATATTATAGTGAACAAAAAACATCACCTGAATTTGTTGATTGTGCCTTTAAAAATATAGATTTTGCATTTGAAAACAAGTAATCAACAAAATTCAGGTGATGTTTTTTGTTCAGTGCAACATATTTTTCTTCTAGAGATTGACCCAAATCATTAACACCATTGGTATAATTGATTAGAAGATGAAATATATGATTTTTAAAATTACAGACTCTATTTCATCCTATTCAATTTTATTAAAATGTTTGTTGTTGTATTTAACAAAAATTAAAGATAATTGAAGAAAAGGAACCTTTACTAATTGGAAAGGGTAAAAATAAGATTATTCTACCTCTTTATCCCTCAAACTACCATACCAAAATCCAAGCAAAGGATAGTAATATTACTTCAAAAATTCAAATTGAAAATGATAGTGAAAAAAATGATAGGGAATGAATTCAAAAAGTGACTAGAAAAACTTCATATAGAAGTTTGGGAATAAACAAGTACTTTACTCTCTTCGCCCAAATTAAGGATTCAGACAATGCTATATTGGTATGAATTTTTTTTTGAAGTCTTCAATGTTAGTATAGATGAAAAATTGAACTTGGAACCTAAATTTCTTTCTAACACAAAAAAATGAACGATATGTTAGCATATAATGAACCTATAACCTTACAAAAGAAAACTTTTAGGGATTCTTGAATACACCAATACAAGATATGAGTTTGGAAACTATAGAAAGGTCAAAGATCATTAGGGTTTATTCTAAAATGACTAAAAATTGAATAAAAATATTGGTATGGATTCTTTTAAAAGACATAAAAAAATTGTTTGAAATTATTTTGATTTAAAAACTGTACCGTCAAAATTAGTGAGAACACAATAGTATTGGAACCTGATGCTAAACTAGTTATACAAAAACAATATAGGATGAATCATGAATCCTAAATACTTTTGAATGGTCAAAGAAGAAATTGGCAAGCTCTTAGCTTATGGATTTATTTTCAAAGTACCTTACAATGAATTGGTATCTCCAATTGTCATTGTACCTAAAAATAACAAAAAATAAAGATTTGTCAAGATTATAGAAAATTAAATAGTATCACTAAAAAAGGTCATTTTCTATTACCTTTCATTGACATCTTTTTAGATGGTGTGGCCAGACATGAATACTACTATTTTATGAATGGTTTCTCAAGCTATAATTAAATCTAAATTCTTAAAATTTATGGACTAACAAAAGCTTTCATTATTGATTGAGGAATCTATGCTTATACAAAAATGCCTTTTGAATTATGTAATACTCTAGCAATATTCAAAAAATTGATTATAATTGCTTTCAAATGTATTCAAGAAAATTTATAGAAATCTTATTGGATGATTTTTGCATTTATAGTTGAAAAGAGAAGCATGTAGAATGTTTAAAAAAATATTTCCAATAATGTAAGAAATCTGAAATTTTCATTAATGCAGCTAAATTTCACTTTGGTGCACTTTTTGGAAAATTTGGTACACTTTTCAATTTAGTCCACTACTTGAACATATAGTATTTGGTCAGGGTATTGTCATTGACCCAGATAAAGTGGCTATCATTGCCTAATTACCTCAACCTAATACGATTATAAAAGTTATGGCATTTTTGGGTTATATTGGCTATTATGGATGTTATATTTATAAATATGCCAACATTGTTATTCCTTCAACAAAATTGACAAAAGAAGTCTGAATTAGCACTAGTTTGAACAAAAGCTTGTACTTACGCTTTTGAAACATTAAAATATAAATCAACAATAGCTCCAATCCTAAATTCACTTCATTGGAATAAAGACTTTGAATTTTTTGATGATGCCTCAAATGTTGCAATAGGTAGTATTTTGAGTCAAAAAAATGAAAAAAGTTACGACTTATATGTTTTGCAAGTAGGCAATTAGCCATTGTAGAAAAGAACTATATTATAATAGAAAGAGAAGCTTTAGGTATGGTATTTTCTGTGCAAAAAAATTCAGATTTTATTTATTGAGATATTAATTTTTTTTCATGTGAATCATGATGCCTTGAAATATATATGATAAACAAACCCTAATTAATTAGGAGAATAACAAGATGGGTCTTATTATTCTAAAATTTCAATTTTACAATTCAAGTTAGGCTAGGAAAGAGTCATACAAATGTTGACCATCTTCTCATATAAATCTTGAATTAGGAAAAGAACCTATAAATGATAATTTTTCAAATGTAGATTTATTTTGTGTGGATTTAATTTCATTGGAATATACTGACATTATATACTATTTATCAACATGACATTTTCCTTTAGAATATACTGGAAAACAAAAATTAATATATAAAGTACGTCTATATCCCCTACTTGAAGAAATTTTGTATAAAAAGGGAAATGATGGGCTTTTAAGCCAATGTATTAATCTAAGTAAAGTACCCCCAATCCTAAAGGGATGCCATAGTGAAAGTTGTAGGGGACATTTTGTTGACTTAGTAACTACTCAAATAGCTCTTCAATCTTGATATTGGTGGTTTACTATGTTTACTCATGCAATAGCCTTTGCAAAGAAATGTGATCTATATCAATGAGTAAGAAAACTTATTCCCATTATTATTATGCCTTTGACTCCTATTTTGGCTCAAATAACTTTTGAAAAATGGGAAATTGATTTTATAGGACCAATCAATCCACCAAGGAAAAACAGACAAAAACATTACATTTTGGTAGCCACAAAATATTTCACAAAATAGGTCAAAGTTATTGCCACTAAAATAGTTGATGTTAATATTGTAACAAAATTTCTTTATGAAAATATTATCACTCAATTTGGGTGTCTTAGAGAGCAAGTGAGTGATAGGGGGACACATTTCATTAATGATACAATTGCAAAATTTACATAAAAATATTTAATTCAACATAGGAAGACTAGTCCTTATCATCCTAAGATAAATGGTCAAATTGAAAAGACTAATGATATTCTATGTAAAATAATTATTAAAATCATTCAAGATTCAAATATAGAAGAGGATGCTAAAGTATTTGATGCCTTGTAGGTATATAGGATAGTATATGAAACTATATGAAACATCTTATGTTTTAGATGACAGATTTTAGGTGACATCTAATGTAGCAATTTATGTTTTTATGTCAAGAATGATGTCCGCCATAACATCAAGATGTTATGGCGGACATCATTCTTGACATAAAAACATGAATTGCTACATTAGATGTCACCTAAAATCCGTCATCTAAAACATGAGTTTCTTATAGTGAATTAGTGACAGTCTTAAAACCAATTTGTTGTTGATTTGCATAGAGCTCTCAAGTCTCGTGAATCCGTGGAAGATGTTCTCTGATCTCATCATGGCATGAAAATCGTATCGGCCCCTCCAATTAATCTCTGTTGCGCCGTCGAAGTTCATTTGATCTACAACCGCATTGTAAAAGGGCACCACGAATTCCCCTCCAATGCATCTGCTGTCATCCTCGCCCTCCTCACGAACGAGCAACTCCCTAGTTTCCTCGGACATTAGAATCCACATACCATAGCAGTACATGTTATGATCATTATCTGTGTGCACTGAGTTGGAGAAGTTATCCAAGGTGTACGTCAGGTTGCTTGCAAAGACCTCGTCCACCGCCTCCCAATCTGTGAACTCTGTTTGAGTGATGTCCGGAACCCCTGCTGCTGCTGCCGTCTGACACACCCCTTCGAAGATTGTGGATGCCATGTCTTTGAAACGCCTACAGTATAAATCATCAATCCAGGACACTGTCTCCGTCTGATCCTCCTCCCAATCCGTAAGAGATGCCGAGGACCTCTGCGTGGATGCGGAAGGGTAGTATCTCCCAATCCCCCTCCCAATGTAGTCGCCTCTCCATCCCATGGCATACATCTTGCCATCCCCACCTTAGTGTGCATTGTTATTTTTGATCGCTCCACTTTGTCGAGATAAACGGAAGAATGCTTTAGCCAACTCCTCAAACTCCTCGCGCTCTTGCTCTCCCATGTCACTGAACTGCATAAATTGTACCATTAGGACGATCTCCCCCGTATCCTCATCTTGAATGGCCACCCTTCCGTGATCCAGTCGGAGGTAGTCGCTCGGAACTTCATCCTAGACAATCCCCTTCTCGTAGTCTGTATCATCCATCTTCTTCTTGTAGATGTATGTCGACGAGCTTCCATCGATTCGGTCATGCGCATCTTGGATGCACTCCTGTTTTTTCTTCTTCTTGGACTCCTTCTTGTGTCTTTTGGAGGCCTCCTTGCCTTTTGAACCCCGGTGTGTCTTGCCCAATCTGTGTGACCAAAAATAAGTCATGTCTTTGATGTTAGTATGTATCTCGGCAAAGGATGATATATTGTGGGACAGACACCTGCCATTCAACCTTGGACCTTGTCATCCCCTACAAGGTGGACTTCACCAACAAATGAAACCCAAGAGAACAAGTTGGCATACAGAGAGTACTTCTCCATCGACTTCAAGTCAACATTGAGAAGATTTGGTACCTTTGAACATGATTGTAGATGAAAAGAAGTGTTGCTCGATCAAGCAAGTCTGGCAAAATATGTGAATAAATCTGCAAAATAATAGAACACATGGTTTACGTGAGAGATGCACACCATTGACCTTGGCAAGTATTGCTGACTAGAAGGAACAATGATAAGTCTTTGAGAAAATCAGTAGACGGAAGTGAATGATGCACATATATCGCACAAAAGTCATATTTGGTTGGACCTAATGCTGCTTAATGTACTAACAAACTCGATTTAGGCTGTGAGATGATACTTATCTCGGCTTTATGTTTTTGTACCACCACTAATATATATTGCAATCATGGGTGTGGAAACAAATGATGCAAGTTTGAAAGCAAGAACTTGACTAAATGTCTTGACATTGGAAGCCATCTAACTAGTTAATATTTGACTTGATTTCTTTGGTCTTCTACTATCATTTGACTATTTTTAGGGAGAAGAAATAATTATGCAACTAATTGTGGATTAGGAACTTGTCTGAACTCCGAAGCACACAGCAATGACAACATAATGCGGAGGGAGATATGAGAATAAGAACGGCAATGAACAGTACGTTTCAAGAATTTACGTATGAGGCACTTAATTTTCCCATTCAAGTTCACAACACTCGGGCAATATTGTCGATACAGTTCTCATTGGAGAAGCTACTACGTATTCCTTCCCATGCATGTCTACGAATCAAAGAAACCGAAGAGCTCGGAGATTGATAAAGTGAACACTACCAAACAAACACCCAAGGAGCATCCAACATGCCTTGTGCTCCAAGATCTCGAAACTAGAGCCTTCACAGGCCATCTAAACATTTGTAAAAAAACTCTACATTCCAGAGCTCATTTGCTCTCGTTTCTTAATTTGGCCCTATTCAAATCTTAGCGTGCATCTAGGAGTCACTCAGTCGTACTCACTCCCAGCTCGAGCAAGCCCTGCCCGCCCTAACCCTTTCTCCGATTAACAATCACTACCAGTCCACGATGATTCATTGTCGTTACATCCATGCACTAACTACATTGACTTGGCCGATGGCCTTGGCTTCCCAAATGCCATGGATTGACCGAGAACTAGCATAGACTTGTATTATGAACTTTGTAAATATAAACTTACAAACAGGGCATCATTGGATCCACTGACACTTACCAGCAATGACCCACTCAAATCTTAGCGTGAATCTAAAAGTCACCCCGCTGCACTCACTCCAAGTTGAACAAGCCCTGCTCACCCTCACCTTCTCTCCGAATATCAATCACTACCAGTCCACGATGATTCATTGTCGTTGCACCCATGCACTAGCTACATCGAACTTGGCCAACGGCCTCAGCTTCCCATACGTCATGGATTGATCGAGAACTAGCATGGGCTTCTATCATATGTAAACTTCATAAGCATCAACTTACAAACAAGGGTCCATTGGATCCACCGACACTCACTAGCAATGATCCACGCTGTCAGCCACTGATTTCTCCCCCTTGATGCTTCCTTTACTGTCGATGCTCCCACTGCTATTTTCCGAGTTGCTTGGTGCTCCCCCTGCTGTCGATGCTCCCACTACTGTTTCCCGAGCTACTTAGTGCTCCCTCTACTGTTGATGCTCTCACTGTTGTTTCTTGAACTGCAGGAAGAAAGAATAGGAGATTAAACTATGGGGTTCTAAAAAGGGTGCAAACCACAAACTGCAAGATTAAACAATCACACGTCCAGGATTGGGGTCACTCACTGTCAAAATTCCATGAATCTTGAGACTTCACGGGACCCTCCCAACGCTCTGTGTGCATGTACAACTCAAACAATACAATGGTGGAAGACAGAGGGGGGAGAAACATATGGTAGAGACGGTAGGGAGATGTTTACAGGAGTCATGTTGTCGGGTAGAGAGGAACGCACTTAGAGAACACACAGGGTGTCTGGCTACACGTTGATGAGTGAAGTTGGGTAAGCCTTCAAAACTCGAATCTTCTCTTGATCTTCACTCGAATCTTTGCTTGAATCTTCACTTGTTTTTTCGTTGGCCTATCCTGTGGCTGGCTCTATAGGGCCAAGGGTGAAGGTGTGTAATAAGAAACAAGGCTTTGGACATGTAAAACGGGATGGCCAACATGAGTGACCGTCCAGATGATGACCCTCTAAATTTCAAACTCACGATGACCAGGAAGCACCTTTCATCAATGGGAACAACATAAAAGATCAACCATGTGGGCCATTAACCCCACTTCGTCGCCACAAATACAAAATGGAGTGCTTACTGGATAACCACGGCTCGCAATAATTTTACAATGCAGAAATTGAATTTTCAACTAGCCTCCAAAATTGGCTGGGAATAACAGAAATGAAAACAAGCCACAAGCCAGACCACAAGGCTAGGTCCTCGGCATGTACGGCCTTCGAATCTTCAAGTCTTCAAAAGAACCCAAAGAACCCCAAAGAACACTAGAAAACTTCTCCTTTCACTAGCTGCAACCTTCTTTCTAGTGCTACAAATGGCGTAAGTCTCCAAATACTTAATGTAATAGCATTTTGAAAAGATAAATTTACAAGGAAAACACCCTCCAAATTTCAACTCTATCTAAACTACTGTCCAAAAGTTATTAGAGTGCAAAGTAGAGGTTCTTCAAATCCCTTGGCAACCAACTACTGCCTCTATAATTTTTTATAACTTTTGAACTACAAATCAAAATTTCAAGTGTGATAGCAATTTAGAATCCTCAAAATAATATCCACAATCTCAAAAAGTTTCATGAGAAACTAAGACTTTGTCCAAAAGTTATTAAGGAACAAAGTCTCGAGTTTCTAAACTATAAAGGCAACACTCCTTCATATCTTCTACACTCTATAATTTCTTCAGTAAGAGTTCAAATGAAGTGAATGAACTCATTATGGATAGGAAATTCTACAAAATAACTCCACAAGAATTTTCAAAGACATATGAAAAACACACCCAAAGTTGTGGTCGTTTCAAGTCACGGCCTTTCTCCTTCCAAACTCCAATTTTCCTTCAGACCTTCAACTCCTCATAACTTTTTCTTTCAAACTCCAAACCAGATGAGTGATGACTTTTTGGAAAGCTACTACAATGATATACAATCCCTCCAAATCTCAAGACAAGATGAAAAATATTCCAAAAGTTATGGCTCAAAGAAGCCTTTGCTCTTCTCAATGGAAGGCCTTAGGTCCTCTCAACTTCAAAACTCTATATCTTTTGATTCACAAGTCCAAATTCAACTTGCAAGCACAATTTGAAAAAGTCTAATTACAGGAAATCAGATACCAAAGTTTCAATTTCAAAAATTCAATGCTCAATGAGCTACATCAACCCAAAATTCGGCTTCAAAACCCCATTAACACTCACACACAAAACTCCGTCTCCACACACACTAAGGAAAAACTCCCCAAAAAAACTTTCTAAACCCTACTAAGAGGAGGAAGAAGATCACTCACCAATCCTACTAGACCCTAAGTTAAGTGGGAGATGTCCAAATGGATCTCCAAACAACTATTGGCGAAAGAAAAAGAACAAGAACATAAGTTCAAGTTTACTCTCCAAAGCCAATGAAACTCAAAAGTCAAACTAAAAAATAAACTAATTCTAACTCATAATCTTATCTCCTAAACATATAAATAAAATATAAGATTAAAGTTATATATTAAACTTCAACTAAACTAAATGGAGGTAAAAACTAAAGTCAAAGAAGAATCCTGAGACTCTAAATCTCATGACTTCATAAAAACCCTCCAGTTCAACATTTTAGTGTTGAACTTCAAACCGAAATATAGATTCTAGAACTTGAATTCTAAAATCTAATTTAAATACAAAATACGTATACATTTTAACTAGTATACATATTTACATCACGACAACGTCGACCAGCCTTCATCATTGTACCCTATGACATGTGAAAATGACCCTGAATGATAATCACAAGCAACCCTATGGCTAAACTCCTTTGTGTACCACCCTTTGTTTTAATTTAAAGATTACCTAAATTTTATTTATTTACGTTTTATCACATCAAAGAATCTATCCTATATTTTTAGTTTCGACTCTCAAGAATGGAAGGAATAAATGCATGTATTCTACAACTAAACCTCATAAATAACATATAGAAGTATCGAGTTAAGAATCTATGAAAAAATATGAACAAGAGAGGTATTTATTTATTTATTTATTTTTATCATTTAAATTTTCTAAACGTAAAGAAAAACTACATTACAATTCACTTTGAACCCTATAGTCGAAAGACCATTTTCTATCAATAACCACTCAAAACTACTTTTTTTTGGAGTGTCCATCTAGGAAAAAATTTAAAAATACTTTAAAGGAAAAAGTTCTTTCACTATGTTCTCACCAAAAATGCTCCAAAAATGCTATTTCTACTACAAGTACCAAATTTTTGAAAAATATTGTTTTTTGACACATGTAACTATAGGATCTTGAAGTACTCCAGTTTAAAAATATGTGAGAAACATTTTAGAAGTTTCCACCATGTAGATCACAAGATATTGAAATTTGAAGTGGCAAAAATCCTTTTTTTGGCCCTGCAAAGAACCGGGCGGCTGTACTTTACAAGGTCAAATAATTATGAAGAAACTTCTAAAATGCAATAACTTTTGACTCACATTTTTAATGTCATGATATTTGTGCATATGAAAGATATTCCTTGTCTGTACATTCTGTTAAAATTTGAGTTCAAAATATGGAAATCTCCATTCGCATGCATCTTAGGACCCTCTAGTACACTCTTTCCAAATCATGTAATAAAAGTATTAGGATGTTCGATCTTACAAATTAAAAAATATTAGCATTCAAAATGAAAGGAAAGGTTTAATTCAAGAACATGCTTTGAGAGTTTGTGAACAAGGAACCAACAAATTTGGGATAAATTGAATATTTTTAATTATAGAATATAACATATAAAAAAATATAACTAAAAATTTTCATTTCAGTTTTTTGTGATTAAATTATATTCACTCCATCAATAAGGATGTTTTAGCAAGCCACCTTAACCTCATGAATTTGCTGTTTTTCAAAAACTATAAAGAATTGTTCAGAATAATCCCTGTACATTATTTTTTTCTCATACAAAGTGACTTCAAAACAAAGTCTTTGTATTTTATATCTCATCTGTAATCATGAAATCAATGAGAGATTAACTTGTATCAATAAATCCATCCAACTCAAACATATGAAAAATGATACTTGAATACACATACCTAAACGGCTAAACCCACCATAAATTACCATTTCTAGGTCCTTATATTTAAATTTAAAAGTAAAAGAAGCAATCACATATTCAATCATGTAAGTTTGAAGTATACTACTTTCAATTGATTACATGGGTGAAACTTTTGGTACACTTCATCCCGTAGATTAAAGGATTGTAGTCGTTGAAAATTGGAAAAAGGACCTTTGGGAGTACTTGTAAACTAGTCAACTTTAATAACTCTACAATTGATTTTTTTTTGCACTGCAAAATTTTTTGAGGTCGTGAACTTTTTGTGTATAAAAGTACGGTAGGTGTTTTTACACTAAGTTTAGAAATAATCGTATGATTTTGATATATGCCAATTTTAGTAAATGGGCCTCAAATGCACTAGGACTGGAAGAAAGAATCACATTAAAAAATCATTTAAAATTTTTTGTAGAGTAGATTTTGAGAAGCCATAAATTGATTGGGGTTATTTATATAGGCCCTTAAACCTTGTATATTTTTGGTCATCAACTTTTTAGGTTTGGCTTGTGAAAAGTGAATTGGAAATTTTTCATAATTTTAACACCCTTGTGTTTAAATGTCACAATCTCTCAACTTGTAATGATATTATTGTGTTTTTTTATTCCTATGTGATTCCTAACATGTCTAGTTTGAATTTGTACGATTACGATTCAAAAAAATGGATATAACTTATCAAAATGTGGGATTTTTGTTCAACTTATAGTAAATTTCTAGAGGCTCTAAACAGGCCTTGAACATTTAGGTGTTAAACATCTTCAAATTCTCCACAACCAAAACTCCTAATTGCCTTCTTGACCATACATAGCGGACTTCGAATTCTAGCTTAATTGGGGATGGTCGCTTAAACTTGGTTGATCGTTTACAAAGAATTCATGTCCAAATTTCTACGATTAATTCCCTTTAGTGATTGTGGTTGATTTGGGGGGCACGTGTATTTTTTTAAGAAAATTAATTTTGTGGCAACTCTAAAGATGTAGGCTTGGATCAAACCATACAAGGTGTTTTCATAAGGGAGATTCTTCAAGGTCCTAACAAAAAATCAAACTCATCCAACGGTACAAATTGTTTTAAATAAAATAGGAGGTTCATAAGTCAATCTTCCAATTGCTAAAATTAGACTTTGGGGAGGCAAAACAAAAGACAAGTAGAATAACTATCTAACCCAAGTCGTTTCATATTTTCTCAAGCTTCATGAAATTAGTTACAAATTTTTGAAGTTCACAAAAAATGATCACCTATGGTCATCAAAATGGATATTCTTCTAAAATGTACAGATTTGGTACATTGAAGAAAGTGAAATATACCTCTTAACCATGTTTACTTCTAGAGCCTTGTTAGAATTTGAGTTGTTTTCTTTAATTCTCAAAAATCAATTATTTAAATCACCCTTTAGAATTTGTGGTACATAAATACTAATGCATAAGTTTACTTTGGGCATTGAGGAGACTACAAATAAATACTCATGCCTTATCAAGACATCGAGTTACAAAAAAATCTCACAATTTGATTGATATTTTTTTTGTATTTTTGTTGAACACTTCCCATTTGAAGGTTCAGGCCATTTGAGTTTGCAACCTCAAAGCTAATTCATCAATGCTCTAATTTCCTTCAAATTGGTTTTGTTTGAAGCACATGCTACTACTCTAATTGCATTACTCTTTGAGTTTTTTTTGTAGTCAAATGTATTTTTAATAGCATGAGATCAAGAGTCCCAAAATTGATCAAAAAGTGGTTGACTAGTCACTAAAGGGTTAACTATTGAAAATTTTATCTTTTTACTATGAAAAGTAAATATTGTTGTTCCTAAGAAGTCTTCAAAGTCATGTATGTCTATGAGTGGAAGAACAAAACTTCCTCATTTTATTAGGCAAAAAAATCATGTGTAAATTTATAAAACATTGTGGGGAAGGGTAGCACCGTGAGAATAAGAAACTACAAATTTCTCTTGTTGTAATCTCACAACCCCTATGCAATCTTGTGCTCGAAATTGGGGAACAAACACACTAAAAAAAGCTCCCTAAACATCTATACAGTTGAATTTTGAAGGAAAAAACAATTTTATTCCTTAGCAAAAACTATGAGCCCATGCTCTTTTTTTCATGATCAAAACTCAAAACACACTTGAAAAGGCATGGGCATTCAGGGGTCTAGAGCAGACCCCCTTAATCTAGTTATCCAGAATTCCCAAGTTTATGGAGATAAACCCAAACTTGCACCTTAGTTTGATGATCGGAGTTCAAGTCATGAAATTAACCTGTGGAGCAGGTTTATGGTCATCATTCTTACAAAAACAAACAAACAAATACTAATTGCATCATAAATTAAGTTGGTCTATTTTGCCTTGCAAGCTTGAAGCTCTCAGTTTAAGTCTGCATAATCACATATAATTTAAGGTGGATGGACCCCTTTTGCTGCAAAAAGATATGTGGGGTGTCCTCTTTACTCGTTGAAGGAAAGAAAAAAAGGAAACCAAAAAGAACCTTGTACTTGCAACTCAAATTACATGTGTGTACATGTCCACTGGGAGATGGTCATTGTCCCCTGCCTACTCGTGTTCAGAGTAAGGTGCGTTGAATGGGACGATTCTTAACCCCTTTTGCATGTTATGGCCAGAAATGGCTTATTGTGACATGTATTCTTCAGTTTCAGAGACCTAGTTTGAATTTTCTATGACTTCATAGTTGTCATTAGCAACTTTAATGTTTGTAAGATGTTTACCATGAGACAAAGCCACATATAAGTAACTTTGTTTAATACTTCATTTCAAAGATAAATGCCGATTTAATTATATAATTGGCCCTATGATTTGTTAATTGTCATAGCAAAAGTACTAGTGAGTAATGATAGGAAATTCTTTCCGGCAAAGGATGAATGGCAAGTGGCTATTATTGTAATGATGTATGATTCTAAAAATCAACACTTCTTGGCCACAATAGCACCCTTCTACAATTTTACATAATAATATATTCAATGACACTTGCAAAAAATGCAAATGACTTCCATTGCACAAACTTTTTGCTGAATTCAAATTCTTTAGCAACATCAAATATTGACCACATTTAAGATTTAATTAATGAGGAAACAAATTACTTAATTGTAAAAATTTAAAATTTTTACTGGATAATAATCAGTATACTCATTGCCCTTATCTATGAAATTTGCACTAAAACATTAACATACATTATAAGATATGAGATCAATAATATTTTAGTTGATTTCTTGAATATTATAATTTCAGACAGCAAAAATGACATGCTCAGAGAAATCAACCGGATCATCAAAAATGACATCAATAAGACCATTCAAAGAATTTTTAGATACAACTAATCTTAGTGGTAAATCTACTTTTGAATGGGTTTTTATCTTCACCAACATATAAAAAAAATCTTTGAAAATTTGGTTGATTTTGAAAACGCATATTAGTAATCAAATGAAAATGTTGTATTAATGAAAATAAATATGAACGTTGCAAGCAAGTTTTAACAATTGTCCTACGACCTTTATGCACAACAACTACTAAAATTTGACAAAAATCACTACCATACAAAACTACAAGAGAAATATTGGAGCTATTAATTCCACGAATATCTCGCAATGATTTATTTATAATTTCAAACATAAATTTATACTTAGCACAAGCTTAATCAAGTATAATTAATTATATTTCACATAAGCTTTAACTCAATACAAATTAGATATTAATGTTACAAGTCGATGTATTCTATAATTGTAAAAGAATGCTTAAAAAATAATGTGTCGTTTATGCAATAAGTCTACTTGTAGCCATTGCCATACACTAAACACCTCGAGTGTAAAAATAATTTAATACAATATTATACAAAAAAGATTTATCAGTACCACTTGAACCATCTAAGCAAAAAACTTACTTGAAAAATTAGATTTTAAAATTATTGTGGTAATTGCATTGAAAACAATACTTTGCTCTTCATTGAACTTTTCAACATCTTTTTTAAATGTTGTTTATAAAAAAAAATAATAAGTTCTGAATTTTTAATCAATTGTATTGACAATTTGACATGAATGTTTACAAGAGAGAATCTCATTAGAAATACAAAGTCTCATGTTATGTCCTCTTAAAAAAAAATAACATGAAGATTTAAAATTGTAAATGAAAATATTTATTGATTTTAAAATTTCTTGGATGATATTAATGATTTTATGTTGAAGATTATTAAAAAAAATTCATGTGATAATTTTCTTGCAAATAATTATTTAAGAAGTAAATTTGTGCAAATTTTACACCCTTTTATGATTTAGGTTTTAAATTTTCAATATAATGGCATAATTTTCTATTTATATAAAAACTATATACCACTTTTTTCAACTTGGTTAGACTAAAATTTATTACGCATACTCATAAACACAAAAAATTAATTATACTTTTAAATGAATTAAATTTTTTTTTAAATTGTCATATCTTTGAAAAAACTCATTGAGCATTGAATGGATAATTAGGTAACTAATGTGTTCCTTAACAGTTTTATCATTGTAACAACAAATAATAATTTTCTTTTTCTAAAACAAAATGCTAAATATTATAAACATTGAATGCAAGTAGATTTAATATCCTAAACATTAACATTTATGAACTCATTAATTATAGTTTGTCATGTTATTTAATGATGATTGTACTTTAAATTTTATAAATCACGTAAAAAGTGTTTATAGGTTTAATTTAGCCATAATAGCCATGTATTGATCATTAGAGGGTTATATTGGTGTTTTGAGATTGGTTGGAGGTGTACATAAAAAATTTTGAAGGTTGAAAAAATACTTTGAAACCTTAAGCCAATTTCCTTCCCTTTCATTATTTTTAAGTTTTACTTGAGTGAGTGTTTTGGAGATGTTAGCTTTATAAATGTTAACCTTGTAGATGGTTTGTAAGTAATGACGGAGTTATCAATTCACTGAATCAAAGGTTTCTCTTTAAATATTTGATATCATATGTAAGATTAGTCTTATTAAAACATAGTGGAAGCATTTATTGAATGTTTAATGCTTTGTAATTGAAGAAAATAAAGATGATGTAAATGCTAAAGCACTATAATGCTTAAGAAGCTTTATTATGTTGGTCATGACGTGTGAAAGTATTGACAATTTGAGTTTTGAAATTTTTATCATTGAAGGTGCTCATTTGAAATTAGTAGGGCTTGATAGACTGTTAAAATTACTAAAAAGGTTAAAAAATAAGCCATTAAGTGTATGGATTCATGTTCAATTTGTTTCGTATGATTCTAATAAAAATTTAAAAAAATTATGGGGATTTAAGTGGGATAGAGAAAACCTTTCTGTATGTTGATTGAAACATTCAAATGTGCTAATCTAAACATCTAAATATGTTTATTTGGTGTTTTAAAGTCACAAAATATATATTTAGTGTTAGAAACATTAAAAATTGTTGAAGCATTCTAAAAATTGTAAAATTTTGTGAAACTACCAAAAATTGAAGAAGTTATAACATTTTGAAATTCAGAAGTTGAAGTTAAGTTTTGAGAGTTGTTTGTGAGAGGTTTTGTTGATGTTTTTCAAGCATTGATATCTTGATAAAACAAGAGAGATGAAGACTAATTGACTCTTAAAAATTACAAAATCAATTCTTTTGTAATTTTAGAATTTCCTTGATTATTTATCAATGTAACTTTTAGAGATTACATGAATAATAACAAGATTAATTTTAAAAGTTCCTAGGATAATTATAGGGATAATTTTGAAAATTATTAAGGTAATTAACTAATTATTGAGGTAATTTTTTATTTGTAAAACTTTAAATTAAATTTTTTTTTTTTAAAACAATTTTCTATGAAGTTGATTTCAATGGAGGAAGAATAGAAGATTTGTTAGTTGAAGTTTGTTTAAAGTAAAAAAGTGATTTTGTAATTATAACACTTAGAGAAAAACCAACATTGATGTAGAAAAAAATAGAGAAGAATTAGCTTTGCTACTTGAAAACATTAATTCATCTTAAATTTGAGAAATCAGTTTTTTTGACGGTATGGAAGATCACGGCGGTAGATCTATTATTCGTGACCATTATTCTAAGAGAACTGATGAAATGACTCTCAACAATTAAAAGATTAAATTTGATTCTTGCCAACAGACACAACAACATAATATTTTATTTAATAATTGATGGATTTACAAATAATTGCTTAATCATCTTGAGTTTGAGGCGCTCGAAATGTATGATTCTTAGTTTGAGAATCATATAGATGAGTTTAAGAAAGTGAAGGATTATTAAATTCGAAAGGTGAAGTTAGTTATTGCATTAAAAAGAAAAAATTGCATTGAGAATTACTCAATCTTCAAAAATTGGTAGTAAAGGTAAGGAAAAGGATAAAAATGATACTTCAAGCCTTGATGCAGCGGGAGTTGTAAGATTATAATTCAAATCTATAAGTAGTAATAATGATGAGATTACATCTATTTTCATTTCATAATTGTTGCAAGCAACAATTAAGGCAATAGTTGCTATGAGCTCTCTTTCTCAATTATATGCTCTCATATTTTTTTTAAATATTTGGATGTAGAATTTGGTGGTATTCATCGAGATCATATGCGCCACACTGAAAATTTTAATAAAAAGCTTAAAGGCACTTCTTGTATTATGTATGCAAAACTCTCTCAAAATTTGCTCATCAAAGTAAAAATACATTTATAAAGCGACAATTGGTGGAGCTTTACATGGGAAAACAAGACCAAAAAATTCATAATATGACACATTTTCATATGTTGCTTAGATATGATGGTTGAGCAACTTTGGTTTAAGCATTTGCTATTATGAAGTAGTTAAATCAAGGTTTATGTATAGACTATGAAAGAAGTTGAAAGACTATATTCTATTATGATTTCAATAACTAACTAAATTAAGGTTATTATTAATAATTTTAATAAAAACCAAATATTTCTAAGGTTTTTGAAAAGCGACAATAAACCTTCATATTTAGTGTTGAAATTACAAATTATTGAATCATGGCAAAAAAATTGTTTTACAAGTACATCATTTTGGGCTAAAATGGAGGCAAATCAATTAACAAGAAAAATGATTTAATTACTATAAATAAAAGGTTAAAAACTATTGGATGGTTGTTCATTCATGTTTTATTATAGTATAGATTTGCATATGGAACGAGGACATTTTCTTATAGAACATGTTGAAATTTGAAGAGCATTTTCAGTTTTTCACTACAAGAGCATTTTCACATTAAGGGCATTTTCTTATGGAACATGTTGGAATTTTAAAGGCATTTTTCCATGAAGTCATTTTCACTACAAGGACATTTTCACTTCAAGTGCATTTTTATATGGAACATATTGAAATTTAAAAAGTATTTTTCTACGAAGGCATTTCTACTACAAGGGCATTTTCACTTCAAGGACATTTTCATATGGAACGTGTTGAAATTTGAAAGGTATTTTTTCACGAGGGCATTATATTATTATTTAATATGGTAGTCTCTCTGTCACATCAAATCACCTACTGGGACAGGTTTCAATATATTCCTATAGTCTAGGAACTTGTACAATTTTGTAACTTCATGGAGTTCTTAGACAATGAAGAAGAAAAATTAAAACCATAGATAAGGTTAACAAAAATTAAATTTTTTTTTGCTACTTATATTTTTATTTTTGAGTGCATAAAAAGTTATTAGTACAAATTAAGGTTCCATGAATTGAATTGTCTTAGAACATGCCTTTTCTATGAAAATTTTCATTTGGTCACCACCAATTGCCCTTTTTTTGATGTATGGGAAAAAAAAACACTATCATTTTTTCCCTAAAACTTGAAAAACAAAAATGTCTTGTATTTTCACGTATAAAGTGGCCAAAAAAAATAGTTAGAAGTTGAAATGTCCTTCAAGATGCCTTTTCTATAAAAAAAAATTACCATTTGCCCACCACTTTTTGCTCTTTTGTAGATGCGTGAAAAAACAACACTACCATTGTTAGAATTTGCAGTCAATTGAAATTGTTATAGAATATAACAAGGTTTTTATTAAGTTTATTAAGGATTATAGAACTACTAAAAGATTAAGATTAAGAGTTAAAAATATCCATTACTTGAAAGGCATTCACAGATTACATGTAGGTTAAACAGCCATACAGAAAATTGTTTAAAATCATTTCTATTAATTATAAAATTTTCATTTTTAGAATCTATTGATGCCCATAAATCAAATGTGTGAATTTTAATTCATATAATGGTGTAGTTCAAATAATTTGAAGAAGTAAAGAAGATTATCATTACACGGTTCCTTTTAAAAGTAAATTTAATTGTATGAGATTAGGTTCATCAACACAAGTTGCCAAAACTTTAGTTTCAAAAATACAAAATTTACTTTTGAAATATATGAAAAGTGAAAGTATTAATCCACAACTTCCAAAGATAAATGATTTAATAAGAGATAAATAAATAAAAATGAAACAAGACTTTTAAAATTATTACAACCAAAAGGGATTACATCAAAAATACCTATTGATGCACAACGGAATATAAGAGGCACCCAATCTCTAATGAAAAAATCTAAAAATTTGCATATCTTTATATGTACATTAAATTAATAAAAGAATGTTTGGAATGGTATATAGAAATGAATCCATTGAGACTTTGTGATGGAATTTTAGTCCCATAAGTATGAAACTTGACATACTAAAGTTCAATAATCTTACAAATTAAATACAAATTTTGGCATTTAAAGAATTTTGCATTATATATTATACAATTGGTACTTTCAATTTGTATATGTAACATTCAATTTTTATGTAATTTCAATCAAGTGTACCAATTTTCAATTTTAGAATATTCAAATCTCATTTTAGTGAGTTATTTGACTTGTTTCATTTAACACTCATGATTTTATATAATAATCAATTGATTAACATAATTGATAGATTTTAAAAAATTGATTACATAGACATTCAAAAATGATATATGTTGATTCATTTATATAAAAGATTCTAAAATTTGTTTTACATTCTTATAGTCAACGTTGTTAAATTAAAATTGCTCGTACAACAAAAATGTTTTAAAACATTTCAACATCTATATATTTTTTTGACTTTCATAAAAGTTCACAAGATTATTTGGAACCAAAAGACATTGAGTAGTTTGATGCATAAAGCTCAAAAATGGTTGCAAAAACTTTTATCTGTTGTACATCTCATTGCAAAATCAATCAACAATTGAATGAATTTTAAATTATTTACCTATTGAATTATTATTCCAAAAGAAATCTTTAAATTAAAATTTGAAATAATACTTATAATTAACAATCTTTAAAAAGTCCCCTTAATTTTGGATGTTTTACTATGTTGATCCAAAAATATCCATATTTGTAAATATACTAAAATGAGTAGTTTGTAAATCTAAGTTTTGTAAGTACTTTAAATATTCTATGTAGAAATTTTATAAATTTATTTATAATGTTCTATATTTTAAGAATATAAGTTATAATAACCATAAAATATTAGAAAAAAAAAGAAATTTTCTCCCTAAATGTTATTGACTACGTTTTCATCCAATACATTTTTAAATTGTTATTTTTATTATAAGTATCAAATTTTTTTTAAAAATTTTGATATATGGAACTACAAAATCTCATAGTATGCTAGTTTTAGAAGATGTAGAAAAAAAATTCAAAATTTTTTACCATTTATCTAGACTACAAGTTATTGGCATTTGAATTGACAAAAATCATTTTCATGTGTTCAAAAACGCCAAATTATGATCATGATCCGACACATTATTGTGCATCTTGTTGTCCTCAGCGTTGAAACAAATGTTTTTTTGGTTGATTGCATTCCACTATAAGAAACATGCGTTTTTTACTATGTCAAAAAAAACATGGAACTGCGTTAGTCCAAACATGATTTTGATTAAAGTGGATGTCCTCTAAAATCCGTTAGAAAAAACGTGCAAAAAATGTGCCCAAATTTCATTTGACACATTCGATTTTTGCTTGGTTTTTTTGGACATCACATTGAACAAGGTCTTCCAAATGCTGTAGAATACTCCACGTGGAGGGGTGAGGCTGTCCACGTAAGCTATTTTTCTGTTGGACACTGCCATGCAGGAATTTTTTTCATCCAAGTCCATACTGCCCCCCCTAAATGACGTGGACTTGACAATGTACTGACGTGGACCCCCCAAAAGCTGACGTGGACCCCTTGAATTTTCTAACGTGGAAAATCTTGAAATTTATTGACGTGAATCCAAAATGTGCTAACGTGGCATGCTTTGTCAGTACACTTTTTGTGTCATTAGAAAATTTTAATGGTGTTCTCTCAGACATCAAATTAAATGTTTTCCGTAACGTCAAATTAAACATTACTAGGTACATACTCTACCTACAAGGCCAAGTCAGAAAAAAGAATATTTAAAATTAATTGAAAATAAAATGAATAAACAAAATTATTGAATTCAACAAAAATTGAAGGAAACTTACCATCTACCTTTTAGAGAATTTTTGAAGGCAAAATAAAGAAATTACTTCATTAAAAGTTAATGAAAATGAAAGGGGAGGGGGATTATACTTATCTCCATTCTCAGTCCATGGTGAGACAAAAGGTATGGGATAATTAAAATGTGGCAATTTGACCATTGAACATACCGACGTTTTTTTTGACACGTCCATGTTTTTTGTAACATCCTGATGTTTTTCTTGACATTTAATTTTAAATCCAATTGTTCATTTGCATATCCCATATGGATTTTCTCTCTTCCTACCACTGCACTTGTATAAAGACCATTAGTTTTCATCCATTTTATACATCAAAATCATCCATCCATTCCTTTTTAAAAAAAAAATATGCCATATGACTACCTTTTCCCTACTTTTTTACTTTAAATCAAAATTTTACCATTGACCAAAGAAATTTTTACTAACTTATTCATAATCAAAATAAGTTTTTTGCTGATGTGGCAATCTATGTTTTTTTGGATGTCACAAAAAACATTAACTTGTTTTTTTAAACATCACTAAAGATATATCTGTCTACGATGACCTACTTATTTTTCAATTGTTTTTTGTGACATCACAAAAAACATCAACATTTTAAAAATGTTTTTGCAAAACACGTGACATCTCAAAAAACACGACATGTTTTTTTTGAAATGACACTGAAAACACGGTTTTTCTTATAGTGTGTTCACGCAACAGGTTAAGGGATTGAGCAAATTGCTGTATTTAGTTTGATGCGTCGGCTGCTCGTTTCCGCAAAGCAATTGGAGGTAGTTCGTTTGCTTTATTGTCATGAATGAACTCAGTAGTCGAGGAATAAGCTTCAGCGACTTGAATGACTTCAATTCTATGGTCGTTGAATAGGTGTCGAGTTTTGCAGGTCTCTTGAAGAACTTGGGTTATCATGGCTGAGACAAAGAAACGTCAAACTCTGAAGATGAGCTGGCACAAAAGAGAGCGTGTCGACGACCGTAACATATCATAGTAATAGCGACATTGGCTGTAGATAAACATCTTTAACAAAATGAGATAAAATCTGAGTAGTAATAATCCCTAAATAAGCTTCATACACATTATTTCATATTATTTAAACGTACTCCAAAGTCTATATTAAGGTGCCAAAATATAGTTACTATATTTTAATCATGTCATGTACTTTATTTTGAGCTTAAGAGCTTTTAGGCTTTTAAAAACTTAATTTACCTAAATGTGTACATTCAGTAAGAGAAGATTATCAATCTAAACCATGTGCGGATTTTAGAAAGGTGAAATCACTCTTCTCCTCCTATTTTCTACTACAAAACTTTTAAAACAAAGGGCTTGTAATTCTTTTAAATAATTCCTCATGAATTTTAAAGTTGAATCACAAAATACTTAATGGAGAGGAAAAAATGGCAACATGCAAGACAACTTACAACAATTCAACTATGCTTTATAAGTTTATGAAAATCATTATTTTTCACAAACACAAGCTCAATAATATAAGAGAATCTTATCGGTCATCAATTCAATTTCATTCTCGACAAAAATGTTTAAACTTCAAAAGCACCTATTACAAAATATACCAAGCTCCCTCTTAGCAACATTGAAGTAAAAATACTTAAACATGCAAATGAAAAATGTCCGTTTCCACTATATTACTTATGAGAGGGTTAAAATTTTTTATTTAAATAATTCATCACAAGATAATGCTCTAATGCTTCAATACTCCAATTTCTTAAATCTCTGTAAAAAAATATCAACTATCATCAATTTATCAACCATTAACCTTTATATTGTAAAAAAATTTAGGCAATAGACTTATATTACAATAAACAAACTCAAATTATTTAAATTAGGTTAAATTAAATCAAACTTGCCTACACTCTATCAATTTAAAAAATACATTTATCTAATTGCAAAAATAAGGTCAAATTAAGTCATTTTAGAATACATGTTTACATTATTTCAAATCTTTTTAATGATTCAAAGTAAATTAAATTATTTTTTTATGAATTTATTCAAATTGAATCACATGAGGTCAAATAATCAACATTAGGTCAAATTTGAGTTTTAAAACCAAAATTAAATCAAATTAAACCAAATTAGACCAAATTAGAATAAATTTTGATATTAAGGTCAAAGTTAATTAAATTAGATCAAATTAGGTCAAATTAAGCAAAACTATTTCAAATTAGGTCAAAATTAGAATAAATTAAGTCAAATTAGGTCAAATTAAACAAAATTATTTCATATTTGAATCAAATTAGGTCAAATTAAACAAAATTATTTCAAATTTGAATCAAATTAGGTCAAATTAAACAAAATTATTTCAAATTTGAATCAAATTAAACTAAGTTATTGAAGTTAAGTCAAGTTTAAAGAAATTAATCATCAAAAAACACTCAAGATGTTCAAATTAAGCTCTACTTAAGCGAAACTATGAAAGTTAGGTCAGATTTTTACAATTTGACACAAATGAATGAAATTTCTCATTACAGGGTAAAATTAAGTTTAATTTTTTCATTTAAGATATAAATACATCAAAAATAATTTAAAATAATAAAATAATAATAATAATGCTTGAAAAACATTGAAATATATAGTCAAAAGAACAATAAATGTGACACTTTTTTTATATCACTTTATCAATCCTTTATAATATTACTTATCAAGATTAGCGTTCATTGAAATTTTGTAATATCATTTAGTTAAAAAATATGACATTATAAAGGTCATTGTGGCTTCCCTCAGATTTCTTCATTTTAATTTGAAATTATTTGAAGTTAAAACTTTAAATAGATCAAACTAATAGATTAAGATTCAAAATATTCTCAAATGATTGAAATGAAGCTCAAACAAAGCTTGATGTTAAAAACAACAATTAATTCTTAAAATCAAATTTCAACAAAGAAATTGTAAACAAAGTTCTGTACCTTAGAGACATTATTGAGTTTATTTTAATACTTGTACACTACATCTACTTCACAAAGTTCATGCCTTACAACTAAGAATTTGCAAAAGCATTGAAATTTGCAAAAATTTTAACAATGTATGCAATTTGTAAACAAATATCTTTAAATGTATCAAATTTTTTAATTCATTTGATAATAACAATGAAGTAATAGTATCACAAGAACAATCAAAATTCAAAGATTCACAAACATTCACAAAATTATACAAATGTATGAAATTTAAAAGTAAAAAAAATATTTTGAATTACATATCTATAATATTACCATCTTGCCTTTTATAATATTACCACTGTAACAATTAACAAATTTCTGTAACATCATTTAGTGTAAAAATGTAATATTATAGAATAACTTGTGATTTTAGTAATATAATATAACAAACAACAAATGAAACAACTAGTGTGATTTTTGAAGGTAAGCAAACAACAAGCTTTTGTAAAAGATTAAAAAAAACACTCAATTACGTAAAAGAAGACTCTTCATATAAAAATTATTTGTTGAAATATTTTATTAATAATATTTCAATAATTCAATTCTAAAAAAGTTTAAAGGCTTCAAATTCAAATTAACATTTCAAAAATGCATATTCTTTAAAATCTAATATGGGACTTAGGAAAGTAAAAGTGAACAAAATATGAAAAATTTGGTGAAAACTTTTTTCTAATTACATAGTTAAGTAAAGTTATCTTACAAGATTTAAATTTTTAAAAAAAACCTAGGTAGGAACAAAATAGTTAATTAAGCAAGGTTTCACTTATAACACACAATTAGACATTCTTGCACTTGGGGGGGGGGTTGACATTGCACTTGGCTTTCTTGCCATCCAAAATGAACAATTTCAAAAATTGGGGGGGGGGGTGTTATATCAAAAAAATCATGTAGTACTTGTAGTAGAAATAGTTCAATGAACGCATGGAATATTCATCAAAACTTAGTATTAATTGAAGAAAACCTTATACATTTTCCACTCCAAACTACTTATAAACCATTTCACTCTGTACTTTGTACTTGAATACACTAGAATACAAAAAACTACTAGAACAACAATATAATGCTTGACTAGTACTTCTCTACTATGCATTCAAATCATTTTCTAGACGGTCGTCGTCCAAGTCTTCCATTTGCTGTGCCAAATACTTTAGAAGATGCGGTTTAGCTTCAGTTGGAATGATCACTGTCTTCTCTGTTTGCACTCCATGCACTGTAATGTTAGACCGTACTATATTACCACTTCGACCTCGACGAGGGACATCTACCCATGAGTATATGGCACTTTCTTTTTCAACCCAATCCATACTTTCACCGGATGGTTCCCATGATGATTCCATGTAGTTAGTGTACCTCACTCTGTGACTTCCTGCTTCATCTCGTGCCCCAGGTTTCATACTAGGCCAATACCACAAGACTTTCATCTTATTGGCCCAATTCCCTTGACCTACCTCCAATACCTTTGCCACATAGTAAGGTACTCCTCCTCTTACTTCTGTCAATTCAACTTGAAGAGCCACAAATTGTCCTACAACAACATCAATCTCTGGATTGAACGGAGGGAAAGGATCGGCAGTTCCGTGTCCTACTGCTTCACGTGCTACTTGAATACTTGAATCTCTCTTCTTCCCTCCAATCACTCTTCTGGATTTTGCTTGACGTGGTCGGTCTTTTCGAGGACCGAAATACCCCCTCCTCTCTGGATTAGGCATTGTTGACATGATCAAATCAACACCTGCACTTCCTGCTGTATTCTCCTCTGCATCCAATGTTTGACCTGCATTTGTATCTTCATCTTCAACGTTTGGAAGAACTAGTCCCTCTGCATTATCGTTCACAATTTCGTTTGGCCAAAAGGGTGAGTTCCTGATGCCCTCACGATTTTCTTGCGGAAACTCCTTCAAATACTTCTTGAATAGTTCAATTTTCTCTACAACCTCTGTATTCTTTAATGGATCAGAACCTCTCAAAATTAACTTGTCCTTATATGCAATGAATTCATCTAGTGATTTCAACTCCCTCTCATCAGCTGCAAACACTTGCGCAAACTCCGGTTTCTTTGCTGTGCTCGGTAAGGAGTGCAAACACAAATGTCCTCCTGCTGGGCCCCATTCATCCGAGCTGAAATGTTTGTGTTGCACTCGAACCATTCCATTTTCCATGTAGAACCTCATATGATGAGGAAGTGTTATACCTGTAAGTTGTTCCCCACCTTGAAGCAAATGAGGAGTGATGAACGCCTTCCAATCGCGAACATGCTCAAGTTTGCGTGCACTTACAAACGCTTCTGTATATGATGTCCCCTTCTCCACCAATTCCAACATCTCTTCCAAGGTATCTATGTTCTTCCTCTTCAACACATTTGAAATCACACTAAATCTTTGGTCTATGTCTTCATGTGTGTGGCCTACAATGAGAAAACATAAATGCACTTCTTTGAAAAATCCAAGCCCCACCAATGCTGCACACATAGCAAACATGTAGATGTTCTTGTTCTCTCTAGTGGTGTTATCTGCTTGAATCCTCAGTGTTGGTGGCAGTGACCCTTTCCTTCGCTTCACATCACTTATAACGTGCATCAGTGATATTATCACTTGATTGCTATCATGTCTGTGGTGAGCATCTATCCACACATCTGCGTAAAAGCCAATTCCGTGTACTAATACTCCACAAAGATGAGTCTTCACGAATCGAGATTCAATACTCTTCACAGATTGTCTCATCTTTGGAATCATGGTTGTGTTCTGATCCATACCATCAACTATCAAACACATGAAAAAATCTGGTGTAATTATAGCTGATCTCTTGAACAACCAATAATCTCGCCTCTCGTCCATTTGAATTCGGATGTGTAGGATGTACCACTCCTTAATCTTCTCTTTTGCAGCTACATTTGTTGTTGACTCCATTCCGCACTTATACTCCCAACAATGATAACACTTCGAGAACCTGGAGAATGGTGGAATCTGTACATGTGGAAACTCCTTCCGCCAAAGGCGACGAAATGAACTTTCTGACAAAGCTGATCCATCCACTAGTCTCTTCACTTCTTCGTTCACATACTAAAACACATCAAGCTTGGTTGTGTTCATAAGCAAAAGAATCAGTGGTAGCACTGTATTGTCCATTTTCCTTCGTACGAATCGATGGGGTTGCTGACAACCAGCTTCTTGCACAAACACACGAAGGCTTTCCCTAGCAGCTGACATTTTTGCACTTTCCCTCCCTTGACTTGTGTTTCCGTATATAGCTGCCACTCTACCATATATGCCATGTGATGTCTTCAACTGTTTGAAACGTCTTTGAGAATACCCCAATGCTACAACATAGCATGCATTGCAAACGACTATGCCATCTAACTTCGTGACATACTTGTCTCTTATCGGCCCCTCTGTGCGAGTGTAGAAAGCATTTAGCATTTGCATTATCCATGTAGCTCTAGCTTCATACTTTTGACCCCATGCCATATATCGTTGATCCAATATATATTTTGCATCAACATGACATAAACAATTGCGTTTACATCCCCCTTTCTCTTTTGCCCTCAAAACACTCTCTAGTGTCACTTTTTGACTCATTGATTCACCACGCTCTCTTTGACCTCTCTCCCTAGCCCTCCGATTCGACATTGAATACCTCCTTCTTCCCGATCCTGTAGGCATCCCGTCAACGGTTCCAACATCGGGAGTGCTACCTTCAGATCCTTGCGTTATAGGCGAACTTCGTCCAATTGTACTTCTTCCTTCTTGGCTTGGTGGTGTCACATTCGAATTAAGTTGATCATCTTCATCATCATGGAAATCAAACTGTACCATCGAAATAGGAGGAAAAGTGAAATTCTGTCTGTCGGTTGAAGTATTGCTTGTTGTTCTAATTTCTGAAGGGTAAGCCCAACGGGTGGAAGACTTGTGCCATCATATGACTTTTTCTAAACAATCCCCCATATACTCCCCCACCACCTCCCCAACCCATTTTGTTCTATCTACAACATGTGTAACACGAACCGCAACTTCAAAAAGACGTAACTTCACTTGGTGAAGTTCATCTCCACAAATGAAGCTTGTATCGACCACACCAATGCCTACAACGTTACCATCTTCCGCAAGGAGTTGCACCATCCCATTTATAGCTCGAGGAACTTCATTTCCAGATACATTGTCTTCTCCATCAAAGAGTCTTCTCCGTACGACACCTGCTAGTCTTTCACCTATATTCCTGTTCTGCGTTGCAACCGCAGGAGCATGAAGTGTGTTGACAAGCACTGGACTCCCAAATGCTTCCGCAGCCATGTCTCTTCAGTGATTGTGTCTAATTGTTCTTCATCAGTCAATCCAAAGTACCTTGATATGTCCACTATTCTGTTTGCACTGTTGTCACCTAATTTCCAAAGAAGTTACTAATGCGCACTTTTTGTCTTCTATTGAAATACTGCATTTCCTGTACTTTGCAATGTCTCAATCGCACATTTTCTGGACACAAATCTGGAAGATGAAAAAAATTTCCTTTAATTCCTTGTAAATTTCCTAAAACAAACAGATAGAGTTGCCCATTCACAAAAGTATGACGTCATTTAACATTTAAAGGTTTGGCGACTAGTTCTTGGTTTATTCCTGCACTCTTGGTAAACTAATCTTCAAAATACATTTGATCAAAAAACTATCAATGATGAACGCAGTTACAGTGCCTTTATGCCCTTCAAAGAAAATTAATTTCAAGAAAATTGGAACATTAATATATTAGAGATGAGGTCGCAAACTCAAATACCGTAGACCCTAAAAAAAATATTGTATTACAAAAAAATACAAAATACAAAATACATCTACCAATTTGTGAGATTTTTTTGGATCTTTCAGTCTTCACCAGGAGTAAGTGTTCTTTTGTACTCTCATGAATGCCCAAAGAAATCATATGCATTGAAATGTATATAGCACAAATTTGAAAGGTTAATTTCTGTCATTCATTTCTAAGGTTCAACAGAAACAACTCAAATCACAACAACGAAGGCTCTAAAAGTAAACTTGATTTAATAGTACATTTTCCTTCCATCAATGCATTGAAATTGCACATTTCAAAAGGGTATTCCTTTTGATGACCACAAATGACCATTTCCTGTGAACTTCAAATATTTGTAACTAATTTCAAAAAGCTTCAAAACATACAAAGCGATTTGGTTTCATTGCTTACTCTACTTGCCTCTTTAGGAAAAAGTGCTGAAAAATTTGTAAACATGTTCTTGTGCATATTCCACTTCCCCAAAATTCGATTCTAACCCTAGAAAATTTAATTTATGGGCCTTTTCTTTCATTTACAGCAATTTGTACGATTGGATGAATTTCATTTTTTTTAAGTTCAAGGATCTCCCTTATGGCAAAAATTTTTACTATTTCATCTTAGATTACATCCTTAGAGTGGCCATAAAATTCATATTCCGGAAGAACTATGCTCACCCCAAAAATCAATCACGGTCCTCAAAGGGTTAACCTCAACAATTTCATTTAGAATTTCAAACACCCATTCCATTTTCCATTCTATTTGAGAACTCAATCTCAAACATCTCATACAATTTCTGTTTTTTCCCCACTGAAATTTCCAATGCTCCCATTCGGATATCTAAATCATCTTCTTGTACTAGCACTGAAAATTGGTTATTAAATTCTTAAAATTTTAAGTATTAAGGTAGCCTTCGGCTTCTTCTTATATTCTCCAACTTCTTCGAAGTAGTTTAACAATTAAATATACAATGACAAAGCAAAAACTAAATCAATGACCTTCAATCCTTCATAGAACATCTAAACTTCAAATCAGTTTTCCTAATTCCAAAATTCACTAATTCATGATTACAAACATATGATAAAGTAACAATTTCAAATACCACTCCACTTAGGAAAGGACAAAAGTCTTTGCATTACTTTATTTGTACTGTAGCATTACCATACTCTTCATCATTTCATGGAGCTTGAATATTTCAAGAGATTCACAATAATTTACCCAAATTTTATTTGTACTTCAACAATTCATACATACTTAAACACAACTTAAACAATTATTACAATAACACTTCAAAATCACTACTACTACCATGTACTCTTTCAAAGACAGAAGTCAGTCTTCTTGCAATATATTAATTCAGGCTTGTACCTTCAAATGTTTCTTTTTATTCTAAGTTCTAACAAAACACATTTCCAAAAAATAGCTTTAAGGACCAACAATTTTCATAGATGTCGACTAAATGGTTCAAATGTTGAAGTCTCATACATAGCTCTCATGCCTCTCCAACTACCCAATTGCCCACAAAAACTTTGCAAGACATTCCTATATCTTGAATTACACTAAAATTTAAAATTGTTTATTAAAAATTTATATATACGGCAAAAGATTCAAATACTTTCATCTTCAATAATGATCAAGAATCAAATTTCAGGAGTTCCAATTTTCGGCTTAGTCATATATAGGAAGCTCTATACGAGATATTTCAGAATAATCTTTAAATTCTTTTTTTGAATGTAAGTTTCTTTTCTAAAGATTTCTAAAAGGAACGTGAACATGTTGGGCTCTGTCTTTTCTTAGTAGTACAAAACCAAGTCAATCTTCCATTGTACTTCTCTATTACATTGCTATTAACTTCTCTGTATTCTATATTGTTCTTTATTTCTTTCTTAGTACTCTTCTCTCTTCAAAAGTTATGAATGTATGTATAAATTTAAAATTTTTAGACATGTAGGTAGCATGAATTGAAAAATGAGTCCTTTTCCTTTATACCATTTTGAACTTCTTCTGCACTGACATGTGGACTTCTGAGATACAATTCACTAAAGTTTTTTTAAGATAAACATTATATTTCAAGAACTCAATACATTGGCTTCTTCCACACCGTGTTGTAAGATTTTATGAATTCTCTTCTACATTTTTCAAAACTAATGCCCCAAAAGAATGTATGCTTAGTGAATCCCAAAAAAATGATTTCCTAAAATTCCATCATTGTTCTCCAAGTACCAATTTCGGAGCTACTTTGTTCAACCCTGCATTGATAAACTACAATGCTTACTATAGTCCAGGGTATGCAATTCTTATATTATAGGTACCAATAAGGATTACCAGTTCTCTCTAAATACAATTAAAATTTATTACAGGAAAACCTAGTATTTGATATCTTGTCCTATGGTACCTGTAAAACAAAAATTCATATAATTTGGCTTTTAAAGTTATTATTACTCTCAAATAATATTCATCTCATATACTTTCTAATATTCTTGGATTCACTATTAAAAGTGCTCTAAGAATTTCCTACATCAAAGCAAAATATCTACTTTGAGAATACATTGTAAACAAGGCCTTCTAAGTAGGAGTTCCATACTCAGGAATTGAACTTGGAAGGCAGTAAATAAAACCTAGAAAAAAAAACTAATTTTAGATTTTAGATTTTTTTTACTAGTACAATATATTTTTGCCTACACGTGAACTTTTGGTTCATACTACTTGGACTACTAATGAAAAAATTAAGGACAATACACTATTTTCCAAGAAAAATCAACATCTTCTTCAAAGAAAACTTGTTGTGTTCTTCTTGGAATGCAATTTTCAACCATTGTGAAGAAAAAATTGTTGGAAGAAGTTTCATTTTCTTACTACAATAATCTCACCATGGAAGTACACACTTTGAATTCCATTTTTAAGCTATTAACCATGTATTGTTTTTAAGTCTTGAACCCATTCATACTTATAAATTTTTTTAAAGAATGGTAATCAAGTTATTTTAGGTGGTTTCATTTTATTGTAGCCTCTCAATTCAATCTTGTAACACAAAATTTTTTTAATCGAAAAGCCATAGTGCAAAATTATTCTACAAATGATGGTAGAAGTCTTTTAAACTTATCGACTGTACCACCCTAAAAATAAATTGTCAACTTTGAATGCTTCTATGGGCAATTGCATGAAACACTTACACTATTTTCCATCACACGTCTCATGCTGATATGTTTTTTGACCATAACTTCTGCATTTTTGCTCCAAATGACTCAAAATTTCTAGAGAAGGTACTCATAACTATCATACAGCTTCTATGAATTTTTGATCAATTTCAAAAATAGTTTGATATAAAAATAGTACTAGTGATTGAATGTCAAATATGACAATTTGAAGTTTTTTAGTACTATGGAATACCTTTTTATTAATGATTTTGAGATGAAATATGGATGAGTCTATGATCTTCTAGTACACTTCTAGCTTTCCACAAAAGGATTTTCAAAAAAAGTTAATTTTATGTCATGTGGAGGTCTACAAAGAGAGCTTCATTTTGCTTGTATTTTGAAACATATAAAATATTATTTTGGTAGGTTCTTTAGTGAACGACCATCTCCATAAAGTTGTTGCAAATGGCCACTTTTTATTTTTTGTATTTATTTATTTTTCCTATTTTTCCCAAATTAAAACATAAAGGTATGTATTTTCTTGAGGTTTGACACTTTTCCAGTTCACCTACTTAGAAAATTTTCCTATACAATTCCTTTTGTAGGTACCTTTGTCTTAAAGATGTATACATAAGTCATTTTTTTAAAAATTTTAAAATTATTTTTCTAATTAAATAGTACTCTAGAAAAAGTTACGAGTACTATTGCAAAACGCAACAAATAGTACAGGTGTTTCGTGCAATCATCCTTATATTTTAATCCACGCTATCAAATTTCATGAAATTTTTATCAAATGATCTCAAACAAGTTAATTACAAGAGCACATAGTCACACTTCTAGAACAAAATGTTTTTTTCTATACTCTAAAATAAATATAGCAAATGTGAGAATTTTGGATTGTCTTCGACTACAACATGATATCAATTCTCTAGGGGGGTAAATTGACGCTTTCTCAACCTCTTCCCTTATGGTAAGGCAGAAACACCCAATTCTACATCTAATCCTAGGGTTCAAGCCTTGACCACTCTAATTGTATTTGTATACTTCAGTGGATGCATTTGCCAAATGTTGGACTTGAATTCACTAATACATTGAAAGGACACATACCAAAACACAATTGCCTCGTTGCAAATTTTTGCAAGGATCACAGTTGAATGTATCTACATAACTCTTATTGGTTTACGGAGGTAGCACTTTGGAATATGAAGTACATTTCATACAACATCAAAAAGAACTTCTTTTTTTAATATTTTTGATTTTCGCTCGCTACGAAAAGGAAAAAATTATTTCAACACAAAGCTCCATCCAACTACACTTCTTACCTGATTGGAGAGGGCTCATAAACTGCTCAGTCTTCTCCACTTGTCCATTAGGAGGCTCTGAAATGGATTATTCACAGTGAGAAAATGAATTATGGATTACATTGAAGCATGCTAAGATTATGTTTTTACTAATTGAATGGATGGTTTCAGAATCCCATTGGATTCATTCTGAACTCTGTGGATAGGTGTCTCCTACTTATATTCAAAATAAGGATTCATTGTTGATCTACCTTCTCTCAAGTGATAAAAAAATTCTAATGGAATGATTTAAGGGACCTTTCATTTCATTTTTTGAAAAGAATGAATTTGGAAACAAATTATATCACTTTTGATATGTTGTGTTGCTAGTTTTTGAACTAATCAAGGTTTTTTTTCAAACTGCGCATGTATGGATTTGCAAGGCCTACTGATCACCACCATGGACCCTATGCCAGACTATATTTGAAAATTCGTAACTAAGGCTATGGGTAGCTTCACACTTGGGCCAACCAAGTCGAGAGGCCGTGGAAGTTCATGACCAAACTTTGGACGAGAGGCCAAAGAAATGGGCAATAAATTATAGGAATTGGAGCCTTTGGCCGGCCATAGTGTGAAGCCTCTTTAGGCCAAATCCAAAGTCCAAACCTACACCATTCATTCATGTTCAATCCTTTTCCACATTAACCCCAAAATGACAAAGAGGACAAAAAGTGTCTTCACAGAGTTGCAAGTCCAATTCAAAGTGTCGTAACTTTTGCATCAAAGGTCCAAATTCAATGAAACTTCTTGGAAAAGTTGTGCAATTTTTTATAGTTTGTGTGGTAAAATTTTCAAATGAATCTAAGTTATAATGAAATTTTGGTGGCCAATCGAACTTTATAGCTCAATTTGATTTTACCAAACTGCATTTTAGGGCTGCAACTTCGGGGGCTTGTATCTACTTCATCTAATTTTTTTTTCAGTAAAATTTGATGGATTTTGTTCCTCTTGAACTTTACTTATTGTGATAAAACTTTCATATGAATCCAAGTTATTTTGAATGTTTTGGAGCAATCCAAAGTTCAACATCTTGGCATTTTGAAACTATAGTGAACTTTGAGGGCTTATATCTTCTTCATAAAGAGTCAATTTTTTAAAAAATTCCTAGGAAAGTTGCGCATACTAGTGTTGTATGTGTGACTTAAATTTCATGTCAATCCATGAAGAAATGAATGACTAAAGAACATTTCAGTAGAAGGACGTTCAAGCTTCGAAGTGTTTTCTTTAACCTTTCACTTTCAAAAGTGGTTTTTGGAAAATTTCAGCATTCATTTTCAACATTAAAACACTATAATCTTGTAATCTATATAGTCAAATGACTCCAAATTTGATACACATAATCTACAAGATGTTTCCTAAAAGATTGTATGGTTAAGAGTTGACCGAGAGGGTTCAATAACATGTCAACTCCCAAATACAACTAAAGCACAACTAAAGCATCACTACACACAATTCTTTTTTATAAATTAGAATTCTATTAGGAAATCAAAAATTGTATTGAGTTGTGCTTGAGGTGTGCTTGAGGTCACCTCAAGCACACCTGAAACACAATAATTTAGTTCCCATTGAATTTGAAATTAAGTTTGTTTTCTTTATCCTTTTATCAAATTGTGCTTGAAGTGTGCATGAGGTGGACCTCAAGCACACTTCAAGCACAATAATTTATTCTCCATTGAATTTGAAATTAAATTTATTTTTCTTTTACTTTTATCAAATTGTGCTTGAGGTGTGCTTGAGGTGTGCTTGAGGTGACCTCAAGTACAATCCCAGCACAAGAATTTATTCCTCATTGAATTTGAAATTATTCTCTTAATTTTATCAAATTGTGCTTGAGGTGCGGTTGAAGTGCCCTCAAGCGCATCTCAAGCACAAGAATTTATTCCCCATTTAATTTGGAATTCAATTTATTGTTCTGTTACTTTTATCAAATTGTGCTTGAGGTGTGCTTGAGGTCACCTCAAGCACACCTCAAGCACAAGAATTTATTCCCCATTTAATTTGGAATTCAATTTATTTTTTTGTTACGTTTATTAAATTCACTAATACATTAGAAGGACACATATAAAAGCATGATTGGTTCATTGCAAATTTTTACAAGGGTTACTGTTCAATGTACCTATATGACTGGAACTAGTTTAGGGAGGTAGCACTTTGGAAAAGTAGCTACATTTCATACAACATCGACAAAAACTTATTTTCTTTTGAGAAACCCTCATTTTCAGTCACAACTAAAAAGAACAAACTTTTTCAACATAAAGCTCCCTCTAACTACAATTCTTAACTTATAATTGAGGGCTACTAAACCGCTCAAGCTTATGCACTTGTGCACTAGGAGGCTCTTAAATGGATCATTTACTATGAGAAAATGAATTGTGGATTACATTAAAGCATGCTTAGACTTCGTTTCCACTAATTTAACTCATACTTCCAGAGTCCCATAGGATTCATTTTGAACTTTGTGGGTAGGTGTCTCCTGATTATATTCCAAGTAAGCATTGACTATTGATCTACCTTCCCTCAAGTGATAAAAAAATTTAATGCACTGGTTTTTTCAACCATCCATTTTTTCAGAAATTAATTATTACTATTTTAATATTTTGATTCATTTTCTACCTTTCTCTACTTACTAATTGTTTTCTACATGTTGTACAACTCCAAATGATTTGAAAGTTTTTAGACATGTTGCTAATTTGACTAAAAGAAAGAACGAAGAGAGTATGAAAACCATTTTGGAATGTTTTTCATACAGAGGTGAGCTACTGAAGTGCAAGTGCCCGGATTTTCGCGAGGACAAAAACAACATTTTGGACAATTCAAACACTATTATCTTGCAATCTATACGGTGGAATTTTTTGAAATTTTTTCTACATATTCTCAAACTATTTTACTATAAGATCTTACGGTTACAATTGTCTTCAGATGTTTTTAAAAAAAAAAATTGGCTTTGTACTAGAAGTGGCAGTTTTGGAGTGTTTTTGGCAGAAAATAGTCAAGTACATTTAGGGGTTACTAACTTTTGCATATGGTATCCAAAACCTACGTTCTTTCGTGTGTTGGAACATGCTTTTACTTGCCAACAAGACTACATGAAAGTTTGAACTAATTAATATCAACAATTGGGCGCTTTTTAAATAAGTAGCACTTCTAGGTGTACCTACCTTATAAATACTTCATGACCTAAATCCTAAGTTTTGTATTAGGGACAACCCTGAACCTACACCCAAGTACGCTCAGTGCTTCATTCTTAGGGTTCTGGTTCCTTTCTCTTCATGCAGCACATTATGGCAAAGTCTTGGAACCGTCTTTTTTTTCCGGAAATGAGCATTAGAACCCAAAATTTTGCCTCATGGTTCCAGCATTCGGGCCTCTGTGTAAGGAATCAAACTCATTCAGTCTTCAAGTTATTTCCAACCTACAAGTGAACTGAAGGAACTCCTGCGTCTGAGCAGGTTCAGGAAACCCTAATTCTTGTGCGGCGTGGAAGCAATCCTCCAAACCTTGCCGTCACATCCTCTTGCGGTAATAAAGAAGGTATTCCTTCTCGCCCGCCTCTGTCACTCCACCTCTCTTTGTAATTGTAAGATTCTTTACGATCATTGCTAGGAAACTGCCTGAAGACTTGCTAGGGCTTTGGGACATCTACGCAGCTCATTTCCGCAATGACGATGGGTGTTTTCTGAAAACAAAGTCACCTTCCATGTGCTGTCAGATCTCTCAGGGCGAACTACACTGATTCTGTGATCTCCGCTCCAGGAAGATCGTCTCACGGAACTCGCAGGTGGGATTTCAGTTCGGCAGGCGTCCCTTCTCAATAGCGAATTCTTTGATTCTAAACCGCAGCCGCACAGGTCATCTTCCGTTGCTTTTCTAATTGCATTCCCTGTTAAATTGCTTCTGTTTTCGTATCTTAGGTTTAGTGGCAGAGATTGCCTTCGTTATCACCGAACCAAACTAGGCTCCGATGACGTTAGACACAGGTGCTTCGTTATCATCGAACCAAACCAGGCTCCGATGACGGTAGACGTAGGTGAATAGTGCACGTCCCCAGCCGGGGACGTGCACTGCTCACGTAGGAACCAAGAATTTTTTTTTTGGGAACAGTACACGTCTCCGGCCGGCAGGGTTGACGAATTGCAACGTCCAGGGCAAAATTACGTCCAAAATCCGGACGTCCGGACGCAGTGGATGCTGTGGACGTAGTCCTCGGCGACCAACGGACGGCATCCGTCGGAAGCAAACGTGCGGACGGAACTTCGGACGGGCGGATTGGCGGTCGGGACTGTGGTCGGACTGCGGACGGCACCATCCGACCGCCCGTCTGCAGTGTCCAACCGCCCGTCCGTTGCAGCTTGTAAGAGAGCTCAGGAAGAGAATCGTGAGAAGAAAATGTCCTATGTTGAGTTCAATGACCGGTTTGCAAAACGGAAAGCGAGGTTTGTGGTTTACAACAATCCTCTATTCTATATTGAAGCATCGGTTAAGATCAATGCAAGCGAGTTCGAGCGAAAATTCTTTACCTCTTATTATGAAGACATGGTGAAGCTTCGTGATATATGGAGAGCATGTGGTAGTCCCAGTGTACTTGCTAGACATGATGATGCCTAGAGAGCGAAGGCATTAACTATGGCAGCAAATGCGTTACACTTGACCAAACATCTACCGAAGTGAATGGGTATTCGAGACTTGGCAAAGAGGTTGATTGACTACATCCGCCATGCGTGGAATGAAGATGAAGAATCCTATGAGGCAATGTTGCAAGTGTGTAAAGATTATGAGGAAAGGAAATTGTTCTTCAGCAAGGACGAAGAGAAGAAGTGGAAGAAGAAGGTCAGGGCAACGAACTTGGATGAAACAGTGGATGGAAGTGAAAGGCGGAAGGAAATGACACAAAGTTGGTTAAGGCCATTGAGTGGAGTGTCCACAGAGAATTATGTACGATTAACAAAGCAAATGGCTGCAAAGAATGTTATCGAAGAGCGACGGGAGTCGCAGAGCTTTTACTTCAATGGTGCTTCTTCAAAGGTACTTGTGAAGGGTACACTTGCATATGCAGTGGATCACTTGCAACGGAAAGATGCAATTAGAAATCAAATTCGATTTCTTATGGTTGAAGCGGGCGATGAGAGTCCTTCATCTATGAATGAGTTCTTTGATATAGATGCAAGTCGGTATGGAGATGTACGGGGTAGGCAATTCACTATGATGGGGGAAACATTGGGAAAAGATTCAAAAGCATTGTGGAATGCCCCAATTGTGAAGGGAGTTCCAACATTGCGTACTTTTGAACATCTTATTCCGGCCTTTGTAAGGCAACACTTTGAAGATATTCGTGCGGGACGCAGAGGTTATGTAGGATACAATAGAGATGTAGAAGATGTGACAAATGCTAGATAGGATTGGCAGGTGGCACTACAAACAGAAGAGCATGAAGACCAGCGGAGGTCTATAAATGTGAGATGTAGAGGAGGTTTCTTTGAGGAAGAGTATGTAGAGCTTGGGAAACCGTACTTGTGGGTTTTTGATTGCAGACGTGGAGGTACGGCGGGGGAAGACAAAGAGTGGTGTGATGAAGACTACAGTAAGATATTTGTGCATTTGAAGAAGTGGATGACTGGAGTAGTACGATGGAATGCCGTTTTCTTATTTCTACCAGGCGTATACTTCGATGAATCTATGAGGGCGAAGATGGAATTACCGGAGGATTGCACATATTTGCGTGGTACATGGACATTCCAAGCTCAAACAGTTTCAATGTATATTCATGATCTTCGCCATGGACAACAAAAGGAAATGAAAGTGTAACCAGTGGGAGATGTGGCTATTATTATGCAGTGTCCAAGGGAGTGTTCACCTATCGATAATTTACCGAGGATGCCAATATGTTTGCAAGTGATGTATGAAGATGTTTAGAGCCCAGAGGTGTTGCCACGCATTGAGGACAAGTTAGAGAGGTTACCGTCAGAGTTGAAGAAGATGGTGGGAATGTTTTTGCCAAGGAATTGGGAGTTGGTGGTATTGGGTGTGTCAATGGCTATGCCTACAGTTCTTGAAAGTGATTTTGTTGGCACTGACATCATTATTATGGAAGGAGCTTCGATGAAAACACAATTTGTGTATAACACATTACGGTTGACGTATGGAGACAAGATGGTGATGGTAAATAGTACTAACAGAGCAGCAGAACCCCGTGTGGTCGAGGAGGTCAATGTTGAAGAGACGGCAACAGATGCAGGTCCTTCTGAAATGCGAAGTGATGTACCACCTGGAAGGCTTGAAAGAGTAGTACTAGATTCACCTATTCATTCTTCACAGGAGGAAGGGAGACCTCGGGTGACAAAACGCAAGAAGCAGAAGGGAAAGAAGAAAGAGCGAGCTGTTGACTCAAGAGTATCAGAGTCAGATGGTGATGGAAGTGGCCATGAAGAAAACGACTCTGAGGAGTTACACAGTGGGGGCATCAGTTTGGGTTCATGTGATACTCATTCAAGGAACAACTCTCGTAGAGTACGTGAAGCAGATGAAGACCCGGAGGACGATCTTGACTACGTTCCTCCTGAAGGCATGCATAGTGTGGAAGACATGGAAGTAGAGGGAAGAGAAGTCAATGTGGAAGAGGCTCCAGTGAATGAAGCATGAATTCAAGATATGTCTGAGTTTACCGCGTTGCAGTCACTTGCATTGACAGAAGGTGAAGATGGTTTTTTCTACACTAAAGATAATGTTCAGTATCACAAAGCAGGGACAGAAGGAAGAGAGGTTTATTACAAAGTTGTGCCGAATGTTGAAGCTGCTTCTGGAACACCAATGGCATCAGAGGGAATTCCAATGCCAACTGCACATATAGTGGAAGATTAAGCTATACATTCAAGCTTGAATTCTTCATTATTTGCAGTGCATGAACCGATCTTATAGGAGGGCTTGAATGAAGTAGGTGAATCAACTAGAGAAGCATTGACAGCTGTGGAATCTGTATCAGCATTAGTAGCATTTTCCAATGTTGGGGGCGAAAATTTTACGCAAAAGGAAGATGGATTTTTTTATGATAGGGAGCACATCCGATATGAACGAATTGAAAAAGGAGGGCAATTCATTTATCGTATGGTTACATCAATCTTGGAAATAGCTTCATTATCTCCAACGGTATCTGAAGGACAGTTCAGGACGGTTGCTAATACAGCAGTGGAGGAAACCATGGATTCAACCCTTCCTCCAACTGAATCTCAAAATGTTGAACCAAGCATGGATGAAGACTTACACAGAACTGTGGGAACAGAAGCAGAAGAACAAACACAATTGTCTGTACGAGTGGTAGAAACACCAAAGAAAGAATTGTTGTGAAGAAAGAGAAGCACGTATTAGAGTGGAGGAAAAAAGAGATTTAGTGTGGTTTTCATGTGTGTGTGTGTGTTTGTGTGAATGTGATGCTCTACAAATTTTGTATAGTGCATCTTTGAATAAATAAAAATGAAGTGGTAAGATTTTGTCTACTATTTCATACTTTTATGGTGAATGCTTACGTAAATGCTAGCATAATACTATTAAAGTGCTAATGAATTTTGCATTAAAAATGTGCAATGCTGAAGTTATAGGAACCTCCACATCTTGAACTCAATGTAGAAATTGACAAGAATTATTAATGAATAAAGAGTTCATCAGTTTTGTTTTATTTTTTTCATGGAAATAGAAAGAAGAGGCTCCAAAATATTGAGAGCATGAACTAAATCAATGTTGATGGATGGAATATTAAATTCGAATTTTTTTGAAATGCAGGGGGTACCATAATTTTACAGAAATTGATTTTGAAGCCCAAATTGTACGTATAATGAGTGCACTTGGTCAAGTGCAAGAATGTCTAATTGGGTGTTTTATAAGTAAAAGTCATTCATTTACAAACTCATTTGGCATCAATTTAAAGTTAAGAAACAAATCATGTTGTAGTGGTAAATTTTTAACAAAGATGCAATTATTGGAGAGTGATTGTTTTAGAAAGTTTCTCATGTAAATTACAACTACTAGTTTTGCAAGTATTATTTAAACATCTTATATTATATATTTCAAAATTATAAATACACAAAAAAATTGAATATTTCAAGAAAAAACTTTTAGTAGTCACATTCAAATATAATATATAATACAAAAACAACGAAAGAAAGAAGTTACGAAAAATTCAGTTCAAAAAACCAATCACAAATCTGATATTTACATTAAGATATTCTTTAAATGTAATTCTCATTATTTATTCTCTATAAGAATATAAATTTCTAATCCTTTAAGATTTTAAGAAGTAATGGTTATGAATGATATAAAGAATGATGATTAACACCAATTTCATAATTTTTTAAAATGTCAAGATAAGTATATAGTTCTTTGAGCTCCTAAAATCCTTTGAGTTTTTAAATTAAAAAAAAAATTCTAAAATATAAAAATGAAAGATAATAACTAAGATTTTCAAACTATTATAATATTTACTATTTAAGATAATTATCATTAAAATTGATTTTTTCAACTTTATACATATAGATACAATGACAAAGAAGTAAAGTATGTTTCTATAGTTGAGAAAAAAATGCATTAAATTTCTTTCTACTCCAATAGATGCCACAATCTTATTCTAAGTCCAAATTTATAAAATTCAAGAAACAAATTTGAATGCTCACCAATTTTCAACTTATAATTTAAAATGAATAAAAAGATATACTTAAAAGACAAAAGCTTAAGAAAAAAGATGTATAATACGATCTATAATGTTGAACGTTATAAATCTAAATTTTTAGCCACTAAAACAATCACAATTTTCACTTATAAGCTTTAAACAACACAAATATATTATATATATATATATATATAAATATATATATATATATATTAGATTATGAACGTAATTTTTAATAATAATGATAATTTGATATTTCAATTTAAATATACTTTCATACAAAGTGTAGTTGAAAATTATCAATTTAGTTTAAAGCAAATAATTTTAAAACATTGTTGAATCAAGTCTTGTAATACTACAAGATGAAGTCTTGTGCTATATTATTTGGAAGAATGTAGTTAAAAGGCTTGTTGTTGTAATATACCATAATGCTTATATTTTTCATTAAAATAAATTTTATCCTTGAAAACATTTGAAATAATAAATGATCATTTAAATATATTTAAAAATATATATAAAAAATTAATCTCTATATAATATGAGATTAATAAATATTGTTTTCATTTAAATCATGTACATTTTTTACAACTTTAATAGATTTTAATAAATATCTTAAATTTAAAATTTTCATATTTAAAAAATTTGATCATTAAAGAAATTTGAAGCCTTTGAAAGTCTATAAATTTCTCAAACTATGGAAATGCAAAAATTGTTGTAAGAAAATGTAGAATCATAAGAAATTTGATGCAATTGAGAATATGTCACATCATTCAATTTTTTAATTTTAATCGTTTTTGCATTTCAAGATTGACAATTTTTTTTGTTTTTGATAATTGTTGATTTGATAATAGCCAATAATTTCAAGAACAATTTTAAAAATAAACCCAAAATAATTCATCAAAAGCCTCAAATCTCTTTTAATGTAGTTAATATGAGCATTTTCATATCCACTTTTGACATAATAGTGAAGCACAATTAAATCTTGCATTTAAACTTGATAATTTGCTAAAAAGTACATGAAAGTGAAGCACAATTAAATCTTGCATTTAAATTCATAGCAATGTTTTCACATAGATCAAAGTGTTTGTGTTTGAAAACTCTTTATCACCTTTGACACGAATGCAAGGAATTCTCACGGAATTTATGTATGAACATGGCAACAGATTTGGTGAAAATGTTTATGTCGAAGATAGAGATGGCGAGATGTTTCCCGTGAGGATTGGAGGCAATCGTCACTTGATATTTGGATTCTTGTAGAGATCTTTGGCATTAGTACACGTCGTCGGTGTTAGACAAGTTCTAGCGTTTATGTTGATGCGTAAGAGCTATTTTTATGTGCAAATTTATCGCCTCTCGAATCCACCCATGGGTGCCGCGTTATCATTGTCGTCGATTGTGTCATCGGCAACACATGAGCCGAAGGTGGATGCTAATGGAGAATGCCATTCGGCACTTAATTTGCTAGCCGGTACAGTCTAAACTTTTGCGGGAGGACGTTGTACGTGGACTGAAAATGCTTGGCTATACAAAAAGTAAATTTTGAGGTCAAGCTACAATAGCTTTAGTCATTAAAGTCGCTGGACACACACATATGAGATTGGTATGAGATTTACTTTTCTTTTTAACTATAATTTTTTTATATGTTTTAAAACAACTTCTAATTTTTATTTATATATTATATTTTAATTTTAAATTCAATTTATAATTCAATAGCTAAATTAACAGTCATAATGATTTTAGCACAAGATTCAATTGTTTTTATTGAATCCTTTCAATTGTAAGAAATCTCATACCCATTTCAAAAAATACAGTCAAAAAAATTTAACTTTTTAGCAAAAATTAAAGTTGAATATAATTTAGCCTTTAAGAGGTCTATATAAACTTCATTCACTGGCATTCTTTAACTTTTTGTTTAATTTGACTTTAAATTTGAATTATGAATTTAAATTAAAAAATAGTGTCTAAAATAGAAATTTGAACTTAGACATTTACTTTTTGGTGAAGTTCATTTATTTATAATATAAATTTTATCTTTGAATATCTTTCACAATTTTGAATCTTTTATAAAGTTTGCAACATGATTGAATTTTTTGCTATTTTCTTAAGACTTTATAATATTAAATGATTTTGATAATTAACTTCATAGCTTTTATTTTATTTTATTTTAATTATATTTTTTGAAAATAGCTTCTTACAACGTATTAAATTTTTTTTAACTTCATACTTTTGTAAACAAAAATTAGTTTTCTAAAGTACTTAGATACTTTTGGTATAGACTTTTTTTAATGAAAATTATAAAGAGATAAAGTTAAACTATTAATCATTTTTTCAACTTTCATTCATTAATTTTTATTTACATACAATTATTATAAAAAAATATGATAAAAAAATTCGCACTCGAAATTGAGTGCGGTTTTTTTGCTACAACTTTATCTAAGCCAACTACGCACATAATCAGCGTTTTTTTGCAAATTTTAACAACAATTTTTAAAATTTTGGGACATGCAATATACTATTGGAAAGTAGATCTCATATGCGTGTGTCCAGCGACTTTAATGACTAAAGCTATTGTAGCTTGACCTCAAAATTTACTTTTCGTATAGCCAAGCATTTTCAGTCCACGTACAACGTCCTCCCGCAAAAGTTTAGACTGTACCGGCTAGCAAATTAAGTGCCGAATGGCATTCTCCATTAACGTCCACCTTCGGCTCATGTGTTGCCGATGACGCAATCGACGACAATGATAACGCGACACCCATGGGTGGATTCGAGAGGCGATAAATTTGCACATAAAAATAGCTCTTACGCATCAACATAAACACTAGAACTTGTCTAACACCGACGACGTGTACTAATGCCAAAGATCTCTACAAGAATCCAAATATCAAGTGACGATTGCCTCCAATCCTCACGGGAAACATCTCGCCATCTCTATCTTCGACATAAACATTTTCACCAAATCTGTTGCCATGTTCATACATAAATTCCGTGAGAATTCCTTGCATTCGTGTCAAAGGTGATAAAGAGTTTTCAAACACAAACACTTTGATCTATGTGAAAACATTGCTATGAATTTAAATGCAAGATTTAATTGTGCTTCACTTTCATGTACTTTTTAGCAAATTATCAAGTTTAAATGCAAGATTTAATTGTGCTTCACTATTATGTCAAAAGTGGATATGAAAATGCTCATATTAACTACATTAAAAGAGATTTGAGGCTTTTGATGAATTATTTTGGGTTTATTTTTAAAATTGTTCTTGAAATTATTGGCTATTATCAAATCAACAATTATCAAAAACAAAAAAAATTGTCAATCTTGAAATGCAAAAACGATTAAAATTAAAAAATTGAATGATGTGACATATTCTCAATTGCATCAAATTTCTTATGATTCTACATTTTCTTACAACAATTTTTGCATTTCCATAGTTTGAGAAATTTATAGACTTTCAAAGGCTTCAAATTTCTTTAATGATCAAATTTTTTAAATATGAAAATTTTAAATTTAAGATATTTATTAAAATCTATTAAAGTTGTAAAAAATGTACATGATTTAAATGAAAACAATATTTATTAATCTCATATTATATAGAGATTAATTTTTTATATATATTTTTAAATATATTTAAATGATCATTTATTATTTCAAATGTTTTCAAGGATAAAATTTATTTTAATGAAAAATATAAGCATTATGGTATATTACAACAACAAGCCTTTTAACTACATTCTTCCAAATAATATAGCACAAGACTTCATCTTGTAGTATTACAAGACTTGATTCAACAATGTTTTAAAATTATTTGCTTTAAACTAAATTGATAATTTTCAACTACACTTTGTATGAAAGTATATTTAAATTGAAATATCAAATTATCATTATTATTAAAAATTACGTTCATAATCTAATATATATATATATATATTTATATATATATATATATATTTATATATATATATATATATTTATATATATATATATATATATTTATATATATATATATATATTTATATATATATATATATATTTATATATATATATATATAATATATTTGTGTTGTTTAAAGCTTATAAGTGAAAATTGTGATTGTTTTAGTGGCTAAAAATTTAGATTTATAACGTTCAACATTATAGATCGTATTATACATCTTTTTTCTTAAGCTTTTGTCTTTTAAGTATATCTTTTTATTCATTTTAAATTATAAGTTGAAAATTGGTGAGCATTCAAATTTGTTTCTTGAATTTTATAAAATTCAAAAAATTGCAATGGGAAATTGCAAAAGAAGTTGATTGCTTATTATGTGTGCATGCACAAAATTGTAGCAAAAGAAATAGCACTCAATTTTGAGTGCGATTTTTTTTATCATGTTTTGTTATAGTGAATTCAAATTAAATTTTAACTTCACTCTTAATCTATAAGAGATCAAAATCATTTTCTTAAAAATCACTTAAAATTGTCATTTTTAGTGCATTCATTGAATTTTAAGACTATAATATTTTGAAATCTCAACTGTAAGATCTTATACTAAACTTGTTATACAAGAAATAGTAAAAATTTCATGATATTTGACTATATGAAGTGAAAGACATTCAGTGATACTTTGTACTGATCTTGAGTTTTTTATAAATGTTATTTCATTGTTTCTTGAAAATTTGATAATTTTAAAACCAAATCTTTAATCGTTAAATTATTTTTTTTGGAAAACACTGAATAAAATAAGTTTTGGATGATATCTATAATTGTCAAAAAATGATATTTGACAAATAGAGGCATGCATAATATTGTTGTATGCAAAATCCACCAAAAGTTAAATGTGAGGTTCAATCATCTTTTTGATAATTAATAGTGCAACGTAGATATTCTTTTAATACTTGATTTACACATTTAGATTGTTCATCCGTTTATGAATGAAAAATAAAACAAAGTTTAATTTTCACTTTTAGGATTTTGAAGAGAGACTTCCAAATTTTAAAGATAAATTGTAATTCTCATTAAAAAAACAATATCATTTAATAACCCGTGATATCAATAAATAATATTAAAAAAAAACGTAGTTGTTTTTTTGCTTATGATTGTTTTATTGCATAGAGTGAAATGCATCATTTTTGGAAATTGATTCATGATTACATATATAGAGTCAAAAAATTTTGACGGAGATAAATTCATTATGAAATCCATAGATATAGAAGATTATGGCTCTTTTAAAATGAACAACAGTTACAATAGTCTATGTGACTAATGTCATGAATTTTTTAATCTCAAACATGTGCATAAGAAAGTATGAAGTTTTTAACAGCTTTCTGTATTTGAGGTCACTAAAAATCTCATGACACAAGTTTTAGTATTTTGTTGAATTCAAACTATTCAACAGTACAAAAGTCATGTCAAGTTTGGAGAACTTGAAGAGGTAGAGAACCATTTGGAATATATAGGCGTTTTTTAAAATGTTAAAAATTATCTTTCAACTGAAATTTATTGTTTTCATGATGAGATTGGCGCTTTATATCAAGAACCAAAGGATTCAAACTTTGAAGTCAATGCTATATAAATTTTGTTAAGGATTGAAAAATCGATTAGTTTTGTCATAGTTGTTGTACAAAGCTAAAATTGCCTAGGCATTAACAAAGTCATTTATTACTAATCATGTGCTACTTATTTCTCCTTTGATGCTAAATACGATCTTTGAAACAAGGTATCTAATAATTTCTCTTATTTTTCAAAATAATACGTGATAATGTTTGAGCCTTTAAGTTGGCACTTAAAACTTTGAGTTTTTTTTTCACAAATATTTGATATGTTTTAATTGAATTATTGAAGAAAAAAATATAAAAAGAGTGTTAGGAGAGTTTTGATAACAGTCTCTATCAAAGTAGTAGAGAAACATCTTAAAAGGTGAAAACATTTTAAATTTAATAATTTTTATTATTTAAAAATTTAAAAATATGATTGAAGGAATAATTAGCAATTTTGAGAGAAGTGAAGATATGAGATTTAGTTAGACTTAATATTTGTCTATGCAAAATCAATCTTTTAAGGATGTATGTGACATATTGGCTAAATTAACATAATCTATTTTAGGGTTAGAGAGTCTAAGAAAATTTAAATTCAATTCTAATAAGAATCGAATTTATAAGTTAAAAACTATACAAGTAACTTTGAAATTTGGAATATTAGACTATTAGTACAACGAAGATGGTGAAATTGATGATTGAAACCTACAAAGAGGTGTTTTTAAAGTAGGAGTATGCCAAATTGTTAGAAGTTGAGAAAAATCACCAATTTTTTAAGATTATTAAATACTTGAAATTATAATTGTCTAATTGGGAAAAAAAATTCAAATTATTAAATTTAAGCAAATACAAATGAACATATAGCTTACATTTAGAATCTAGAAGTGTCCTAAATTTATTTTGGATTTTTTCAAAATTTTACGTTGACTCCATGGGAAATCAAACACAAACAAACGTATTTATAAATTCTTAAAAATTACATATTCTGTAGTAAAATCTCACTAAAAATTAGATTAAAATTTTATGCACTAAATAAGTACCCAATGAAGTTTGAAGACATTTTGACATTCCCAACTACTAAAACCAACACCGACATTGAATTTTATGAGAATTTACAACTTAGTGATTGATTGATTGATTGATTGGCGTATCAGGAGTTAACAATGTCCAATTGAAGAAAATGAAGAAACATTCCTTGCTTTCACAAACAATCTTAACAACTCTAACATGACAAATTCATCAGAAAGCACAAACTTCAAAAATTATATTTCTTACACTTAATTGGAGGTACTGTAACTCAAATTTGAACTTATAAACAAATGGCTTAAGAGTGAATGGCAAGAAGTTCTACAGAATAATTGGGATTTTTCGAAAACAATGGCACAAATGATTTTCTATTTCGAGTTGTTTCTTAAAAGATAGAAAAAATTAACTCTAAGTTTGATTTTTTTATCACTAATTACGGTTAATTAGAAACAATTTTGAAGTTTTTTTGAAAAATCAAAAATTGGATATCTTCAAGATCTTTTTTTTGCGTAAAAAATCAATTTGAACTAAAGAAAGACAATTTTCAAAGTGATTTTTGATTAATTTGTAAAATATTAGGCAGATTAGCATTAATTTTAAAATATCTTGAGCTAAAGATTTTGGAGTTGATTTGGCCAAGATTTATTAGCTAAATGGAGAGAATTTTAAATTTTTCTACCTTTAAACAAGTATTATTTTGAAATTACAATTGGAGTAGATTTGAAAATATTTAGGAGAAAGTAACAAAGTATTTTCACTAGCAACTTACTATGAAGAACCCAGAAACAAGTATATAAGGGTCTTCCTTGAGATTTTTAGTACCCTCATTTTTTGTATATTGACACTTTATTGTCTTTCTCTTTATTTTGTACTACTAATGTGGTTAGAGCACTTCTTAAACCAAAAATCTTAGCCAAGTTTATTTTGTTTTCTTGTTGAACTTAAAAGGCTTAGGGTCTTTTCAATTAATTTTTATTTTCTTTATTTTGCGTTAGAGGCTTGATCTCAAATTCTTATTTGGTTACTGCTTTGTGAAAATTTTGAGCCTCTAGAATCAAAGTACAGTTGAATACTGTCATGTGTAGTTGTGTACCTTCTTTAACTATTAGACCTCAAAATACTAATTTTTGTGAATATTCTAAGATATTTTCTACTGAAAGGAAGGTTAAACATTATCATGTCTACCTTCTTCATTCTTCAGTACTTAAATCTTTAGAATATTAATTCAATACCGGTAGTAATTGAAGTCACTCCTACACGGCGGACAAGCAGAGCTATAGTCCTTTGAATTCTTAAAAACAAACCTTTGAAGATTATTTATGACAAAATGCCATTCATTGAATTTTGATAGCTTATTAAAATTCAAGTGTAAGGAGTTATCACATTTTTGGGAAATGATACGAATAATTAACATTCAAAACAAAATCTTTAATTAATAGTTTCGTTATTTTCGTTTAAAAATTTAAAAATTTGAGAAGATTCTTATAAATGAGTTAGTCTTAGTTTTAATTAATTTTTGTTCTAATGTTAATTTAATTTCTTTTGTTTGTACTTAGATAGACTCTGAGAACTAGAAATCGGAAAAAAATTAGAAAAAATTAGCACTAAAGTGAAAGGCTAAGTCTTCACATCAGATTGACTAAGAGCCGATAGACTCAACAATACAAACTCTACCTCCGTTTCAATTGCATCTTGCTATGTGGCAGACATTGACGAGGTAGTGGAGAGAGGTCACACTAACCCAAAACCACCATTTGGCAAAGCAACAGGAAGATCCGACTAGTACAGCAATCAGGAGAACCAGACTAATACAAAAGTCTTCAACAGGGGATGTTCAACACGGAGGTTCCGGTAGGGAGTATCTAGCAACTAAAATCTAGCCTATATAAATTGAAACAATCAACTACTAAATGTTGAGTGCTACAATCAAATTTTAATTTCTTAAAACCAACATTTGATTTACAAAACTATGAAAGGTACGTGTACTAACTATTGCTTGAATTGTCATTATGAGGTGAAATTAAGGAGAAGGGAGATAGAAAAAATTTCAATATTCATCAATTAAATTGTCTTACAATTTGAGTTGTATAAGTTGCTTACATCTCTCTAACTTTCTCAAACCATTGCAAATTGAAAAAGGAAGTTTGAGAGACCATATTCCAAATTCAATACTACAAAGAGAAAAAAGGTTGAAACAAGGAACCATTGCATTTAATAAAGTAGAACCCAACTATTAAATTTTATTTCTTTATTATTTCATTTAAATATATTATTCAATTTTTATTATTCTTTGAAAATATTGTTCGACATTTAATTAGTTTTATTTTATTAGGCCTAATAGAACAGTTAGAATAAGACAAATTTGTCAATTAATTTTCAAGATTAATGAAAAATTAACAAAAATACGTTAGATTTTCTATAAATTGGTTAGAATTTATTAGACCTCATTTAAGCGTAGTATAATGTATTTTTTCAAATCATTATGAGAACTTGTTTCTGGGTTTATCTTTATTTCTTTTGTGGATTATTCTATTGGACTAATAAGCCAAATAAAACAAGACAAAACATTAATTAATTACATTTAAAATTATCGGAATTAAAATTAAACGTAGATTTCATTAGATTTTATTCTAAACTAATTAAATTGCCATTTGTTTCATTTGGCCTAATAAGTCAAAAGAATTGAAAATCAAAAAATAATAATTATTTATAATTGAATTTATTTTGGATTTGGTTAGATTTGATTTGGAGATTTTGGCCAAATAAGCCAAAAAAGAAAAAACAAAAGACAACCGATTCTTAAGAATTAAAGAAAAGCCAATATCTTTTCAATTTCGATTAGATTTATTTTTCTTAAATTTTATTTGAACCAAAGTTGTTTTACTTTTAGTGGGTTTAAGTAATTTTGTAGTATTTAAAATAATTACCAAGGGATAGAAATTAATTAAACATATGAAAAATAATTAAGATCCCATAACCATTAGTGCATTTTGAATTAGAAACACCTACTAATTACCAATAAATTGAAAATTTATCATGAATTAGTTAGAAATAAAAATTGTATTAAAACTAAGACTTTAGACCTCATTTAAGCATAGTATAATGTATTTTTTCAAATCAAATTGAACTAACATTACTTAGAAAATCAATTAAAGTTTTGCCTACAAAAATCTGTTTGACATTTTGAGTTTCCAATCAAAAGTTACAGAATTTCAAAGAGGTGTTTGAAATTGTTTTTATTATATTTTTTCAAACTTCCTCTTTGAAATTTGTTCATAACTTTTGATTGGAAACTTGAAATGTCAAACGGATTTTTGGATTTGAAACTCCAATTCATATTTTAATTAGTCTCAGTTCAAATGTTTTTGAAAAAAGACATTCTACTATGCTTAAATGAGGTTTAAAATCTTAATTTTAATTTAAAATTTTGGGTTTTTTACTTAATTATGAGATCTCACAACTTCAAGAATTCATATATTCCACATGAATTGGTTGACTTCCTACATCCAAATGTGTATATAAAGAGCTTCTCTTCTTTATTTATTTCACAAAATACAAATGGTTCACGAAGTAAAACAATTTAGTGAATAAACTAATCCCATGATCTTAATTTGTTTTAATCAACATTCTTGAAAGTTGATAAAAAAAAATTAAAATTTTTTAATCATCTAAAAGCATTTCATCTAAAAATTTATCATTCATTTGACAAAATTTCATTTCATTTTTTTCTAGCTATTATTTCAACTATTTTATTAAATCCTTAAAAAATAGTTTTTTGAAATAAGTGACAAGGAAAAAAATCCACGTTGATAAGAAAAAAATCCATGGTGACAAAGAAGTGAGAGGAAGACTTGCTAACATGTATCTTTATCCAAATTGACAGCCAAATTGACATAATCCTGTCAAAAAAGTATCCAAAACAAGTACTCCTAATCTACAGCAGAGTTGACAGAATTCTGTCAAAATTACTATTAAATAGGACGCAATTTCCCTTGTAGTGAATAACTGAAGATTTTGGAGAACTTTTTGTTGAAGAACTTTTTAAAGAAAATGATAAATTTTGTGACTTATAATCTGGAATTGGGTTATATTTTTCAAGTTAAGAAAATTCTAAAAACCATAGGATTAGATGGGATTTTGATAATATTAAATATAATCACACTTTTATGTCCTTCAAATGAAAATTCTAATGGTTTGGTTTCATGAGTAACATCCCTAGAAGACAAAGCTCAATCAACTATGACTTCTATGTGTAGTTGTGTACATGATTTGTTTTTTTAACTAAAAAAATTTTGTGATGTTTTGCAAATTCTTTGACCTAGAAAAAAACTGAAGCTTTAGAATCTAATAGAGTATGAATCTATAATTTTTTCTTAGGATTTAAGTGTAATAGTATAGTAAAGGAGTAAAAAGGTTGGAAAGAAAGGTAAGGATCTGAGTTTGTTTATAAGACAGAAGGCTCAAGACATACAATCCTTATTGTGACTAAGCATCTTTGTTTTTTGATACATGTACAACTCTTGTCTTTAAAGAACATTGCTTGCATTTCATCTGATAATTTATGATTTTGTGACTACGACCTTCACAATATAAATATAGATCTTCATCAAAACAACGTTTTTTTTTTCTGCGATCAATAGTCCAAATTATATTACATTGATTTGCATGTCTTTTAGGCCTAAAAATTTGTACTTATCATTTGCACTATTTTGATTGTGGATGCATGGTTTGTTTATGGTGTTAATGCAACCTAAGAGCGTTGATCTTGACACCTCTAAAATAATTGATTGTCGCACCTTATAATTCAACTTATTGCCTCATTCAATATTTGAGGATTTGAAAATGATAGTAGCAAATCCTTCACATCATCCCTCAAACCCCATTGAAATTAGTTTATAAGTGTTTATAAATGATAGTAGCAAATCCTTCACATCATCCCTCAAACCCCATTAAAATTAGTTTATAAGTGTTTTTTCTTACAATTGATATTACAAGTAAGTTGTCAAAAGTTGAATGTATATAACAAAGCTAAACACAATCCGTGTTGTAATGAACAATTATTAGTTGTCGCCTAATGGTTCTTATCATGTTCTTCAAATACATCATCAGAAGTAGCTAAAAACATTTCTAAGTTGTTTAATATTAAAGATCAAGTTTTAAATAAGAATGTAAATCAAGATAAAATTTGTCCCATCAGCAAACTTCTAACCAAACTCACTCATAATTCATTTGTTGAATATTGTTGTAGACAAAGGGTAATGATGAGTTGAACTTGATTTACAAAATCCTCGAAATTTCAATTGAAAGCCATCAAATTTTTTCAGAAGATTAATTCGTGGTTCCTTTGTAATTAGAAAATTTGAATTGTAGCCTTGAGTAAATAAATTTGTCCTTAAACTTGACAAAGATTGTATATGTTGAGATGTTTGAAACTCTGAATTATTCTTATCTTTGCAGCAAAGTCCTCAAGGACATTTGTCTTCATTAACAAAATCAATGGCCTTTAAAACAAAATGTAGTTTAAATTCTATTGTATTAAGTATACATTGGTCTTTTAGTAAATTTTTTGGAAAGATGAAACCTTACTATTGGAAAAGAGTCAAATCAAATTTATTCCATCTCACTTTGGCTATAAAGATCTTGCAATTATATTTTGCTAGATTTATCCAAAGTTTATTTACCTTTCTATGAGAATTAAAATCATATATATATATGGTAATTTTTTTCCTCGATTTTTTTCCATCTTGGTTAATGCATTAAAAAATGATAGTTTTGAATTTTTTGTGAAATACAACGGATTATGATTCTTTAAGTCTTAAATTCATGGAATAGTTAATTAATAAACTTAATTGTAACACACACCCAGGCTCATTGTCCAAAATAAGGTCAGCAAATACCTTATAATCTTGAGTGCAGTTACCGACACAACGACTACATCTGATAAAGGAGGCTTCGACCAATGACCGTCCCTAGACTGAACACTCTGGAAACCTTATACCCATGCATCATTGACTTCAAAAAGAAACGTCCAAACAATGGTTGAACTTTCAGCGGAGGTAACCTAACAGAATACGGCCGCCAAATGAGGGAAAATGAAAAGGATATGCAACTGTGTTCAAAAGCGGATGTCATTGAACATGAGTACAAGAACACTTCGATTTCTCGTCCAACTCTTTAGTCGCAATCTCCTTTATTTCTTCTCTTGTGCCGTCATTTTTTTCTATAAATTTTTTCCTTGTCTCTTTTATTTTTTCAATAGTTTTTTATTTAGTTTTTTTACTTACAAAAAATATAAGCTACGAAAATTTGTATTGACCTACATATTATAAGTAATGATACACATAATTATAAAGAATTTTTTTTTGCATTAGGTAATGATAGGGGCCTTTTTTATGTTGTTTAGGAGGTAAATAGGCCCCTAAAAAAATACCCCTCTATCACACATGGTTCCCCCAAATGTAGTGAGAGTGTCCCCCCCCTATGGGCGCTTCATTCCCACCCTTGGAATTAAGCAATCACAACCAGGCTTTTTTTGCAAACTAACTCCTATGGGTGTCTAAGTGTTAAATCCACTGTGCCTTCCAAATAATAGATCTTTTGCTATCTTAACTACTCTAGTGCATGGATTGTTCCTATCTAGCGCATTCTTCCTACTTTAATCTAGGTGTGTGCCTGTTTTGTTCTCTTGTCCCACTTTCACGTTTTTCCTACTTTAATCTAGGTGTTTGCCTGTTTCGTTCTCTTGTCCTACTTTTACCTATGTAATTTAGGGCTCTATTTTCCGGTTGCGTATTTGTTCCTCCTATTCTACTTCTACGTATTTGGATTTGTTTTAATCTACTCTACATATGATAATTTCTACCCTACCTCTACGTCTTGTATTCGATTAATCTACTCTCCGTATTGTATTTGCTTAATCTACCTCTATATATTTGTATTCTCGTAATCTACTTCTACGTATTGTATTCTTTTAATCTATTTTATGTATGGTATTTGTTTTAACCTACTCTACGTATGGTATTTTCTATCCTACTTCTATGTATTGGATTCTTTTAATCTACTCTACGTATGGTATTTGTTTTAACCTACTCGACGTATAGTATTTTCTATCCTAACTCTACATATTGGATTCTTTTAAGCTACTCTACGTACTTGTATTCTCTTAATCTACTTCCACGTATTGTGTTCTTTTTCACTTGTCCTTTCTGACTCATTTTTGTTCCTTCAGTTCATTCCCTACTAACTAATCGCGGGTCCCTAATTACAATTAACTTGTGGTCCTTGACTCTAATCACCTCCTAATCACTTACGTGACCTAATTGGTTGCATAAAGAAAGAAAGATATGAGTTAGAGTTAGAAGTTCACCTCCAATGCATGTGTGGCGACGCCCCCCGGTCCCACTTTGTCCCACCATGTTCACCATAGCCATCTCTTGGTCTCAATTGGTTCACGGTCCCGCTTCTTCAAATTTATTCCTCTTTAATTGTTTTCTAATTCTAGACTGTCCCCTTCATTAATTTCCACTTCTAAATATCCTTTAAACTGTTCTCTACCTCTAAGCTATCCCCTATTCTATTCCCCTTTTTAACTATCCTTTATACTATTTTCTACCTCTAAGCTATCCCCTAGTCTATTCCCCCTTTTATTTAATCGTAACTAGTTTTTTTATAATTCAAGCCCCTGAACCAAGCCCTTGAGGTGCCCGGCTGCGGTACTGGCGGGATGTTTGGCTGGTACCCGGTTGCGAAGTGCAAGATGCCCGGTTGGTGCTGGCTGGGGGCTCTCAACTGGTGTTGGCTGGGTGCCAAACTGACTATTGATTTCCACAAATATCAATTTCCTAACTAACCACGCCCCCTACTTGAACTAATTACTATGCAAGACTTTATTCAAAGTGTAGCCAAGACGTTTCTACCCAAAGAGTCTTCTAATCATCACTTTGTTGGATGCTAAACGTTGGATTAGTGCCAAACGTGTTGGATACTAAACGTTGATTCTAACTCAAAAGATGTTGCTTTTGACCCCCCGTTAAGACTTGGGGGGTTCAAAGCTTCGCCGTGAGGGTAATGCCTTTGACACTTTACTAAGACTTTAGCTTTTCTAGGAACCTAGGGGGGTCAAAGCTCCGCCGTCCCTCATGGGACTAATGCAACTCCATGACCAAGAGAAGAGGAAGAAGAGGGTGGTGTGGGCGCTTTATTCCCACCCTTGGAATAAAGTGTACACAACCAGGTTCTACTCTTTTATGTGTGATTCCTAGTGGGTGTCTAACCTACGTGTGATCCAGTTATGCCTTCCAAGCAATGGATCTTTCTAATTTCTACTCCTAATTTGTCTATTGGCAATTGCTAGGTTGATTATCCTTGGATTCTAAGAGTTAGCCACTTGGCTTCCGCACTAGTGATTGATAAAGGTCTATCTATCGGAATCAAATAAGTGTCTTTAGTTACTTCCTATTCCCTCAAGGCCTAAGTCTTTGCTAAGCTTTTCCTTTCTTTGGGTTTTTTCCGTTCTAAGATATCTTTTGGGTAATTCTATTCCTATTTTGTCTTTGATGGTTTTTTATTTAACTGATGTTTGTTTTGACTAATCCTGGCTATTTTTGGATAATACTGGAATAAGTGAATTGGTTTTGGTCCAAAAGGAATAATTTTACCTTTGCAAAAGTAAAACCTCAACTTTTGACGGTGAGGTAAACGTGAAATTCTTATGGTAAATTTTGACCGTTAACCGGTTCATCAAAATTACCTAATTGAATTCTTTTTTTACCGAAGAGTCCAATCCTTAGTTGACTTTTATCTTTATTGGTTTTAATCCTAATTCAACTTCCACCTTTTAAATCCTTGGGTAAAATGAATTATAAGTAAACTTTGACCGTTGTCCGGTTCTCCAAAATTTACTTATTTCTTGTTTTTACCTTGGAAGTACTTTTTAGGTTTTAACCTTCTACTTCTACTTCTAATCAATTGTCTAAATTTCTAAAGCCTAATTCTTCTAACCTTGGTTTAATCTTGGAAATATTATTGGTTTGGATTATCTTTGGAATGTTTGTTCGAATTGTTGTCTTTATTTTGAAATAGGAAACTTTCTTATGCTAATTGATTATGCTTAACTCTAATTGAAGAATAACCTAATTGATACGTTGTCTAGACTAGAATCTAATTTAGATAAAATCAAGAAGAAGGGTAAATGAGAAAATAGGTTTAAGAACTAACCTCCAACATAGCAATCTCGGGGTCTTCGTGCACTCCCATCAATTCTCCACGTGGCGCCAATTCCACCTCCATCTCCAATACGCTTAGTTTGAATATTGTACTTGGCATGCGAATTATACTTGGGTGTTATACTATCTCCTATGCTTCCATTATTCTTTTCTTTCTTTTTGGGAGTTTTTTCTTATCTTTGGGACCGCTTCCTTATCTTTCCAAATAACCTTAAAAGTCAACACATAAAATAAGCGGATATAATCTAACCTACAAATTAGTTGTTAAATGGTTTCTAAAGTCAAACTCTACTACAACTAAGGTTTTTCAATTTCTTCTCTAATTTAGCAACCTCTAGAACGACTCCAAAGTCAAACTATTCTTTCCTTTGTTTTTTTCCTAGTTGTATCTCTTCTAAATTAAAATATGGTTAAAAAGTCAACTATTCTAAACGGTTGGTTCCCCTTGGGCTAACTCCTTCTTCTAAACTCCAATCTCCAATGTTATGGGCTTCAATTGCAATTGTATTGTGTTTGTGTTGGAGAGTATGATTGTGAGCTTGCAGGTGGAGAGATTGCAAAGTTTTTGCTCCAGCACTCCAGTCCAGCAACTGGACTCAAAATGGAGGTGAGGTGTGTCCAGCACTCAAGGGAGTGCTGAGTAGCAAGCAGGTTATGTATTAGCCTGGGTCAACCTGGTTGACCAGCCTTGATTGAATGGACTAGCTATTAGCCTCTCAGCTTGTATAGACCGGCTACCCTTGCTGCCTTGTGTTCTGGCCTCTCAAACTCGGTTCTGGTCTTCTTCTTGGCTAACTGGCCTTCCTTGAAAATTCAGTTTTCTACAAATCTAATTCCTGGATTCCAAATATTTAGAAGTCCAGCACTCCCGGTTGGTGGGATTTTGAGTTTTATGGAGAAAAATCCTTGCTTTGGGAATTTCAGTCTTTTCCTACAATTCTCTCCCTCTGGTTTCTCAAATCTCTCACTGTGGTTTCTCAAAGTTTGGGAAAAATTCAGCCTTCTATAGCTCAGACTTGTTTCTGGAGTTCCAAATCACAAAAAATAGTGAAAGAAAAATCAAAATGGGGCCCTAAGGTATCATCCCAGAGTTTGATTTTGTATTCAGATGGTATGTGGCCACTGAATTGATGTTGCCAAGCAGCCGCAACCTGATATGTGAGAGCACCTGTCCTTGATCGACTGACTGCTGGACCTCGGTCGGTCTGGCTTGCTGGCCTTTGATCTGGCTTACTGGACCTTGATTAACTGAATTGGATTTAAATCCAGCCCTTCTTGGCCGTTGCTCGCCAACTTTGGGTCTCCGTATGGGGACCCCTTAAACAAACAAAACACGGAAAAATTGTTAGTAGAGGCAAGGCTTCAAAAATTATCTTTAAATTTTGGCGATAGCTTCGCCGTACTAGAGGGTTGTCCCTCAAATTCTAGGATAATTTCGCCAAGGGTTTGCCTCTTCCAAGACTAAAAAGGAATTTGGATCCTACCCAAAACTCCTAGGATATGACTAGGACCTCAATTAATTGTTTAAGCTTAGGGGGGTCCTTGATAAGCTAATCCAAGCTGTGAATCCCTTGTCAAAAGACTTAAATCAACCAACTTTGGTATCAAGACCTTCAAACTAACCAGGACCTTAATTAATTGTTTAAGCTTAGGGGGATCCTCAATAAGTTAATCCAAGCTGTGAATCCCTTGTCAAAAGACTTAAATCAACCAACTTTGGTATCAAAACTTCAAAATGATAGCACCAACAAGTGATCAAGCGCCCAAAGGGACCTCAAAATCCTGTGGAAGAGCTTACAACAAAGAGAACTGGAGAATATAGTGGCATACGAATATCAAAAGGGAACAAGAGTTTGGGAAAATACCAACAAACTTGCAAAGTAGTCACTGGGAATGTAGCTTGAGAAAATGATAGAAATAAGTGGAATGAGAGAGTTTTCGAAAAGAGCTTTGATAATGAAAATAGAGGTGTAAATGAGATAAGAGTTTTTTTGAAAGATGTTTCAAGAAATGAAAGTAGAGAGTTTCAAGGAGGTGTGATAAAAGAGGTGTAGAATGAGGGGAGGGGGAGGCCTTTTATACATTTCCAAGGCCTCCTCCCCCCTCAAGTTATGAATAAAACTAACTACGAAAAACCAAATTAACGATCTAAAAATCTATCCTACTGCTGTAGCAATTCTAACTTTTGGAGAAATGGTCCGATTGCCAAACGGACAGCGCCATTAGCTCCAGAAGACCCAAATTAGTCTAAAGAAACCCCTACCCCTCACTCTCGGAGCCCAAATGCGCTCCAAAGCTAACATTCACGAACCGGTAAAAAGGGTGGAATATCTATCTTTTAGAATTGATTTTTCCCAAAGGTTCTGACTAGCCTAGGTTGTCGGGAAGGTCCAAGAATGTTGGAAAAGAGTCTAAGTTGACCCAAATCGGACTCCGTATGCTCCCCGTGCACCGGTCAACTCGCAAGAGTTTTGGTAAAACCATCAAAACTTGTCTACGCTGCCGGTTCTGGTACTTGCTGATGTCAAAATGTCTTGAAATTTGGCGGGACGCTTATTTAGGCTAAAACATACTATCCTAATTTTTAGTGGGATTTTACCATCACCGTGAAATTTTCCATGAATTTCCAATTGCCGGTAAAAGCGGTTGACTTCCCATGGAGTCATTTCCGTAATCCAGAAAATTACGAAACTTTTAGGGGATCTTCTAGGAAGCCCCCCAATGACAAGTGCAAAGTTTCGCTAAAAACCCACACTGTCTAATCAAAGCAGAAATTGCAATGTGGCAGACTTAATTCCTCCGGGGAGGAATCATTCCCGTACAAGGGAATCTCCACCAGTTGGCTTAATTCCTCCGGGAAGGAATTATTCCCATACAAGGGAATCTTCACCAGTTGGCTTCGCCGTGACGCCTGTAGGAGACTGTTGGACTCCCGTGGTGCTAGTGCCATTTCCTATGAATCACGTAATATCATGTCTAATCTCCCGATAAGTTGTAGAAATTGGCTCTAAGGAGTCTTTTAAGGTACTCCAAAATAATTAGACCCAATTCCCCATCATTGGCAGGAATTGTATCAATCCTACTGTGAGCACTTTTTTTAGTTGATTTTAACCATAATTACCCTAAATACGAGCAATAAGCAAAAAAAAGAAAAATCCGAGGCCTGAGTAACAATGACGGGACTCACAGGTGGATACAATAAACAACATACGTTCGAAGTCACCTCACTAGTTAACCCCTCGGTTCCTCACAAATCTCTCCCACAACATCCTTCAATGGTGCCACAATACAAAGGGTAACCAAACTTCGGGAGGTCTGAAGTCTCCAAGTGCAAACTACAAGTACTAAGGGTGTAACAACCCTCCAAAAACTATCAAAGGCTCCTTTGGCATAACAAGCCAAAGAAAATTCGGCATAATACGGGCCTAATAGTACTCCCTCCAAATTGTGGGGAGTGAAAAAGAAAGAGAATGAGAGGAGAATAACGGCCCTTTTATATCCAAAAGGGAGCACCCCCCCCTTAATCTATTAAGAAAAACTAGATAAGGGAATTTAGGCGGTCCATACATGTTTACCAATTCCAAATCTAACTATCCACTTAAGATCTACGTAATTTGAATTGAAAATTCAAATCTCACCTAAACCTTAGAAGAACTTGCAATTCACCTTATTTTACCTTTTCAAAATGTACAAGTTCCCACATGGGAGTGGTTCCCATTTGTTCCCACCTACTTTTAGTTCAAAATTCAAAATTACTTACACCAAGCATTTGGAGCTTCCTTCACTAACTTTTTGAGGTGGTACTTGCTCCCACATGTGCCTGGAGTTCCCCACGCGTTCCCTACACATTCTCCACGGCCATTGGGGCCCAAATCCTCCAAATTGGCAATGGGGGCCTTAAACCCCATTTTCTCCTCCATGTGCTGTCCCCAAAAGGCTAACTTTTAGGATTTAACTCTGATTGGCAAACGAATTGCGCCGTTGGGTCCGAAAGCCTATAAATAACCAGAGAAGAACCCCTTATCCCTTAAACTATACCCTAAATCTTAACAAAACCTAGTGTAGGCTAAGGTCAAAGTTGAGATAAATTCTCAATTTTAGAGTTTGACCTTTTTGGACCCCAATCCTTCACTAAGCTCTTAAGTAGATAGAAGGGGGGTAGGAATAGATCTAAAGTAGGCCTCAATATGATGCCGTATGCCCCCAATACGTCGGTCAGCTTTCAATACCGTCATTTAAATTGCCAATTGTTGAGGGGCGTCACCGATTTGGGGTTGTCCACCTATCAATTTGTCTTGAAATTTGGAGGAGCGCTCCATTGATGTGAGACCGCCTCGCCGGATTTTTAGTGGGATTTTACCGCACTTTGGAATATTCTTGTGAATTCCCACCCAAAGACTGTTGCGGTTGACCGGCTAGGAAAATATCCAAAGTGTCTTAGAAAATTCCCAAACTTTAGAGGGGAACACCCATGGGATCCCTTCAAGTGAAAGTGAATTCACATCCCCACTGCATGCACTTGGAATCAGGAAAAGGCCCGGTACCTGCAATTCAAAGTTAGTATTTTGCCCGTATTCTCTTCGATGCTATGGGGAGTGGGGTATCCCTTCTAGATTTTCCCATGAGGACTTCCTAACCTTAGCAAGGGCCTTTTTAGGCTTCTTACCCTAAACGTGCACATCACTATCAGATTGACGTCTATTTGACCAAGACAAGACCTTTTTTGGATACAAACTATATTAAACCCCTTCTAATGATCAAATGGCATATTGGTATGTAGGATGTCAATACCAGTTTAATACTCTTTTATGGGTTTTATGGGCCTAACTATGCCTTAGGTTGTATAGGAATCTAAAAAAAAAAACCGTGAGTCCTCGATGATGAATTGGAGGCTCCCCCCCCCCCCCCCTCCCCCGTGAAATCAAGCCCGCAACATGAGGTCCGAAATTGTCAAGCAATGGAATATTGAACCTTTTTTATACCAATAAGTTTTGATGTTGGATTGACGTTTCAAACCTATATAAAGAATAATTATCATGAAGATCTTGAGTTTTGAAATAGAAAAGTTCTTTCAATTAGGCCCACCAAAAGTTTGACCATTCCTATTTACTATTGTTGCATAATGGTTGGTCTCCACTACAATGCTATGTAAAATCTAGAGTGGCCAAAAAATCTCAAATAAATTGAGAAATATAGAAAAATTTCATTATAAAATATTTTCCCCAATAACCACAAAAGGGTTGAGGTTCAAAATTATATGTCATGAATTACTAACTCCGTATTGAATTGCAATATACATATTTCACACCATTGATATCACTAAATAGACCATCCTAGGGAATATCACTCCCTTATATATTTTGCACACATCTACAATAATAACCTATTTAATGGAGGCTATCTATAAAATGACCTATTTATAATGTAGAGGTGTTTTAGGGCACCCTATTTTACATATAATCTTATTTTTTATTTATTCATAACCCTATTTTACATAAAATTTTATTTCTCACTTTTTAAATACCCTATATTAGATGTTATTTTTTACAAATTTTACTGGGAATGAATATATTAGACCCTTATTTTTATTGCATGTAGTCTCTAAAACTTTTGCTAGTGATCCCCCCAAGACACCATCATCATCATCTCCTTCTTTTTCACTGAAGTTAAATTTGTTATATCCAATCTCTACATTACTACCACTACCATAATGTGCATCATTATTTTTTGCATGTATGGAATAGTAAGGCAAAGTATCATTGTCTCTATCTACAAAGTCATCATCACCTCTATGTAATAAATCAAATAAATTTTTCTCTTCCTTACCACTCACTTCACCCCCATATTAGAATTCTCTTCAACATTCCTCCCCACCTTTACTTTCAATCCCCACCTTAAAACTCTCTTGAATTTCAAATCCCACCCTATTCCTCGCTTCAATCCTAAACCCCATCCTATCATTCACTTCAACTTTATCCCCCATCCTAGTATCCAAACCTCCACCCCCCATTTCAATCTTTACATAGTGTCTACCAGCCCCCTAGTACAGCCTTATTCCAAGCCCCTCCCCTAGTTTGGGATGGCATGGGAGATTTGACTGTTGCAAGCCCACTAAGCCACATTTAGTACCTCTAGTTGTAGGGTCCACAAAATTGGTTGCTCTTGTTCCAACTTCCCTGTGACGGGAACATAGGAATGCCTCTCGTGTCATTTCCTCCAACAAAAACATCATCTCCCCTAACAGAACTCTCTCCTTACCGTTCTCTTCTATCTGATTTCAAAACAACTTTCCGACCTCTCTTGAATTTTGTCTTCGTAGTTGAGTAGTGAATTTCAATGCAATATTTCAATTCTAGAGGCCACCAAAGCTCTTCAAGGGTTCTTGATTTGTCATTTGCATAGACTCCTTTGAAGAAATTGTCTTCCTCTAACTCTTCACAAGAAGAATCTCTCCCTTCCAATTGCTGCTCTTGGCTGTTAAAAAAATCTTCATCATAGTTGTCAATCTGTACAACATCTTGAAGCTCAAAATTGTCTTATAATGGCACTCGTACAAGAGGCACATATGAAGGTGTTGGGTAGTATGTTTCTACAATAAAGGTAGGTAGAAGTGTAAGACTTCAGGGTAGTGAATGAGAATATAAAGATGTTGATCAAGCTTTTGCTAACAACCTCCAACTTCTTTTGACAGGTAGATCATCTCAAGTAATGTAGAAGAGAGAAGAAAGACTATTGTCAAGAAAAATTAAAAGCAAATGCATGCAATATGTGAAAATTGTAGGAGGTAAAAATACAAACCTCATTATTCTTCATATTGAATTTCTTCTTTCCCATGGCTTCTCCACTTCTTGTCAATGTAGGTGTAATCTTGCTTTGTGTTTTGGAGTTTCTCATTGTCAAATCATATAGTGCTAACAAATTGTATTCCTTAGTTTGGAATTAAAAAATTTCTCTTATTCTTTGCATGATCATTTAAGTAGGTGAGATAGACATCAATGTGAGGCAATATTTAGTGTAATTGGATATGAAAAATGTAGTTTCCATGAATAATGTAGTGGATAGACTATAGGCTTCTTAACCTTCTTTTGTAAAATTGGATTGTATTTTGTAGCTCATGTAATCATGCATTTATTACTATTGTTCCAATTTAGTGAAGAACTTAGACAATTAGCAAACTTGATTGTGTTTGAATATAGAATTTAACTTTTTTTGAAAAATTCAACTTTGAATCATCACAAAATTAGCACAATTGCTTTGAATCGTCATTTTTTGGGGACTTGAAAATTCATTGTATTTACTTGTGAACAAGAATCAATTTCAAAATTTCAAAATGCCAAGGAGCTAACATCGTGCTTTTAAACTTGAAATTCATTGATATAAGAAAAACCTGCAAAAATTTCACATTCAATAAAAAGAAAACTTTATTTTTGCAAAGCACAGCTAGTCTGCAGAGTTGGTGTTGCTCCATTGCGGCAGCATTCCCTATTCCTCTCTCACTCTCCCATCTCCCTTTCATTTCCCTCTCACTCCCTATTCCCTTCTTCTTCCTTGATCCCATCCCCTCGCCATCCCTGCTCCTCTCCCTCTTTGTTTCCCTCCCACTCCCCTCCTTCTTTTTCCTTGATCCCATCCCCTAGTTGTCCATGCTCCTCTCCCTCTTCGTTCCCCTCCCACTCCCCTCCTCCTTCCCTTGCTGCTCTCCTCCCTCCCCCCTTCTTCCCACCGAATTACTTGTTGCCTTTGTCCATACCTTATAAAACGGGCCTAGTTGGAATATTTTCTAAAGCCCGCTCTGCCTCCTATGTGGAAATCAACTTTCATGTAGTATAACTTTTAAATGACAAATTTAAATGTTTTTTTCTCCCACATAGCCCTTATAAAATTCTGATCCCTAAAAAAATTTCAATTAATTAGGACAAAAATTGCTTGAAGGAGAACCTACTTCATTTCCATTTTGTCCCTTGAGGGGACAATGGTCCTTTAGGGGTTAACGTCTCAGTTTTTTAATTTTCTATATTTCAATTCTTATTTTAATTAGATGAATTTTATCGAAATTCATCTAATTCAAATCCTAAACTTCAACCTCTAATATTCTATTTGTTTCAAATTTATTTTCTAAATGTCATGTGTTTTTGACGGTGTTTTTGAAAATCTTCAAACTTCTATTGTAAAATTGTAAAACTAAACTTGAAACAAAACTTAATTGTACTAATCTACATCTAATTTAAAGTTCAAATAATTTTAAATGGTTGATAAAAAAAATTTAAGAGAAATAAAAAAATTAGTAACTTATTTCAAATAGAATTTGGAAATTATCAATATTGATTATTGGGTTGCTTTCGTATATTGGCTTTAGTATTGAGACATTTTCCATTAATTTTCAAATTGCAACAAATGTTGAGTTCTAAGAAGTTGGTAGAGTTGAATACTTAGAATCATAAGAATTATAGTATGGAAGGAAAAAAGAGGCACATCCTAGACTCACCTCAAAGGAAGTTTGTAGACATGAAGTTAGAAATAGAGATAATGGACAATAGATTTGGTTCTCATCCACATCACATATATTTAGGTATGGCTAGTGATAAATTTAATCCATGGTTGAAAAAACAAAAAATAAATTATAGTATGTTTCTAAACCATAATTTGTCTCCTTAGTAATGAAAAAATAATTTGTGATATTATGTTTACTGATACTGACGAAAGTTAGTGTCAATGGGAACATTTTTGACATTTTCTTACATCCAACAATTGATGAGCTCCAATAATTATGACATATAGCAAGAGTGCGAATAAGAGACTCACAAATGATTGAAAGAAAACAACATTTTGAACTTTGTGCATGTCTCTTGTGGACTTTACATGATTTCTCAAGTTGTAGATTGGTGGCAAGATTGACAACAAAAGGTTTTAAGGCATGTCAATTATAGGTTTGAATATCGTAGTACGATATTCAAAAGTATTGAGGAAAATGATTTCTTGCAATTGCCATTGCCGGTGCTTGCATATAAATCATTATTTTTGATGTTATTTTACGACCTTTGATTATGATGCCAAATAATAACAAGCAGGGAAATCATTGTCAAAGATTGAGACGATTTATGCAAAAAGACATAATAAATAATTTCTTTGAGATGGAAGAACAAACATATAAAAAAAACTCAAGAAAAGTACATGGTATTAAATAAGTATCTTCTCTTTTTTAGTTACCATACTAGCGGATTAGTGTAACGTTGTCGCATTGTATAGGCATACACTATGTATAAATTTAGATTGTTGTTAAATTAGAGGATTTTTTTGGGGAGTCTAATCTATCCAAATGGAGTGGCCTCTACCTTTTTTACCTCTATTCAACAATTATTTGGCATTAATTTGATTTTTTTATACTTGAAGTCATTTTTGGGTTTGAGTTTGAGTTTGAAGTTGTTTAAAATAAAGGTGAAGTTTGTTTTACCTTTCATTTAGGTTTTTTTAAAGGACTAGAAGTTCATGTAAAGGATAAGGATAGGATTATGGGGAAAAAGTGAAGGTCAATAGTTTGCTAAAGTTGGTAAGTGATGTATACTACAACATTTCATCAAGACATAGAGGAGGAGGGTATAAAATCGCATATTTGGGTAAAAAAAATGAGCATGGAGAGGATAACTTTGTCAACTCCTTATATTTTTACAAAAGATGAACAAATTTTTTTTTTCAAGAAAATAGGAAAGAAATCACAATTCCCGCATGATATCATGGGGACTTGAAAAAATACATTGATAAGAATAAGCTTGAAAATATGAAGTTATATGATTTTTGTATTCTATTGCAATTCATATTATGTGTCTATTTTATACATTTGATGAATCCAAGTCCGTGCATCATTTTTAAATATTTAAGATGTTTGTCCACTATGCTGTGTAAAAAGGTTTTCTACATGGAGGAATTGCAAAGTTTAAAAGTATATACTACCAAAACAATATGCTTACTAGAAATGTGATTTTTTTTATTTACTTTTGAAATTATGTGGCACTTGTCAATTCACCTCATGAATCAATGAAACACTATGATCTTTTAGCAAATGGATGGGGTTATTCAATAGAGAGGTATATAAAAAAATTTAAGAAGTACATTCATAAAAGATTGCAACTTGAGGCATATGAAGCAAATGCATATATATGTACCAAAAAAATATTGAATTTTTGCAGAGAGTATTTCAAATTGTATATACATACTAAGAAAGAATTTGGAATGAGGATGAAGAACCTAGGAATTGTGGAGAAGTACTAATAAATTGTAAAGAAAAGAAGATTTTGTTATTTGGAGAGTGTCAACTGTCAAATGATTCATTTGTGGATAATTTGTAATTTTGCAGCCACAATATAACCATAGAGGTAATATTTCAGCAAATAGCGTTTTTGAAAATTTTGGTGAATTGGTTGCACATGAAGGAGGAGAAAATGCTATTAGTTCATTATATGAGATGAGTCGACAATTTTTTCAATTGTTGTGAAATTGAATATATCATCTCTTTTTGTGTTGTCACTTGAAGTTTGGATTAGTTAGTTTTCAATTGTAGTGTGTATATAAAATTGTTTATTTTATAATGATTTAATGATCTTTTGTGGTGTGCAAAGCAGATTTTACATATTGACATTTCCTCTCTTTTGTAGTTCACCATGAACACTATAAATTATACAATAGAGAGTAGGAAAATTTTTAATTAGAAAGGCAGTATTTTGAGAGAGAATCAACAATAAGGAATATGTCAAGAAGGGAATATTGTAATTACTATGAATGCATTCAAAATGATCTGCCCAACTTTGTAGATTGAGTTGGTGATTACATGGCATTGCGTATACGCTTGCATGGACTAAGAAACATTGAAGTTGAACTTTGACAATTGTTTGAATTGCCTGCAATGTATACAAAGCCTTACAAATATAAATATTAGATATACAACGTAACAATCACTATAGAGTGCATAAAAAATCGTTGATTTGAGTATGAGACACAAGATCATTATGGAATAGCATGTGTTTTTGAAGCTAATGAAGGACAAATTGTTGATGTGATTACTGTTGGTGTTTTTAAAGACATTGTAGTTGTTTATTACTCTGCAAGAAAGAGAATAGTAATGTAGGATTTTTGGATACAAAATAGTGGTGATGAGTGGCATCCACAAAGATCGATAAATGTAGTTTCATTATGGTTCGATTCTTCCATAGAATTGCAACCATTCGAGAACCTTACATCCTACCTACAACAATGTAGTAGACATGTTGTGAAGGGAAGAAATTAAACCCTATAGTGAAGAAAAAAAAGTATAGCTTTAAAAAAGTGGATTGTATAGGGATGGAACAATGGATCAACTGATGAAAAATGTCATTTTGTGAAGGAATTATAAAATTATGCTTCTACATTTTTCAAGTTTGGAAGCCTGGTGCCATTCATTTTTTTAAGAACAACTAATTACTTTCATTAAATACAAAATTCTAAAATCTAAAATAAAAATTAGTCACAACACAAATAATAATTTACAATAGCAAATGTGCTTTAGAAGGCCTTTACAATTCAATGAATTTACAACAAATTATTTTCAATATCACATAGGTCATAAACTATCTAACATGGCATATGCTAAGTATATACAATATTAATGAATATTTTCAACTCATTTAACTAAGTCTTAGTTTTGAGACTTCTAAAAAACACAATTCCATCATTACATTTGGCATGTTACTTAATTAATGTGTGGAATTTCCATCTTATTGAGCAAGGACTTGTGTTGGTACTAATCATCATAGTCATAACCACCTTCAAATGTCATTTTACTCCTTGCTAGTCCATTTTGTATTTTCTACTTTTAAATTATGGCTAACTGATAGTCTGACACTTGCAACTTCATATATGTCAAGAATGACCTAACAAAGAGTGGGACTCTACTCAACTAATGCTACACAATAGACATACTAATGTCCCATGTTATCTTAAAGAAGTGATGAAATTGCATTACTAACTTTGAGTCACTGGAATTCACCAAAGCTTTTAAGATGAAGGGAAGAAGGAGACTAACTTTTCTTATAATATTTTCTACAATATTCAATAGCCCCCTCTTATATGTCAAAAGAGCTTTCCAAACCTACTTGGATTTTGGAAAATCACCCATTTTCAACTAAAATCACCAAATTACTTCATCATTTAGAGTTTTGAATTTGCAAATGATATACCTTAGTGGTCAAAGCTTCTAATCTAACATGAAAGCCTATTTTGGACATTTATGTGACAAGTTGATGCCTATGGACTACTCACTTGTTATGTTAAATAAGTTCTCCCGAAATTATGACCCTTGAAGTTCTAAGATTCAGATTCACAAAAAGTAGTGTCATGTCTTCACCATGGCACTTTTCTTGGCTATAACTTTTGGCATGTTAGTTTAAATCACGTGTTCCTTAGATGATTGGAAGCATCATCTTAAGGTCTTTCCAAGCATGTATGATATGCCACATTTTTTCCAAATCTAGGGTGTTTTTGTGTTCTATCCACTTACAAATCTCACCTCTGGTTAGGAAGTCACCTCCAATGTCCCCCTTGCTTACTAAGGTACTTTAGGCCCCCAAGGAGATAATAGCACGACAATTAGACCTTGAATGGATACTTACTCACAACTCTCATTCATATTTTTATCCACTAGTTTATCAATTTCTAAAAATTTGATTATCTTCAAACACCTTAGGATTTTTTCCAAGAGTTTCTTATCCAAATTTTGTGTTTGACTAGCTTCTTCAATTTTTTGTTAGTTTTCCTTGATATTTTGTCTCCATGTTGATTTATATAATTTATTATTTTTAAAATTATAAAATTATAACTTGTAGGAACTAATTCTAATGATTTGAAATGTTAAGATACTTAAAATTTAAATGCTCCTAATAAAAGTTATCCATGGAAAAAGTTCGACTTCTAATTAGTTCTTCAAAGTTCATCTATGATTCTTTCTTAACTTATAGGTTGAAATTAATTTTGATTTTAGCTTTGAATTCTAATTGTTTTATTAATTTTAGTTTTTTTTTCTTCCTTATTAATATCTTTAGCTACATTTCATCCATATTTAGTCCACCAAATTCATTCTTTTTAAGAAAAAGTGTATTCCTCCTTATAACATATGAATTCAATGAGCAATGATTGTGACACACAATAATGTCTTGAAAAGTGGTTGTACACTTGTGGTTGATTAATTAGCCCCCTCTCCTCTCAACAAATTTACAAGCCATTGATTCTTTTCTTTTTTAAATGCGTACTTTTAAAATTATCGTTGATTTCCCACAAAATCACAACTTGTTGATCTTGTAGGATTTAATCTGATGGATACAATACCATATATGAATACTAAATATGGATATGGATATAAATTTGGGTATTGGATATAGATTTGAGTATGGATATGGATACAATATTAGAATACAAATACAAATATGGATAGGATATGGATACAAATACAATATTGGAATATAGGAACGAATATGGATATGGATACAATATCGGAATATCGATATGGGATGAATTGTCCCGTATTGTTTGTTACTTAGAATTGTTTCTAAAAATTACAAGAGGGGAGAAGGGGGGGAATGGAAAATCTTAAATTTTTTTGGCAATATCTACCACTTTTCAGGGCATGTGTGCCAATGTCTTGAAAAGTGGCAGAAACTGCCAAATCCATTTTTGTTTTTATGAATGTTGATGATGACGATTTTGGAGAAGACAATGATGATGAGACTACCATAGATTGGATAGCAATAGAAATGTGAAGAAATAGAAAAATTAGGTGCTAATAGTCATGAAGATCTTGTAACTTATATCATGCTTTTGGGAGGTACTTTTTAATGGTATTTTGGTAGGACACCTATTAGGAAGTGGATTGAGCTTAGTAGAGGCCAAGAAAGAGATATTTATCCCTTGAAGAATGGGCTAATGACTATGAAAACCATACATTTTGATATTGTGTGACATCATCTACTTTGAATAAGCCAAATATACTCATTGAAAGTCAAAGTATTTTAGAAGGTCTCCTCTTTCCACCCCTAATATCAAGGATGAATAGTTGCACTTCTGTTCTACAAGGAAAGATTCTTTGTCATTCATTAACCGCAAAATGTCCTTGTCAACTTTTAAAGGTTGAATTGTGGATTTTGAGCAGTGAGGGACATACAGGATCTTGCAAGATTTGTAAGGAAATGGCAACTACTTATCTCGATTTCAGAGCAAAGTTTTTCAAATAAAATTTACTATCTATACATTAAATTAGCATGGTATATTCTTTTTCTTTTGTTTGTTTGTTTGTTACGTTGAGATCTCCCGGACCATGAGTCCCCTGGGTGCGTGTTTGGTACCATCGGAAAGCCCTCGGCGAGGAGGGGTGCATGGGCTTTGATTCATGGTGTTCCAACCTACAGCATAAAAGTTATTGAATTTTGAAGTTTCTATACATTAAAAAAATTAGACCGTGGCAACTGCACGGGCCACCCTAGTACTGTGTTAACCCCTAAGAGCCCAAGCGACCATTTTTTGGTCGCTGCCCAAAGTCGAGCAGCATTTTCGGGCAGAAAAAAAACTTTTTTCAAATTTATTTTTTTCAAATTTTGAAAAGATTGTATTGCCTTTCAACATTTATATTCCAAACTAAGATCGTTACGGTCAAAGAAAAGATATAAGAAAAATAGAATAAAGTGTTTAATATTGCTTGGTGTTGAAAAATATACTATTTGGGGAAAGTATTGATGCTCTCATTACTAAATATTTTGCATTTTTTTATGAATCAATGAAAATTATAATTTTGACCAATCAAAAAAAATTTCAAATCCTAAAAATAGAAATTATTTTTTTAGTGAATTTTTGAAGTTATATCTTCAAAATTCATTTGAAGAGAATCTAAAAATAATTTTTAAATTTTGACCATACGGATACTTTCTACTTTTTGTGCTTTACATTATCTTCTTTGATGCTAACTTCAAAAAAGTTATAGAGCTTGTATTTTGTAACACATTTGTGTTTTGTGCTAACCCCTTGGGCTTTTAGGGGTTAAGTAATGCACGACAAGTTACCTGACAAGTGAAACCAAGGATGAATGTCCCCCTGTACCCCGGCCGAGTGATGAACGCCAGCTGTCCTCGCTGCCGCCTTCGCTAGGAGAAAGCATGCCTATGACCGCCCCACTGCCATCTTCACCGTCGGTCCCCAACCCCAACCCTGACCGTCCGATGCCCATCGTACCGCCACATCGGCTTCGTCCTTTCCCATACAGGAATAAGCCAGTCAGACATCCGTCTCCGCTCCCCCTCTCGCTCGCTCGCTCATCGTGAGCCCGTCGCTGCGACTTCCACAGGTTGTGACAAACCTCCGCGAGCAGCGGCGACCAACTGAGGAGTAACGAACCACCATGGCCGCCCTGACCCACACAGCGGCTGCAGGGAGCCTCGCCATCGCCATCACCAGGCCGGGCGCGGCTATTGTGGAAAGCCGCAACGTCGTCGTGTGTGGTGGTGGTCAGCTGGGTTCACGACGAAGCAGACGAAGAACGAGTAGTCGCTTGTGGGCATCGAGGTGGAGTGCCTTTCCAGCCATTCCAGCAGGTGATGAGAATGGTCCAGGCAGCAGCAGGAGGAGGACCCAGCAGCATTTGTGCATTGTCGCGGCGAGTCCACCGAAGAATGATGAGCATGGAGCGAGGAGCCGGGAGCCCCTGACGAGGCAGGATTTGGTGGCGTACTTGGCGTCCGGGTGTAAACCTAAGGAGAAGTGGAGGTGCGTCATGGGTTTTACTTTAAGTGTACGAGATCGAAGTTGAATTCGGGGTTTGGGAAAGAATTCCAATTCGGATTTGGAATTTGGGAAGTCTGCGATGCAGTCATTGTTGGTTGTAGTTGTACGGAATTCAATGCGAGAGTTGATTGAATCGCAAAATTGTGAGCTGCAATTGTTGTGGTGGGGGTTGTGCAGGATCGGAACGGAGCATGAGAAATTTGGGTTTCAGCTGGACTCGCTGCAGCCCATGACGTACGATCAAATTAGTCGACTTCTGAAGGGCATGTCGGAACGGTTTGAGTGGGAGAGAGTGATGGAGGGGGATAACATAATTGGACTGACATTTGTGAGCTCTCGCAGCCTTTCTGTTTCCAGCTCTTTACCAAATTAAAACCTAATTCTGAGTTTTGCAATTGAGTGTAGCAAGGACTTCATCCTTTAGGGTAAAGTAACTACTTCTCAGAGCGGCACTTTGGGCACTTTGACCACAATTACTATTACTGAAATGGTTAGCCTTTGTATTACACTTGTTTACACTCAATGCACGCACAATGCACGCACAATGCACAGTAGAATGCGATGTGTGCAAACGTAATATGGTGTCAATATTCTTTGGTAGATGACGTAAAACTGACACGAGTTCTGATATTGAGGTGGTGTACATTCTCAAAATCAATATGTACTCGTTTTGGGATGTCGTATTTAGGTAGGTGCTGCAATTGTGTTTGTCTACCTTACGTGTATTTGCTTTTTCTGGAGTTCCTTCTTGCTCCATTTCCTGCAGGGAGTGGGAAATCTTGTGTATATGAATCCCAGGATTCTGGAGATTTTGTCGATTGAGATTTGGTTTTGGTGAGATTTGCAGCATGGTCAAAGTGTCTCTCTTGAACCTGGGGGTCAGTTTGAATTGAGCGGTGCCCCTCTGCGTACACTTCATCAAACATGTGCCGAAGTCAATTCCCATCTATATCAGGTATATCTTTATCTATCAGGTGTATTTTCGAATATCTTTATCATGAACTTTTCTATAAGGAATATTCTTCACAGTTGCCGGACTGTCGTTGTGCACACTGTAGCACACTTTTCATGCTTTCATAGCGAAAACATTGGGAGCCTGGGTGGTAGCAATGATGAGCGTCTAGCAGTGTTGGCTTTCTTTGAGCAAATCTAAAATTCTTCGTTCTTGGGCGCTCGTCTTTTGAAGTATCTGCAGGAATAGGTTTTGCCCAGAACTATCGCGTGCTGTAAGTCTTTGTTCCTTAAGAATCATCTCTGAAAAATTAACCCGTTCCTTATCAATCAAAAGCTCATTTTTTGGTGTTTGTATATGAAGTTCTCATGATTATGTTATTGGTGTTATATTTTGGGGTTCAGTAATCAGTATGGCATTTAAGTTCTGCCATGAATCTTTAAAATAACCTTGCAAACATCCAGATTATATTTGTTGTAATCATTATCTTATTCAGAAGGATGCTAAGAATTGTCATCCACAAGATGATTAATTAGCATTTTTAGGTCAACGGTGGAGATTATTGGTAACTTACATGGCAAAGAAATTCACGACCTTAGACCAACCTTAAATGATATACTTGCTTTCACTGATTGTCTGTGTGATTTTCTTAAAGCCATATTTAGAGAGGTTGCATACTTTCAGAGTTAATTCACTCTGCTGCCTTGAAGGGTAATTCCATTTTTCTACAAGAAATTTTTTTCCAACTTTTCTCAAAGTTGCAAAGATTTATGGCTTGTGACAGAAACTTTATTGAATGTATGGAGTATGCAAATAAGGTTCAGTAATACGGTGATGGAATTATTTTTAGAAACGGTGTATAAGCTCTAACAAGCAAAGGGAGCTTGCAGGTGAAGACTGTTGCAGAGGAGCTTGGCCTGGGGTTCGCAGGAATCGGGTTCCAACCGAAGTGGAGTGTGGCAGAAACCCCCGTTATGCCGAAGGTAGATAATCTTCCTACACAGCATCATCATGCAGCTATGAGGGACGCACCGAGCTCCTACTTATCTTGAGAATGATACTGAACTTCTCATGCTGCTGTTGTGTGATATAACCTGCGAATCTGCATGATATTTCTCGTTTCTGACTGGTGCAGAGTCTATATTCCAACTGTGGTGGTTTGTACAAGAGAGGCTGGAGGGGTAATATTCTACGTGCCCTTTTGGATCGTTAGTGAACATTCTGCAATGATTGAAACAGGGAAGGTATGAGATAATGCGGAATTACATGCCAAAAGTTGGCTCGTTTGGCTTGGATATGATGTTTCGCACTTGCACCGTACAGGTGAATTCGCAATACCTTCTTTTCCTCTGTAGTCATGTCACTTTAAATCTCGCAATTGACAGTCATTCCTCATATTCCTGATTTTGATTTTGTGATACCCTGTTTTTAGCCTTTCTGGTACTGTTGATGATGGCCCACTTGAGCTGCAACTCATATGCAGGTCAACCTGGACTTTGAATCAGAGGAAGACATGGTTAAGAAGTTTCGCGTGGGTCTTGCCCTACAACCTGTAAGTATCAGGGTTTCCATGGTTTTTTCTGTCCAAAATGTTCGAGTCTTTGTTTCTTGCATGTGTTGATGGTTTTCGCACGATCCGTTCTTATCAGTTGTTCGTTTGGGGGAAACTGGGTCGAATTCATACTATTATCTTTTTGTGCTTGAGATGCAATTACATATTTCTTAGCCTTATTAAATTTAATTGTTCTCTTGACAGATTGCAACTGCCCTATTTGCAAACTCTCCTTTTACCGAAGGGAAACCAAATGGCTTCTTAAGTTTCAGAAGGTAAGAGTAGTTCGTCGTTGGCTAGTTTGTAAAAAACAGTACCCTGGCGACTAACGTTAACCCGTTGTTTTTAAAGCAAATGGAAGACGTTTGAGTCGCTTTATTGTGTTAATTTCGCGAATTGACAACTGAGTTCGACTTTACTGCAGTCACATATGGACAGATGTGGACAAGGACCGGTCGGGAGACTTGCCCTTTGTTTTTCAAGATGGTTTTGGGTGAGCACAAATCTGAACTTGAATTTTTATTTTTATTTTATTTGAAGTTTTCTTGGGAATTTCATTTCATTGCTTTAAAACTTTAGATTTTAATATACTCATTCGACGATTTGAGTGAGCAGATTTTGTGCTCAGTGCAACTATTACCTCATGCCCCATTTCTTATTCAAGAGCTACTGTCTTGCAGGTTTGAGAAGTACGTCGAATATGCACTAGATGTGCCCATGTACTTCGTGTATCGAAACAGTCAGTATATTAATTGTTCTGGGCTATCATTTAGGGTAACACTATTCGAGCTACTGTGTGAATTGTCTGGCGTCCAGCCTTTTTTGTCAATTTACCTTCTGGTCGTATTCATAAACTCATGTGGTGCACAATGTTATTGCTCTTGGAGTTCCATTTTAAGTGTTCTGAAGTTTGCACAAGTTCGTTGGACTGACGCGACAGAATTTTTAGTATTTGGGTCTCAACGCTTGTTGATGAAACGTTTCTTGTACTCTGCAGGATTTTCTGGCTGGGAAGTTACCTGTTTTACCTGGGGAGAGGCCAACATTGAGCGATTGGGAAAATCACTTAACAACCATCTTTCCCGAGGTTGTTGTCCATTCAATTGATTATCGTAGCAAGTAAAAGAGCGATTTCAGTTGCAGATTAGCAAAATAACGTATGCGATATTTACATGGTCAGTCATTGCGCCTCAGTAACTGGCTCTTGTTTATTTTGTCCGACTTGGTACTCATCTAGTATGTTCACCTTGATTGATACTATGATATGTAGACCCTGATTGATCGAACATCGTGTGCTGCAGGTGAGACTGAAACGCTACTTGGAGATGAGGGGGGCTGATGGTGGCCCATGGCGACGATTGTGTGCTTTACCTGCTTTCTGGGTACGTTGGCATCTGCATTGTTATCCATAGAAACTTGGAGGTTCTAGTTAAACGTATCATTCAACGTGAATTCGATGAAAGTCTGACAAGTTGCAGCGTGTTCAAGACAAGTATTTTGTGAGGTTTGTTCTTTTGTTCTTATCCTTGTTCTCGTAAAAAGTTTCTGTTTGTCATTTTTAGACAGGCTTGTTGTATGACGAGGAATCGCTTCAAGGTGCTTTGGACATCATTAGCGACTGGACTGAGAAGGAGCGAGCGATGCTCCGCGAAGAGGTTAGTGTTTTACTTTTTTTCTTAAAAGAAATTAACTGTAGTTTCGTGTATTGACTATTTTTCCGAAAGCTATGAAAACAGGACACTTGATCCTTAATGTCTCAATTTTTCGCTAACATCTGTTTTTCAATATCGATGAGGTTACAACTATCACTGATAAGTTTGAACTTCGTCAGGTTCCAAAGTTGGGCCTGAACGTTCCCTTTAGGGGTGGACTCCTGAAGCATGTGGCACAGGATATCTTCAAACTTGCGAAGGTATTGACTTCGTTGCAAACTGATTTGTTCCATCTCATACCTGTTTATTTTGGCCATTTATTATAACACATAAAAGAAACTGACGCTCATGCATAGTTAATAGGTGTGGGTTTGGGATGTAATCCCAGTAACCCTTCGACAAGAATTGATGTGCTGTGAAAATCTCTTTCTAAAACTTTTCTGGGAAAGCAGGGTGGACTGAGTCGACGAGGTCTCAACGAGGTTGGTTTTTTAAGAGACATCGAGGAGACTGTGAGTACAGGTATATCTCTTAACTTTCTCAATGCATAACCTGCAGTCTTGGTCCCTTGGACAGTGGTATTGTTAAAATATTCCTTTTAGTAGACCATTTTTTCCCATTAACTTCAATTTTTGCTCCTCTCCTACCCCCTCACGAATGACTCAACAGTAGAGTGGATCTGACATGATGGGTTCCATAATGTTATGTGTGACCTCTCAAACTGATAATTTGGTAGGCAAGGAGCAGTTACTTCTTCTGTTACAGATGACTATTTAAGATCATGTTCCTCATTTTGCGGAGTTTCATTGGTGTGTGCAGGCGTGACTCCTGCAGAACATCTCTTGAGCCTCTATCATGGGAAGTGGGGTGGAAACGTTGATCCCGTTTTTGAGCACCTTCTTTATTAGAATGTGATTCTCTGGTTAGAAATGCCTTCTGAAATATACAAGACAGGTGCAAACAAACCACTCCTGTGAGGTGTGAGTCATGTCTGCATTTTAGAGGAGTTGTCACCATCCGTCATCTACTGTAGGTGAGATGTTTACGTATTTATTGTTGGTATTCGTTGAGGAGTTGGGCAGGGGTGGATCCATTGTAACTCATGTCCTTTTGAGGGGCTTCGGAAAGTGGGCAGGGTCATTGAGTTTGTGCTCTGGTAGATAAAGAAACAATCACTCAGATGCAGTTAACACCTTGCAGAGCTGCAGTCCTGTGCAAACGACTATTGCTAATGTCAACTTTGAAAATCCTTAGCTTAAATGGTCCAAGGGTATGGGACAAAAGTTAGGGTTTAGGACAGATGAAAGGTATTGATGGATATGATCTGTGAAGTTCAGAAAAGGAGGTATTTAACTGGGGATCAATTTCTATGTAAGTTGAAGACTTTGCACCATAGTATATTTATGATTGCATTGTCCAATGAATACTTGCACATGAATACAGCAATTCGAACTTTGACGCCTTACTGCAATGACAACCTTTAGGTTGGAACTTGATTAGCTCATTCGTGAAGTGATGTATTGGAAATTTGTGGTGACGTATGGAGGGTTCACTTTGTGACCATGCTACTACTAGGACTAAAATTTGAGGCCATACGAAAATAGTGGAATGAAGTCACAGTGAAAGTAATAGGATTTTGAATTCATAAGACTAAATTTGAAGCTGACATTGTTGTCTTAGGTGAAGGAGTTCAAAAAGAATTTGAAGAAGCCACTCGAAAAGAATTTGAAGGTTGAATGGCCACTTACTAATAACCAATTACTGCTTTGGATGTAATTTATTGTATTTATTTTTCATAGATGTGATTGCATGCTTTCTAATAGATGTAAAAATCTTGTATATTTTTTGTACAAAAGTGAAATTATTGTGGTTTTTGAATGAAAAATGAAGAAATTGATATCAAATGTAGGTGATGCTCTCAAAATATGAAAACTTCTTTAGAGGTTAATAATTTAGTGTTGAATATTTTGGTGCAAATTTTCTTACAATGTCAATTTAGAATTAGAAAATAAACAATTTGTAATTATAGATTCAAAGTTGAAAAATGAAGTGCAACTTTTGGTGTTTGTATATTGTTATTCAAGTAAAATAAGATAGAGTCACCCCAAAACTATAGTGCTTTTTAATACTATGCTTAGTTATAATTACCAATTTTTCTTTTTGGCAAGTGAAAGGAGGTTCTAAAGCACCAAACAATACAATTTGATACAAATTTCAAAAGTAGAAGAATTTTGCACATGTCATTCAACAATACCCACCTTGTTCAAATAAATTTTGAGTAGGATAATTTTTTATCCACACACCAAGTAGAAAAAAATTACATTCCTAACAAGACAAGACATATTTACACCCTAAATGAAAATTTCAAAAGGATTCATTCAAAATCAACTTCATAGAAACCAATCCAAATTTTCAATTAGTCATTCAATGACCAACAATTCTAGCTTGTGGCCAATTGGAATGCAATTTTATTGTCTATGAAAGTAGTTTTGCCAATGATAAAATAGAGAACCATTAGTGGACATGATTGTTGCATTAGAGTACTATTCTTCGTAAATACACACAAAAAGCACATCAAGGAAACATTCCAACAACAATACATCACAATATGTATAAGGCTTGAAAAGCAAAGATGTTCTTAAATCCAAAAAGGCCTTTTGGCTTTGAAGGATTAAAGACTTCAAAAGAAATATAGGATCCAATGTAGAGTCTTTACTACTTCATAGATTAAACCCGTATCCAAAATATCTTTTGAGAATCACAATAATTGTTTATTTCAAACTCAAACATTGAAAATTATGTTTATATTTTTTCTATGAATTAGCTTCAAATATTGGTTTGTACAATGATAGCTTCATTTTTATTCCTTAACAACACATTTTGGTAATGCCATATTAGATTTATTTATTTATTTGGCACAAGAAGAACAATGTCATATTAGATTTGTGCTTCTATTTCTATTTGCTTTGCATCCTTAGGATGTTCAAAGTGTTTGATTTGTGCCTCTTAACCAACTTGGTAGTTTTCTTTTCACACTTTCCCAGTTTGTTTTATTCAAGCTATTGTTCCCACACAACTTGATGATACTCAATCATCACCATCCAAAATCACTTCCATCATGATGGTGTCTATTATTGAACCTTTCATTGTTAAAAATCTTTACATTTTTTTTGTCTACTGCATGTTGTGTCTATATGTTAATTTCTTCCACTTGCAACAAAAGATTATACCTCCAATAAACTTGCAATATACACATGATGAAAGTTATTATTCTCTTTTGCTTTGTGCACACAGGTCTACATTCTTTACTAGATTTAAATTTGGTGAGTATTTACTTCTTCTAGTAGGAGACACTTATTCTTATTGCAAGAAGATGGAACCCTTCATTTCTTTTCTCTTATTACATTGATTTGTCATCATAGTGTGTGTGACATTCAATTATCAAAGTTGCACTATTTTGAATTAATGTTGGTTGAAGTACCAATATTCTTGTTTGTACCAACTTCTACAAAATAATTTTTGAAGTGTAACACTATAACCTGCCTTCCCTTCACAATTAGGACAAATCAATGCAATTTTGTAGAGACATGCCTTCACACTTCAAGAATCCTTGTTTTATTTATATATCAATTAATAGGTTGTTTGACCCTTAAGCATTCCGACATCCACTTTTTGGATGATGTACAGATTAAAAACCATGTGTCTTTTTCATTACAGCATAGATGAAAGTCATCCTAATTTTGAGAGATACTTTATGAAGTTGTTGTCCTATCCAAGGGTTGGATTTGGTGAACTAGAGTGCATATTTTTCTAAAATTATAAATGTGGAAGTATGTCAAGTGGTTGACTTGCATTGACTTTAGTTCAAACTTAGAATTGTGAAAATAAGGTCATAAAATCAAAGAATACAAAATTTCCAAGAAAACCACCATGTCAAGAGAACCTCTTTTCAAATCCATTCCAACAAAATTTACTCAAAAAATGACAAGATAGCATTGATGAATCTAACCATATGGATAGAATCTACATCTCAAATTCTACAACTCTTCTTTCCATCTTAGTCCAAAATATTCTTTCAAGTAGTACTTTATGATGATTTTCCAAAACCATCAATTTTAGAGATGAATCCAATCACTTCAAGATTAAAAGGGCACCTTAAAATGCACCATTGACCTAAAGATGCCATCATCACTCTATGTACATCTCCAAAATCAATATGTACTTAAGTGACTATAGAAAAAACAATTTTGGGATACAAACCTTGATCCTTAATGACTTTTGCATATGATATCCAATTATTGCATTCTTTGAAGTGTTTCAAACCTCCTCTCACTTTTCTTATTGACAAGAAATTATGAAAATTGGATCAATCTAATAATAGTAATTAGATACAATCACAAAAGTGATGTTTTAAAGGTTGCTCACTTTCATTCCCAATAATACCCACTAACATCCATCTATTTAAGTGTACCCTATTAATATATTAATAAACACAGAGTAATGTACAAGGCCCTCACTTAGAATGAGGCACCAGTAACCAAATATGCTAGGGTGTGTTGTTTTCAACCTTAAGGTAGAAATGAAGCTTGGAATTTATTTTTTTATCCTTGTCGAGGTTGGAACTAAAGTAGAACCACCTATAACCGACCAGTTAGGATATTCTAGACATGATCTAGTATAGTGCAAGACAAAACAAATATTTTTGGAGGTGCAATGATATAAATGATGCAAATTGCAAAAGTTTCTCTAATTTTATTGCACGAATTGAAATTACCATGAATTTTGAAAGGCAAAAAGTGTTGCCGACCCATCACCAATCTATAGACTCTTTCAAATTAGATCATTAAAGAACTCCTTTCCTATTCATTACTTCCTATTTTCTTGCTCATTAGTTTGGGACGTGTTATGAACTTATTAGTCCCAACCTTGAAAAAGAAAAAACACACATTTGAAACTTTGGTTAAAAATCCATTCCAACCTTATTGAAAATATATGGAGTCTACATATTGAAAATGGGGCACTATTTGGCTATGGGTGGTTCTACCTTTATAAGGTTATGACACATGTCTAGAAAAAGTGAGTGGGAGAGTATTTCTAGCTTGAATTGGAATTGAAAGACTTTAGATATTAAAAATTGGTGCAGTGCACTTCTTGGCTCCCCAAATTCACAGTTCTTTCAATTTTGAGAGTAAAGTTCTGAAAAATTCTCTATCCCCATATTTCCTATCTTGTTACATGTGAGAAATTTCCACCAACTCATCATCTGTTCCAAAATTGCTTAAACAATCGGTTACAGGTGCCTCAACATTCCATGGGAAATCCCACAGAGAACAGTTGAATGTGCAGACAGTTGCTTAGAAAATAATCTGGGGCTTGGTTCCAAGAACACTCTCATCTGTCAATCCTTGGCATGAACTGAAGAGTGTGTTAACCCTTAAAGGACGGGCCTATGACCACTGGTTGAAGCCCCCTTGCTGGTCACTCAATTTGATACCGTTTAGGAACCAATCAAGTATGAATTTTTTTTTTTTTTTTTCTCAGAGATGGAAGTACATGTCTTATGCACTTCACAGAAATTTCAGATTTTTTTGAGGAAAATTGATTTTTATGAGATTTTTTGAAGAAAAAATGAAGAAAAAATCATAGAAAATAGAAAATTATCTCAAAAAATCTGAAAATTTCATGATGTGTGTAAATTGTAGTGACAAACACCATGGTGTAAACTCAACTTCCGTGTACACCTATTTATAGGTTGCAGTGGACATTAAAAATACAGCCAAAATTCAAATTGCAATAAAATATTCAATTTTACAAATTTTCTCAAAATTTCAATTGGAGTAGAAACTAGAAGAAAAGACCTTCATTTCAATAGTTGCTCTCAAACTCAAAAAATGTCATTTTCAAGGAGAAATTTCAGATTCAGTCAATTTCTCAAAATACACTAAAATGGCAAATTTTGCCATCCGTTTTCTCTAATTACTTCTCAACTACATGAAAACAAATAGTAGTTATACTAAAAACTCAATTGGAGACTCTTTACAATTGAACATGAAAGATCATTAAAAAAAAAGTGGATGAAAAAACTACTGTTTCGGGCTTCTACTGTCCCTACGAAGTCATCCGAACGCCAAAAAATGGCGCCGGCGTCGCTTAAGGGTTAACCCTAAAACGTCTCAATTCTTTTTTGAATTTTTGCATATTTTCGCTTATAGTTTTGTACAAATATATCATTTACCAGAATTTAATGAATTTGGTCATTAAGGAAGGTTGTCTCCTCTAGATTCAAGTGTTACATTTGATAAATGAGAAGTTAATTGGATGAAACAGTGCCTTGAAGGCCTCTATTCATCGTTCAGAATATGGACGTCGGAACACTTTAATTAGGGTTAACTTCCATGATTGGAAGATGACCTCACTCAAAGCAGGGTCTCAAATGAATGAGGCCCAACTAGGGTTTTTGTTTTTTGTTTTCACACAAATGGTGATGTGGCCTTCATTTCAAGAAGGTTTGAAGTTGATTGGCTCCTTAACTAAGGGGGCTTTAATTAAAGGAGGCCAATTTTGAGTATATAATTTTGAATATGTAACTTTTGTATGCAATTTTGGCTTTGCATGGCAAATGAAATGGGATTTCAGAACCATGTTGGCAATGGTAAAGAGAGCTATTATTTTTGTTTGGCATTTTTTGTCACATTTACCCTCATTTTTTTTCTATAGGCTTGAAGCTGCACATTTTTTTTGTGAGGAAATTGGGCATTTAATTGTCTAGAAAACAAACCCTAGGCCCAGTGGTTTAGAAGAGCACTTAGAGAGAATCATTTCAAAGACCATTGGCTTCAATACCATCCTTGTCCACTAATTAAAGTGTTCAGATTTAGAGTTTGCACGTAAGGTAGCTAATCCCTTTCCAATCACCCCCAATAGGAAGTGGGAGTAATTTGTTCATAACCATGCATTACGAGTCATTGATTTCTTCTAAATTTCTTGACCAACTTATGGTTGGAATTAAACGTACCTATACATCAAGAATAGGTTCTACATAATCTTAACAAAAAAAATTCATGATAGTTTTGTTTTTGAGCAGAAAAATATGAAAAAAAATTCAAACCTATCTTCACTCTATTTTCCAAGATAGAAAAACAATTTTGCCCACCAAACCCAATTGAGAGTTATACTAAATTCCTTAAGCCTTTAGTGGTTGTGGTTGATTTGGGGGGGGGGGGGGTGCAATTTCAATACACAATTCTTGAAAAGTCCCATTTCTATGGATGTAATTCTAAATCAAATTGTATGAATTGGTTCTATAAGGCAAATCCTTGAACCAAATAAAAAATGAAAGTGATCCAAGGGTTTACATCCTTGTAATTAATCTTCAAAGATTGATGTATTGCAAACAACCTCTAGTAATGGTGCTGAATATGGTTTGCCACTATTGGGCATAAATTTCACTATATGCTCCATAAATCGATCCTAAACCTTTTGACTAGTTCTTTCACACATATAAGTATTCATTTTTCACTTTCATTATATCTTTTTTTGCAATATTTCACATGTGAAGGGCTTGGCAATTCAAGTTTGGACAAGTGTAGCTAATGCATTTTTGCACACACTTTCTTAAAATTGACTTTGTTAAGGGCATACAAAGACACTCTAATTGTGTTATTCTCTAGATGTTTCAAAATGAGATGTTCTATGAGCAATAATAGACAAAAAAATTCAAAAATCAACCAAAAACTGGTCAACCGATCACTAAAGGATTAACTTCTAAATGCCCAAGGGCTTTTTTGAGCTTCTAGGAATTGGCTCTAAAGTGAACAAAAAGTCAACTTTATGATGAGTATTATCAATGTTTTTTGAATTGTAACCGTACGAATTCACACTAGACATGTTAGAAATATTAGGAAAAGAAAACATGACAATATTACTTATGGATTGAAAGATTATAATGTTTAATCATGAGGGTGTTAAAATTGCAAAAGTAATGTGAAATCTTTCAATCATCTTTTCACAAGTCAAATCTAAAAAGTTGGTGACTAAAAGGGCCTAACATGCATTACCCCAATCAATTTATGGCTTCTTCAAATCTATTCTATAGTGTTTTTTTAAGTGAATTTCTAATGTGATAATTTCTCCAAGATAGTCTAGTATATTCAAGGCTCATTTTGAAGAGCCTTCAACACTAGAGAAAGTCAAGATTGCAATGGCTGCCCTTGCAAAAAATCTTGAATAGAAAAATCATAGTCAATCATTTTTAAGATTGCATTTTTAATACTTAAAGTAGACTTTGAAAAGAATTCTCCAAAAATACAAACTACTCAAAATAGCAACTTGATTAGGTTTTCTTTAACTTCAAAGTTTTGCAAACACTAGATTTTGGTGCCTTGGACATTTAGGGGTTAAGGAATCGAAAATAGGTTGCAAGCTTCTAGACAATTTCATGATACCAATATATATATCTTTGGACTAATTTAGAAGATGGCAACCCATTTCTGATCAACCCCATTTCAAATCAATAGATTATTTTCTTTCCGTGAAGTTGAGGTGTAGTTCCTAGAGCAATTGTAGCACATTATGATTGGTTGCAAAGCTCTTATAAATGCAACTAGCCCTTGGTTGGTTTTGCTGTCAGCCTATATCACTATTATAGGCCAAAGAGAATCTTCTACTAAAAAAATTCATAGTAATTACAATTTGTGTAGTAAAATTCTGAAAAAATATGACATCCTTCCAAATTCTATTTTTTGTAAGGTAGGGGGTTGTAATTGCAACCCCATCTCTAAAAGCGATCTGGCAGATTTTGCCTCTAACATGTACCAGAAGTGTACATTTCAGGAGGGGGTCACTTTTAGAAACCACTGTGTTTTCAACTTCAAAAAATCATAACTAATTCCATGAAGGTCCAAAAAATATGAAACGACTTTGGTTAGATGCCAATTCCATTTTTCTTACCACGAAAATTTACTAAAAATTGTTTTAAGGAGTTTAGGCTTCCCCAAAATGCAAATCAGCTGGTAAAGGGTCACTTTTACAGCCTCCTACCTTACATGACACAAAATTTGCATTCCGAAAAGCTGCACTGTACATAATTATGTGGAAGTGCTTAAGTGGTTGAAAATGGGTGAAATACTCTATTCAGATTGTATCCATCATGTGCAGATGGGGCCAACTTTTGGAAATAAAGTTGGGCTTCACTTATAACTATTAAGTTCCCAAATTTTGGAAGGCAAAAAGTAAGCTTAAGCTATCATCATGAGTTCAGCTTAAGTTAATTCTGCCTTGGTGGGCCATCATCTTCCCCGCCAGATGCCAGTCCCTGAGTAAGTTAAGTTCAGTTGGGTATGAAGACTCTGCCACTGAATCATGCAATTGAATGTACCCCTGAGAATCATCCTGTAAGTATCCCTGGAGAGGGGGAAGCTCAGGGACATAATTCAGTTACATGCCCTGCCATTAATTGGGACCTGGGGTGTATTTACATGGCCACCTGAGCCCATCAATGAGACAATCCATGTGAAGAAGAATTAGGTTACATGAATTTTTTTTTTAAATTGCACATCCAGAATCTGAGTAAACTATGCACCAAGTTATGCACACTACAAGAAAACAGTGTCTGAATTGACAGAAAAAAATGTCCAAACTGACCCAAAAAATATGTTCAAATTGACAAAAAAATGACCAAAATAGCGTCCGAATTGACTGGAAATGACTGCGTTCCCTTGTAGTAGCAACTCCCATGTTGATGTCCCTTCATTTGAATTGTTGTAGAAACATGCAAGACGCTAAATCCTCCATTTGAAGTGGGCCCAACAGGGTAAATTATGGGTTCTCAATGGTAAAAGTGAAAAAACAAAACCTATGTAGGGTATGTTCTAGACCTCCCTGGATAATTAGGATCTTTGATTGCAAATATGAATTTTATTTTATTTTAATTAAAAATTAAAAAAATTCTTGTATTTTCCTCCAAGGTAAATCCACCCTGTTGGGCCCACTTTGAATGGAAGATTGAGCATCCTACTCAAAATGTAGCTCATAGAATACAAGAAAAGAAAAGAAAAAAATCCACAAGGTTGGACCATTATTGTAGCGGGCTAGAATGGTCTCATTCTTAAACAACATTTGGATATATCAAGGGTCAAAGTTTGTTTATAAAAGTATCATCTACAATCTATGTACATTACTGACTTTGAAAAATCCATAGATTGTAGATGGTGTTCGAAGGTCAACCACGCTTTGGGGGTACCTACCTTATAACCACTAATTTAAAACCTCATTGCACACCACCTACTTTGTTGCCATTTTTGAACTAGACCTGTACGAAAATTTTCATATTTACTTTTCAAAGATGAAATTACATGTCTTTTGTACTTTACAAAAAATTTAGACTTTTATTTAGAGAATTGATTTTGGTGGGAAATTCTAAAGAAAAATCACATCCAATGAAAAACTATTTCAAAAAATCTGAAAATTGCACCATTGGTGTATATTACACCAACCAACATCATAATATAAATCCAATTTTTGTGTCACTTTATAATTAGAATTTGATAAACTTTGAAAATACATCCAAAGTTCAAATGGTAGAAAAAATTGAATTTTAGGAATTTTATCAAAATTCAAATTGAAGTAGGAACTAGAGTAGATGAATTTCATTTTGTTATTTGGACTCAAACTCAATAAACATCATTTTCTTAAAGAAATTGCAGATTTAGAGGAAGAAGTAGCAACTTCCAAAAATACACTAATAAAAATGGCATATTTTGTGATTTGGTTTTATTACTTATTTCTCATTCACATGAAGATAAACACTACCAATGCTACAAATTCAATTAGGTACTCTTCATAACCCTCCATCAAAAGTCAACAAGCAAAAAAATGGATGAAAAAATGCTTTCAGTATCTCTCCAGATAACCTTCTAGTCATCTAGAAACCACGAATTGGCATTGCTGGCATGAAGGGGTTAAGGATTCATGTATTTCAATCTAATGTCTTACGCTTAAGACAGATTTAAATTTTTATATTTTATTGGATAGAATGAGTTTCAACTTGAAAGCAGTACCTATAGTGGAAACACCCAAAATCGTCCAAATAAGGAATTCAGCATAGTTGGAGGCAATGTTTTCTAAAAATGATATTTTTCTAGTATTAGCAAGTGAAAATCATGAATATTAAAAAAAAAAAAGATTTTTCGGATACAATATGTAATTTCTACAAATTTTCAAAGTGTTGGCTCCCTAGACTTGCAAAACCGTCTTGTAGGTGCCCCCCAAACTGAACCCTGCGAAAATCAGCACTCAAAAACCAAATTTCCCTATGTGTCCTTCAGTTGTGTCAGCAAATTACAATCATACATGTGGCGAACACATTAAGGGAAGTATATTGACGCATTTGGGTGAATCTACAGTCCACTGCAAGGAATAAGTGCGGGAATGGGTGTTTTGCCTTTAGTCTTTGGGGAAGCTAGCATGATTCTAGGACATAAGGTAAGAGGTCCTATAATGGACCATCTAAGGGCTGAAACAAAATTTCAGGGAGGTAAAACCTCTAGAAATATTTTTCAGTAAATTATCCTTGAAAAACAAGTAGAATTGATATTTAACCCAAGTCGTTTCATATTTTTCTAAGCTTTTTTGAATTAGTTATCAAATTTTGAACTTGAAAGGGCATAGGGCTGTAAAATGGTGCCCACTGTTGAAGGCTATGAAAAAGCAACATGTACAATTACTATACATTTAAGATAGGGCACCATTTCAGAACCCGCTCCATTTAAGAGCCTTCTACCTTAACTTAGTGGACGATTTTTCTCCCTGTCAACACAAGTCCACTCAAAATGTTCAGAGTCAATTGACCTACTTGCAGTGGGTAGATGGAGATGCCCTCTGTGACACTATTGTATGACACTCCTAATACCACTTCAGGATTGTTGTTAACCGTGTGAGGGTGGGCTAGTCTCCCTGGAAATGATCCTTCTTGAAACAATGCAAATCATCTACTTAACAAATTTCCAAAGTATTTATTGGAGAGCTACCTCACGTTCATGACTTCCTTTTTACACATATAATTCTAAGGATGAACAATTGCATTTTTGTCTTACATGTAAGAATTTTTTGTCATCCATCAAACACTTAGTATCCACAACGTTGTTATAGGGTCCTTACAGGGTTACAATGGGTACATCCAAACTTACACCCTACATAAAACCACCACCATCACTATGTGCACATTTTCAAGATCAATTGTAAGTTTTCTATGCTCAAGAAACAATTATATAATACAATTTCCTTAAAAAAATTTGGATACTCTATAACTTTGGCATATGATATCTAAATGTTATATTCTTGGGCACATTGGAACCTCCTTTCACTTGCCAACTAGAAAAGAAATATGAAAATTATACCAACCTAATAATAGCATCTAGGCACTCCCGTAGGCACTATAGCAAAAAAATAGTTTTGGAAACACCCACCTACTATTGCAACCACCCTAACATTTTATTTATCTCATTTAAAGGAAGATCACTCATTTTCAATCACCATTTCATTCCTATAGCTTAGATTGTTCCAATTTTCGTTAAGCTAAAGTGTAGGTAACAACTTACCTTCCAAAAGATCCAAGTGTAAAGTAGAACTACCTATTCCCAATCAAGGACCCATATCCAACCTATAGGATGTGGCTATTTCCAACCAAGGCTAGAAGAATTTTAGAATCAAAGTTTGGAATGTACTTTTCTCCCATTTTCAAGGTTGGGACTAATAAGGTCATGACACATGTCCCAAGTGTCATAAAGTATGTGGGAAATACCGATTGGGAAAGTAGTCATGGCTATGATCCGAATTAGAAGACTCTAGACATTGGCTATAGGTTCAAAGCACTTTTTGGCTTCTAAAAATCATAGTAATTTCAGTTTTGAGAATAAAATTATGAAAAATTTGTAATCCCCATCTTTCTTATCTTGCTACATGAAAAAAATTTGCATAGCCTCATATTCCTCATGATCTATTCCATAATAGCTTAACCCCTAAAGCCCTAAGGTGCATTTTTTGGCATTATAAATTTTTTGGGCAGCTCACTACGAATGGAGTTTTTATTTATTTTTCGCTGAAATTTTTACACAAGATGTGCCCGAGGAGTAGCTTTTAAGGCCCAACAATTTTCGTAACTTTTGACTTTGTGGTTAAAAAGTTATGGCATGATATGTCATTTTCTTTACTTAGAGGGCAGATCGGGTAGCTGAAAAAATTTCTTTAAAAAACTTTTTTTTCAAAAAACCATACCTACCCGCAAACTAAAATTGCTCATAACTTTTGACTCCTCAATCCAAATGGGATGAAACAAAGCTTCCCATGTCTGTAAAAACCTAAGGAATCAATTTGAAATTTCACTTTTGAAAAAAAGTTTTTTTTAAAGAAATTTTTTCAGCTGCCCGGTTTGCCCTCCGAGTAAAGAAAACGACACGCCATAACTTTTTAACCACAAAGTCAAAAATTACGAAAATTGTTGGGCCTTAAAGCTACTCCTTGGGCACATCTTGTGTAAAAATTTCAGCGAAAAAAAATAAAAACTCCATTCGTAGTGAGCCACCCAAAAAATTTATAATGCCAAAAAACACACCTCAGGACTTTAGGGGTTAAGTGATTGGGTTTAAGTGGTTCTACCTTATATTTCAAAAGCATAGAATGATCCCAATGTGCACATTGAAAGCCTTCTATTGATTTTGTAACCATCTTATGGTTAGAAATAGGTTTGCCTACTTGTTGAGAATGGGACAAAAAGAATCTTCATCAAAAAAATTATGAAATCTGTCTGAAATCTATTTTTGTATAAGGGAAATTTTTTTCCTGAACTTTCCACATGCTGCAGATAGGCTGAATTGCTTAAGTGATAAGGAAATAGGTGATCATCCTCATAAACATGATACCCACCTGCAGGTCAGGCCATGACGTGGGGTCATTCATTAGGTTAGGCAGGTTTGCTACCACAGTAAGTCTAATGGTCCAATAGAAAAGAAAAGAATTTGAGGTCAGGAGATGGCACGACTTTGACCCAATTGGGCATTTATTTATTTATTTATATTTCTTGAGACACATGGACTTTCCCAATTGGGTTTGCTTCCCAGGTACAGATTACAGATGCAGGACATTAAATCCTACCATCAAAGGTGGGCCCAGCAGGGTAATTAGAGAAGAAAAACTCCCTATTTTGTGCCATATCTTGGATAAGTTATGTTAGGGTAGAACCATCCATTCCCAATCACCACCCCATAACCAATCAATAGAATACCATATTTCTGACCAAGGTTGCAACGGATTTTCATTTTTTCTTTGGAATGTGTGTTTTGTACTTTTTCAAGGTTTGGACCAATAACTTAATGACACATAAGTGAGGCAAGAAAGTACAAAGTAATGAGTGGGAAAGTGATTCTTTGATGATCATAATTCAATGACTCTATATGTTAGTCATGGGTCAAGCCTAACTTTTGCCTTTCAAAATTCATAGTAATTTCAATTCATGCAATAAAATTACTAAATTTTTTGTAATCTACATCATTTCTATCATTACACCTCTAAGAGTATTTACTTTGTCTTGTACTACACCAAATCATGTCTAAAATACCTTAAATGATCCGTTATGGGTGGTTCTACCTCACCGACTTCTCCTAGCTAATTTGGAGTCATTGACTGCAAATATGGATTTAGAATTTGTAAAAAAAAAACATTAGTATAAAATTTAAAAAAATTCTGCATTTTCTCCAAGGTAAATCCACCCCACTAGACCGACCTTTGATGGTAGGATTTAACACCCTCTAGGTACAAACCAGGCAGGCAATCTTTTCAGCAACAAATGAAGCTCCTTTCTAAGTTTTTTATTTTTATTTTTTTTATGACACAAATGAAACATAATTTCATTGCAAAGAGGTAAAATACAAACCAAACAGACATACAAGACCAGACCAAGACCGAGGCGGTGACACACCGCACAGTGCGGACCAACCCTTTTTTTTCCAGCACCGTGTGGCTAGATTGCACCATTTCAAAATAAATGTCTTTTTTTCACCAAATAAAAGTAATCTTTTTTCGCCAAAATTTTCTAGTTCTCTTTAAAATATGGATGAATTTGCCAAATTTGGATGAAAAAAGTGTATGAATATGACGAAAAAGTGTTTTTAAGTCCAAAATATGGATGAATGTAAAAATACAATGCTTCACCAAATTTGGAGTGATTGCCATCTTGGCACTTTCTCAAAAAGTAAAATAAAAGGGTTGGTGCGGACTGCAGATGGAGGCCGAAAAAGGGCCTCCTTTGGCCGGCAAGGGGAACGCTCAACCACCAAGGGAGGTTGAGGGCGTGTGTTCATGGAGGCGCCCCTTTCTAAGTTAAGTTATTGGTATCATAGTACCAAACAACTGAAGCCTCTGCTCTGTCCTTCTAAGTTATGTTGCATTGGGTTGTTTTTTTAATCAATGGAACAGCTGGTGAGTGAGTGGTGTGTGTCATGGGCAGTGAAGAATTTTTTTTAATTTTAAAAATTAAAAAAAAATGGTCTTGAACACATGGTGCAGTGCAATTTATTGACGAGACTTTCCCCTGAAAAGCCCTGCCCGACTGACCTTGCCCTGCATTGTCACCATCAATTTCTCCAGCCATTTTCAATGCCAACAATGACAGAGTTAACTTCCTGTATAGAGGAAGTACTTATCTTCACTGTTAGCTGGGTTCAGGCCAAAGATGGGAATGATGGGCACATTGGCAGCCAGGGCACTCAGTGTGGGTCTCTGTCTGGGTCCATTTGGATGAAAATCAGGACTGAAGCATACTTACTAGTAGTAACTGAACTCACTTAAGGTAAGAGGTCCTATAATGGACCATCTAAGGGCTGAAACAGAATTTCAGGGAGGTAAAACCTCTAGAAATATTTTTCAGTAAATTTTACTTGAAAAACAAGTAGAATTGACATCTAACCCAAGTCGTTTCATATTTTTCTAATATTTTTTGAATTAGTTATCAAATTTTGAAGTTGAAAGGGCATAGGGCTGTAAAATGGTGCCCTAGTTACAATGTACACTATCAGTACACTGTTGAAGGCTATGAAAAAGAAACATGTACAACTACTATACATTTAAGATAGGGCACCATTTTAGAACCCGCTCCATTTAAGAGCCTTCTACCTTACCATCAATTTGTTTGTTTTTCTTTCTTCCTGGTGTTAGATTGCACTTGGAATAAATCGATTTGATTAAAAAATGGCAGCAAATGGAGAAGTTTTTCACCAGAAAACTTCAAATTAAAAAGTAATCTTAGATGAAATTGTGGATGAAAATAAAACTAGAAACATGTGGTATATACTAATGCGATATTTCCATCCAATATGTAGATGAATGTTGAAACTTGGCACACTGCTATAATGTTGTATATTGCCACTTTGGCACTTCCTAAATAAATGATGAAAAACAAATTAAAAAAAACTATTTACCATGTATGTGAGGAGGAACTTATGGACATGGTTAACCCCTAAATGTCCTAGGAGCCCAAAAGTGTCCTTGTAGTTTAGAAGTCTAATTCAAAGTGCCATAATTTTTGCATCCAATGTCCAAATTCAATGAAACGTGTTGGACAATGTGCGTTCTTTCTTCTAAATTGTGTAGTAAAATCTTTAGATCGATTCAAAATGTACAAATTTTTTGAAAGCAAATCGAAGTTCACAAGCTCATTTTGACTTCACCAAACTGCAATTGATGGTTGCAACTTTGGGCTTCTATTTCCTTCATACAATGCTTGTTTTCAATAATATTTGTTCGATTAGATTCCTCAATCTAAATCCTACAATTTAATTTTTTCCAAAAGATATTGAAAATGGAGTTGAATGGAGTTGAATGAAGGACTTCAAAATTTACTTTAGACTAGAAAATCCATAACTATTCACAAACTAAACTCCTCGTAACTTTCATCTCATTAATCAAAACAAAATGATTCAAAACTTTTTGTCTATATATAAACCTAAAAAATAAATTCGAATTTTTTATTTTGAAAAAAGTCATTTTTTGAGATCTATGAAGATTGCTTGCCTATGGCAAAAACTACATATTATACAGTAACTTCTTAAGTATGTGGTCAAAAGCTTTGAAAATTGTTGTGCCTTAAAGACATTCCTTGCCCACATGTTTTGTGAAATTTTCAATGAAAAAATTTGTTTGTAGTGAGGTGCTTGAATTTTCTATGTTGCTAAGAAATGTAGTTTGGTCCTTTAGTAGTTAATATGAAATATTTGCATATGGATGTTCCCTACATACCTATGCAATCAAGATTTTAAAATTCATCACCAACTATTTTTAATAAAATATTAAATAAAACCATGTAAACAAACTATAAAAATTTACAAAGAATTAAATTTCATTTTTTTGAAACTAAAACTTGATATGCTTGATTGGATTGCAAAACAACACAATGACAATGATAGTTATGTTTGCCAAAATATACTAATCATATTGCACATTTAAAAAAAAGTGTGAATGGCTCAAATCGTTTGGTTGTAAGATTATAGTCGAGATTATAGTAGTAGTAGTCACACTTTCTTCATTGAAGGAAAATTCTCTAAAGAATGAGAAAAAAGAAGAGCCAATGGGAAGTTTGAATTTATAAAAAAGATTGACAACCCTTTCTTGCAATTGGAGAACTAGAATGAAAAATGGATAGTGTAACATTAAAAGTCCTTCAAAAGAATGATAGGAATAGCATAAAGGACCAACATGAAGAAGAGACCATTTGAAAATCAAATGGAGTAGTAATATACTTCATTTTGTCCATTACTTTTCTCTAAAAGAAAATAATGGACAAGGGGAATCAATCATAGAACAAGTGTATTCTTGCTCTAAGATCCAGTAGAAAACCAACTCCAAACCTACATGTCCCCATTGTCCATAGAATGCACTAGGAAAGAAGAACTTAAGGTGTGATTATCCTTAGTACTTGATTTATGAGGTAAGACACTTAGAAACTACTCATTTAAGAGCTCATCTACCTTTTTTCATGTATTTCTTTAAATGGGACTATTTTAAGTTCATTTTTAATCAAAGAAAAATAGATGAGGAATCTAACTCAAGTCATTCCATATTTTTTGAAGCATTATTGAATTAGTTATGAATTTTCAAATAAATTGTGTCATAGGTCCCTATTTATGATCCTAGGTCTTTTGTAAACCAATTACTTGCAACTTTTAAGAAAAATGGAGAAAAGAAAGAGATTGATTGACTCTTGCAATTAATAATACTTTTTTTTTTCTTTAATTCATTCAATGATTAAAGAGGTCAATGAAAGGACCATCTCATGTCCATTTCATAGCCATCTACAAGATGGTCCTTAATGCCCAAATTGTTTTCAAGCCCTCTCCTATACATTATCATCTACAATTTGCTAGCAATTTGGTCCCCCCCCCCATCCTTATGTTTGCTACAAGCTCTTCTTCTATAAGGTAGGAGGCTTGAATTCCAACTGGGCATTGAAAAGCAAACATGCCTTAGAAGTACCTTTTGCTTTCTTCAATGTACCAAATCTGTACATTTCAGGAGGTGGTCACTTTTGATGACCATAGATAACCACTTTTTTTCAATTTCAAAAATTTGTAACTAATTCCATGAAGCTTCAAAAATATGAAACAACTTGAATTAGATGTCTATTCCACTTGTCTTTCAAGGAAAATCTACTCGAAAATATTTCAAGATGTTTTCACCTTGGTCCCCAAAATTCAGTTCCCACCCTTCAATGGTTGATTTATGGACCTCGTACCTTACCTTTTGATTTTTCTTGCAGCTTCTGAAGAACTTTCAATTGTCCATAGTCTGTCCGTCCTGTGAATCATCTTGCTTTGCATTTGGGTTTCCCTGGAATTTGGCTTGGCTCTTAGAACTCCAATTTGATTCTCTCCTTCACCCATGTCAGTCAGTGTGAACCAGCCCCCCCCCCCCCCCCCCCCCCCCCCTTTTTTAACTTTTTGAGAAAGTGCCAAGATGGTCATCACTTCAAATTTGGTGAAGCATTGTATTTCTACATTCATCCATCTTTGGGGCTTAAGAACACTTTTCAATCATACTCATGCACTTTTTCATCCAAATTTGACAACTTCATCAATATTTAAGAGAAAACTAAAGACTTTCTGGCAAAAACATATTACTTTTATTTGGCCAAAAAAAGACATTTAAGGTAGGTACACCCAAAATGGCACCTGACCTTAAAGTGCCCTGTACAACGTGCATACATTTTCAAAATCAGTCATGTACCCAGACTGTAAATGACACTTTTAGAAACACACTTTGACTGTTAATAACTTTTGCATACAGTATCCAAATCCACTGTTCTTTGGTGCGTTGGAGCATGCTTTCACTCACCAACAAGACTGTAAAAAAAAAGTCTGAACAACATAATAACAGGAACTAGGCACAGTATGAAAAACTGGCGCTTTTGGGTGTACCTACCTTATATGGAGATGGTGCAATCTGGCCCCATGGTGCCCAGTGTGAACCCCACCATCTCCAGGAGTCTCCTTCATGGGATTCTCACTCCTGCCAGGACTGTCCTGGCACAGGGAGTCTTCCCAACTGAACCAACATCATGAAGCTTTAGCTGGCTGGCTTGGAAGTTAGGCGCGAGCCCACCAACTGCAAGGGCCTTTCTGTCAGGCATCCCCGACCTCTCCATCTCACTCATTTGGGCATGCAAATAAAAAACAAACAGAAAGATCAGTGCAATTCACACTCGCCAGGCCGACCGGGATGGTTAAGGTAGGTACACCCAAAAGCCCCAGTTTTTCATACTGTGCCTAGTTCTTGTTATTAGCTAGTTCAAAATTTTACACAGTCTTGCAAGAAAGTAAAGCATGTTCCAACGCACCGAAGAACGCAGGATTTGGATACCGTATGCAAAAGTTATTAACGGTCAAAGTCTGTTTCTGAAAGCGCCATCTATAGTCTGCGAACACAACTGATTTTGGAAATGTATGTGCACTGTAGATGGCGCTTTTAGGAACAGGGCTTTTTTGGATGTACCTACCTTAAATCCATCCCACAAGTATGAGTAGCAGGGTAAAATTTGTGTTCCCTGGGTGTAAAAGTAGAAAAAACCCCATATTTTGTGTCGTGATTTGGATATGTCCTTGAAATCTCTTAGCTAATTTGGGGCCTGTAATTGCAAATATGAATTCATAATTTGCCAAAAAATAATGTGCAAAAAAATATAAGAATATAGCATTTATTCTTAGGATAAATTTAGACTCTTCACCTGACTTTGTCGGACAGGTTCAATGGCCTCCAAAGGAAATAAAGTAAACGTGCCTATGATAGGTAGAATGAGTGGTTTGCCCTCTTGCAAATCACAATTCAAAGACATTTAAATTTATTTCCATGTCAAAACAAAAGGTGATAAATGAAGGAAGCAATCAAAAGTATGTTTTTTTGGACAAAGTATGAATTTTGTATAAATTTTTGAAGTGTGTGATCCAATTGACCCAAAAGAGTCTCTAAGTGATTTCATAATGATAATCTTGTACAATATTTTCTAATTAATGGCTTCAAGATTTCTTAACATAATCATGACTTGAAGGAATAGAAGAAACAACTTGTTTGAATGAATTTACACTAGAAAGGTGAAAGTTTCCTACGACAATCATTAGAAATTTCATGACCATCTCCTAAGATATTGATTATGGCTACAAATCAATCTAATGTAGTCCTAAATCCATTTATTAAAAAGAATTGCTCATGAGTCTGGTGGCTTGACATAAGTCTCTAATGGATAGTTCTCTAGGTACTTGTCATGGGTGGTTTGCATGTCATAGACAAGAATACCTTAATGGCATTGCCCCTTGAGAAATTCAATTTAAGCAAATAAAGAATTTGATATTGATCATGAGGCCTATAAATTTAAAATGGCTTTAGTTAAGATAACTACACCTAATTTTGCCTACTTCCTAAAATCAATCACTATAGATTCTTGTCTAAAATGCATTTTCACTATTCATAAGAATCTAAGATTGGTTTTAGAAACACTTCATTTCAACACTTCGAAAATATGTACTTCATTCACAACGATGCTAGTGTGTGAGCATGAACATGCGAGCATGTGAGCTTCTAATATGTATATAAGTAGATGTATTACCACTTTTGAAGGTGTTTATAGTTAAAATATCTATAATATAGGTACTTATAGTATAAATATACTCTTATCATAGAAGGTTTCTATAGTATAAGCACCTATACAATAGGTGCATCATCTTTGAGGCTCATAAGCTCACACTTCTATGCTCACATACTAGCAACCGTGCTTCATTCATACAATGTCCAAAAGATGAATTCCAAAAATTACTTTACTTTTAGAAGCCTGACCAATTTCCTTTTAGGCTAATTGCACAAAATTTCAATTCCTCATAGGCCAAAGACCAACCTCATCTACTCATAAAAATAAGATTATAGTGGGGACAATTGTCCTATATGACAAGGCCTTAAGGTCCAAAAGCCAAGCCGATACAATAAAACCTAGAGAAGGGAGAAAAAGATTGGCTAGAATTTTAGGACCACTTAGCACCTAGATGCCCCTTGAGATTGATTGCACAAAATTCAATGGGTTTGATTAGTTGAAAGAACATTTGATAAAAAAAATATATTCTATATAAAATTGACATTGGCCTCAAAGCCAAGAATTAGCCTTCCATACTTAATTCATAAAGCTTCAACTATGTCAAATTGTGTCTTTTTTTAATACAAAATTAATTCTACCAAATTCACTTGGCATCTTGTAAGATTTTTTTCTTGCAATTTGTTGCCAATTTGCACCAAATTAATGGGCCCAAGACCAAGCCCTTATGGTGTAAACAATAAAATCTTGGTAAAAATCACCAAAAAATTTCAAATTTGGAAAAATCTTAGATGAAATCACAAAATTATAGATGAAAACATAATTATGAATATGTGATATGTGCTAATATGATATTTTCTATCCAATATGTGGATGAATGATGAAATTTGGAGCACTATTATAACATTCAATTTTGCCACTGTGGCACTTCATAAAAAATGGACAAAAAAACTAGCATCTAAGTGTAAAGGATTTAGGGTTGAACAATCCCAGCCCTTTGTCCAATTACAAGTGAAGATTTTTGAATCCCATTTTGACTACTAAAAAGACCCTACCAAAAAAATCAATATAATAATCGGAACTATATTGAATTGATATTGAGGCAAATTTTAGGTGTAGTTACCTTAGTTATTGTTGAATCTTGTTGGAAATTGGAAGAGGGTTTGGAATCCTTTAACTCCTAAATGCTTAAGGCCTCAAATTCTAGTGTAAATAAAACTTTGAAGTTTAATGAAACCTTACCAAATTATTAAATTTTAAAAGTTTAAATTTTTGAAAAATGTTTTTGAAGTCTAATATAATATTAAGAACATTAATTTAAAAATCAATGACTTTTCTACTCAAGATTTTGTATAAGGTCATTGCAAATCTTAATTTTCTAGTGTTGAGGGCTCTTGAAAATGAGCCTTAAATATACTCTATCTTTGAAAAAATCACATTAGAAATTCATTTAAAAAAATTGTAGAATACTAGATTTTGAAAAGCCATAAATTTATTGGACTTAAATTCACGTTATATCTTTTAATGACCAATTTTTAGATATGTGAAAAGACAATTGAAAAACATTACATATTTTGATAGGTCTCTAAGAGATTGTTTCACAGTTGACCTTTAAAATTGTTTCCTACATAGTGAACCAACTACTATTGTTCTAAATTTTTGAATTAAAAATTTAAAAAAAATTATTATTATTTTCAAAAGATTAAAAAAATATGTAAATTGAATTTTTTTTTTTTAAATTGATTAAAAAATTAGTTAAGCAATATTATTAGATGTAGCAATCTCTCGATCATTTCAACTTGCTTATGTGGTAACTTAGAGTTTCCATAGTTCTCCACAACTTTTCAAAAGTCTAAGAACTCACAATCTTTCAAGGCGTCAAAAAACATGCAATGCTTTACAATTTTAGCGTTTATTTCTTTTGCATATCCAACCATAGGAACTTGTATTAGAAAATAGAATGTTTGAAAGGAAATTTACATAATCTTAACCACATTGATTACAAAGATTTAAAACTCCAAGTGAAAAAACAAGTTTCTATGCTCTTAAGCTCTACACAACCCCTCCCCCTTCAATTTTATTCTTGAAAAAAATATTAAGTTGAAGTAAATAGGAGCAAAAAGAAAAGACTTGAATTGTCAATAGCTCTAAGATGGAATTGAAACACACCAAATCCAATGGTGAGATTATTCTAGGAAGCAAATTAAACCATGAGCAAATGTTTTTTTTTAAAATTGCTAAAATTTAGTTAAAGAAAATTCAATATATTATTTTTTCAAGAATTTAGTAAGATTGTGCATAAAACAAGAAGCTTAATAATTTTCACATCATTTTATCCAAATGAAATGGATCAAATTGCTAAAAAGGACAAAATATAGTATATATATGATAGAGGGATCCATAACCAATAAATCTAGACATGATCTAGGGTAGTGCAAGGCATAACAAATATTTCCAAAGGTACATTGACAAAAATGATGGGGATTGCAAAAAAAATTGTAATTTTATCTCTTGAATTGAAATTACTATAAATTTTGAAAGGCAAAAGTTAGACTTGACCGTTGACCAACACCTAGAGTCATCCAATTCTGATCATTCAAGAACTATTTTTCCACTCATTAATTCCTACTTTTTTTCTCACTTATTTCTCATGAATTTATTTGTCCAAACCTTGAAAAGTACAAAAATACTCACTCTAAGGAGAAAATGGAAATCTATTCCAACCTTCATTGGATTTACAATATCCTTTTGATTGTTGATGGGGTGTGAGTTAGGAATGGGTCTCTCTAACTAAGAAATAAACTTTAAAATAAATTAATTCAATATTTTTTTAATCTTCTCACTAATGCCCGTTTGGGGCTTATTGTGGGATAATTTTTTTTCCCAATCATTGATTGAAGTACAAAATATAGGAATTGATGTATATGTTTTGGATAGTCAATGAATAAATTTTGAATTTTTGAAGTTGCTTATTCCAAATTTATCCCAAACCAACCCTAGCCATCTTTCATTTAAAAAATTAAAATAAAACAAGGTTAGCTCAATTCAAAAGACAAGAGTAAAGTCTATATTGAGAATGGATCTACTATTTAATCCTCATGGACCATGGCAAATTCTATCTTTGATGCTTCCATTAGAAAGTAAACCTTTGGAAGATTGGCAAGAATGAAGTATGTACTAAGAATGGATCCACTATTTAATCTTTATAGTAAGAAGTAAACTCTAAATAGATTAGTGAGATTGAAGTTTGTATTGGGAATGAATCCGCTATCTCATCTTTATAGACCATGGCAAATTGCATCTTTGATGCTTCTATTAGGAAGTATATCCTACAAACAACTAGCATGTTATTTCTTCTAAAGAATTCTAAAGTCTCTACATAACAAGGTCATTTGATTTTTTGCAATAGGATATGATTTTTAATACGATACCTTGTAGGAAGCGATATCAAACATGATTAATGACAAATAATATTAACAATGCATGTCATAACTTTTGAAACTTAGAGTAACATTGACCTATTGTCATTACTATTCAATGCTTACTTGCACTAAATTTAGAATTATGTAAAGTTGCAAGGTGCCCTATTATTGTATTTCACAATATTCTAATTAAACTCAATACAATGTAATCTCTGCTATTTTAATACTATCTCAAATATTGTAGATGTCATCCAACTTTCATCCATTTTTCATCCAAATTTCATCCAAAAGTTTACATTAAACAATATTTATCCAAATATCATTAATGTATGGGTGTTTATGACTATTCAAATTCACAACATACTATTGGAACCAATTTGAATTGTAGTATATTCCTTCAAAGTTTTAACCCTTAAAGGACCAAATTGCATTTTTTGGCAACATAGCAATTTTGGGTAGCTCACTATCGGTGGAGTTTTTGTTTTGTTTTTTCTTTGAAATTTTCACACAACATGTGTCCGAGGAGTATCTTCAAGGCCCAACAATTTTTATAACTTTTGACTACATGGTAAAAAAAAATTTGCATTACATATAGTTTTCATTGGTCAACGGGTAGCCCAAGAATTTCTTATAAATTAAAAAAAAAAAGATTAATAATTTCAATTGGTTTTTTAGATGTATATATATGCAAAAAGCTTTTAATCATTTCATTTTTATTTATGAGATGAAAGTTATGAAGAGATTTAGTTTGTGGACAGTTATGGATTCTCTACTCTAAAATAAACTTTGGAAGCCTTTACTTTATTCAATTTTAAATATTTTTGGAAAAAAATTAAAATTTTGGATGTTGATTTTTTGTTGCAACATTACAACCATTGGGATTGGCCTTTTTTTTATTCTATAATAAAATTTTAATAATTTAGTACTTTGTATCACTCTCTACTTCTTTCTACTCATTAATTTTTTCCTATATGTTGTACAATTCCAAATGATGCGAATTTTTTTGAGCATGTAGCCAACTTGCCATGAATAATGAATCCAAAGAAGCACCACCATTTGGGGCATTTTTTCACAAAAATGTGACCTTGTGAAGTGCAGCTACCTAGTTTTCTGTAGAGACAAAAAAAGTTTTTTTGTCAATTCAAATGCTAATATCTTGCAATCTACACTTTCGAAATTTCTGAAATTTTTTCCACATCTTTTGACACTAGTATATTAGAAGATCCGATGGTTACATGTGTCAAAAAATGTTTTTTTAAGAAAATTTGGTGCTTGTAATAGAAATGGCAGTATTAGTGTTTTTTTTGGGTGAAGACATAATCTTTGACCTTTAGGGGTTAATGACCACCATATTCCTTCTATATTACTTTGTACTATGTATTAAAGTAAATTTGAATTCCAAATGCTTACCATCTTAACCAAGCTAAGAAAATCTATTAATCTATTTGACTTTTATAATTTTTTGCTATGTTGTATAGATTAATTGTTGTGAAGAATTGGGACTTACCATTTATATGATTGGATTGTCTATTAAAACCAACCAACCTAGAAAAAACCAACCAATGTATGTTAAAGTTATCAAACCACGTATCAAACATAGATTTTGAAATAATATTTGGTGTGATTGATTGAGAATAAGGTTGTTAATGTCATAATCAAATTATAAATGTATAAATTGAGAACTTAAAAGCTCAAATTGACAATTGATTTACATCCTTAAATGTTCTATTTTTATATGGAAAATTAAGTAGAAAACTATAAAAATAGTTTTCTATTTTTTTTCAAATTTTTTTATACCAAAAACATTTATACTGAAAAAAGAAATTACAAAATTGTGTCATTTAAAAAAATCTAGAAACCTTTTTCTAACCTCTAAAGGACCAAGGTCTTTTTTAAATTTAAATTAAATACTAAAAATTTCTAATTTTATTGCAAACAATAAAAAAATTATTTTTAGACATCTAACCATGGGATTGTACACCCAATTAGCAGAGAATGTACATAATAATTTTTTTTTAAATTGACTACATAGATTGCATGATATATACGTTTAAAATGAAGAAAACGATTTTTTTGCATATGTGAAACTAGATTTTTTTGCCTTTGAACCTTCTTAACTTTGATTTTTTGCACTATAAAATTTTGAATTTAGAAAAACTTTGTAGTAGGAAATTGAGTTGAGAGTATGAAAAAGATTAATTAAAACAAAATTAGTTTTCATCCAAAGAAATTGTGAAGTAAAAGTAGATACAAGTTAGAAAGAAAATCTAATTTATTAATATCTCTAAGATAGAATTAAAATGCAGTATCTCCAATAGTTAAATTGTTTTAGAAAGATAACTAAGCCATATGGAACCTTTTTTTGTAAAAAATGTAAAAAATTGCATTTAGAAGTATATCCTAAGAATTATTTTTTCAAGAAAATACTTAGATTTCTTAAAAGAAAACTCCATAACTTTAAAGTTTTTTATGTAGAAAAAATGTAATCTATAATTAAAAAATTATGAAAAAAATAAAAAAATAAAAAGTATTTGTTATTGTTTAGTCCCCCCCATTTTGAGCTTATTTGTATATAACTTTTGTTCTTGGCACCCATTGGGAAAAATATATAATTTCACAAAGTTAATCAATTTCTAAATCCTTAAAAAAAATTCAAATAATCATGACAAAATTGAATCTATTAGTACTTGCTCAAAATCCAATTTGTCCCTTCAAGGGACAATGGTCCTTTAGGGGTAAAATTAAATATTTGATAGAGATGTGACACTATTGCACTTCATTATTAAAATCTTCTAAAGGTTGGCACATCATTCCAAGATTTTTAATAAAATATCTTATTCCTATTTATGAAAGATTTACACTAATCAATTGCTTACAAATTTAAATAATAATAATAATGAAAATTATAGATAAAATCTACAACTTGAAATTCCATTTTTTAAATTATGAACTAAAAATTTAGAGTTTCTTTAATCTTTAATAAGCCAATAAAAAAAAAATTAGGGCTCTTGAAAGAAACCTTGACCTTCATTTATTCATTATTCAAGTAGATCCTAATGATAGACAAAAGTATAAAACACTAATTGATTTTGTTGCATTTGAGGTAGGAATAGTGTTAAGAATACTTTATGGAATACTTTGGAAAAACAAATAAATTCAAATGAAAAATACAAAATTAGTAGAACATGATAAATATTGTGATCTTATAATTGAGGAATTAGCGAAAGAATCTCCCAAAATTATTCATATAACAATTTAATGGGATTTTCTTAAAGAAACAGAATGCTTGTGATGCTTTATTGTTGTTAATTAGAGCGAATGAAATTTTTATTTCATTACACAAATAACAATTTTAATCTTTTTATATCTGAAGGAATTTATAGTAAACTAGTAGTTGGTGCTTGTTATGCTATACAATCATCATTAGAATTTAGAAAATTGATATCATGAAAGCTCAAATTTCACAAAAGCACTAAATTATAGAAGCGCAAAGAAGCGTTAAGCCAAGAAAACCAATGGATTTGCTACCTCTATTATATCTCCTTGTAGATCCTCTTTAATATCACCTTCATTGCAACAACTACATTATTTTTATAATATCACTCTTTGTAAAAAGTGATATTACAAAAGTGATTGCAAATTGCTACTCCTTTTTTGTAATATCACATTGTATGACAATAAGATTTTCATGGACTCATGATTGAAAACATTCTTATAAAATACTTAAAATAATTATTCTAATGACTTATTGAAATCAATATCATGCATTCTATTCAAATATATAAATTTTTTATTAATATATAATACAGTGAATGCATAGCATACCAAGCACCAGCCCCTACTATTAATGGTAGCATTTGTGACATTAGAGAGGGAGTTATGATTTTAGTATATAGATTGTTATACAAACCTTGACAAAAGTCATATATGATAATTACAAAAGCAATGCTACAAGGTTTAATATTCAATAAGGGGGGAGTTTGCATAAAAATAATTTTCTTGGATGCCACAATAGAATGAAATCATACTTAATGGTTGTAGTTAGGATGATTTTGCAAAGATTCTACAACAATATACATGAATTGGCTTACATAGAGACTTGCAATATATATACTAGTGCAAACAATGGGAATTTTTTTCCTTTATCCTATATATATATATATATATATATATATATTTGAATCTTATCATGTACTTGTTTATGTTGCATTTATATTGTCGTATACACTCTAGGAACAATAGGAGTAGTTGATTATACCAATCTTTATGTTAAAAATGTACAAGCTTTGTCTTATATATGTTCTTGATTCAAGTGTAGGAATTCGTGACTTAAGCTACTTATATATATAAAATTTCACTTCTTTATCAACCATTATAAAAACTTAGAAATAAAATAGAAAAAATTAATTTTGCAATGTCAAAAATAGCCAATACCTACAGAATTACTATAGTTTTGAAAAATAAATGTTAGTATATACATTTAATACACCTAATGTCTTTTAATTTCACGTGTCACTTAAATTTAGAAGAGAATTTTTCCCAAGTTTAATATTAATCATTAGCAAAAATCTTGTTTTGGTGACATTTGTATTTTTTGTGACATAAAAATGTCAAAGTCAATGCAAAAAGATTCCTTTGTGATTTTGTGTTTGTTTTACAAAAATACATTGTAACCATCATTGGTGAGTAACATATGTATTTTCTTTTGACCTTTCTAAGGAGACTTTCAAGTCATTCTTTTAGGCTATAAGTGCAATGCACCTCAGAAATTCATGACAATTCATACCTTGTTGAAATTTCAATCCCTAACGCCTTCTTTTTCATTGTTCTATATGAAAGACTAAAATTTTCGAACCATCTCATAGAGGCAAGACAACCATTTTCATCAAATAGAAATCATCCATTTCCGACCAACCTTCCATCCTTACAAGTTTAGCTACTTCATTTTCAATAAAGCTAGGGTGTAGGTGACAACTCATGTACAATATGACAAGCACAACTAGTGGAATTTTCTAGGAGGCGTACATTGAAAGCATACAATAATGACAACATGTATAGTGAAAGCTATAATGATCACTTACATTGATTTTGTAACCAACTTATAATTGGAAATAGGTTTGTGTATATATCAAGAATAGGACAAACAAAATCTCTAGTAAAAAAATTTGTAGGACGTTTAATCCATCCCACGAAGTGGATCTAGTAGGATAAAACTCATGTTACTTGGGATAAAAGTGAAAAGCCCCCTATTTTTGTGCCGTGTTGTAGGGTATGTTTAAGGCCCTCCCTAGCTAATTTGGGGTCTTTGATTGCAAGTATGAATTCAAAATTTGCAAAAAATAATTTGTGCAAAAAATAAAAAATTTCAACGTTTACCCCTACGGTAAATCTAGTCACTTTGTTTGGTGGATTTAAGGTAGAAGGCTCTTAAATGGAGCAGGTTCTAAAATGGTGCCCTATCTTAAATGTACAATAGTTGTACATGTTTCTTTTTCATAGACTTTTAGTGTATTGACCATGTACATTGTAGCTAGGGCACCATTTTACAGCCCTATGCCCTTTCAATTTCAAAATTTGATAACTAATTCAAAAAAGCTCAGAAAAATATGAAACGACTTGGGTTAGATGTCAATTCTACTTGTTTTTCAAGGAAAACTTATTGAAAATTATTTCTAGAGGTTTTACCTACCTGAAATTCTGTTTCAGCCCTTAGACGGTCCATTACAGGACCTCTTACCTTAATGTCCCGCAACAAATTCATGGTAGATTTGTTTCTGAAGGAAAAAATATAAAAAATAATAGAAATCCTTCCCAAATCTATTCCTCTCCCTGCGGGGAAATTTTTTCCTCAACCCTCCCCATGCCACCGATTGGCCAAATTGCCCAACTTAAGTGGTCGGAAATGGGTAAGTTACTCGTCTTGATACCTGAAGAAAAGGTACCCTCCAACAACAACAAGCTGATCCGAAATTTCAACTCCGACACTGGAGGGCAATGTGGTTGACAAACACGCATAATGCAATTGATGAGAAGTGGGGGGCCATTAAGGCGGTGGAAATACAAGTGGCCGCGGGCATTGAAAGCCCAAGACAATGAGGAACTGACGGACTTCCCCCGGACTGACTGACTGATGACTGTTGCCCGGTCACCCGTCCCAGGCACCACCCGGCCCGGCCAGGCATGCAGACGCCCAGAGCGAGGTGATGACTGCTCATCGGCAATCGCCGTCGTTCTTTATGAGGCTCCACCCGCTCTCACCCGTTGCTCAGTCCCAACGACGAACGACGAACGATGAAAGCCATCGCCCCCGTCCGTCCAGGCGGGCTACTTCTCGTCGTCTCTCTCTTGCTCTGATCAAGCTCTGGCTGGTGCCTGCTCTGGCGACTGTCACCCTTTCTGCTTGGACTCACGTGAGCTCTATTGCAGTGGTTGATCTGCGCAGCGTTATCGGCATTGCGTGCGTTCCTCTCTCCCCTAATCTTTTTAGATGCTAGGTCATGCAGGCGCTTACGAAGGCGACGCCGCTGGATATGAGAGGTGGAATGACACTTTGAGGCCGTTTTCTTGCACATCTTTGCGCCTGGTTTTGGTTTGAGAATGCGGGAGTATTGGAGACAGTTGGAGGTGCAGTTACTAAGAAGCGTGTGATGTTTTCGACGGAGAGGTGTCGTGCTGCATGTACACGGTGAGCTCCCATGTTTCTTGGTGAAACTTTCAAATGGAGTGTAAAGTGCAGTAAGTGAACTATTTAGCTTCGTTTAGTTGTCCTTACTCGTGGTTTCAGTTATGAAGGGCGCCGTTTCAAGCTCAGAATCGATTGGAAAGGGTTAAAACTATATATCTTAGAGGTTGAAGCTCGAGACTTCAGGATGTTGAAAAAAGAACAGAGAGACGCAAAACGAGATACTTTGCTGTTAACGCAGCTCAAGAAACTCGACTAAGCAATACTCGACCGATTTCCTTGACAATGTATTAAGTTCGGGGATGCACATTGGCTATTACATGCCTAGATCCGGCTATCTCCTGCTTCAGCAATGGTCAAACCATTACTGTTTTCTGACTTGCTGAGTTCGAGTACTGGCTACATCATTTGATTCTTTCACGGAAGCTACGTTCGAAAGCTACGTCGCTTTCACGTAGAGCACGCAGACACGTTGAAATGTACTGTGTGTGTGGCCTGCGGAGGTGGCTTAGATCATAACACTGTCGCTCAGGAACATCTTCTGGCGAATTGCTTCATGCACTAGCTGGCCATGGAATATTAGATTACCGATGCATACACTACTAGAATAGAGGGAGGTTTGTAACGTTTTTCATAACCGTTTTTTCATTACGTCGGCTCTGTATTTCGTCCACCACAGTTTCAAACCGTAAGCTGTGGTCACTGGCTAGAGTGAGCAGCAGCTTTGGAAATCGTCCTCCGTGTTTTTTCTTGATAAGGAATTGAACTAGTTTTGAGCTTGTACAAACTGAATCTACAAGTTTGAGGTAGATGCTGACCGCCATATGAGCACTTCCTCCTGCGCAAAATGTTAAAGACACTAGAAGGGCAAGCTTTCAGACATTTTAAGAAATCAATTTATGGTGTGAAATGAAATGCCATAAATTTATTAACCGTCTTATTACTAAATCCCCGTACTTAGTTATTTATTTACTCTCCCTGCATTGGTTAGGGGTCCGCTTTAAATTGCGTCTGGTTATGAAATCACAATATTTGGTGCACAATCCTGTGGTCTCTCTGTGGGGATTCCATTGTTTGCTGTAGGTTTTAACCTAAGGTCCTTGTCCTCGATGGAAAACTATAATACGCCCTGATGATCTTGTCTGAGTGATGCGTCGCTGTCTGGTTGCATCTTGACCTCAGCTAACAATCTTTAAGTCACCCCGATATTATTGTTGTGATACTTTTCATTAGGAATTTGATGTTTACTAGATTTCCTTTTTAGATCAGCTAGTCCAAAATGATATTGAATTATTCTTAGCACGAGAAGCAACGTGCATCTCGATACTATTTTCACTGAAGATGTGGAGATTGTATGTCAAATCACCTACAGCGGAGAAAAGATGCCACAACAATGCTAGGGCTGCAGGGGCCACAGTTTGGCTGAAGTACGTCAAGAAAATCGGGAAGCAGCATTCGTGCCCGCGCGGTTACCAGTGGAGCACGCTATTCCTCGAAGCTGAACTTAGCTGTATACCTTTCAGTATGTTCAGGAGGGAGGAGGATGGTTTGTATGAAGACGGAATTTCTAGGAAATTAAGAATTGAGAACAATGAGGGTCGTTATTTGACAGATTTTCCTCCGGCTCGTTCGAATTTTGAGTCTTTCGAGCTCCAGCAGATAAAATCTCCAAAACCTACGAAGAATGAGGAGGTGCCAAAGAAGAAAGAAGAACCTCCAAGTGTTGCGTATTACAAGCTCTACTCCTTCGCAGATACCTACGATGTGTTGCTCATTTTTCTCGGGACCGCTGGTGCTTGCATGCATGGTGTTGCCATCCCTGTGTTCTTCATATTCTTTGGCAAACTCATCGATGCTTTTGGAACGTACTACAACGATCCCAAAACTATGAGTGAAGAAGTCTCAAAGGTTCATATCTCGTGCCGACCTCAAAGCTTTAATTTATAGGAATAAAGTGACTTTTCCGTTGCATGCATGTGAATACCTGTTGAATAAACTTTGAAACTTATCTGGTTTAGAACGCTGAATGGATATTGGATGACACTTGATGTGAACTGAAGTTTAACTCAGAAAGGCTCTCTGAGCAATGTGTCGATGACATGTTTCCCTATTCTTGTGGTGGTGAGCACGTTGCAAGACTCTGAGAGAATTATGGACACATGTTCCTCACCAAGATGTAATTGCATTGCAGAACGCTCTCTATTTCCTGTACTTGGCAATTGTGGTCTTCGTTTCTGCATGGCTTGGTAAGTTGGTTACTATCAGGGGGGTCTCTAATTTACTGGCCTTGGAACTTTCTAGGGATTGGATCTTGAAAGCACTTATCTATGTTTTAAAACAAGATCGTTTAACATAAACAGCTTTTACTGAAGGATCTTAACTCCAAGGTCCGACAACATGGGCTATTTGAGGCAAAGTGTCCCGGTCGTTCTGCTTAGGTCCTTTGTTAACTACGAGTGCACACTGGAAATGAATCTACTTAGCCTTGGGATATACAAAGCTTGGAATTTATTTTTCTGAATGTATTCATTCCATTGCAGAGGTCGCATGCTGGATGCAGACTGGAGAAAGACAATCCGCGCGAATGAGGGTAGCATACCTCAAGGCCATGCTTTCTCAAGATGTGGGATTCTTCGACACTGATGCCAGCACGGGGGAGATTGTTAGTCGCATATCTAGTGATACATTGCTGGTGCAAGATGCAATTAGCGAGAAGGTACATCAGAATATTGACGGACACTGTCATTCTTTGTATTTGTGAGGGAAAGTCCCAGGTATTCTCTTACTTGTAAATGTCGCCGTCATGAGCAAGTTATGTCAATAGACATATTGGAAGCCTCCCTCCCTTATATCTAAAGATTCGGGAGAAATTGTCGGAATAACGTTACTGAAGTCTCCCCACCTTTCTAAGCGAAGTTGAGGAGAATAATTCTCTGTTATGTAGATGTTGTCTGACGGGATCTATCTGGTTCCAGGCAGGAAACTACGTGCATTACATGGCCAGGTTTATTTCGGGCTTTGCGGTGGGCTTCACGTCGGTGTGGCAACTTACTCTTGTCACTCTCGCTGTGGTGCCTCTGATTGCAATTGCTGGAGGCTCCTACGCTGTTGTTATGATTGGATTAACGAGTCGAAGCCAGAAGGCCTACTCAAAAGCTGGAGAAATTTCTGAAGAGGTTGTTCTTTACTTTTTGGTTGTCTGGAGTTTTCCTACTGGAATACATTTTGTTGCAATGCCATCAAAACTTCGAATGTCCGTCATCGCGGTTGCTCCGAGATCTAAATTGGCTATGAGTGGGATAAGCTTTCATTAACAAGATATGAGGTTTTCGAGGAGACGCAAATGTACTGTATTGGCCTGAATCTCTTTCCTGATCGGCTCCTGGGTGTTGTGTTTTGGCAGGCGATTTCACAAGTTCGGACAGTGTATTCATTCGTGGGTGAGAACAAGGCTATCAAAAAGTACTCAGATGCCTTAGAAAGTACTCTGAAACTTGGGAAGAAAGGAGGTTTAGCTAAGGGATTGGGCGTTGGTTGCACGTATGGGCTCCTCTTTGGAGCATGGGCTTTACTACTGTGGTATGCGCACATACTTATTTTCAAGAACATAACCAATGGTGGCCAAGCTTTCACAACGATCCTGAATGTCATCATCAGTGGGATGTAAGTGACTATCAAATTTCTTGTGTCCATGGTTTATCCATTATTCGTGATAATTTAATAAATTGTCAATCTGACATTGCTGGAGATGCTGATAACTTTATCGATTACTGTTCGCAGTGCCTTAGGCCAGGCAGCGCCAAATTTAACAACATTTGGAAAAGGGAAAGCAGCAGGGTATAATATACTCTCAATGATTGCAAAAAAACCTCTCGTGAGCCGAAACAGGGACGGATCAATACTGTGCCAAGTGCGCGGCCAAATCCAGTTCAAAAGTGTAGCCTTCTGCTACCCTTCTAGACCCGGAGTTCAGATTTTTCAAAACTTGTGTCTCACCATCCCAGCCGGAAAAACTGCATCTATGGTTGGGGGCTCAGGGTCAGGAAAGAGTACCATTATTGCTCTCATCGAACGGTTTTATGATCCTTCTTCAGGTAGGGATTGTTATATTGTTAGAGCTGGCTTTATAATATTTTCACTTTTAGTACCACTCGATCTCCTCGTCTTGTCACCCAGATAAAATACTCTTGCAACATTCTTTGGAGTTTAACATCCGAGGGCCTCGGTAACGCAGGTGAGGTGCTGCTTGACGGATTTAATATCAGGAATCTTGAGTTGCAATGGCTCCGTGAGCAGATCGGTTTAGTCAACCAAGAACCTGCCCTTTTTGCCACCAGTATTTTAGAGAACATCTTGTATGGCAAAGACGGTGCAACTTTACAAGAAATCCAAGAAGCTGCAAAAGCAGCAAATGCTCATTCCTTCATCAGTAGTCTTCCAAACGGTTATGACACCCAGGTATGCATTCGAGTGTTTTAAGAGGAACCAATCCGGCTAAACTCAGCCATCTATTTATCTTTACACGTATGTTTAACACGTAAATTTGTGATTTCCAATAATAGCTTGCAGTTAGCAGCATTCATTTGCCTTTTGATCGGAGAACACTATCGCTGAGTTTAACCGAATTTTGGCAGTCTTTTTGACCATGCTTCCTTTTTTGGCAGGTGGGGGAAAGAGGTGTGAAGTTATCAGGCGGGCAAAAACAACGAGTTGCTATTGCGCGTGCCATGCTTAAGAATCCGAGTATTCTTCTACTTGACGAAGCAACAAGTGCTCTTGATTCTGGATCAGAGCAGATCGTACAAGAAGCACTTGATCGGCTCATGCTCGGAAGAACAACAGTTGTTGTTGCTCACAGACTGTCCACAATCAAAAATGCTCATATGATTGCTGTGCTCCACCAAGGTGTGGTGGTGGAGACAGGTACACATGCTGAATTACTGGCGAAAGGGGAGTCTGGAGCATACTGGCAGCTCGTTAAAATGCAAGAAGCTACTGGTCAAAGCAAGATGCCTGAAGCAGAACCGAATCATGATGAAGTCGAGACAGCTCAAATTACCTCAGTGAAGAGGTAAGAAATCTCCTTTTTTTATCAACAGTACTGCTGACGAGGTATCAACTCGATTTGTTCTCTGTCAATGTTTCCGATGAAAGGTACTAAAGTCCATCGCTCAACTAGGGAAAATACATGCTCATGTGTTTTATTGTTTGTAACCTTCATTTATTCATTAAGTGGTTTAAATCGTTTTGTTCCAGTTATTCAAGGCGAAATTCTTTTTCACAACGGTTTAGTCAGCGTTGGAGCTTCCGTCTAAGTGACAGTTTTCGAATGGGCGGTAGTTTTCGCCAGGTTCCTGATCCTGAAACCGAATCTTGGCTTGGTGATGACAAGGAGTTCTCTCTCGTGCTTTCAGAGCATCACTCATCCCCGTCCATATGGCGTTTGCTTAAAATGAACTCTCCGGAATGGCCTTATGCTGTTCTTGGGTCAATTGGTGCGATAATGGCTGGAGGAGAGACCCCTCTGTTTGCTCTGGCCATTAGCCAGATGCTGGTAACGTTCTACAATCCGGATCACGATTATGTAAGGCATGAAGTCCGCAAAATATGCCTCATTTTCGCTGCAGGGACTATTGTGACTGTCCTCATCTACGTGTTGCAGCATTACTTTTTTGGACTGATGGGAGAGGTTTTAACTATGCGAGTTCGAAAGCAGTTATTTTCATGTAAGATTCATGCACTATTCTCTGTGAACTTTAGAAATTTCTGGAGTCATTGCCTGATCCCCCCTTGTTCACACTCTTGCCCAATACTTCATCTTTGATCAAGTTGCTCGGGTGTAATCATTGATATTGTAGAATGCGCTATTTTTTCACTTAAGAGTGGATTACAGCCGAGCAACGATTAATGAGAAGATTCTGGGTTGTTGGGCAGCCATTCTTACTCAGGAGGTGGGCTGGTTCGATGAGGAGAAAAACAACAGCAACTTGGTGTCCGGACGTCTTGCGACTGATGCCACACTAGTCAAAGCTGCTGTTGGAGATAGAATGTCAACCATCTTTCAAAATCTAGCTCTCGTGACCACAGCGTTCTGCATCGCTTTTTATCTTCAGTGGAAGGTGGCTGGAGTCATATTGTTAACTTTCCCATTGCTCATTGGTTCAGCCATTGGCGAGGTACGTATGCCACGCGTCCGTTGTCTTCAATTGTTTACATGTGCTACATTTTATGGAGTGCTGAGAAACATAAAAATGATTGTTGTCTGGGCTTGGGCTGGCTCTTGAAGGGATGGAGAGTGCTCAATCTTGTTCTTATTTTCTCATTTCTTGTGTCCACTTAGTCGGTGTATCATGTGAAGCTTTGCGATGGAATTAACCGCAATTGCGTATTTCGTTAAGGTCTTTCGAACAGTCTCAGATACTTGGATGTTACAGCTTCCCGTCACACTGCACTAATATATAGGCAAGTAATCTAACCTTATAGAGTTCTTGCAGCAACTGTTTCTGAAAGGCTTTGGAGGTGACCTTGGAAAAGCCTACGGTAGGGCGAGTATGGTGGCAGGCGAAGCAGTGGGAAATATTCGCACAATAGCAGCCTTCTGCGCTGAAGACAAGGTTTTGGACCTTTTCATTCGCGAACTTGAAGAGCCCAAGAAGAAAACTGTACTGAGGGGTCAGCTTTCAGGTGTTGGCTATGGATTATCACAATTCTTTATGTATGCATCTTATGGTTTGGCCTTATGGTATGCTTCGACCCTAGTAAAAGTTGGCGAGGCACAATTTGGTGACGTCTTGAAGGTCTTCATGGTGCTCATTATTACCGCATTTGGTGTGGCCGAGACACTAGCCCTGGCACCTGATATTGTTAAGGGCTCTCATGCTCTTGCCTCCATATTCAAAATCCTGGACCGGAAAACCGCTATTGATCCCGAAGACGCACTAGGTGAGGAGGTGATACGCATTACTGGGGAGATCGAACTGAAGCATGTCAGTTTCGCCTATCCGGCAAGACCTGACATTCACATTTTTACAAATTTCGATCTTAAAATTAAAGCCGGAAGGAGCTTGGCACTCGTCGGGCAGAGTGGATCAGGTGCACTAACTTACCTTGACTTAAATAAAATGGTGGTTTCCCTTCGAGTTGAACTTTTACTTCTGAACTAACATCAGAGATATCGGTCTAGAATAAATTTTCTGCCATTTTACGCTCTCTATCATCTGCCATTTTCTGCCATCTTCCAGTGTCTTTCGGGTGATTCGTAGTCATCGCGTTGTCAATAGTGTCAATTTATCTGAAGCTCGATTTTGTGCAGGCAAGAGCTCTATCATTGCGTTAATTCAGCGGTTTTATGACCCGCTTACTGGAGCAGTTTTGATCGATGGCACTGACATACGAAGATTGAAATTGAGGTCCCTTCGTCGGCACATTGGACTTGTCTCTCAGGAGCCTTCTTTATTTGCTTGTACAATCTATGAGAACATTCTCTATGGTAGAGATGGTGCAACGGAGAGTGAGGTCATTGAAGCAGCCAAAGCTGCGAATGCCCACAGTTTTATATGTGGACTCCCTAATGGATACCGAACCGAGGTTGGTGAAAGGGGACTTCAGCTGTCCGGAGGCCAAAAGCAGCGAGTGGCAATTGCTCGTGCTGTGCTGAAGGATCCCACGATTCTGCTGCTTGATGAAGCCACTAGTGCTCTGGACTCTCATTCTGAGAAGGTAGTCCAGGAGGCTCTTGACAGGTTAATGTATGGGAGGACAACTGTTGTGATTGCACACAGGTGAGCAACTCGGTCAAAGCTTTCTTCAGAAATTGGTTTCTGACCAGCTCAGATGCATCATTCATTATTTTTGCAATCAGGCTTGTGCCATTTAAAGCCATGATTGCATGCCTAGCTTATGTTTCGCTTGTAGTCGTCGGCTTCTCCTTTTGTATGCTAGCTAAGGCAACGAACAATTCCTGTTTCTGCAGGCTCTCAACTATCCGCAATGTGAACACAATTGCTGTGATTAAAGAAGGCCAGGTTATAGAGCAAGGCAGTCATAGGAGACTGATGGCTAAGAATGGAGTCTACGCACAACTCGTAGATTTACAGCACGAGAAGACGTCCTCACGCGGCCATTAGCCCAATATCATAGCGATGAGTAATGGCCTTACGGTTGCCTAACTTTGGGAGCAAAAGTTCTTCAAATTATTCAGCTCCTATCTGCATACAATTGCGGATTAGATATTACTGGGAGGTCGGACGCTTGCTTCAACCCAATCGCTGTGGTTAAGGTGAATAAGGAAGCCGCGAATTTCGATGTGAGTCACACATTTACCCTGGGCAGTATGTAAATACCTGAGACTGTCCACTGCTCTACCGAGCTGCTTTGAGATGACTACAAGGTCAACCATGGGCTCAGAGGATCAGTGGACATTCTCCTACGATCGGAAGTGACTTAAGAGGTCCGTTGCGTACTTGATTCCATAGGATGGCTAGTATGTTTTCATATTTAATCTCAGTCGTTGGAAATTGTAAGAATAGGAGAAATTTACTTGAGATCGAGTAGTCGAGGCCCTATTGGCCTTTTGCCATAACGGTTGGAAGGATGGCGATCAATTGTTCAACAATAAGTGGATTCAAGAGGAGGAGATTCTCTTCACCATCTTTATACTGAACTTGAGGCAAGTGCACTTGCCGACAAGGTTGTTAGTAGGAGATTATCCTTGCTGCAGCTTCTTTAATTGTGAATTGCGAACATTCATTTCTATGTCGTCTCCAGCAATTCCATCTCGGAATATGTCCAAATGTGTACTACGGTGTAATGATTGCTGTCGTTGTCTGTGCAAGTATGCAGTGTTAGCAAAATTTGATACTCTAATATTCACTGAAGCAAAAGCAATGTATTTTTCAGTACTGGAACATTTTTACGGAAGCAGAGGAAACATTTCATGTGTCATAAAAACTTCAGATTATTTTGAAGTGCTTATCAATTGCCACAATTTTGTTTTACAGAACCATGAAAGGAAACAACTCAGATTGTGCCATTAGCAGGTTCAAACCGTTTACTGTTTTTCAATCTCTTAGTTCATGAAGTATGTCCAAGTTTCTGGATTCGTGATATTTGTTGGAGTTAAAATGTAAACTACTTTAACCTCACAGTCGAGGTGCTCAAAATAAAATTATGGAGTTTTACGGTACAGTATATCATTGTGACTCACTTAATTTCATCTGATGTAATATTACATAAATTTCGACCTGCATTAATATAACCCTTTTACGATGCTGTGGCCATTTTTTTGGCTGATTAATGACAGAATATTTCTATGTAGGACAGGACAGAAATGCAATTGTTCATCCTTGAAATTTTTGCACATAGGGGAGATCTTGTGTAATAGTTTGACTTTTTCTGGGTACTTTTTTTTTGGTACTTTTTTTTTTGAGGTAGATGATGTCATGAAGTGTCTAAGGCGATGATTATAAGACTTTGAACCTCCTTAATTAAAATCTTTTGCTCTATGGAGTGACTTCAAAAAGTTTATCATGAAGGATTAAGTTGAAAGTCTAGAGAAAAAAATTTCAAAAATAAAATTGATAGTTATTCTTAAAAAACTTGTGTAATCAAAGTGTGTACTCCCTTTGTTGTACTAAGAACCTCCAAAAATCTTCCCCTTGGAAAATTAATTGTATTTTTAGTCATAGTATTAGCAATACATGCATTCAAGAATAGTAAACCCATCTTTTAAATCTATGCAAAATGTCTAATTTAGGTGCTATTGTTTGGACATCTAAAATCTATGTGCAAAGTATGATTTTTGAACATAGTCTATAAATGCTATTGGTTCTATCATTTTAAATTATTTAAAGGGTGGTGTCAACACTAGGATTTTAGAAACATATTTCCTAATCTAAATATTTACTATAAAGAAACCTAATTGACTTTATAATCAAATTTTCATAGCAATGAAGTGGTCACTAAATACATTGTCAATACTAGTGTTTGAAGAAACAATTCATACAATGAGCTTTAAATGGGCAAGGCCAAACTAGCAAATTTAAAGGTATGCTCCTACATTGTTTCACATGCCTCCATGAGGTTATTCAACACAAAAAAACTCTTACTAAATGGTCAAAATCAAGAAACGGAGTTTTTTAGTGAAACAAAGATTCTATTTGATTTGGAGTTTTTTAGTAGAACAAAGGGAGTATAAAATAGAGGGAAAAATTATTATCAACTTGAATCCCTTAAAGCCCTTTGTCCCCTCAGAGGAAAATTTGGAGTGTGGGCAAGTTTTGATGACCTCAATTTTTAGTTAAACTTTTTGAAACTTTTTTCATAAGATAGGAAAATTGATTAGCTTTGAGGAATGTAATTTTTATTTCAATTGGTGCCCAGGAGCAAAAGTTATACTACAAAAGTCCAAATTTTAACTAAGTGGGCAGAATAATAAATACACAAAAACTTGAAATTAAATTAAATTTTTTTTTTATCTTGTAGATTATACTTTTGTCTACATGTGAAGAAGCTTTGATTCATTCCATTTGGATTAGTTATGTGAAAGTTATGAACAATCTTGTTTTAAGGGTAGTTTGAGCATCTTCTTGGAAAAATAACTTATAGGATTTACTTTTGAATGCAATTTTCATATTTAAGAAAAAAATTGCTTGACAAGGTTAATTTTGCTTGCTAGAACAATCTCACCGTTGGGATTATTGTGTTTCAATCCCATCTTAGAGCTATTAATGCTTTAATTTTTCTTTCAATCTCGGACCTACCTCTACTTAATAATTTTTTAAAGAATGAAAATCAAGCATTTCTTTTTTGAAATTTTTTCCTATACTTACAACTCAATTCTTAAACACAATTTTTAAAAAAAAATTCAAAGTCTATAGTGCAAAAAATTTCAACAAATGGCAATCAAAGTCATCTGAAATTGCAAGACAATGTTCAAAAAAACTCTTTTTCCCACTTTGAAAGCTCATATCTTCTAATCTATATGGTCAAACTTCATGAAATTTTTACCACGTGATCTTAGACAAGCAAAGTACAAGATCCTATGGTTAGATTCTGTAAAAACATTTTTTTTTCTTCTTTTGGATGAATGCAACAAAAATGATAGTTTTGAGTGGTTTTTGACCGAAAAATGGCCTTGGGCCTTTAGAGGTTAAGATAAAATTGGTTGATGAATGAGAAAACCTCTTTGTGTAGGACAAAAATGCAACTATTCATCCTTGAAATTAGAAGTGGAAAGGAAAGATCTACAATGTTTTGAGAGGTATCAAAATTCATGAATTCTATAGTCACTAGCTTGTCATTTAAGGATAATTCCAATGGAGAGATTGTTCTAGTAGTCAAATTTGACCCTACAAACTTTTGTTTCTATAAAATGTAAAAGTGGGGATATTTTTAATTCACACTTTTGTGATTTCTTTTGTTGCCATACTAACTTAAAAAAAATGAGCTTATTTTGGCATAACTTTTACTATTGTGTGCTGATTTGAAATAAAAATTATAATGCCATAAAACCAAGTATTTTCTAAACTTAAAAAAATTCCAGAAATAATTTAAAAATTGAGCTCATTGGAGCCTACACCAAGCTCCCATTACCCTCTTAGAGGACGAAGGGTCCATAGCGATTAGTGGATATCTGTAAAGCAATATTAAATACGGACATTAAGTTTCTTGTCAACATATTGTTTTAGTTGGATTACTCTTTTGGAGGTTTCTTTGCACAGAAATGAAGAAACAATAATTCCGGAATCAAAGGAAAAATTGAAAGAGAATGGAGCAAAAGTTATCTTACACGTTTCACCTGAATCAGAATGGCTGTAATTTAATAACACATAATCCTGCTAAAAGCTTACATCCGAACCTATACACCTTTTTCAATTCTCCTTGCTCTACAAAATTCCAGCAGTAAGTTATATGATACGAGGAGAAATTCTCATCAGTCTTCCGCCTCCACACACATTGAACAACAAATAAGTTAATGAACATCAATTGGACCCTAAATACAGGTGACTATTCAACACAGCTGGTCAGCTCAGAGGGCTTCTCCTCAACTCAACTTTAGCGCACTCCAGTCTGCTCTGACGAAGTGCTTTCAAATATCTTGTCAGCATTGCCTACTTCAAAACCATCCCTACGATGCCATTCGTGTATCTGAAAAACAAGAATTGTGGACAGATTGCAAAGTACTCGTCAATAATAAGGCATGTGGGACTCTTGAAAAAAATCAAGAGACACAGAAGCACTCACATTAAAATGGGTCCACAACGGCCCCTCCTTCCGAATCTTAGGAACTAAAACATATATCAAATTAGGCATTCCATCTTTAGCTTATAGAATGTGGTACATAATAAAGGATTTCAAAGTTGCTCACCTGGTCAGAATGCAGGTCCCCATGTATGGGAAGGACCAGGCGCTCTGCAAATTCAATGTAGGATGCAGGAACTTGCTCCACTTCACCCCCGGCAAATGTAAAAGTCACTGAATCAGCAACCGAGGAGCTCTGCTGGAGTCCACCATCTGGACTGACTGATCAGCCAAAAGCATGCAGAGGATTAGCATCATAATTATATAATTTGCTTAAGAAAACAATACAAATCAAAATGCCTTGAGCTCAAGGTTATAGATGTTTGACCATTTTCTCAGGACTTTGACTCAGGTCAAACTCAACCCGACAACCAGTCAGAAGAGACCTGTTAGAATTAATAAATTTCGCATATGAATCTTGTCTAATAATGTTCAATGGCGGTTAGGAATCACCTAAACCACATTGATTAGAGAAAAGGAACATCCACAGGGAGTTTTCTAATTAATCACAGGTGAGATCGATTTGATAAATAAACCTTTCAGAATGCCTCCTTCACTATTGAGTTTGACTCCGTTCTCTTGGAGGAAATCATTCAGCTTGTCGATGTTGTGAAGGGAGCCAAGTCGGTGCACTGACACAGTCGTATGATTAAGTGCATAACCATTTACCAGCGTCCATGCTGCGTACTCGCTCTCCCTGCACTCGTACAACAGCAGGCCAAAACAGCTTAAGAGAAAATAAGAAAAGCCACCTCAAAAGCTACGAAGTCAGTTCTGGATCCTCCATAACATACTTCCATCACTCAAAATGTTTCCATGATTTGTTCTTTGTGCTGATATATTTTTCTGCCTTCCTTTCTGCTGATTCCTAAACAAACGATTTCCATGATAAAAATCACTCGTGGCTATTTGGACACTAGGGGTTAATTTCCTTCCTACCACTTACCTCGACGGTGAGTGGAAGGGCAGAAGTGATTTACCTTGCAAGTGCCTGGTAATCAGACTTGTGAGGAGTGGGCCACGTCAGGGAATTCAGCACGCTTGCAGTTGCAGCATACTTAGCGATAGAGCCTGACCTACTTGTGTAACTCTTAATGATGTTCTGCAATATAGCCACGAATATATAAGAGAATTCGACAAGGTGGTGCACATCCAAATCGTCTCAGAGAGAAATGCTTTAAGTTTTTGCACCCGTTCGTGATTCATCCTAATTCACTTGGCATAGCTCAAGAGGAATTAAGATACTTTCATAAACAGACGGTGCTCTCCAATACACGCATCCATGCATAGGGTTCAGCTATGAACAAACTCCGAGGCCAAGGGTGCTCTGTTATTCTACCTGGGCCTCACGGCTAAGCTCGCTCACAATAATTTCGGAGATGAAGATTCGAGGGAGAGGGCCCTCAGCCTCACTGCCTTCCATGTCCAGCAAATGGTCAGGTGGTGAAAACCACAGGGCACGCAGCTTTTTGGCCGGGAACCGAAGCTCGTCGCGCACTTTGTAGCCGAGGTCAAGGAACACTTGCGCCATGGCGTCTATTCCACATCCATCAACCTGAAAACACAGAACCAAATTTTTATCCAACTCAATTCAGAGATTCCACTTTGGGACAATTCCCTCAATAGGAATGAGTCCTGTTGCAACTTGGAATAAATTTATGTACCCTCAGCTAAGACCAATGAAGCGGTGTTCATCTGCAGCATCCATGAACCTGAGAAAAAAGAATAACTTAATTTTAAATGCAAGGCTTTCACTTCACTGCAATCTCCTCAGTCTACGAATGGCTCCTATGACACTTTCACTACCAGTCATTTCTGCATACATTCAAGAGTAGTCAATGAAGATGAATAAAGAAGTTTCGGAAAGAGAGATCACTGCGAATTGCAATCCGAGGCAATCCTCAAATGACATGTAAAAAGATTTCCAGACCATCAACAAAAATGCGTAAATGCAAATCAGTAGACTGACGCTCCAGCGAAACATGATCGAACTTACTCCAAACGTTCGAAATGCAAAATGATCGTAGCAGACGGGTCCGCCATCATGTTTTCGAATTAGGTCAAGAGCGGCCACAGCAGTCGGATTCTTGAGCAAATACGGCTTCACCATTGCGGATAAAAGGCTTCGCATCAGTGGAACAGGTGGGTGTTCCTGAGAGTATGAACATTTTTTGGCCCATTAGTGAGTCTCCAGCAACAATCTAACACCCAATATCTTCCAAGGAAGAGATGTACCGAGTACCCAAATGCGAAAACCTAAAATCCGCATGATAAGAATATTCAGAATTCGAGGATGGATACCAAATAAAATTTGGAACTTGTGTTGATTTTAGATCATCTACTGTATTAGTAACAGTTTCAACCTGTATAACTTGCATATGGTTTCCAAATTACACATTCTTTAGGTATTGGAATCCTTCAAAAAGAAAAAAGCGACTTTTGGGGATCCTTAACGAAGTCAATTAAATTTTGCAATGTGCTAAATCATCAAATTTAATTGAAACAGTAGACGACAACTCGACTTCCGGAAGTATAATAGAAATTATCTACGAAACTTAACATAAATGTCATTACTGGAGCCATTAGGAAAATAAATAAATTAGCACTACTTGGTAAAATAGCTCTCATTTGATCGACGATTCCGGCATACAGGCCCGCCACTGATTCCGCTTCTGCTTGTGCTTCTTTCATTTGCTGACGGACAAAACTTTGTGTATTCTCGTAATAGTAAGTATGCTCAACGTCAAAAGTGTTGCTCTTGGCTGTCTTAACCTTATAAATAAATAAATTCCCACAGATGTGCCTCTTAAAATGTTTCAAATGTTCGAGCCTACAGTAAATTAGGGCACCCCAAGGACATCTACCAAGCAGAGGTCAGCTCTAATGCACGTGTCCCCTAATAGCCAAATCGAAAATGAAAAATTCACGACCCGAGCCCTCTCTCACGTCTACATCAATCAGCCAGACCATTCATGTGGATTGTTTATCAGATCGCAATTCAAGTGCAATTCTAATAAAATTTCAGAAGTTCAAGCAATCCCACGCACTTACTTCTTGCAAGCGAGAGTCCGCAGTGGCAGAGGCACGCCAGGTATTCCTAGCAACCGAAGAGCCTCCTCGCCATGGCACAGCCTGCCGAAGGAGCATATTATTGTTGTTGCTGTTGCTGTTGTTGCAGGCAGCCAAAGGACTATCCACGAAACAGGAGTCTCGCAACACAGGCTGAATCTTCACACCGCCATGGAACGTCCGCCTGCTGCACAACGCCCACCGCCACATGCCAACCCCCCCTCCACAACAACCATGAACACCCGTCCTCGCAGTACTCATCATCGACAACGCCATGATCGATCGGTCTCTCGATCGATCACTCCCCACAAATCAAATGTTGTTTCCCCCACTCCTCACCCCCCCAGCATGCAGCGCCATTCCCCGAGGCGGGCGGGCATCCAGAATTCCAAACCCCGCGGCTTGATCTATCGCGACCCTCAAATCCTCTGCGGTTCTAGCTGTGGGAATTTCGATAGACCCAGTCCGAATTTTCACGAGAAATGGAAGTGAAGAAATGGAACTGAAGATGGGTTGCGGGTGATTGCGTGATGGGCTGCGATCTTACGATCGGAAAGAGGGCTCTTGGGTTTGGGGAATGATGTGTAACTGCCGCAGACCACGTCACTGACGTATCTGAGGACATGGCAATGACAAAACGCTCTTACGATCTGAGGACACAAAATCCTCCAATCGAAGTGGGCCCGGTAGGTTAAATTTTGGGTTCTATGGGGTAAAAGTGAAAAAAAAAGCCCCCTTAACTGTGCTGTGTCTAGGGTATGTTCTAGACTCCGCTAGCTAAGTTGAGATCTGAGATTGCAAATATGAATTCAGCATTTGCAAAATAAATTATTCGCAAAAAATAACAAATTTCCACATTTTTCTCAAGGTAAATTCACCTTGTTGGGCCCATTTCAAATGGAGGATTTAGTGTCTTCCCTACAAAAAAGTCAATGTCCCTATTTGTACCCATCATTCTTCAATTTTTCATTGTAGTACTCAAAATGTAGTTGAAATTTCTTATTTCTCTCAATCAACATTCATACTTAATGCAATCCCCCTCAAGCACACCAAATCTTCAGTTTCAAAAAATCAAGACTTTATTTTTGGGGAACTAAATTGTCATAGTTTTATTCATGGTTTTACATGAAAATTCACAAAAAAATAGAGGTGATATGTTTTTAAAAATTTGATTGTAGAGACATGTAGTAAACATCGATACACACATCTTTCCTTCAACAAGCATCTCCAAAGACGTTTCACAATTCCTTCTATAGAGGTTTCAATGGAGGCATAAATGATACCCAAATTTTTGAAAATTGACATCTCTTTATTATAATTAGATTTTGTGAAATAGTGTAAAGTGTAAAACAGTAAAATAGTGTAAAGTCAAGTGAAAGAATAACCAATTGTTTAATACCTTGTAAGCCAAGTATTTTGTCTTCTGCTATATTTTGAATCCATTCTCTTATAATATTCGTAAGCACTTGTAGGAATCCACCGTCTTGCACTAGTTGCCAAAATATAGGACTTCATTCTTACATTCATATGTGTGACTATCAATGCTTCTTGTTCATTGCGTAATTAAGTGCTTAAAGCATGTCTTCATTTTCTTTTCTTTAGTATGCATCTTTGTGAATCCCTCACCTAATTTTTTGTAGAAAAACAAATTGATTGCTAAAGGAAATGCCTTTGATTATTAAAATAGATAGTGTGCCCAAAACTTGATTTGTTGGGCTATGTCAATTTAGTAAGATTGACAGAGCCTTCATTTAAGTCTTGGCTCATGCAGTTATCGCCCAAAATACAATCAATTATCTATCCAATCGACTGTATTTTGCTCTAATTTTATCAATTGGCTACTTCAGCTGAAGCGGTCTTGCGATAGAACCCAGACCCCACCGTCTATAATAAATAGTTTATTTTGATGATGCGAATATTTTGTCTTTTTATGAGAGTAAGGTAGAGTGAGCAAGTTTTGATATGTAGGGTGGTTAAGATGAAATAGCAAATAATTTCCAATTGACACCTTAGACATGCTATACTGATTTCACTAATAGAGATATTGAATGTGCAAAATTGCTATAATGCCAAACTTCTTTCTCATAGAAATTCATACAACATAGTAATATTTCAACCACCACTAAATTAAAAAAGTGTGACTCTAGCAAATAATTCTCACATGTAGTAAAAGAAAAAATTAATGTACCGCTAACAAGGTCGTGACATCTAAAACTGAATTAAAGGCCAATTCTCACAACTAGGGGTGAAGAATCTAAGCTGTTAAAACAACCACCAAACCAAAGAAAATACAATAACCAATTTTTCAACTCTTCAATTAGTTATGTTTCTTGAAGTTGTTTATGTTTACTTCCAAGTCTTTACAAAATTAAATTCGTGCATAGATAATTACGGACACAAGTTGGAGTCCACAATATTTCATGACTTGACAATGCTATAGAAATCAATTAACCCTTGCTACATATGTGACACTTCTTAAGACATTTGATAATTATTCAATAAGAGGCCATCACTAGAAGTCCAAGAAGGGTAAAAATTAGAGGTGTGCAAAATGAGGAGAGAATAATAGAATCTAGATGATGACATTCACTTAATAGTTAAAATAACAAGAATGCCATGTGCACCCTAACTTCAGTCTAGATGACCTAAGTTGGATGGTCAAATAGCTATCATCACTATAACCTAAAACTAGTTTCATTTCAAGTGCAGACCTTGTTGTTCTCCAAACCTAGTAAGACTTCTCCACTACACCCTCGATTGTAGGAAAATTTACCTAATAAAAAAGGAACAAAAATCAAACAAATACCAAAGAGGAACAACTGCTCACACAACCCAACAATCTAAGTCAAAATTTTCAGGTAAAAAAAAAGCTTCATTCAGAAGCTTGCTTCACTTAAGCACTAGAAGATAAAAGCAGAAGGCAACATGAATATAAAAATTCAAAGATCTAGTTCCATCAATTTTAAAAGGAAATGACAACTCATGTTAAAATAAGTCACATTTACCAACATTCAAAGTTTGTGCCAATAAAGTGTATTTGATCATGCAGTGCGTTTGCTATATCATGCAAAACTGGAGTATTCCGAGGATTGCAAAATAGTAAACATCCAAAACAAAGAGCCTTAGGGACACACATATAATCATATGTAAGTCATTCAAATGAAAACTAATCTCTGGGTGGATGTAGATAAGGTGCAATTCCTCTTCATAAAAGCCCATTAGATGAAATCTGAGGTCTCTAAAGGGCCATTTTGGGACTATTCCCAAAACAGTTCTTGAAACGGCCATCATTTTAAAGAAAAAAAAATATGTAACCTGAAATGCAAAGAGAAGTCTCCAAAAAATGACATGGCACTACCTCGGCTACATCATATTCCTGTGATTCTATACTTTGCTATGTTCCTAAATTGTGGGAACTCATAGTCTCTTAGACCCTTCAAATCTCTTCTAATGCTTTAAAAATTCATGGAAAAACCATCATTCCTATCAATTGAAAACACCAGAAAGAGTGTTCAATAGAGGCTGCTAATTTTAATTTTTTGTAGAAAAAAGTAGAAACATGTATATAAACAGAGAAATATGAGTGATCTCCTATTGCTAGTGATTGCTTTATGACTATTTTCAAAGTAGGATTTCATCCTATATATACATCATCATCTTGTAGATAGCTCTATGAGAGAGGCCAATGTAGCATGTATAGATCCCACAAATGTCATATGCCAATTCGCTTACAAGTGCAATAGTTGATAGATTGGTTGCATAGAAGCAATGTTGGTGGAATTGATCCAAAGTGTTAAAACTATAAATAAGAAGTCCTTAATAACAACCATCACAAATACTCAAATATTCTTGTAAAATATCAAAACCATTGGATATCGTAACAAATTCTTTATTCTTATCAATATTGTCTAGTATAAAGTACTTCGAGGCAATGTAACATCCAAATGACTTATCATTCATCCAAGGTAAGACATCCACTATAAAGAGACAATCATTAGTGACAATCAATATGATGAATTGCTTGTAAATAACATATTTCTAGGAAAACAACAATATCTCGATGTATACATAAAGTAGTCAACTCTCTAGCTCTTGCACTAGCCTTCAAACCAAAGGACAATTTGACCAAATATTTCTCCCGGGGAGATCACTCCTTGTAATTTTAAGCATACACCTGAGCTAAGAGGGTATTTGACATGGGGCTATTTACCTTCATTATAGTAATTAAAATGAACTTATTTTTACATATAAATTCAATCATTTGGTTTTTATAGGTGGGCTATCTTATATACAAAATTTATATGTCTAATTTTTTCATATCTATTTATAAGACACCATAAAAGTAGTGTCTTATATATACACATTTAAAAAAATACATATGCACTACTTGTATTGTAGTACAATTTCAAATGACAAATAAAAATGTGAAATGCAACAATAGTTTTACATATTTCTAAGTTCTATGCCATGTATTCTAAATAACATGATATGGTGAATATAATAAACATCATAGAAACATTAAACATAGTTATGATACTAAAACTAAGAAAAATACCAATACTAGCAATATAACATGAACAACATGAGAAATTGACACTCTAAAAACATTGTAGATTAATACAAGAATATGACCTCTACTATAATATAGAAACCATATATTTTATCTTTACATATGCATTTGCAATGGTTTTGCATTTAGAATCATAAAATAAAAGAGTATTTATTAAACACTAGTAAAAAAAGATGTTTCTAAACATTTACAAGCATATTTTCAAGTAGTTGAAGCAAATCTAGGGTTAATAGTGTCAAAGTATAGAAAAGATTCCATACAAATGTTGCAAATCCTACACCAATTTTTTAATGGGTACTTTGTATGAATACACTACAAGAAATTGGGGTCCTAAATGACTGCAAAAAGAATGGCTGCTGTGATTACTTGTCCGATTTGACTAAAAAATTACTGTATTTCCGTAATTGCACCAATTTGTCCAAAAATTGAAAAGTCCAAGTCATTTTGCAGTTGTAATTGCAAAAGTGTTGAGAATTTGGAAAGTCCAAGTCATTTTGCAATCATAATTGTGAAGAATTTGGAGAGTTCAAGTCATTTTGCAATCATGATTGCGACTTGCAGATGTAGATGTGATAGACTTTGAGATTCATCTATATTTTTCTATTCAAAATGTCATTGACAGATGCCTAAATCATTAACTAGTCATTAATTGAGACTTAATTTAACTACTTTGCGACTTGTAAATGACTAAATGGTCAGAAAAAGGCTAGGCCCCCATTTTTTGGGTAGAGGATGAAAAAAACAATGTGCTGACATGGCTTGTAGTCATTTTGGTCTACTGTAGTGCAACTGCCAGTTACTAATTTGTGACTCTAAAATGACTATCAAATCCTATACAAGGCCATACTACAATTTTTTACTTAAAGATTGAATGGGACACTTTGTTGACATGGCTTGTAGTCATTTTGGTCTATTGTAGTACAACTGCGAGTTACTAGTTTGTGACTCTAAAATGACTATCAAATCCTATATAAGGCCATACTACAATTTTCCACTTAAAAGATGAATGGGACACTTTGCTGACATGGATTGTAGTCATTTTGGTCCACTGTAGTGCAACTGCCAGTTACTACTTTGTGACTCTAAAATGACTATTAAATCCTTTATAGGACAATACTACAATTTTCCACTTGAAAGATGAGTAGGGCACTTTACTAACATAATTGGAAGTCATTCAAGGACAACTATGATGCAATTGCCAATTACTATTTTGTAACTCTAAAATGACTATTATTTTACAATGAGGGTCATGCTTCTCATTTTTCATTGCAAAAATGAGAAGGATACTTTATTAATAAGGACATCAATTACACATGGAATATTGAGGTGTAATTTTCAATAAAATTCTTCTATTGTCTTTTTCTTTAAATTCATATATTGATGGTGGTCTTTCTCTTTGTTGATGTATACTATTTTTTTTAGGATTCATGAATTTGTATGATTTATTTAGATTCATATTATTATACCACCAAAAAATTTTAAAAATTTGCACCATGATGGTCATTGCACTATTTTTGGATACTTCACTTGATTCACATTTGATTTACAAAGGGTCCCAGGGTGAATGCAAGAAACACTTGTACTATTTTGTGTCACACGGCATGTGCTGATCTGTTTTTTGGCCATAAATTTTGCATTTGAACTTGAAATGACTCGAAATTTTTAGGAAAGGTACTGATGACTATCATACACCTTACATAATTTTTTTCTTAATTTTAAAAAATGATTACTCTTTAAATAGTATTAGTGATTGAATGTCACAAATGCCATTTTGGAGGGTTTTAGTACTATTGAGTACCTTTTTTTTTATTGATTTTGAGCTCAAATTTGGATTTAATGTTCTTTTAGTAGACTTGTAGCTTTCACCTAGAGGGATTTCAAAAAAAGTTATTTTTACATGGTGTACAAGTCCACAAAGTGAGCCTCCTTCTACATTTTTTGGAAACATGTAAAAAGTGATTTTGGTGATTTTTTTGATTAATAACCATTTCTATAAAAAAAAAATTTAAATGGACAATTTTTATTTTTTTCTATTTTTTTTCTATTTTTTACTAATTAAAACATCAAAGTATGTATTTTCTTGAGGTTTGGCACTTTTCAAGTTCTTCTATTTAGAGATTTTCTTAACAAATTTCCTTTGGTGGTTTTCTTCATCTTAAAGGTTTTTACATTATTCATATTTTTTAAATTTCTTAAAATTATTTTTTAAATTTTAAAGTGCTTCCAAAAAAATCAGCCAAACGCAACAAATAGTACAAGTGTTTCTTGCATTCACCCCCCAATAAACTTACACTAAGGTATTGAGATGGATCTAATGATTGATGTTAAGTCCCATTTTCTCCTTATGCACATGACACCATTGCTACTTTGGTTCTACTACAAAATGACTTCCTCTAACTACAAAATGACTATTAAGAAGTCATAGACTATTATACAACTACTTCACTATTGTTTTGGCACCTTATGCATTATAATTCATGATACTATTGCAAACATTTTATACATTCATTGTCACACTTTCCTTGCATGAAATAAACTCAAGAGATTTAGTACAACCATATACATTGTTGTTGAGAGGAAATCAACTATAAGTGCCCCTATTTTTCTTCCTATACCAATTTTTTCTAAAACTTTTAGTAAATTTGGCTATAACTTTTGATCAAAAACTTGAAATGTAAAACGGATTTTTGGAGATGAAAGTAGGATTCATTTATCAACTTTTATTAGTTTAAACTTTTTTGAAAAAAGTTAAGCTACTATGAGTTAATGAGGTCTGAAATTTATTGTTTATGAAATATTATGTATGGCATATGGTGTATTGTGTATGAAATTTTGTATATAATGTATTGTAAGTGGTATATTGTTGTGTAATTTGGAATGTACTAATGTATGATTAGAAAATGACTACTCCATATACAAATGTCTTGACAGTCTTCTTTATACACATTGCCTACATGACTCTCTACATCTTTCAAGAATGATCTGAACCCTAAATTTAGGTCACTTTATAATGACTACGAAATGACTTGCTGTGACTACAAAATGACTATTGATTTGTCAATCCATCTGAACTCCATCACAACTTCTAAATGACTACAGAATGACTTTACAATGACTTCTACGTGACTATGATAAATGACTATATAATTGGCTGATGTAGACATCCACGTCAGCAAAACTTTGACTGTATCATGACTATAAAATGACTACAAAATTGGCTGACGTGGATGTCCATGTCAGCAAAACTTTGACTATATAATGACTGTAAAATGACTACATAATTGGTTGATGTGGACATCCACATAGGAAAATTTCCTTTGAAAATGGGCAACTGCCCGACCTTTCCTAAAATTTGTTTGAACTTTTCATCTTCTTTTCATCCAAAGCCAAATGGATGGTGATAATATATAGGTTGCAGTCATTAAGAATAACATGTCCGAAATGACTTCCCAAGTCATTTCGGACACAAAGTCATTTCTCAGTCATTTGTGTCCGAAATGACAATTTTGGAGTTATTTAGGACAGTCATTTAGGACCCCAATTCCTTGTAGTGATACAAACCTCTATAGTACAACCCCATTGTAAATTTACAGCTCAACTCTTTTGACTTGGAATAGTAGATTCTTACATGCTATCACATAGTTGGCATACTTATGGAAATATTTTTATGTACATGCTAGAATTATTTGATAGTAATAACAAATCTCTTGAAAAATATCCCTAAATTTCCTAGATTGTGTAAGTTTTATCATTCACTTAAAAAAGTTTGTTTACATCTATACTCATTGTACTACAATTTTTTTGTACAAACCCTATTCATTAAGGGATTTTTGAGGCCATTGGAAGATTGTGGGTTCCCGGATTGCTAGAACACAGTTTTTGCCGCGTGAACAAGAATCCTATGTGGTCGAGAGAGTGCCACATTAGAATTTTTTTGGGGGCTTTTTTTCATATTTCAAGACCCCATTTTTATTTTTGGATAGATGCTAGCCTAACAACGGCTAGCGGTTACGGGAACAACCCCAAAACGGCCCTTTGGAGGCTTTAAATCCCCTCTAATGTGTAAAGGCTAATTTATTAATAAAAATTATTACTAAATGATGTTTATACATGGCCTAATTTATATATAATAGGATATGTGACATTTCAAGGACCCTATAGTATTTATCCCCTTTGAATTAAATAAACCCTATCTTTTAACTCACATAGTTTTCTAAAAATAGCAAGTAATCTCCCCGGGATATTTCTTGTCGACAATCTAAAAACTCTAAATTTATTGCAAAATCATGCTTTACAATAGTTGCCTCATCCCTATAGTTGCCAAATCCCTAACGCTACCAAATGTCCTTAAATTAGAAAATCTCCCTTATATTACCAAATCCCTCACTGCCAAATTTACATAAATTGCCACATTCCCCTTGACACCTATACTGCCAAATCTCTCACTATTGAATGTACATTAATTGCCAAAAGTTCTTTCATTGCTTATTAAGGCAAAATTTCTTCACATGCCCTTGATTGATCTCCCCAACCACGTTTTTGTTGATCTTTGTTAAGGCATACATTCTAAAACACATTTAGAATAGTTTTCGAACAATAGTACTATCCTTGAGTCCTATTACCCCCTCCAAGGCATAGGCTACAAAGATAGGTGAAGACAAATGTGCACTCCCTGGTCTCACATATAGTGACACCTATTATAAAAAAATCGTGTTTTAGATGACATTCAATGTAACAACCCATGTTTGAATGTCAACATTAACATCCGCAATAACATCAAGATGCTATGGGTGATTGCAAGAAACACCTATACTATTTGTTGTATTTTCATGATCGTTTTGGGAGCACTTTAAAATTAGAAAATTATTATTTATTTATTTATTTAAATATGATTAATGTATACACCTTTAAGGCAAAGGTACCTAGGGAAGGAATTGTATAGAAAAATTCTCTAAGTAGGAGAACTAGAAAAGTGCCAAGTCTTAAGAAAATACATACTTTGATGTTTTAATTAAGAAAAAATAAAAAATAAAGTAAATTCACAAAATAAAAATCGAGTATTTGTAACAACTTTATGGAGATGATCATTAATAAAAAAAATCACTAAAATAATACTTTATATATTTCAAAATGCAAGCAAAAAGAACCTCACTTTGTAGACTTCCACACTACATAAAAGTAACCTTTTTAAGATAAATTCTTCCCTAGAGAGCTACAAGTCTACTAGAAGACCATTTCATCCAAATTTTTGCTCAATATTCGTTTTTTTGGATACTAAATAGTACTAAAAACCTCCAAACTAGCTAGTGAGACATTCAATTGGGGTCTATTTTTGGATAGTAAACTATTTTTGAAAATTATGAAAAATTAGAGAAGGTTTATGATAGTCATGACTACCTTCTTTACAAATCTTGAATTAATTAGAGCCACATACAAAAGTTATGGCCAAAAAATAGATCACTATGGAATGGACATCTAATTTAACAACTCATGTTTTTATGTCAATAATAATGTCCACCATAACATGAAGATATTATAGCAGACATTATCATTGACATAGAAACTTGAGTTGTTATATTGAATGTCACCTAAAATCCATTACTAAAAACACAGGTTTCTTACAGTACACTAGAATTGTACTCAAATGGTCGATTATAACATAGCATCTCTAATTTGGTCTACTAGTATCTTTTTTTGCCTCCATCTCTTTCACGCACTGTTCAAGTCTTGTAATCTTCTTGAAGAGTTCGGTTAAATCATTCTGAGAAGAGTTAACCTCAACCAAGAGTGACTGAGGCGAATAGCCCTCTTCTAATTTAGGTCCTAAGTGATCCCCAAGACATCGTATCTTTTTAGCTGACTCTATTTCTATAAGGGCTTTGACATACCTTGTGGTCGCCTTATTAGGCCGTACCTACCTTCATGTCACCTAAAAATTTTGCCACGATGTGTTTGCAAACTGTTGGTGTTAGAGGATCAATTGGAAACTTGTTCTCCATAGAAATAAGAGGGCGCTTCAATCCTTTCTTTTTTAACCCAAAATTTACACACTCCATCCTGCATACCACAAAAAAAGTAAAATCATGCTTATTTATTTACACAAATAGGACAAAGAGAAAAGCACAAAGTAAACTACATTATAAGACGCGTGCTTCGAAGAATCATAGCCAAACTACCTAACAAGACAAGTGCTTCCAAGAATCATAGACAAATTACCTAACACATAGCGTGCTTCCAAGAATCATAGACAAAGTACCCAAGTAATACATTGTTTATCAATTTTCAATACATATTTGAACTCCAATAGTAACTTCATCAAGAGCTCATTGAAAATGCTTGTTGGAAATGCCTTGGTTGATGAGCACATCAACACGCAATGCTTCTTCACAGGAACACTACAAGAAACCCATGTTTTAGGTGATGGATTTTAGGTGACATTTAATGTAGCAACATGTGTTTTTACATCAACAATGATGTCTGCCATAACTTCTTGATGCTATGGCAGACATCATTGTTGATGTAAAAACACATGTTGCTACATTAAATGTCACTTAAAATCCGTCATCTAAAACATGGATTTCTTATAGTGGAATAGCAACTGGTGCTACAAATCTAAAATAACTAGCTCTGAAATCTCCACAACCAATTAATATTCATCCATCCATCACTTGTCTTAATCATATAGCCCATCTCAAAACAAATCAAGCGAACCAAGCTTCAATTACAGCCTGAGTCAAAACAGAGGATTGTCAGCACAAACAGAGGATTACTTCAGAAACTCCACCAACGAGCACAAGAATCCAATCCAAAATCCTCCGTAAGAAGTGTAAACAACGGCCAATGTCTCACCACTAGAAGATACTAGGGAGTATGTGTAGCGGCAATACCTAGAAGAAAACCTGGTCCGAAGGTATCGCCTCCTCATAGAGCATCAACAACATAGATACAGATGCAGCCATGACCATGTAGGGCTTTATAGTGAAATGGAAAGATGATGAAGACCGGGTCGGTTCAAGTCGCCTAGGATTTTGTGGAGTAGACCCCTTAGACCTCTGCCATGTTATAGGGATAATGTGATGTGATGCCATGCTATAGCATTTTTTTTTTTTTTTTTTTTTAAACAAATGGACATGCTTTGGAACTATTTCACACCATTAGGAACACTCCTTCTATTAACCCATACCTCTTTAATGTCACAACCCCCGGTCATTAAAGAGCACCAATAATTGGCCGCTAATTGCAACTATGCATGTCCTAGTACAAATCTATGCTATAAATTGACATAGTTGTTTGATGCATGTTTCAAAGTAACTTGTTGTGAATACTAAATAATGAAGTCAATGCAAATCATTCAAATAGTAGGCTTAAAATATATATATATATGTAACACATTCTCAAAGTTGTCTTATATACAAAATAATAGTCCTATCAATTATAATATGTATGTTAACTTCAATGCCATGTATTGACCCTAAAGTACATAGGTAACAAAATAGATTTTGGTTAGGCTTGCAAAACCTCAATTTTGAGGTGATTTTCTTATACTTATTTTTAAAATAGAAAAATATATTAGCTTTCAAAGAATTTAAATTTTACTTTGATTGGTGGCCAAAAACAAAAGTTATGCCACAATTAGCTAAATATGGGTGAACCGGTGAAGCTAGGTAGGTAAAGTAGCCAAAAAAAATCCAAATAACTTGGAATAATTTTCAAGACTTTTTCATGACTTTCACAAGCAATATGAAGTCCCCTTCTACTCACTTGTAGTGTAACACATTTGCTCTGCTCATTGCGCCAACCGGGATTTGGTCTACTAAAGCCTTTAATCTCTGAAGCACTCCAACATCCAGTTTCTAGACGATGTATAGATTGAAATCCAAATTTCTTCCTCATTACAAATTGGATGAAAGTCATCATTCTTTCTAGAGATACTTTATGGAGTTGTAGTCCTATCCAAGGAATGGATTTGGTATTACTAGAGCACCTATTTTTGTGAAATTACAAATGTGGAAGTAGATGAATGCCAACCTTCGAGCAAAGTAGTGCGCTCATTGAATGTGTTAGTCTGACCTTCTTCACTTCATTTAAAGTACTCTCAAACTCCACTTGAAAGTAGAAATAGAACTCTAATACGATCAATTGGCCGCTCACAAATGATTTGAAGTCTTGATCAATGGAGTGCAATTCTCAAGAAAATTTGCCAGTATGTTGCAACACTTTTTCACAAGCATGCCCTAAACTACACTATAGGAGGTGGCTCTTATTTTTCCCCTCTTCTTCAAAGTGACCCTATAAGAGACTCCATAATAGATAGGCGTCAGCTGTAAAATGAATATGTGTAGGTTGATGAATGTACCATTTACAATGAGAATTCAATTCAAGAGCATTGGAGTATTTATTTATGATTTGCCAAAGGATGGAAAGAGAATTGCATTGGGACTATTTTCTAGATAAGTGGACACATATTAAGTTTTGTAGTAGGTTTGTAGTAGGTCACATTTTAAAACATTGTATGTCACTTTTGGCTTGTTCCACTGTTTGCTTTCAGTATATGTGAGGTCTTTTTTCACATTGTGCGTGGCTAGCTTTGGAGAAGCCTACAAGTCATGAATAGATGGCTATGGCATAGTTCTTGAAAAATTCATAAATAAATCCTAAGAGGTCCAAAAAATATGGCACCACTTCTATGTGCTTGCACAACACTTTCTCTACCTCAGAAAATTCTCTGAAAATTCTTCCGTCAATGAGAAATCCATAAAATAGGCCAATCAACTTGTAAAGGATCACTTTACGAGCACCCTCCTTCAAAGGAAGATGCTCCACTTCTGTAGAATGCTACTTACCTATGTGGCACATTCATTACTTTCTGAAGCCCAACGTCGAAGCTAAACAGAGCTTCACTATGGTCACCCTGATTTGACTAGATTAACACTCTTACATAGCCCACCCTCATTTTTTGGTGCAAATAACAAAATTCTATTCAAAGTATTTAAAAAAACAACATTGATGCCCCTATTTGTACTCTTCATCCTTTAATTTTCATTAATTGTAGTACTCAAAATGTTCAAAATTTCTTCTTTCCTTTAATCAACATTCATATCTAATGCAATATTCTTCAAGCATACCAAATTTTACCAAATTTTCAATTTCAAAAAACTAAGACTATATTTTAGGTGAATTAATTTTTTTCCATGGTTTTACATGAAAATTCAAAAGAAAAAACCACTGGTGATTTATTTTTTAGAATCTAGTTGTGAAGACTTGTAGTAAACATTTATACACACATCTTTCCTTCTTCAAGCACCTCCAAAGAAGTTTTACAATTCTTTTTGTAGAAGTTTCAGTAGATGTTTAAATAGTGCCTAAATTTTTGAAAAATTGACATCTCTTTAATGTTATTAGATTTTGGTAATTGACCCTCACATTGCAACTAATTTTCTGCATATAAACATGATGGTACAATTACTTTACCAAAATTTAATTACAATAAAGAGATATCAATTTTAAAAAACTTGGACACTATATATCCTTCAAGTGAAACCTCTACAAAAACCCGGAGGCTGTACTACCCATTTCTTTGATGTCGACATGCAAACTAATGAAGGGTGATTTTAATTGCCTTAAACCTAAATTTTATACAATTATTCAAAATAAACTAGCATCCATATAATAGAATTTTAGACTTTATAAATAATGAAGGGTATACAAAAATACTAAATTTTATCAATTTTTTTTCCTAAAATAGCCCTGCCAAAATTTCCCTCCAAAAATTTGAATTTTCTATAGTATATTTAGTATAGTATAAATCCATGAGTTGTACATTGAATTCACAGAGGTGTAAGAATTTATGGTTTACTAAAGGTCGAATAGAATCCCATGTATCTACTGCATAAAAAAATTTAAGTCTAAATGAATGAACCTATGATGGATACTTCCATTAGTTTATTTAATAATTGAGTGGCAGGATGAGTGGATGACTGGGCGTTCAATGGAGTTTGCTGAATTAAACGTTAGGATTTTTATTTATGGTGGTGGAGGTTTTTTGAATTTGCTCCGGAATTTGCTTGAGAGATTTCAAATTCATCTTCAAATTTGATTCAAGATTTGCAAGGATCAAGCGGAGAATTTGGATGCTTCACATTGAGGTTGACCTAAATTTGTCTTGAAAATTGGAGTAGTTGAACTGAGGGTACCGAATTGAAGCACTAGGGTTTGCGGTTTTCATGTCTTCATGGCAAATGACAGGGTCATATTGTAGACATTTGAGTTTGAGGCAGTAGATTTGGAATACTTGGGCAAGCTGGACGTTAGAAGAGCTTCAACTTTGGAGGCACTAAGAAGCTTGTTAGAATTGAATAACGTATTGGAGTGGACATTCGATTTTTGGGACGTTGAAGATAGAAGGTATGTGAGGAAGAGGCTGGAGCAACTCCATGGGTTTTCAAGAGAAGTTCACATGATTAGAAATTTTGACAAAGCAAACAACAAAGGTAATAAACGGAGGCGCCTCACTGTAGAGCATGCGGTTCAAGTAGAAAAAGTGCAATTTTTTAAAGTCAAAGGAGAAGATCTTGTTGTTCTGCTTGTTGCTTCATCTCATGTGAGTGGTTGTATAAACTCTAACGAGGTTGACAATAACCCTCTAAAGTCTATGCTTCTTACAATTGTTCTTACTGATCTATATTTGGAGAGGGCAAAGAAATTGAAGTCTAAATTGAAGCAGGCTACATTGGAGGACAATGATTGGTGGGTGAAAACTTTTGATCTAAATGGTTGTGGTATGGTGATTTGGTGAAAGTGTGGTGCACCGAGTGCAAGAAAGAGTGTAGCGGGTGCATCAAGGATCATACAAAAACACAAATTGACAATTTGTTCAACAATTCTAAACAATCCCATCTTATCAACCTAGGGCATGGCAGTCTTTACAAAGTCCTAGGGACTGGACATCCATATCTGTCACAGACTGTAGATGGTTGTATTTGGTGCTGCAGAGCTACATCAAGTAAGGGCTATTCTTTTTGGTGGGTAGCAAGTAGAGATTGAAGTGCGTAAGAGAGATGGGTAGGCCAACCTGTCCAACATGTAGGTAATCCTTGCATGTCCCTAAGGTACAACAAAATTTCTATACATTTCTTTTTTTAATGATTCATGTGTGCTTCCTTCGTACATGCAATTTTTTTCTAATGATTCATATGTGCTTCCCTCATTGATGTTGTGCTATTTTAATGTGTAAGTCTAAGCATCATATTGGCCTTAGTTAGGAGTTCTTTTGTATTCCATTGCATTTGAAAATGGGAACCTTGGACATGGCATACGCTTCATTTTTTGAAACTTCTTGTGAATGGTATATACTATGTGTTTGTTAACACATACACCACAAATTTGTACATTGCCTTAAGCCATGTAGATCTGAACTTGCATTGTAATGTGTGCATTGTTTTCTCATTGTAAGGTGAAAGCAAGAAAGACAGACTAGTTTTAGTAGTGTTCTCCATAGTACTATTGATTTTTTCGGGAGTATTGTATAATTAGAAAACAATTTTAAGAAATTAAAAAAAATATGTTCAATGTATATACCTTCAAGAAGAAGGTATCCTAGGAAGGAAAAGCTCCAAAAAAATCTTTAAGTAGGAGAACTAGAAAAGTGCATAATTTCATAAAAATAGGTACTTTGACATTTTAATTTGCAAAAATTAGGGAATTTTTTTTAAAAAGAAACTAAAAATTGAAAATTTGGGAGAATTTTATGATGAAGAGATTTCACTGAAAGAATGATTTCAAAACCATGTTGAATGTTCAAAAGTACAAGTGCAAGGAAGGCTTGTTAACATACATGTAAAGGAATGAAAAAAATGATTTTTAAAATTCCCTTTGGTAGAAACACGCCTATCTAGTATGGAAATAAACTACAAAAATTTCACTTTAGGTCATTAATTTTAGATACTCCCTAGTACTAAACCCCTAAACTACAAAGTGTAATAAATTAGCTAAAGTAAAATTTAATTATTATATGATTTTTGAAAATTTATGAAAAATAAGTATCTTGATTGCTATCACATTAGACATCTCTGATCAAAATTTCAAGTTAATTTGGTTCATAATTTAAATGTGATGGCCAATGGCAACTTCAAAACTTCAAATGTGACGCAAAATAGTACTAGTTTTCCATGCGTTTACCCTGTACTAGTTTTTGCTTCATTGCTTCATCGGTACAACTTTGGTACTAGTTTTTGCAATTGTTATGATTTTGTGTTCTTGTGAATATAGTTTGCAAATACACCATTTAGGGTTATACTGTAACTGTTTGTATGTCAATTGTTTGCATGACTTTCTACTATGTTGTATTTATAATGAACATAGGATATAAAAAATTGGACTCAAATTTTTTTTAAACTAAAAGATAGGGTACATTAAATAATCAACCTTTAGAAATTTAGGTAAAGTAAGCTCCTCATAAATCCAAAAAAATCACCTACATAGCCCCTGAATAATAGGGGCTTGTTCGCACGTGATCAACGAACTTTCCATATAGTGCCCCCCCCAGTATAGAAAGCTCTATAAAACATTTTTTAGAAATGCTTATTTAAGGAAAGATGTATTCATGAATGTTTCATACATATCTTTGCAATCAAACTTAAGAAATTCATCACCAATGTTTGTCCTGTGAATTTTGATGTAAAACCATAATTTTATTAAAAAAATCATCAAAAATAGAATTTGGCCTTTCTGAAATTGAAAATTTGGTGTCCTTGAGGGGTATTGTATAAGATATGAATGTTCATTGAAGGAAATAAGAAATTTGAACTAAATTTTGAGTAATGTCATGAAAATTGAAGGGTACAAGTAGGAAGCATCAACCTCTTTTATAGGGCACTTGATACAATAAACCTCATTGGTTGAATACTAGAATAATGGCACCAAGGACTAAGGGCTTCTTGCTATGGTAGAAAGGTAGACTAGCCTATAATCATTTGCAACCCAATTCCATCAAGTAGACTAGTTCAATTCTATCACGTGCATTTGGTCATATGTCCACTTGAAATCCCCCCAATTCCTTTTTTTAATGACAAAATTAAAGAACTCTTCGAAAAAATTAAAGATTCTATGACAATATGGGGTAATGTGTGACTTCATTAGTTGAGAATATCTAGTACTTGATTAGGTGGTTATAGATTGTTGATGGTTTGTTTATGAATCTAGTTTATAAGCAGTTTTATAATTTTAAGGTTGACCACTTCTAAAATTCATAAAAATTACAATTTTGATCAAAAAATTATAATTTCACTTGGTTTTGACTCGTAAAATTAAACTCAAAGCCTTGAAAAATACAATCTCTTTTTGGAATTGAGTCCAAGATAATTACATTGCAAATTAAAGTAGTAGTAAGCTTGTCTATCTTAAGTGGACAAAAAAAACACAATGAGATAATCTTGAAGATTCCTACCAATTGTCTTGATGGCCTTGGTGAGGAGAAAAGGAAGACTTCAAGTTTCACCAAAATTGGTAAACAACCTCATTGGTAGAGATTGGTCAGGTTTGAAGGGAAGCTATATGTATGGAATTCTTATTTGATCTCCTTCTATCCACCCAAGTTACATAGAAATGCAATTGTTCACTTGTAGCTAATCCTTCCCACTTTACCCATTGATCTCACATGGCAAAAAGTCCTAAAGATGAGTTTAGTAATATGGATAGTCTTATCACTTCAAACTACAATAAAAAAACATTGTACAGATTGCCTTGCTAAAATAGGCAAATAGAAAAGGAGGAGAAGAAGCTTCATGATTTTAGTGAATAAGCCCATTGGTGGAGACTAGTCAATCTTAAGGGAATTTAATACGGGTGAATTTTTTATTATATCCCTTCTAACCTACTTAGTTCACATAAAAGTAAAATTGTTATTTGCACTTGTGGCACCTTCGTGAAGTTTTTCTACCTACAAATACATGTAAAAAGGTCCTAAAACTGTCCAACAAATGACTTCAAGGATACTATAGAAAAGTTACAATACCTTCGTAATAAGGCCGTTTCAAATTATAGATATAGCCAAGAAGGTCAATGGAGACACTGGATGATAAAGAATCTTTTTATGTAGGACAAAAGTGTAGATGTCAGTTCTTAAAATTTTGTCGAAAAAAAAATGTCCTATACAATAGTTTGACCTTTAATATATATATATATATAGCAAATGATTTCCATAGTACCGAAAAGGTTGATTTCCATAGTTACCAATTTATCCTTCTAGGATTAAAGTAGAACTGTCCAAACTTGTTCATCCAAAAAGATGACTTATATAGATAAAGTCAAATTTATAATTAAATGCAATCTAATTCTTGTAAGAAAATGAAATTACATTGACAATAAGAAAGTGATTTGGAGAAATCATTTAATATAAGTCATTTTCAAAATTCACCATTTGGGTGTTCTTTGTATCCTTTTTAACATTTGTGATAATTTCATTAAACTTAGTTACATGTAATCTAGGATACCAATATATTACACAATTGACTCTTAATTACATCTTAGAGTCCCATCATTTTCCTAAAATTTGAACAATTTGCAATGAGAAGTGATTATGGTTACCCAATTATTTACCTTGTCAAATTTTGAACATCTCAATGACTTAGGTCATTTCTTTGGTGCCTCAAACAATGTCCAATAGAAACAAAGGGGAAGGTAAAAGGCTCCAAATGACCAACCCTTTTCTAATTCCACCATCTAGAATTAAGCCTTGAATGGTCACCTACTTCATCCAAAAACACCAAAAGGTTCGAAGAACAACCAATGGAAGTTGGACATTTTGTGCTTTAAGACTATTTGTTTAAAAGGAGTCAAGAGGCATGAGTAGGTACCCTATGCATTCAACTAAAATGTTCATAGAATATTGTGTGAGTTAAAAGAAAATAATGAAACAATGCAAGGCAAACATGCTTGTAAAAAAAGTATCATTTGGAACATCCACCTATTGGCAACACAACTGCGAGCTTTTGGTACTTCTACCTAGTGTACAGTACATCGTCTCCATTGCCGCAGAATGTTATTTGTCAGGATCAAAGATAATCTCTACAGCTTTGAGTTACAAATATGCCTGTTTGTGAAGGAGCACTATTTAGTTCATCAACCTTGGTCACAATGGACTTGCGGTTCAGGAAAAGGATTTGTGAAGTTCGATACTAGAAAATCTCAGTAGTTCATCCTTTTCATGTTCACTTCCCCCAAAGCATTAATTCAATCCAGTTCAAAACAATCTTCACATTCAACTCTCCATTGAGAAAGCATGTAACACTCCCTAGTATGCAACCCTCAACATCTTTACAATTATTCATCTTGAAAACCAGTCAGACGAAACACACCAACTTTCTTAATGTGAGAACAGCTCAAAGAATAACAGATTTCGCCTGATAATGAACCATTTCTCAAGAGAAATTTCACAGCCCAGAATTTGTACTCAGAAGCCCCCATAGTCACTGTACAGCACTGGAAATTACTTACATTTCATTTAGTGGAATGCGAAGGGGAACTGTTACCACCACGTACCTGAGACTGTTCGAAGACCTTAAGCAAATACGCAATCCGTCGTAGAGCTGCATCTTGATGATACAGCGACTAAGTGGGCACGAGAACACAAGACAATCAGAACATGAGTGATCTCCATTCCTTCAAGACCCAATCCAAGCCCATCGTGCAGGTAAAAAAACAGAATCATGCAGAACGCTGTGAATGATGTCTGACGACAACTAAATTCTGGAAGGTGATCCAACAGCAGCCTTCACGAGTGTGACATCACTTGCAAGGCGTCCAGACAACAAGTTGCTGCTCCTCATCAATCCAGCCCTCGATCAACATTAGGCTGACTATTGCACATAATATTCTACCAAGATATTATTCCAGTTTAACATGACAACTCTCAAATGTGAGAGCAGTTCTAAGCATTACTAGATCGGTCTGATAACTAAGAATTGCCCCAGAGGAATTTCCGTCTCGTAACCACGTGGAAAATTTATTCGCGACTCACAAACGCTAATACCCTCTGTGACAGGACGTCATAGTCCGTCCCACATCGCTTCCGTTTTCTTTTCTATTAGGATAAACGCTCTTTTCAATCGTGCACTCACACATCTTTGCCACAATAATGCTGCTATCAATATGTTACACAGTCACAATGTCAAGCACAATCAGCTAGAAGAACGAACCTCTTTCAAGATCACTCCCAGGCGAAAGTAGACCACTAGAATTGTACTCGAATGGTCAAATTAGGCTGTTATAACATAGCATCCCTGAGTCTACTGGCATCAAAAAAAGATTCCGCATTTACTTGTTTTTTAACCTCAAATCAAAACAAATCGAGCAATTTTGTCACATTCGCTACATTGCAATCCTGAATTACAGAATGACTCACACCATGCAATTACACCACCAAGATTTTTTTTCAGAAATCACTAGACAACTAACATATTGAATTAGGATTTCACAACTTACAAAATTAGGATTAGGGTTTTCACAAATACACTGGAACTAGGGTTTCCAAGCTCTCGTCTGCTCCCCATCTCAGAAGATAATTCGGAATTTGGGTGCTTCGCTGCCCCCGGACGGTAGAATTTCCCATCTGCACGGTTCCATGTCATCGGAGACCGGACAGTATCCAGCTAGAGTGACGCCGTCGTCACTTCCGGTAGCCGCAGACCCAAACTCGAAGACGCTGGTCTCGGCCTTCAAGACGGCGTTGACGTCGGCCTTGGGAGGAGCAGCGACGGCCGGAGACTCCAAGGCGGGTTTGCTGGGCTGCGGAGGGGGGAGCCCCTCCTCTTCCTTCGTGGCTTCTTTCTTCTTCTTGCCTCCAAAGAACCCCATCGGCGATACTGGCCTTTGAGTGAAGTCTACAGGAGCGAACGAACACTCGTCGTTAGCGGAAATCGGAATGCAAATCGCAATTGGACACCAGAAAATTGGACGCCAATGTTGATAGCAAGCACAGCGAGGGAGGAGCAAGACTACTTACTGAAATAGCTCCAACTTCAATTGCGGTTTAGAATCATCAGTCACAGAAACAAGTCCATCATCTTCGTGTTGGTGGGCTTTACTGGGCAGCTTGCTCTGTTCAGTCGAATCAATGGAGCGAGATGGCACCAACTGAATTCATCCATTTATGGGTGATATTCATCCATCCATATCGGGTGGAATATTTGGATACCAGTGTTGGACTGGGATCGGGTATTGTACTATTGTTACAAACAGCCGATTTGAGCCATTCAACAATTTCTTTTTAGAATGTGCAATATAATTGGTATATTTTGGTAAGCATAATTATCATTGTATCCTCACACAATCTCAATCAAGCACACTTAATTTCAAATTCAAAAAATTAATATATAAAATTAATATATAAAAATATCTATTTTACAAAGTTTGGTCATATGACACTTCACATTGATTTCTTTGTAAACCATATTTTTTTAATTGAATGGCGGTGTTTCTTAAGATGAAAGATGTATACATGGATATTCTCTACATACCTATGCAATTGAATAAAAAAAATTCATCATCAATTGTTTACAATAAAATATTATATAAAACCATGAAAATGAACTTTAGAAATTCACCATAAATAGAATTTTGATTTTTTTAAATTGAAATTTGGTGAGCTTGATTGGAATTGCATAATAATTGAAAGTTTATTATGCAATATGAAAAACCCCAATTTCTTTTCTATGAAATCTAGAAAATTTTGAATGGTTCAAATTGGCTAGTTGTAAGATTATACTACTAGACCTTTACTTATTATGCACAGGAAATGACCATGCTATCTAGGTGACATGTCTTGAGGTCCTTGATTTTGCTTCATGCCACTCCAACATTAGTTCATACAACTATACTTGTCCCTTGAAGTTTACCTTAGTATAAATATTTCAGAAAGAGATGTGTGTAGAAAAAGAATAAATCTTGTCTTATGTCAAATGTGAATGAAGAGTGTATTATTAGAAGAGAGTTCAACATGCATTAGTGAAAGTAGAAAATTTTGGGTAAAAAATAGAGAGAAGAAAACTCTAATAGGTGATAGTAGGATTAACCATAAATAAAGACTCATGATTTACATTCTCCCATACACCATAAAGATGATGGAATTTAGTATAACAATTAACAAACAAAATCTCTATTCATTTGATTTGAAAGAAATAGAGCCATATGTCAAGATCTTTTTTAAAGACAACAGTGACTTACTCTAACACCTTCATAAGTAATACATCTTTACTAAAGGTTTAGTCTTACCTAAGTGTGGATAGGGACAATGCTTGTATTTCTTGGTGCTATGTATATATATTTGCATGTGGTTCTTTTTTATTTGACAATATTACCAACCATGTATTCATAATCCAAAATTGGGAATAATCCTCTTCTTATTTGCAGCTATGATAAGATAATGGATTTTACACTTTTTCATACATCATAGACAAGACCCCTATATGTATGCTCACTTTGATCTCACAATTTTCTTCCATTGTATTTCATACATCATAGAGAAGACCTCTTTACATACACCCACTTTGATCACAATTTTTATTTTAATGCATATGGTAGATCGCAATTTTTTACGCATCACTTGATAGATATTTGATTATTTTCTAACAGACAAAGAGAAAACCAAAATGCGAAGAGGGAAATTCAAAAGCATAAGCAAAACCTAACAATCACTGGTGAAGCAAAACCAGACAATGCACCAAGGAAACAGCGCCAGAATTGGATGGTATTCGACTGAGAACCAATATCGTAGCCTTGCATCAGGCGGGTTGATACCGAGCAGTGTCCTTGCTGCATGATAATTGAATCTAAGTGGTATTTCTCGTCCTGCCTATCAACACCTAAATCGTAGCTCCATCACAAGTCCACACAGAATAATGTGGAACTCGACAATTGAGTTAAATAGCCTGCTGTATTGTAATGGCATAGACTTGTGCACAATAAATCCATGTGAACAAGAACCAAATGGCTGGGGACGGACAGCACAGGAATAATCCGCGAGACTTGCATCTGGCGGGTTGACTCCAGGATATCTTCTAAAATTCCAGAGATAGAAAACATAAATAGCAAAGGCTGCAGTGATGATTTGTAAAATTCGAACCGATGAAGAGTATGATTGGTCTTCAAATACAGGATCTCGAATGCGCACATTATCCTGTTTGCCTTTGCTCTTTCAGATAACGCATACCTCAAAGATCCACATGACGTCAGCTGGGTCCATACGTAGGTGCAGTGAAACGATGAGCATCTGCAAATTCCCGAAGCACACGTTTCAGCATGCGGCCACCATCTCCCTGAAGGTAGCCTCCTCCGCCTGCTCGGCCTCCGTTACCAATTGAAGTTTTGGACTTGTAGACATCACCTGCTGCTGCTTCCATAGCTTTGAACCAAGTAGGTATCAGAGTTTCCACTTCCCCGGGCTTCAAGTACTCGGATGGCAAAGCTTGAACCTGGATTGCAGAACGGTAATTTGATCATATCACACCAGAACTAGATCAAAGGGACAGATTTTGAACAGCATAACAACACCTGAGCTCTTTGATACAAATGATTTGTAATGTTCATCCTCTTGTGGCAGTGAAGACAAGAAGATTAAGCTGAACCATGACGTGAAAACCATAATGTATGTGGTAGTACCCAAAGGAAAGCCTAGTCCCAATGGAAATAAAGAAGTTTAGATGATGAAAAAACATCCACTTGATCCCAATGGGATGTCTACGCCTTGATCATCTGATACTTCTTAGAAAAAAAAAACACTTGCTTGAAATGCAAGACTGACAAACGATGATAAACAGCTGACTACGAGAAACACTGACCGCAGAAACGAGCCAGCTTTGCAATGTTGTCGAATTTAAAGGAGACTGATTGTCAGTGTTCCCGCTGAAATAACATAAAGCCGACAGCTGCTGCAGTATTATAGTTGCCTTGTGAACCTGAGTTCAACATTGCAAACGGTAAGATTAATGTACTTTAGTCATCTGTCGCTCACTGAAAGCTAGTATATCTCAAACAACGATAAACCACAGATGGTAAAACGGAGATCTCTGAGACTCACCCTCGTCATGGCAGACACCCCTAGTAATGCGTAAATCATGCCCGAGACAACATTCTCGCCACATTGTAGACATATTCCAGTGACAGCAGCCAAAAGAGATCCCTCCAGGGATACACCTCTAGGAGCAGTAACTGCTGACAAAGCAACTTCTAAGAAATCTGTCCAAAAAACGAAGCAGATCGTGATCAGCTTGGGCCCCAGCCTAGCATTCGAAACATGGAACCAACACTCAGGCTCGTGCAAATTATTAAGTCCTTCAAATCTTTTTAAATAATTATCAAGTCCATGATTGTCATCACACGTGTGCCCTGATGGTAATTACAGGTAAAAAGTGTCTAATGCTAAGATGGTCTCAAGTAGAGGAACGCACTGGACATGTAGGACATGGCCGCCAAGGCCGCCCCTCGATGCATTGCTGTGCAGCAAGTAGATGCACGGTTGAATGAAATCTCCAGGAGAGTGGCTGCGGGTGCTACAACTTCCTGCATTCATGCATTCATGTAAGGCCCAGATGATTGAATGAACACTACTCACAATTCTGTACAGAACTCAGCAAATGGGGAATTCAGCAAAGTGAAACGGGTCCTACGCTTGCAAACAAAGGACTGGTTAAAATGAGCTTTATTAATAGGAGTTCACATAAACTAACATTTGCATCAGTCATGCAAAATGAATTTCTCAACAGCAAGTTATAGGAAGATTGAGTAAGGATGATCATTACATGAGGGCAGCTGCGCACGAAAGTGGACAATAAACCGAAATAAGCCTCGGCAAGCTCTGGTTCTTGATCGCATGAGTATGACGTGGTCATCGCGGCCATGGCTTCCGAGGTTGTCAAGACGAGCAACGTCTTCACAAAAAGGGCCCCATGTTCTTTCTCATGACCAAACTCCTCCACTGCAACACCAGCTGAAGATTTCGAATATACATCCCAAGACAGTGCAAGATTAGAAAATCCACAAATAATTAAATAATTAAGTTCAATGAACTTTCAACAGAAGGTATAATAGAATAAGCGCTGGAAATCGACTCTCATCAAAACATGGTAAAATTGAGTTAATGTGTTCGTGTTCAGTAGCATATGACCTTATGAAGGGGAACTGAAACCCATTATTCAATTAAAGGTCAACAAACCACAAACATGACCGCACCTGTTTTTAGGAAGCAGACATGAGAAGGGAACGATAAAAAATCATTGGACATAGCGGTCATGATATTAGGAAGCAAAGAAGAAAACAGCCGCCCTGCATTTACGACAGAAAATTGGTCAAAAACTCATGGCTAAATTAGAATGAATGATATCACATTATTTACCGCTAATTATAAGCAACTACACAACCACACTTAAGATTTCTTTCACATGCCTGAAACGCTGAACCGAAATAAAACAACCAAACCAACCTGACGCTTGGATAGCCTGTGACAGAGACTTGCATGTTGTAAACGCCAAGCTGGAGTCCTCCATGTGGCGTGAAACTAGTAATCTCTCAAATGAAGGCCAGAAGTGCGCAATTATTCTTAAAACTGGTTCATCACCAATAGCTGGTGATGAAATAGTTCCTGTCAACTGACCAAAAAGTACTCCTATTCTGTAACACAAGCGCACAACAGTGTCCAGTAAGTTAAAATGAAACCACTGAGTCAACCTAGCAACAAGCTCATCCCAAATGTAAACAGAACTTACCAACATTCTGATCCACACATCTGAAATCCTACAGTAATGTAAGAGGTTGAATGATTTTTCACCTTTCTAAGTAGCAACACTTTGGAGGTTACCAGACTGGCACGAAGGACATAAACACTTACGTGGTTGAGGACATATCATAATCGCGTCTCAAGACACTTCAACTGATATGTCTCAAAACTGCAGTAGAAACCAGTTTCAGATTGCCTCTTTACCTATGGACTGCCCTGTTGCCAGCTTCTAAAGCAGCCGAATATGCTGTTGAATGAAGTCTAAGTGAACCCTCACTGTCTGAACTCAACTGCACACCCCAATTCCAATAAATCCCACATCTAAGCAATCAGAACATTTTCTTCAGATACGAAGATCCACAAACTCCTACACAGTATGCCAAGTTCAAAATAAACAAATTCCACAGGAGCTTCAGTTACTAAAACTAGCCTTGTAACCAATTCTTCACCTCATTGCACCAGCAAACGGGTGACTGTCACAGTAGGATCTGTCCAACTCGTAGACAAACGTAATAACACATCTCATGTCAATGGAAGCACGAACAAAATGCATAATGAACGCATATATTGTCACATCAGAAATGAAACCTTACCAATGCCTCAATTGCGTCATGGCTAGGCTTCAGCAGCCGCTCTAAAGCAGCGTTCAAATCAGTTACATTTGTAAGCGAAGATAGCACTCGGCATATTGCACACATCACGTCTTCCTCTTCTTCGAGAGACAATGGGACGGCATGCAGCTCCTAAAGTGACAGGAGGAAAAAAGTTGTATCAACGCATCTTCGCCATGATGACAATAACGAAAAAACCACTAAAATTCGATCTCCAGCAGTAAGCACAAAACTTTTGCATCACATTGGGAAAGGGCTCCGAGAAGTCAACTACCTCTCCTATGCGCAGAAGACCTGCAATATTGGTTGATTCATGGGAAAGATTTGGTAAATCCTCACAAACTTTCCGCAAAGAAGCAGCACAGGACGACACTGCTACGGGGACTGTCAACCCGCTGGCCAAAAATGCACTGCGAAAGGTCAACAGTTGAGGTTGCAGAATGTCAGTCGCTGCGGAATGTTTAAATGCTTGAGTAACAGGATGAACTTTCTGTGCTTGTGTTGCCACCCTTTCTTGTCCAAAGAAAAGGTGATCAGTATCTATAAAACTCGACCAAGTCCTAGCAGCACCTCGGTAACTTGGTTAGCTTCGAGTTGAGTACTTCTCTGGCCATGACCTAATACTTCTGCCACTAAAATCTGCATTAGAAATCTATATAAAGTGATAATAGAATACTTACAGTATTGGCGTGACAGCAGCTGGAAAGTTTTGCAGCCACCCTGAGTACGATCCAACGACTTCTGCAGCTGACTTCTGGACCTGAACGATCATTACAAGAAGTCAAGTATTCATTTCAGCAAATGTGATGGCTTCAGACAATCTGATGGTTGTGCGGAATCGAAGATCACAGCAACTTTTAGCCTCACCAGATATCAAGACATCAAAATTTAAATCAGTGCTGAAGGTTTTAAGCAAGTCACTAAACTTGCCTTGGACATGAAAAACAAAAGGTGACCACATACCCCTTGGGGACTCCTAGGTTGCTGTTGTCTCAAAAATATACAAGTTCAAAAATAGAGGAAATCTTCAGTATGGTAAATAGGTTGTACCAGGTGCAATAAGCTTGGATCAATCTGAGAAGACATTGACTGAAGAACGACAATCAGGTGCATAACAGGTGTGATGTCTGAAAGCTCTCCCTCGGACACCACCACTTCCGATGCCTGTATGACAACGAATCGATTTGTAAGTACATGTAAAAAGAGCTGTGAAGTACGATACGTATAGAACAACTTACAAAAGTATTGTACATTTAAGACAAACAAAGACATAGCAACACTCGTACCATGTGTAACGCAAAAAGTCGTGCTTCCACTAATCGCCATGATGTTGGCGAATCAAATTGAGACCATGCCTCGGCTCCAGTGAGTAACTGCCACCAAAGGACCACCTTTCACTGTCAAAGCAAATTCCTTGAAACTCCTTATGAAAGAGGCCCAACAACCTGTAGAAGCGTGGTCGCATTAAAGACGTGAGACAGAAAGAGAACAGAAATACCATAAGGGGCTTACTAAACCTCCATCGAAACAAATAGACTCCCTAAATAAACAGGTCAACGGCTGCTACAGTACGAGGGAGCACTAGACCACTCATCAGAATCTTAAATCACGTTTGAGATGGTATTCTGACACACCAGATATTACGGAACAGGGAGGGGATTGTCGAACACACCGATGCAAGGAATTGCTTTGGTCCCAATAAACGGCAGATATCTACAAGTGGCTCGTCCAGAGTTTTTCGAAATAGAGCAAGACCATCTGGAAGTCCACTAACACCATCAAGTTCATCTTCAGCATAATCAGCCTCTCCAATCTGGTCTGGTACCTACACAATCGTAAAGAATGTCTTAAATGCCATGATCGAGGTTATTCACACCGTCAGAAGTTCCCAGATTGACCGAGGAGTTCAATGGGCACAAAACTATTAAGTCTGAAGAGAAATTTTCACTAATTCGCCCTCCTTGGAATCAATAACAGTGGACGGTGAAGATGCAACATCTGATACTTCATATGCATGCACACTGACTCCCCTCACCTGCGCCCTCGTGACCAGGGCCTCCAGAAGGGTCTTGTAAACAGGTATAAACACTGGAAGCGTGTGTTGCTTCAAGGTATCACCAGATGTATCTTCAGCGGAGAGTAAAAATTCAGCTAGTGTGCACCTTCACGAATCAAAATATCCCATCTCAGTATTAAAGTGTGCATAATACATCCAAGAATCTTGCAATAAACAAAGGATAGTGTTAAAGCAATTGTTGAGGATTAAGAGAGTTACTGTGACACTATCCCGTTATCTGATATTACAGTTACAAATAAAATCTCACCAGACAGGAAATAGTTAACATACCAAAACTGGAGAGTAGATTCTGCAATCTCCCAGTCGCAGCTTGGAAAAGAGACACATCTGGATGCACACAAATGTCAACAAACTGAGTTCAGAAAGAGAACGAAGTCAGTGAGGACATGGACATATTGTTCATGACAACAATAATGATCTAGCAATTAAATGGACTCTTAAGACTTAGAAAGATGAGAGAATTCGATCCTCGGAACCAAAAAATAGTTGTAGAATAGTGCATAGAATTAGATGCCCTTTAGAAAATCAGTTCGCAACAAAAAGAAAAAAAACATACAAATTCAGGCCCTAAGCACCTCTTGTAAAACAGAAAACAACACATATAAACGAATGAATAAGATATGTATCAAACCGTAAAAGAGAATCCGCTAGATCCAACGCTTCCCTGCTCCCTTGTGCAACCAATTCCGGAGCCTGAAATACATATCATCAATTCTTAATTGCCAGGGTAGTTGAAATTCTCAACAAAAGGACAGATCCTGCAATATCAACTTAGGAAATAATGACTTGAAACCACATTTAAGTACATGACCTGTTCCTTCAGAGATCATACTAGCAAAACTTATGAAAAATTGGCACCCAAGGAGGGTATGATACATTGATGGACAGAGTAGGATAGCGATGCACGATTCTGTACCGCCTGGCCAAGCTCTGCCATAAGAGTAGCGACGCCACTAATAACACTTTCTTCACCCGCAGCAAGAGCTGGCAACAGAAGTCCATCCTTCACGTTAAGCATCCGTGGGAGTAATACTTGAGGCAAGCCCTGCACAACAGGGATGCAGGAATGGTGACATGCAATTAACCCCTAAAAGGACAAAAGGGCCATAAGATGATCGCTGCAAATAAAACGAAACCAATTAAATTTGCATGTTCTAATAAATGCTGCAAAAACTAGTTTCACATTAGAGACGCAATAAGAGCCCACTTACTCACTTGAGCACAAACAAGAACTTGTCTCAGACCAATAAATTTCATTCGTACAGAGCGGGTAGAGAACCATGACAGGAATCCATGCCAAAAATCTTACCTCATGTCGGCTGACAAGTTCAGTTAGCACCTCCACAGCCAAATCGAACGAGCTTGGATCCTGGATCAATAACAATTAGTAAAATTTATGAAGCAAGCAACGACCTGTGTCAAGCTATACGAAGAGTACGCTTACAACAGATTAGTAATAACTGACTCCTGCGATTACGTAAGCGGCCGCAAAATTTCGTACATGCAAAATTTTCGGACTAGAAATTGGTCCCTCATGGCCATACTAAAGCAACCGCGAGGGAGAACATAAGGAATCATTACCCGTAAAGAGCTGTAGACAAACCCCAGAAGTGGATGACTAGGAATGGCGCTTTGAGGAATTTCCAAAAAGCATCCAAGTCGGACCTGTAAAATGATGAAATTGCGAATTACTATAATCCCTATCACAAAAATATCCCCACAGTAGTATGACCCCGTGCCCTTGAGCGCCAGACTAACTTTCCTGTGTAACGAAACTTCCTCTTACATAAACTTCAAATCACAGCCAGACGACACAGTCAAAATTCTAGTGGCATTGCCTGACAGCAGGGACATGAACACAAAATTGCAGTCTAAGAGACTCAAGAGTTGGTCCACCTAAACTTGCAAACTTTCCTCGAAACGAGAGGAAATCTTACCCAGCTAAGAAGGCAACGGAGAACCTTGCATCGCCTGCTGGTATTATCCAAGGCATCACTGGTACTTTGTTGAAGAAGAAACTCAAGCACCGTGCCCGTGTGGGATAGAATCTGCAAACACGCAAAACGTGAGAGACTTACACCGCTGAAACCCAAACTATTTTCTTCATTTCATAGAGAATTCCAGACTAGAACATAGGAAACCGAACCATCAGAGACAAAGCAAGTGCTCATTGAGCTATTGTGACTGCGTTTTAACATCAACAGTCACAGTAGCTCAAATACATCTATTTTAGCTCTGAATGGTTGCCACGGTACCAGCAGGAACATGCCCAGTCAATTATTTGCTTCGACAAAGACCTACTTTCCGACAGACAAATATAGTAGTAATCCATGCGTCTTACTTCTTGAGAAAACAGTGACGTCCGACCAGAATCCACACTGAAAAGCAATGATTGATCCTCGAGGACCTCCTCAGGTAGGACCGTGAGAAGTTCTAATACTGCGTTGCTACCGGTGCCTTGCCCCTGTAATTCATAAAGACTTGCGAATAACTGTTCGACTGGTTTCCTCGCCTCAACTGCACGCAGCACCAATGCTGATAGGGCGACACATATCTGGGTCAAAAGCTGCCCACAACAACACCAAATTAAAGTTCCTCAACCGTATCTTTCAAAGCGGCACTGTGCCGTTATCAGAAAACGGTCCATGCGCCAAACTGTAAGATACATTGATGTTTCGCTGCGAAAACATCAAAAATGCCTCTGTGCAATTAGCACCTAGTATAGTACACGAAAGTGACAACAGTGGTACAAATAGCCGCAACTATTTGAAAGATAGGTGAACCGGAGTGACCCTAACTCATGACTTAAAGCTCTATCTCCGTGAATGACAAGAGAAAGGATACAAACCTGAGAAGGCCCATTGCTAAACTTCTTAGCAGACACAAGCAATGCATTCTGCAAAGCACCCTTCCCCTCTTGAGAAAGATTTCCAACATCGCATTGGATCTGCAAGAGTAAAACAATCGTCTGAGAAGTTGAAAAACGTAACAATGTAGTCAAAATTAGTTCGTATGTTCCACATGTAACTCCCGGTACTACTGTCAGATGGATGAACTATGTTTTATAAATCTCACTATAGTATCAACCTCCAGCCTCGAAGCTAAATGGCGGGAATCTGCTAAAAGACAAGGTTCGAAACCAATCGATGATCCTTCTTTGTCCATATACCGGTAACATTTAACAGCCAATTCAAACTGAGTGCAAGTGTAATACTTCACAAATCACCATCAACATAGTGAAGCACTAATCCGAAAGAACAAAGAATGACAAATATCCGTCCACAAGTACACAATTCCAGTCACACAAAAGCAATCAAGGAACTTTAGGCCAACTAGAATTGAATGAACAAGTAGATTGCACGTTGTAATCCACCTACTTGATTAATATGCAATGTACAATGCCAAGATGCATTTCTTTGACACATGGATGTGTGATCGCAAAGTAGATTTTAGGCTGAACCGAGGAGTCAGTCGAAGTAAAAATTCAGAAGCGAACCTTTCGTTTCAGAACTTGTCCAGCAAAGAGCTCCACCTCAAAGTCAATTGTGGGGGATAAATCCATCGCCAAAATTGTCGTCGCCACTTCCCAAGCAGCATCTGTATTTTGAAATTGCACCAGCCATTGGTTCGCAGCCACTCGGTTCACCGACTGCGTGTCGTGATTTAATATATGGACCGCTTGTGCCACTTGTGCCTGCAACTCTAACGACCCCATACCTACACGAGACCTAGAGCGACACAGGCTCTCAGTCACAACCCGTATTCACCTCTCAGGCCATTTCACCATTGAAGGCCAATCAACGATGCCACGCTCATTGCCTCTCAATGAGATTACACTCCCCCGAATTCCAATTGCGGCAACCAAAAGAAGAAAGCCAAAAGTGACGCCGTTCTTGATCACCTCCTCCCCTCCCAGCTTCCAATCCAAATCCGAATCATTTTTCCCATACTCAATCTTCCTTCAATCCGCCAATCCAAATCACAATTCCCGAAACTCACACCAATTCAGTCCTCTAATCTCAATGAACTCCACTTGATCCTAGAAATCGTCTCTCAATCTCCGCGCACTCCCCCCCTCCCCCTCCAGTCCACCAAGCCCTAGAACCCTCGACACAACTATTTCAACACCACAACATGTCGTTCAATCCTCCTCATCACCTCCATTCACGTTCAGCTACACCCCCACTGCTCGTTCCCCTTTCCCCTGCTCCCAATCCTCAACCGAAAGCCCAAGCTATCCCGGCAGTCACCGACAGAAGACGACCGCGCGAAATCCGGACCGATGATTCACCGCCCGAAAAGAGTCTGCTACAGAGAATCCAAGCGGAGGCGGATCAAGAGGCCGGCGAGCGGGAGGCGGAAGCGGAGCCGAATGCGCTCGCAGTGGCTGAGAGTAGCAACCGGACGGCCATGGCCAAGGCAGCAGCAGCAACGGCAGAGGCGCGACGCGGGAGGGGAGAGCTTGAGTTCAGGGGGAGCGAGAACGACGCGAGCCGTGGTATGAATGAGCAGCGTCCGATGTCGCGGGGGAGCCGCGCCGCGATGAAGGAGAACGCTCGCGCTTGCGCTCCTGCGGCCGCCTTCAGCTTCCTTCCGTCCCCCCCGCCGCTTCTTGGTGCGACTCGAGCTCCTGACCCCGGATAGGTCCGCCTGGGGCGCTACGTTCATCCATCCTCGCCAGATTCTTTCTTTTGTTTTTTTTGTTTTTTGTTTTTTTGGCGAAATGCTAAAGTGACAACATACCGAAAAATGATGTAGCCAAATATTTTAATATAAATTTATATTTTGGATAGAACTATCTAAACATGCACATGATTGAATGAATTTCATTTGAACTTGGCATTCTATTTGAATTATTTTCAAAAATTGGAACAACTTGGCATCATCATCCAATTTTCCTTCAAGTTTTTTCTATTGGCTTAGTGCTTCCCAATAATTTCTTGTGATGTAAGGCATTCAAATGCCTAAAAAAAATTGCTCTAAACTATGAAATCTCTCTTAGGTCTTATGTGAGTGCTTGTGCCTGAAACTTGTCTACATTCATTCATGTTGTCCTTGCATCCTTTTATGGACTAATAATGATATTTAACATCCTATTATTAAATTGTGATTATTCCTATAGTCTCAATTTCACTAATTATCTAGTAGTTGAAAATTAGTATCTTCACCTTTCTCTTCATTATACATTGTGTACATTAAGTATGCAGCTTGTCTTTTGAATGGATAATAAAGAGAGGTTCCTATCCATCCAAAAGTGAGGATTTATAGAGGGGTTGTTTAATTTATTTATAAGGTTTGTTTAGTTTTCAGCCCCCTATGTAATTTTCAAATGTATTCTCAAGAGCAAATTATATGGGTTAATGCTTTTATACTTTCATAACTAAATTGAACCCTGAAACCTATAGTTGTATTTTTATAGCCATAGTCATATCGTCTTTAGCATTCGTCTTTGCATTTGTATATATGTATGTATTTACTAGTACTTATATTTGTATATTTGTATATTTGTATTATATTTCAATCAACAATAATGAAAGGGATTCTTGTTTTTTTCCAAAATTAATCTATAGATGTCTTTTTTCTATACCAGGGAAGGAATGGGGGAACGAAAGAGGGGAGGAGGGGAGGGCTACATCTTTTCAAGGGATAGTACAGCCTTTTCTATCACCTTCAATTTGTCACCTTCCTCTATTTTGCTTTCAACTCCAACATTTCATTTTATGTAGAGGGATAGACTCCATTCTTAAATAAAGATCAGAATGTCAATGAATGACTATATGTTTTAGACCTAAAATTCTTTTGAGTATATATGTAATGACAATATACTATGAGTAGAGTTAAGGCTACAATAAATGTATAAAGTTTTACCCCTTATAGTCCCAAGGCATTTCCTAGCTCAGAAACCTCTCAAAATTGCCATTTCTATTGCAAGGTGCAAAATTTTTTTAATTCTTATTTTTTTGCATGTCTAATTACGGAATCTTACATTGGACTAGTATAAAAACATGTAGTAGAATTTTTCGGGGAATTTTCAAGAACTTTGACCATGTGGGTGTAAGATATTTGCATTTAAAGAGAAGAAAATAATTTTTTTGCACCTTTTATGATGAAACTTTTTGCCTTTGAATCTTCTTAATTTAAATGTTTTGCAATACTGAATTTGAGGCTAAAATTATTTATTTAGAAGATTTAAATTGAAAGTCAAAAAAATAAAAATTCAAAATAAAAACACTTGATTTTCATTCATTATAAAATTGTTAAAAAGAAGTAGGTCCAAGATTGAATGAAACACTAAATCTTTAGTAGCTCTAAGATGGAATTGAAACACCATAATCCCAATGGTGAAATTGTTTTTGCAAACAAAATAACCTTGTCAAGCATTTTTTTTTAATTGTGGAAATTGCATTCGAAATGAATTCTATAAGTTGTTTTTTCAAGAAGATGCTTAAATTACCGCCAAAACAAGATTGTCTATGATTTTTTCATTATTATTTCAAATGGAATGATTCAAAGCTTCAAATGTAGACAAAAACATAGTATTTAAGAAATAAAATTAAAATTAAAAAGAGTCAATTTTTGTATATTTTTTTGCATTGCTTAGCAAACTATTTTTTTGACTTACAATGGTATAACTTTTGCTCTCAAGCAACAATAGAAATAAATTTATGTCTTTTAGAAAGCTTATATGAATTCATATTTTTTTTTTAATTCAAAAAATCTTGTCAAAAATTCAAGTCACACAAGCTTGTCTAAATCCTAAGTATCCCCTTTGGGATCTAAAGGACTTTAGGGATTAGAAAACAAGAGTAGGTCATGAGTCTTTGTTAAATTAATTAATTCAAGTACTCATACTTTTTGAAATGGTCGTAGACATGTTTGATTGAAATAGTTGTAGAACATTAGAGGACTTTTGGGGCTTTGGAGAGATTGCGAGTTTCCAAACTATGGGAATACTGGAAATTCTACTATATCATCAAGTTGACATGGTTGAGGATTGCTATGTCAAATAATATTATTTAGTTAAATTAATTATTGAATTTTAAAAAATATATGTTTTAGCTATTTCTTAAATCATTTTATAATTTTCTAATACTTTTTGAAATTTTGAAAATTAAATAAATAAATAAATTTGAAAATTCAGACTAACCACTACTAGTGTGCAACATTGGGAATTGTTTCAAGGAACAACCTTAAAATAGTCTCTTTGAAGCCCCAAAACCTCCCTTATGACTAAAATTAGTTGGTATTAGTATGAGTATCTTTGTGTATTAATGAGTTAAAATGCTATTGCTAGATGATGGATTATGAGGCTTTTGCTAGTCTATTGCTACATGATGATACTTGTAAAAAGACTATTATACATGTAGTTCATTTTTGGAAATAACTAGAAAAAATCTGGAACATGTCCAAAATTTTAAAACTTGTAGAATAATTTTTGGAAAATCTAAAAAATTTCATTGTTGGCAACTTTGAGGATCCAAAAATTATTCTTGAAAAAATTTAGAAAAAGGAAGACATTTATATGAATAGAAAAAATTAAAATTGGGAATGTTGAAAAAATAGGAAGAACAAATTGTCGATATCCAAGAAAAAGGAAGCAAGTTGTTGAACTATTGAAATCCTAAAATTAAAATATTTTGGCAATACAATTGCCAAATATGATGTGTGCATATAATATTGTCAATGAATGATGCACAATTGAATGACCTTTGACCCATTACATTCATTCTTTTATTATAAAACTACAATATTTATATGGGATTGCAATCACAATCCACTAACAAATTGATGTAGTTACTAATTTCTTTTTGTGGGACAATTATCTATAAACATTAAGTGAACATTTCATTTGACATCCCTTTTTGTAATTTTACTACCATTTAATCTCTAGAAAAATTCACTAAGGGAAAAAATTTACAAATTATAAATAGCTTTCAAAGAGTGTTTAAAAAATCATGTACTTTAAAGATTGTAGAATTGAAAAGAATTACTTCTACTATACTTATTTGTTAATATTGCAAAAGGTGTTACACAATTTATAGGATATTATATAAGTTCCCATATGTATTCAATTATATATAAAACTAATGAAGGTCATTTAAATTATTATTTAGTACAAAACATTAGATGTAGGGTAGATAAATCCTATTATTAGGCTCAAATGTAGGAAAAATGTAGATTTTGTTAGACATGCCTCATGCTCATAGTCTCTACAGGTTTTAAGCCATTTGCATATTCGATTGTTGTGGTTTAGAGATTAGTGCTTTCTAAATCTACGATAGTATAGCTTAAGAATCCATATGGATGTTTTTTCTATGTATTGTAAGTTTCTATTGTAGTTGAAAATAATGTAGTTTACTGCAAGGATGCACTTTTTTTGTTTATATATTCATTTTCAATTACACTACAGTTGTGAGATTTTACAATACCTAAGGATTTAGTTTGTTGCATTTCTTTTACTACAATGGCATCTTTCAATGTAAAGCTATATAGTGTAGAAAATGAATGTGCAAGTTCAAAGTACATCGCAACCTATAAAAAATATATTGAACAATTTTCTAGTAATTTAAAAGGAGTAGATGTTTTGGCAATCTATAAATATGAAGCATTGAGATCTATCTTTTAGTATACCAATAAAGGATCTACCTTATTCTAAATCACCCTATTATATGAAGAAGTCAAGTAAACTAAAAATATACTTCTAGTTACTTTTCGATGATTTCTTGTGCAATGAATAATTTTTAAAATGATTATGCATATAGCAAAGAAAATATGAATATTTAAGCATTTGAAATGTGTAGAAAATATTTCAAGGATTTTGAAGGCGTAAATTTAGAATGAAATTTTTGCATTGAAACTAGTTTTTTTAACTATAGCACATACATGCCAAATTCCAAAAAGTAGACAAAGAATTCACAAATGATGTTCAAATAGATGCTCCAATTACCCAAACTTTCTTGAGTATTATAACTTTTCATTTTGAACATCCAATCAAAAGTTTTTTTGCATTCCCATGAAGGAGTTGAATGTCTCCATTTTGTGACAAATTTTTGTAAACATCTATTCATATTTATTTCATTATCACCTTTCCAAATACCAATTGTCTTTTAAATAGACATTTAAACGTTAAAGGATTAAAATTGAAAAAGTTATAATACATATTTAAAGTCTAGACCTTCAAATTACAATAACTTATTTGGTTTTAAAATTTTCTCAAAATTTCAAATGAAGAACAAAAAGCCAAAAAATATACCAAAAGGTGAATCTTGGATTAAACATATTCAAATACTCCACTTGAAGAACTTGGATATAAAAACTAAAAACTTTTGTCTTCTAGCATTACAACAATCATTGAAAAGCGTCATTTTTAGGCTTCACTAGTGTTTTAGGATCAAGTATTCTTTCATAGAGAAAAGTCAATAATTTTACCATGAGGTGGGAATTTTCAAGACCATCCTATTAGCAAATGTGTTTGAGGAACTCAACCAATGAATTGGAATTGAAATTGAAATTTCCTACCTTCTATAGCCACATGTTCAAGGGCACTTTCATCCTATCACTAGGTTCTATTACTTCGTTTGAAGCTACAATTTTCTTGCTTTCAATTTTATTTAGCTTTTTTTACCAACTACAACCTTTGAGGTTGTGTTTTTGTTGCAAAAAACATTTAAAACTTCATGTACTTGAATTAGGAAGATATTAGACTTTGAAGCCCAAATACATGAATTAGTTGTAGTTCATGTTTTTGAATTTGTGAGTCGTAGTTTTCATAATTCATATGCATCCTATTTTGTACCACTCTTCCAAAACCTAATTGCCCTATTTTACACCAATCTAAGAATTGTAGGTGGTGAAAATGTTTTTTGGATTTTTGTTTTGAAGCCATACAACTTACACTAATTCCCAACTTAGAACCAAATTTGCACCAAAAGTAAATTTGAGTGTTGCCTAACCTCAACCATTTTCTTCTCACTTAGAGCCCAAATCCAGATTCCTTTAAAATTTTAAAAAAACATTGATCCATACCCAATTTGGAGGGTGAATTTTTTTCAACCAAGGCTAGAATAGATTTCTACTCAAAGCTTGGAATGTATTTTTTGTCCTTTTTAAGATTGGGCCTAATAAGCTTATGGCACATATCCCAAAGTAATGAGCAAGAAAGTACAAGGTAGTATGCTAAAAAATGGTTCATGAATGATTGAAATTGTAAGAATTTAGGCATTAGATATAAGTTATATATAATATTTTGTTCCCAAAGTTCATAATAATTTCAATTTTGGGACTAAAATTATGAAAAATTTGCAATCCTTATATTTCCTATCCTTTCTACATGAGAAAATTTCCCATTACCTCAAAATCACTTAAATGATGAAGTCCTAGTACTTCCACTATATTATAGTACACTAAGGCTTTTTTATGGTCTTTCTAGTGCCAAATTGCACCTACAAAAGAGATATGACTAGAGAATGGCAAAAAATCATGAAATTTTTCACTAGAAAACTTTGTGTTGATAAAAAAATCTTAGGTGAAATCCCCCAATTGTGGATGAAAATAGAAATATGTTCATGTGATATGTGCTAATATGATATATTCTATCCAATATGTGGATGAACATTGAAAAATTGGAGCACCATCATAACATTTCACATAGCCACTTTGGCACTTCCTAAAAAATGTAAAAACAAGTCCTGCAGTACACCATTACCGGTTTTCTTGGGCAAGAAACAACAGTGAGGATGTCCTTGTTGGAAATCCTGAGATTCCATGGGAATGCCCGCGGCACGGAGGACGATTCCACGCATAACGGTCATCGCGTCTGCTCTGGCGTCCCTTGCAAGCAGCTCACATAATATTCATGCAAATTCGCCAACCTGTGCTGCTCCAGCTTTAGGGTTTAGCGTTTTCGTGCAGAGGGACGTCCAGCTCTGCCTCGCTCGCGTCCGTGGGCAACGCATTGCTGGTCGGGAGCCGGGATGAGAGGAATTGCGCGTGTTGCGCGGCAGCTGGGTCGCTTAAGCGTCCAGCAGCAGCCGCCGCCGAAGGCGAGCGATGGCGGGCGCAGGGCGCTCTCGACGGGCCCGGCTGTGTTCGTGGACAAGACGACGCGCGTGATTTGCCAGGGCATTACGGGGAAGAACGGCACGTTCCACACGGAGCAAGCCATCGACTACGGCACCAACATGGTGGGCGGCGTGACGCCGAAGAAGGGCGGCACGGAACATTTGGGTCTGCCGGTGTTTAATACCGTGGCAGAGGCCAAGGCGGAGACCAAGGCCACCGCGTCCGTGATCTATGTGCCGGCGTCGCTGGCGGGGAACGCGATCATGGAAGCGCTGGACGCGGAGCTGGACCTGGTGGTGTGCATCACAGAGGGCATTCCGCAGCACGACATGGTGAAGGTGAAGTCGGCGTTGTTGTCGCAGTCCCGGACGCGACTGATCGGCCCGAATTGTCCTGGGATCATCAAGCCAGGGGAGTGCAAGATCGGGATCATGCCCGGCTACATCCACAAGCCGGGACGCATCGGGATCGTGTCGCGCTCGGGGACGCTCACGTATGAGGCAGTGTTCCAGACGACGGCAGTAGGGTTAGGGCAGTCCACTTGCGTCGGCATCGGGGGCGATCCCTTCAACGGGACGAATTTTGTAGATTGTCTGGAGAAGTTTGTGAAGGATCCGCAGACCGAAGGGATTGTGTTGATTGGCGAGATCGGGGGGTCCGCGGAAGAGGACGCCGCTGCGTTCATACGCGAGAGTGGGACACAGAAGCCGGTTGTGTCATTTATTGCAGGGTTGACGGCTCCTCCGGGGAGGCGTATGGGACATGCGGGGGCCATCATATCAGGAGGGAAGGGGACCGCCACAGACAAGATTAATGCTCTGAGAGCAGCGGGCGTGACGGTATGTGAGTCGCCTGCTCAAATTGGTGCCACAATGCTGAGAGTCTTCCAAGAACGAGCCCTTATTTAAACCCTAATTCTAATCCATGATGACCACGAATTGAGTTTCGTCTTTTATTCTTGGTATCGAGTAGGGGTGGAGAAACTGATGCATTTCCTGGTAGCACCACGATTTTATGTCGTTTTGGGCCTCTATTTCTTTTAGTATTGCAGGAATCAGGAGACATGTAGTTGTTCCAAATTCGAATGGATCAGACACGGGTTCAATAATTGACATCGCGGAGTATATTTCACATGCTGGAGCACCCCCTATTACTGTTGGGTCTACTGCGTCACTTGTAATGACCGCCGCTACAGTTTTCATTCAGCTAATTGGGGTTTCCGGTGGCTTCAAAAGCCCAATGATGCAATTTCAAATCATACTGTAAATCGATCCAAGTATTTTTCATGTCCATTTCGGGAATGCTCACTCGTTTTTCTTGCACTTGAGTATGTTTCTCTTCGCAGCAGCCGTTTGGGGTACTTCTCTTTGCCTTCCGTGGTCTGCTTGCTAGTAACCCCCTTTATGACTGTTCTTTGATGCTTCAAATATGAGTAGGCCTCACTTTATTGGGTCCTTTCTATACTTCTTCTGATGCCTGATTCACAAGTGCAGTGTGCCGTGGTACCTTGGCGATTTATGAGTGTACTGTTTTGTGGTTTGCTTGTGTAGTAATTACATCTGACTGGATACAGGTGTAGATGGCTGGAAGTGCAGGCAGGTTGCTGATCAAGATGCATCTCGCGTTCTGAAACTGACACTGACGCATCTGTTTCTCTCGTGTCAAACTAACAACATCTGTGGGTGTTTTCTTATTCAATGTGTAGTGTTAAGTTTGCAAAATAGCTCCATTTCAGGAGCTTCTCTCTCCTTGGTACATTTTGCTGGTTACAGTCAGGTGCGCTGAAGAAGGGTGTCAATTGAGCATTAATCTTCTGCCTGTCACCTTTGACTGGCGAGATGCATAGCATAGGACGTGTTGCTACATTGACCTCAACTGATTCTTTGTAAGGGAAAGTGGGGTTTCTCTGTCATTGTAGCATGTGGCATATTTTGAGGAATTTTATTACCCTACGTGAAGGTCAGATTCGGAAATACTTGAAATCATTTTTTGGGAAAAAGTACCACATGTCATCGTGCAATTGGTGTGAGGTGATGTGGATCCTTGAGAATCTGATGTTGAAATTCAATTTTGACACCAAATTGTTGAATCAAACCTTCATGTAAGAAAGTAGATTTCTTTGAAACAGAATGTGTACTTGATGACTTTTTGTTATTATTCTTGTTGTAATATCTCAAATTGAATGTGCATTGTGTCAAAAGATTTATCTGTCCTATTCCCATCTACACTATTTCTTTTTTATTTGTTTTTACTAAATCGTAACAGCATCCAAGCATCTTCTCAACGATACCTTGTTGCTTGATGAAACCTCCTTGGTATTGTTGTATTACATTCCATCAGTTAGCATAGGTTTTCATTTGTTCATTCTTACATCCGTGCAACATTCAATGAAACCTACAGTAATCAATTGATGCAACATTTGAAGTGTCACAACAGGATCCATTCTAGTTAGAAGTACTATACACACTAAATTTTTTGGCCATAGACTACTTAAACCTAGAAAATTTAATCAACAATTCCATATTCAAATACTTATTGATCAAGAATACTATAATGGTTTTATAAAAAAATCCATATTCATGTCTATAAGGATGATTTTAGATGTTATCTTATCAAAAGTATGGATAAAGGAAATCGTGCACCAATTTTTAATATCATTGCTTGATATATGTACAATAATAGTTTTGAATGTCAATAGTATACTACAATATGTGCATTGGTCAACTACTGTGACTTTTAGAAGTACATTTATTAACAAAATTATATCAAATAGTTCTAGTTTACAAGAGCCTTTAATCCTTAAGTCTAGGTGTCCAAATTTAAAACAATGGATAAATGCAAATACATCCTAAGTATCCAAAAATGCATTTTTTTCATTCATCAATTTTTTGAAGATTCTTATATCATTAGAGAACATTTGAGGGCAATGGGGGACCACAAGTTCTTTTGAGTTCACGAACTATGGGAACGTGCCACATCAACTATCTAACCTAGTTGCAAGACTGCTATGTCATAAAAATTAAAATTTTTAATTTAAAGCATTTTTTTTAATTTTGACAAAAAATTCAGTCTCAGGTTTCTTTAAAAAATTTGAAAATTTTGAAAAAACAAAGAAATCTAATTTTTTTTTCAAAAATTCAAAAATTTAGCCATTGTAGGTTGATTTACTGTTTCTAGACAACACAGGGAACAAGCAAGGGAACAACTTTGAAACAACCTTCCTTTGCTTTCAAATGTCCTCTAATGTAGTCTTTCAACATTTGTACCATACAAAATTTGAAGACTTTGCTTTGCAAGTATTTAATAATTCAAAGGACAATGAATAGTTCAAGACTCAAAAAGATTCTTATCTTAGTTGAAATCTTATCTTAGAACTTATCATTTTATATTTGAAGGAAAAAGAGATCTTGTCAAAAATCACAAATATTTGATCTAGAGCAAAATGTTGAATTTTTGGCTTCAAATTTTATTGAAAAATATTGGTTTGTAAACTAGTTGATTTAATCATATGCATGTGATCTATGGATCTTATTTTACAACTATTGTTTGACCATCATCATTAAATCCTTCCTCCAAGTTGCATATTTTGGGCATATAAATTGTTGTTCCTCCCATTTGCTCAAGAAAAAGAGTTTGTGTTCTATCATAACTTATTCTAGCTTTATTTCTGGAACATTTTTTATTTCATTTATTTATCACATACCTTTATAGTTTTGGAAATCTAAACTACCCACCAAGGCTTTAAATTTTGAATGTCTAAGGAGGATCTTCCTTCCAAAATCACCTCCAAATATTCTAAAGCATTGTAAAGTTAAAATAAATACTCACTATGTTTTCTTTGCATTACGGTTCCCCGAAATTGTTCCTTGCACAATGAACTAGCCCTTGTTGGTCTGATTTTTTGAATTAAAAAAATTTCAAAAAAAATTTCAAATTTTTTTGAATGTATTAGAAATTTGAATTTTTTTTAAAAATTTCTTAAAATATTTAATAATTAATTCAAAATTTTAATTAATTGATATTGTCTGACGTAGCAGTGTCTTGACCACGTCACCTATTCACCTTGCCTATGTGGTAGAGTTCTCAGAGTTCCCCGCATTGTTTCCAAAGTTCCCATAGCATTCTCATGCCACAATCCGGGAATCCTCAATCTTCGAGAGGCTTCAAAAATCATCTAATGATAGCTTTTTGTTGAAGAAGAATAATGACCGAATTGTAAACTATCCTAATAGTATAATAAGTTTGTTCCAAGGGAGATGATCAAGTAGGATATTTCTATGCTAATAGGTTCAATTTCTTAACTAGGTAACACAATCCCACACCACATTCATAAATTTCCAATTAGACTAACTTGATCAAAATGCTCAACATAGTGAACACACATAAATTCAACATTCAAGTACATACACACAACATAAATGCAAGTACAATTTTATTCAATTTGAAATATATTTTGTTCTATTACATCATCACTGAAAGTTTACAATTCAATTTTATACTCAATCCAATTGGTTTCTAAATAATTTGTACTCAAATGTTTTATCAATACCACAATCCATTCAACCAAGACTCTCATTGGCACTCTCATCACTAGGTGACTACCAACTCAGAGGAGAAAGCTACATACCACCCTCACACCTTTTCAACTCTCACACCAAATTGGCAAGCAAAACTAATCAAATCCCATTCAACATAAAACTCCAACTTGGATTACCAATCATCTTCATTTATCACCAAGTTCCATTTCCACTCAAGCTAACCAACAACTCCAAATTGGACTACAACTTCCTAATCAAAATTCTAATAGCCGCTGATTACACTACCCATTTGGAACTAATCCTAAACAAAAATTTGCTTCTATAAATCCTATCTACACTTCTTATTGTAAAAGGTTCATTCACTATTCAACAATCTCTAGGGATATTTTTAGTTTGCCAATGAATTTGAATAGGCTTGTATATAAGAAAATCCTGGGGGGGACACTTCTTGTGTATTTGGGGGACCCACGTGCGGTAGTGGGGTATTTTTTGGGGGGCTATTTACCTCCTAGAAAGCATTTAAAGGACCCCTATTATTACGTAAAGCAAAAAAATTACCCATATTATCATATCTATCATTACTTATAATATGTAGGCCAAAGGAATATATTAGAGGCTATTTTCTTTGTAAGGAAAAAAACTAACAAAAAAAATAATGAGAATACAAGTGACTAACAAATACCTTATAGAAAAAAAGATTCAAGTTATAACAATGCATGAATACAAATACAACACAAATACATGCATGAAAAGCAAGACATTAGGGTTGAAAAAGTATTGAAGATATTTTAGGGACAAAAATGTGTTTAAAAACACAGACATGAAGTTCATTTGTGAACTATGACCACAAATATATGCCTCATATAAAAAAAATTACACCAGAAATATGCCATTCTAATGCCCTCTATTACATGTGAAAAAACAAAATCAAGCTCTATGACATGGTGCTACCCAAACTTCAGAGAGGTCGTTCATAGCACGAACTCCTGCACCCAATTAGATTGCAAACATCAATGGAGTTAGATATGACTTAAAGATATGCCGTAGATGAGTTGTATATATTCCACAGTACCTAATGAGCTATAGATACACTATAGTACCTGTATCTTGAGCTGTATCTAACTAGTACTATAAATATTAATTGAACCTACTAAATTTTTTTCCTAGGATCCCATTCTTTTGTCCCTAATTTAAATCTACCTAAATTCTAATGGACCATATTTTCCGGTTCCCTATATTACTTATAAAGGACATGCCACTTTTAATGTCCCCTAATTTATATATAAATTTTTTATAAATTTTACCTAAGATTATTTAAATGTACCCTATATTCCGCCGCACGTAGGTTATTAAAAAATGGGAAGTGTCCACCCCGGGAGGAAAATAAGATAGTCACATTAGCATCGACAAGAACAAGATTAATCCCTTTGTAATGGAATTTTTACTTTGACCACCTATAATGCATTTTTCACTTTCCAAAAATGGATTGACCAAAATACATGTGAAATGTTCTCTAACTTTTCATTATTTTGTAGAATTTTTTTTCATGAATCCAATATGCTAGACTAGGATTAAATTTGTTGGAGAATAATTCAAAATATAATTAATTATGACATCCCATATGGCATCTATTGAAATTTTAGAAACTATAACTTGACATAATTGAATAGTATAGGAAATATTATTGAAAATAATCTTAATCCTCAAAAAACCCTCGAAAGACAAAGTTCTAATTACCAATAAAGTCTTACGTGCTAATAAAGTTATGAGTATCACTAAAGGTCATGTATTATTTTGAACCATCCTAAAGTCCAATAAATATTTTGAACCTTGTAAAATGAACTTCCAAAAGTTCTAAGCTCAATTAATTAAAAAAAAATTATCAAAAAAGAAATGATTTTATTATTAGAATGTTATTAGATAAAAATTGAGCCCTCCATTGGTTTGTTTTCTTTTGTAGTGAGGAAGAGATGATGTAAAGCACCAAATGAATGATAAAGTTAGTTGAAGTGACTTGAGCAAAAATCAATACAATTTTGCATTAGAAAGAGAAAGTTGAAACCAAGGGTATTTTTTGGCTTTCTAGTGCCAGATTGCACGAGAAAAAATAATTTGGCTAAAAAATGTCAAAAAACTTTGATGAAATCACTAGACAACTTTGAAATTAATTTTTTTAGATGAAATTGCTTGATTGTGGATGAAAACTATTGTAGTCTAGATTTTGCCTACCTTGCAAAAACCCAAGATTATTGTATGGGGGTTCTAAATTGCAAGGATGGTCAAACAGTTTAACGTAATTACGACTAAAGTCACATGTATTTTAGATTATAATGAAAAATACGTATAAATGTTACAATATTTATGAACCAACAATTTGTTACAAATACAAGCACATTTAAATACAATTTGTTTTTTTACAAAGATTAAGTATAAAATAATTCCTTGAATTAAAAGGTATCTGCCTCTTTGTTTGGCCAATTGAGTTACAAATTCAACCCAAAGATCACATGAATTTATCCAACTCACCACGATACATAATCCATCATCAAATTGTTTACTCACATACATGTAAAGCTTCTAATTCTATGGTCACAGCCTTCAATGCAATAGACAATTCAATAGACTATGAAATAATCAATTCCAATCACTGGATTTCAATCTACATACACAATATATCAATGCATACAGAGTAGAATATTTGACAACTACAAAATACTAGGATCCAATCATAGAATCTACACATCCAATTAATTTGTCAAAATAATACAATAAACGAATCCAATCATTGGATTAGATATCAAATTGTCAAATACTTCTACAAGATAACAAACAATAAGACAACTTATTTAATTACCCATACAAAAGTAAGTTCAATCACTGGATCAATGCTTCAAGTGGACGACTTATACATATGTCTAATATTCAAAAAGACAAAATTTTGTTTTCCACGCACACATTAAAGCACACAATTTACTAGACAAACCCAATCATTGGATACCAATCTTCAAATGTAGGTGAATACAACTCTTTGCAAATAATAAGGCAATTAGTCCAAATTCAATTATATAGACAAAATCCAATCATTGGATTAACAACAAAGCTACTACAATCAATTTGCCACAAAGGCACTTACATAAACCCAATCATTGGGTATATTCAAAGAATGACAAAGGATTGAAAAACAAATTATATTACTACATGAAGTAATTCATTGTGTGTACATAATGAACAAGAGAAATTGACTCTAAAAAAAATCCAAGAAGACCAAGTAAGTGAGGAGGAAAGAATGACAAATTGTCTATGCTATATGCTAACCACAAGATGACTATTTACTCTAGGAAGTCTCCATGTCAATTTACTATTCTTCAAATCTTTTACAATAGGACCTTTCCAAATCTATTTGACAATTAGCCTATTATACTTTATAAATGTGAAAACTATTTTACAAATTGCCTACATTCACACTATGTAATGCAATTAGTCAAAAATCAATTTTTTTGAGTTGACCACAACTATACTAAACATCCAATAAGTGGATGAAACCTCAAATGGTTGTGAATTTGAGAGTAGGGCTATATCAATTTTTGCTCAAGTCATGTGTAAGGTCATTATAAGCATTAGATGAAATTTGACAACAATAAAAGGTTGTTTCAAGGTTGTTTCCTTGGGTCTTCCCATTTGTTGTTCAAAATTGTAGACTAGCCCCTATTACCTGGTTTTTTGAATTAATTAAAAATAATTATTTAATTGATGTAATCTAACATGGCCTAGTCTTGGACAATTGAGAGAGTTAATGTGGCAAGTTCCCATAGTTTGGGAACTTGAAGGAATTTGAGGAAATTCATGGGCTTCTAATGCCCCAAAATTTCTTCTAATGAAATACCAATTGTTTTTGGTAGTGTTTTTCAAAACTAGTTTTAGAAAACACTATAACTATTGAGTTATGAACCTAAAGCCAGAAACACAAAAAACTTATTTCTAATTGTCTTGATTGCAATTGAATCTCTTATTTTTTAGAAAATTTAAAAAATCATTTTATATTTAAAAGTCTATTTTTTTAATTTGTTACTCTTTTGGGTTTAGGGATTTCAAATATGAATGAGTCGTTCAAACTAATGATTTTTAGCTAAAATTTCTATGATGTATTTCTATAGTAGGCAAACATGCCTCTATTGAATGGTATCTAAAAATACATTATTTTATATCCTCCATGCTCATATAAATAGGCCTCCTTTGTACATGCACTTCTAATTAATAGAAATGGTTAGACCTCATTCTTTTGTCAAATCTCATTGCCATCAAGTCCTCACAAATGGCCAATTTTTAGTTTAAAAAAAGAATTATTTTCCTATGTTTAACAAATTAAAATGTCAAAGAATGTATTTTTTGTGACATATTCTTGGACAAAGAATTTTGGATAGAAAACAAATTTATTGGTACTTTAGTTAATTGAATTTCACATAATATCATTTTTTACACATTTAAAGCAAGATTTCCTATTGTGTCATCCATAAAATTTTATGGTATGCCTTTCTAGAGTCGCTACAAGAGAACAAGGTATTTTCAGGATGGAAGTTAAGTATGGAATTATTGAAAATTGGGTAATTTTGCTAGAAAGCCACGGACAACAATGCCAATTCGAAATTTCAGCACTATTTAGCTCATAAGTCCAGTGAATAGTGGCAAACCTTGCCGATTCGGTCGCCTTCCAGTTGGAGTTGGTTTTTACATCAGTGTCTCAAAAATGAAATTCCATTATCCTGACATGTGTCTTTCGTCATGGAATCTTTCTCTTATTTCCAAGACTAAAATTAGATAGATCGACCAATACGATTTGCTCCTAATTGGCAAATGAAATAGCTATATTATTTTTTATTTTCTTATAGTAAATAGCAGGTGCGGTGATGAACTCTTCTAATTTTACTGCAAAGCGCTCGAGGTATCCATTGCTATGATTTCGTCGCTTTCTTCACTATTTGGTGCCACGTAAAAGTTGATGAAGCCTTGATTTTTCATGTCGGTGTGAACAAAACCCCTATCTCGGTCACTTGGAAAAACACTGATATTTTTTATTTTCCTCAAATGCTGAATTTTGCAATTTTTGAATCCATGTTTGCAAATTGCAATCTAACCCCCGAATTTGGTAGAGGAGGTGTACCTTGAAAATTAGAAGTGGATACAAGACAAGGAGCTGTTTTTTCTACTTCCACCGCTGGAACGACTTGTTGAAGCCAAGCGAGGGGGCTAATTCACCTTAGCCATTATCTTCACAGAGCAGGGATAAGTGACTCCTTCATTGTGTTGTCATCAGAACTCGGAGAAAATACTTTTTTTTTCTGGTCATATTTAAGAATATTCACTAATTCTAAGTTCATTTTTGCAATTATAGGCCCTAATTTCACTAGGACTGGACAAGAAGAATACCTTTGTTGGAAGATAGAAACAGGAGGAAATTGATGAACTTAATTGAAGTTTATTTTTCATCGGAGCCTAGTTTGTTCGTTCCTTACCTACAAGAGATGTCACTTGCTTAAGGGTGTCGAAGATGTTGGTCTTGGATCTTGATTTTTTGAAGTTCAAGAAATGTATTAGTTTATCCAGAGAGATAAAGTTTAAGGAATTATGTGCGAAAGTGCTAGGTTGTAATTGAAGTACACGCATGCATTAACTAATAGAAGACGTTGAACCACTAAATTAGGTGCCGCCTTTGCTGCCGTGAACCATTAGGAGGGATTTGAGGGCTCCAAAGGGCCGTTTCGAGACTGTTCCCGAAACTGGTCTAGGGAACAGTTGGCCGCTGTTAGGCTAGCATTTCTCAAAAAATCCTTTTCTAGTACACCTCTTTTTAATAAAAAGCATTGATCTGAATCAATCACCTCAACTGCACTATGTTTTCCTTTAGCCATTTTTTTCCAATCTGGTCATACATTTCTATAACTTCTAAATTTTTGCCCACAATAGATCAAAAATTGCATGAGATGCTCTTGGATTACCAGGTAGTGAGTAACATATATTAAATCAACAACTTATTGAAACAATTGATATATTATAAGAAATATATCATACAAAGTAAAAGTACAGAGATGTAAATCAGTACATGAGTCTTGAAAGAATATGCATACAAGCTTAGAAGAGTGACATAAAAAGCTCTTAAGAAAGCATCTGGAGTTTTTAGAAAACTAATAACCACAGCTTCCTATACAATCTTTTTTCTAAGGACTAGTGGGAGTGTAGGAAAAATCCTTGTTCCTATATACCAAGAAGTTTCATGAGGATCAGAACCTCACTTGCACCCATGTACCAAAACAAACAGTTAGTATGTTAAGGTACATATGCGAAGTGTCTTCAGTCTTGAATCACTTGTCATCGTTTTCACATCAAACATCCTAGAAAAGAACAGCCTAACTAAGTCCAAGCCATATGCCAAGAAAATAGAAAACAAAAGCAAAACCTGACTGTTTGGAGTAGATTGAGAGGATGCCTTTCTTGACAAGAAAGCTCTGTTTGTAGCAAGGTCTCTCTCAAGGACCAAAATGCCTATGGAATCAGCTAGAAGTCTAAGTAAAAAAGTTTGAACCCCAGCTGATAAAACTAGTAGCCAGCACTTAGTCAATTTTTCACACTATAAACATCAAACTAGCAGAGTGAGCAAAATAAAACTTGCAATGTCCAAGTATTATCATCCTCTTGTAACTTGTGAGGTCCATGGGACCATTCTGATGTTTAAACATGGTTGATTAACTTGTGTACAGGCCAAAGAATTAATTCTTGTGGCCCCTAAATTAGCAAGTAATGAAGCCAGACTGTCAAAAGTCATTGTCATTAAATATATGAAATAGTTGTAAGCCATATGCCCATTTATAAATAAATGGAGGCTAATCAAAATTATTTAAGATAGTTAATCAATGCTTAGCAGTTGGTGAATCCAGTACATTCACTATATCACATGTGATCAGTAGGAAGCATAGCTAAGCACCATAAAAGGCAATTTAGCAATAAACAAACATATTGAGAATAATCTCATTGAATTAATTCAAAAAATCCATAAAATTAGGCCATTATATCAACAAAGTGATACAAAATATGATATTTGACAGTGGCATTGTAAGAAATGCCACTAATTGTGTCTACATAGTAACAGTTTAGGTCTTTTGATTCCAAATCAGCTCACATATTGTTTAATGTAATGGCATCTAGATAATCATTTCAAGTTTATCTCTTGGAAAGAAACTTGAATTAGAAATCTAGGAAAAAGAAAAAAAAGAAAAAAAAGAAAAAATTGGATCCTGAAATATTAAAAAAATTCCAAATTTTAAAATAAAAAAATTAATGACGTGGTAGTCGCTCAACCACGTAGGATTCCTACAGAACTGCGTTCCCGCGGCAGATTACGCGATTTCGGGCTGTAGGAACTCGCGGGCTCCTAGAGCCCTCAAATCTCTCCTAATGCCATGTATGCTTTAAATGCTTAGATGTAAATATAGAAGATTTGTGTCATGTTTGAAAGGACTCGTGTTGAAACAATTGGTGTTACATGACTTTATGGACATGGTAGATTCTGAAATCGGTGATAAGGTATTTCCTAGAATAGCATTCATGTCTATTAGTGGATTAAGCCTTGTTGTCATTCTACTTCACTCTTGTTATTGTCTCTTCCAAGTGATGAAAAGGCTTTCTATTTTTCTAAACGTCTATAGTGGCCGTTCCCTTTCCTTGACTCTCTCCTTCTTGCATGCGAATGTGTAGAAAAGAAGGCAACCATGCAAGAACGACTACTGCAAATGAAGTCATCTTGTTTTCTATTTGGAATGGCTTCTGTAGGATTTGAGACTACTATTTTGTTTGTATAGACAAAGATGTGTGTGGGGATAAGAGTACATGTGTATGTTCATTTCTCTGTTGGCAAAACAGACTAAATGTTTTTCATTGTGGCAGTTTCGAAGTACATGAAGGAGAATGTGGAGCCAGTGGATGCGAATGCAGAAGGAAGTGAAACTGATCTCTGTGCAAGTAAGGCATGAGTGGATGCAGAGAAAAATGAGAATTCTATAGACCAAGTGAGTGGATAAAAGTTGGCGAAGTGTGTTGAAAAAGTAAGACTATTACATGGATAGCCATCAAGAAGTGACGCAGAGGGCATGGAGGTGTGATTCTTCTGTGCTAGTTTCTAATTTTTTTCATAACTGCTTAAAAACAGAGACAGATACATGAGATCGAAGAATGTGCACGTTCATGATGAAAGTTAGCATATTTCAAGAGAAACAATTTTCATAAAAAGAGTGCACAGTATACATTATTGAAGACTGTATTCTTGTAACCGCAGGTGCACTTTTCGCAAACCATCGTCTTTTATGCTGAGTACTAGTTGTTTATACTAGTCTTTCATGTTCTCAATGCAGATTAGGACCATCGTGACACATGTTTGATTTTCTACAATAGCAATGTACATGAGCCATTGAATCAATATGTATAGAAGTCAGTGGTTCTAGTTGTTGTAGGGAGTACGCTGGTGGAACTGGGGATGGTTTGCTAACAGAATGAAGTGATTGCTGAGTTTGCATGTAACCTGCTTTGTTGTAATATTGACAATTGTATTGAATGAAGAGATGGACTGCGGTGATGTCGTTCGAGTTTTGGCTTTCACAAGGGGGAGAAAGGAAGAAATTAGTAAGGCTATAGTGATGGGTTTGTTAAGGCCAAAGTTAGCGAAGAAAGAGATATTGAAAGGCTAGCGGAGTGTCAAGTTCACTTCATACACTGATAGTGGAGGATTCAAAATATGTCCATTCCCACCGGGATGGAGTGAGCAATTGAGAAGTAAGACTGTGAAAGGAGTGAACGGCCAAAGCATCATTTGGCCAGACATGTTACTTCGCAGCCTCATGGAGCACGGAAATGTATAGAAGTACTTCAGTCTTTGATGTGTAGCTAAAACCTACTAGGTAGCAGGAACTGCAGTATTTACGTACCTGTTGTGAATCACTTCTTTCCATAGGAAAGACTAACATGTATATCAAGCAGTTTTATTTGTTAACAGTAAAGTATATAGTGTTCTGTAGTTTTGATTCTGGCTATTCAACCCTAAATAAGTGAGGCGCGCAATAGCAGTGCAGCTTATTGGCACCCTTCTCTGCAAATAGACGATGTGAATTGCTGAGAATTTTGCAATAAAAAAGCTATAAAAAATATTTTTAATTGCGTGTAATTAGTAATGGAAGTCCACGTGCATGCTAGAAGGCCTTTGATGCGCTTCTAATCTTGTGGCCAGAAACACACTACAAGGAATGTACATATCATGCCTTATAAGTGATAAATGCTACCATCTGCCAGCAAGAAAGTAGACAGGTAGGGCACAAAATTCACGAATCAATAGTTTCCATTCACGATGAAGGAAAATCTTAAAAGTCATGTTCGATGTTACTTAAAGAACGTTGTGAGACCTTTCAGTATGGTATAATAATGTAAGTCCTAGATACATGCTTTTAAGTATTTTTTACATAATGTATCTGACTTTTCATTATGTTTTTTTTGCTTTAAAATCACACTTAAAACACCCCTTTCTCTTGTAGTGAGCTTGCACAACTACTTTCTACTTTGTAATTCTACTTTCACCTAATTTTAGGAAATTGAACATATTATTTCGTTTCATTGGCCACTTAATATATGGTATTCAATTACACAATCATCACCTTGCACTAATTTCCCAAGAACTTCAACTAATGTCGACTTTTAGATGTCAATTGAGTCCCATTGACATATTCATTGATCAAAGATTTATCCATGTTTTTTAAATGTACAACTATCACTTTTGTAAGCAAATCAAACTTCAAACAACCCATTTCAATTGGAGTAGAAGTTAAGGTTCTTTGAAGGATGGGATAGTAATCATGGAAATCATCCATTTGGTTATCACTACAAGAGGAAGGGGTGTTTTAAGTATAGTCCTAGAGATAACATTTTAAGTAATGACCTTTTTAGGAGACTTTAAGTAAGAAATAAGTGTCTTTCTAGTAGAATTTTACTAGAAAGACACTTATTTCTTACTTAAAGTCTCCTAAAAAGGTCATTACTTAAAATGTTATCTCTAGGACTATACTTAAAACACCCCTTTCCCTTGTAGTGTATGATGTAAATCATTGACTTAAAAAAATGCAAAAGCATTCATTAGAAGTCAAACTATTGTTTGTAGAAGACCTCCCCTATTCACAACAAAATTGTGAAGATGAATTACTCCACATCTGTCCTATATACTGGTAATTCAAACTCTCCATAGTGACCAATTGGTCTACAATGGACTTTCTACCTTAGAGTATCGAAAAATACCATGAATAGAGACATAAAAAAAATTCAAATTTCAGTCATTGGACAACCACTTCAAAAGTAAGTTTAAAAAGTCAAATAAGAAAGAGGGTTTGGCAAATCACATTTATTTAGCAAAATATGGCCAAGTACAAATTATATATGGAGCAGTGTTTAGGAAGTTTTTGAGTTGTACCAACTATTTTCTTCCAATTCCCAAATTGAACTAGTTTTTCAAGTTTTGGAATCTACTTATTTCTACTTATTTTTACTCACAATAAAACTAACTTATAGATTTTTTCATTGATTTTTTTTAATGTTTCCAAATTGCAATTGTTTTTTTTCCCAATTCCACCGGCTAACTTTGAAATAGCTGCTGCTTATTCCTAAACATTGATATGGAGTTATAACCACAGTCATAACCTCAGTCAAAACCATGGGCAAAAGGTATTTGCATTGCAAGACACTAAATCCTCCACTAAAAGTGGGTTCAACAGGGTAATTTGGGAGTTTCCAAGGTAAAAGTGGAAAAAAGCCCCCATTTTGTGCCATATCTAAGATATATGTGCAAAAAATAAAAAATTCATGCATTTCTCCCTGAGGTAATTCCACCCTGCTGGACCCACTTCGAATGGAGGATTTAGTGTCCTTTGTCTTGCTTATTGATCTGCAAGTTTGCAACCTCAATCTTGGATTGGCAGTTACTGCCACTTTTTGGTACATTGTGTGAACAATGTACCAAAAAGTGGCAATAACTACCAATTCTAAAAAAAAATTAATTTTAATTTGGGTTTAGTACACTGGGCATGTTCTTACTAGCCAAAGAATTTAAATTTTTAAATCTTTAAATCTTCATTTCGCCCCCCCTCCTCTTGTAAGTTTTTGAAACCAACTGATTGACAAATATTATGGGACAAGTGATCTTGTATTCATATTCATATTTGTATTCGTATCTATATTCATATCTGTATCCGTATTTGCATCTGGATCGTATCTAGATCGTATCCATATAATCATATAGTATATATAGGGTATTCGTATCTGTATCCGTATCTGAACGGTTCACATTAAATCTTATACGATCAATGGCTTGGGATTTTTTGAGAAATCAATGGTGATTACAAAGGTAAGTTTTTTTAAAAAAAAAAAATCAATGGCTTGTAAATTTTTTGAGGGGGGGGGCTAATTAATTGACCTGGGTGATACGCCACTTTTCATCACATTGTTGTGATACTAAGGTCGCAAAATTGCACCCACTTTTGTTGCGAAGATTAGTTACATTATAATTGTTGGCTCCCTAGACCTGCGGAACCGTCTTGTAGGTGCCCCAAAAATTGAACCCTGCGAAAATCAACACTGAACCAACCAGATTTTCCTATGTGTCTTTCAATTGTGTCAGCAAATTATAATCACACATGTGGCAAACACATTAACTACACTCTAGGGACATATTTGGGTGAATCTATGGTCCACTGCAAGGAACAGGTGCGGGAATGGGTGTTTTGCCCTTATGGAGTAGTGTTCAGAAAGTTTTTTGAGTTGTACCAACTACTTTCTTCCAATTCCCAAATTGAACTAGTTTTTCAAATTTTGGAGTCTACTTATTTCTACTTATTTTTACTCACAATAAAACTAACTTATAGATTTTTTCATAGATTTTTTTTAATGTTTCCAAATTGCAATTGTTTTTTTTCCCAATTCCACTGGCTAACTTTGAACTAGCTACTGCTTATTCCTAAACATTGATATGGAGTTATAACCACAGTCATAACCTCAGTCAACACCACGGTCAAAAGGTGTCTGCATTGCAAGACACTAAATCCTCCACTCAAAGTGGGTTCAACAGGGTAATTTGGGGGTTTCCAAGGTAAAAGTGGAAAAAAGCCCCCATTTTGTGCCATATCTAAGATATATGTGCAAAAAATAAAAAATTCATGCATTTCTCCCTGAGGTAATTCCACCCTGCTGGACCCACTTCGAATGGAGGATTTAGTGTCCTTTGTCTTGCTTATTGATCTGCGAGTCTGCAACCTCAGTCTTGTGATACTGAGGTCGCAAAATTGCACCCACTTTTGTTGCGAAGATTAGTTACGTTATAATTGTTGTCTTCGTCAATTCGAAGACAATCCATCAGGGGAGATTCTCATAAAGCAGCAAAACACCTGTAGCACGAGAATCCAGGGCATGGTGATGTGGTGAAGGCGCGCAGACGTATTCAAGCGCTTGACCGCATCTTGGGTGCGTTAAATTCTAACCTCGTGCTTCTGGTATGCGCATTCTTGTGTTCTCTTTCAATTCTTCGAGAAAATTTTGCTGAAAATTAGGGTAATCCTACTTGTGGAACCGTCGCTGAAATTCAATTCTTGGTGGCTTTTAATTACTTCCAATTTTCCTCCCCAAAGAAATCTGTCACCCTAATTCAATTTTTTACTCTGTTGTTTCCGCGTGGAAGAGTTTGGTTCTGAAGGCAGCTTGTACATGCCAAAATGGAGAAACACTTTTAGGAATCAGAGCGGCCTGCCAAAGATTTGCTGGATGACGAAGATGTAGTTGATTAGATTTGAAGGAGGCTTTTGCAAGCTACGCCCAGGAAGGGGTGTGATGCTGAGAATGGAAGTTCAATCCTGCCATGCTTTTCTGGAAAGCAGTCACATTCAGGGGCTTTGGGGTGATATTCTGGCGTTCTTTTGTTGTCATGCCAGGGTAATGATCAAGCTTGTCAATGGCTTTTTGACACTTATCAAATGCAAGATCCAGAGTTGCAGCTGGTGGTGCTCCGCTTCATCCCTATCTTATGTAGTAAGGTAGGAACACCCATAACCGTCAAAATAAGCAATTCAGTAGAGTTGAAGGTATCTTTTTCTAGGAAAAATATTTTTACAGTATTAGCAACTGAAAATCATGAATTTAAAAAAAAAATAGAATTTTTGGACAAGTCATCTAATTTCTGTGAATTTTCAAAGTGGAACTCACTAGGGCACTCTATACTGCACTCTAGTAAATCTACCTTGATTCTCACAAATCTAAAAAATTCAAAGTTTACCAATCAAAATTAAGAGTGAGTGATAATTTGGAGGTACTCTTGAAAACGATTTAACCCTTAAACGATGCGAGGGGTGATCCAGAAAACCATCTTTTGTGAAACCGTGGGAATCATTGGAATTAAAAAATCCAAAAGTGCACATTTGAAGTCAAAGAACTGTAGAAGATCTTCCTTTTCCACCCCTAATTCCGAGGATGAATGCTTGCATTTCTATCCTGTACAGCAAAAGGCTCGCCTATTCATCAACCAAGAAACGGCTCCAGCGTCATTTAGGGGTTAAGGACACTCTACTTGTCAGTTATGGGTGCAGTGACGGTTATAGATGCTGCTACCTTATGCACCTTTCTCGCTTGACCTCTTGACCTCTTGTACAGACTAGCCATTGGGAGATATATCAATGTGAGTGAGTGATGGAAGCAAGAAATAATCTTTTATTGGGTTGCAAGGATCTTTATTCCTAAAGGATTGAGGATCCATGTTATGAATTTTTAACTCGATTGATCATATTGTGAAAATGTAGCTCAGATCAGGCCAAATTTTAGATACCTAGAACTGTGAAGAGATCATTGCTTGTGTTGGTAAGAAAATGAATAGAAATAGAGTGCAAAAAGTTCCAATTTGATTTATTTAAGATTGTTTAACACCTTAATGCCCAATTTGATCCTTTAGGGGTGTAAAGCTTGAGGCCTCATTTTGTTTGGGTTTAACAAGCTTCACTTGAATGTGTCCCATATCACATGTCTATGCTCTTCACATGTGACTGCTGTGTTAGCTTGCAAGTTTTTGGAGTTTTTAAAACTTTTTGATTCTTTTGGTAATTGCTTTTGTTGTTTGCTTTTGTTTTTAAAATTTTGGGCACTTAGAGGCTTGTCATAGCTGATATAGAGTTCATAGCAAGGTTTGAGGCCATCTTGCCAGTTGCATCTTGTAAGTATACCATCTTCTAAGAGGATAGGGATAGTCACTTAGATGACAGATTCACACTTATTTTTCAGTTACTTATCCCTTGCAAACTTCGTGGATCCTCCTCCCCCAACCCATTCTTATATTTGTTGGACTGAATATCATGAGCCAATCACATGGGTTATGATTTCCGTATGCATTACTTTTCATATGCATATTCTTTGTCCGTATTCATATCATAATCGTATATATACCAGAATACCCATATTTATATCCGATGGTGGGGGATTTGGGAGGGGGAGAGATTAGGATCAACGGCTGCAAATTTCCCATTCAGATGTGTGTTGAGGGGCTTCTTCCTCTCTGTGGCCCTTTTTTCTCCCCCAAAACCAGAAATCGACGGCTGGGGTTGAGGGTGGATTCTGCATCAACGATTGGTGTTTTTCCTAGAAATGGGAGACCTAACCACTTCTCAAAACAGGTGTGGCATCTTCTGAGAGGATAGTGTGGGGCTGAAACCAAGGCACGAGGAGGAAGGCCGGCGATGATCAACATTCCTGACCTTGGGCATGTATAGGAGAGGGCTCATAAACTGCTCAGGCTTTTGCACCTCTCCATTAGGAGGCTCTGCAATGGATAGTTGATCGTGAGAAAAATGAACTAATTGTGGATTACATTGAAGCATGCTAAGATTTGGTTTTTGCTAATTGAATGGATGGTTTCAGAGTCCCAATGGCTTCATTCTCAACTAAGTGGTTAGGTGTTTCCTGATTATATTTAAAATAAGAATTAGTTGTTGAAGTACCTTCTTTCAAGTGTTCAAAAATCTGAAATAATGATTTATTCAAATATTCATTTCAGTTTTAGAAAGGAACACTTTTAGAAACAAATGCTATTACTGTTTACATGTTGCAGTGCTAGTTTTTTAAGCAAGCCAGATTTTTTTTCAAAATGCACATGTATGGGTTTGCAAGGCCTACTGATCACAGATAGGGCCCTATGCCAGACTGTGTTTCAAAATTCATAACTAATTCAATAATGCTTCAAAAAATATGAAACAACTTGTGTTAGATTCCTCATTTATTTCTCTTTCACTGAAAAATGAGTGAAAAATATTACCATCCAAAAAAATACATGAAAAAGGTGGACCAGCCCTTGGATGAGCGGTTTATGAGCCTCCTCCCCTATATCTTCAAAATTCATTTGAAGATATAACTTCAAAAATTCACCAAAAATATAATTTCTATATTTAGTACATGAATTTTTTTTGATTGGTCAAAATTGTAGTTTCCATTGATTTGTGAAAAATTGCAAAAGGTCTAGTGATGAGACCATCAATATGTTTTCAAAATAGTAAGTTTTTCAACACTAGGCAATTCTAAACATTTTTGTGCTATATCTATTATAATTTTTGTTTGACCATACTGATCTTAGTTTTGAATATAAATGTTGAAAGAAAACCCAATTTTTTCAAAACTGAAAAAAAAAAATTTGAAAAAAGTTTGTTGTTTGCCCGAAAACTCTGCCCAAAGTCGGGCAACGACCAAAAAATGGTCGTTTGAGCGCTTAGGGGTTAATATGTCTAGTTTGAATTTGTACGATTACAATTAAACAAATTTGATACAACTTATCAAAATTTTGGCATTTTGTTCAACTTAGAGCAAATTTCAAAAACCTCAAAACAAGCCTTGGGCATTTAGGGGTTAAGTAGAAGAAAATACAAGATAGGGGAAAATTCTAAATTATTAATATTTTTAAGATGGAATTAAAATGCACAAATTCCAATGTTGAGATTGTTTTAGCAAGCAAACTAAACTATGTAGAACTTTATTTTTCTAAAATTTGTAAAAATTGCATTTAGAAATGAATCCTATAAAAAAAATTCAAAAAGATGCTTAGATTGTCCATAAAATAAGAGTGTCAAGTTCTTTCACATCATGTATTCAAATGAAATGAATCAAAGCTTCCTAAGTAGAAATAAAATCTATGAAGAAAAATAATTATTTCAAAATTTCAAAATTTGTTTTTGTTGCCAAGTCTCTTTTATTTAGAACTTACCTATATTCCCATGAAGCTAATTATTTTTTCTATTTCCAAAAAAAGTTTCGAAAAATCATGATAAAAATTGAGACTATTAATACTTGCTTGAAATCCAATTCATTCTCTAAAGAAACAATGGTCCTTTAGGAATTAAAATCAATGACATATCTATTGATCTTTGTTTGAAGAACATCTTTGAAAGATTGAATCACATTAGAATCAACAATATAGTGAAGGGATATCAACTGTCATGTATGCACCACTAAGGTAGGAGGCTCTAAAATAAAGCGGGCATTAAGAATGGAATCTATAAAAGGCATTGAAATGGACAATATGTGGTTCTTAAATGGACCTCTATACTCATTGAATGAAATGAAGATAGAAGCATTGGGAATAGTGAGAGCCAATCATTCTCCTTACTTTTCCATCTTTTCTTTGAAGTTGCAAGTGAACCATTCATGAAAGATCTAGGGACATAAATAGGGACCTACAACACATTTTGTTTGAAAATTCATAACTAATTCAAAAATGCTCCAAAAAATATGAAATCACTTGTGTTAGATTCCTCATCTATTTTTCTTCCTCTGAAAAATGGGATAGAAATATTTCCGTTTGTTTAATTACATGAAAAAGGCAGATCAGCGCTTAGATGCTCCATTTCTGAGCCTTCTACCTTAGTGTAGACAAGAAAAAATGACATTGAACATATTGAGAGGCAACTCCAATCTAAGTGCAAAGTGCAAGGAGCCAATGTCAACAAAACACCTAAAAACCAATGTGACAAATACACACAAATATGCCCTACAAAATGCCACATTTGATGTTATTATTAACATTAAAAATAGATGGATGTCCATAAAAATGCATCCAAAAAAGGACAAGTTTTTCATAATGTATTGTACTAATGTATGTACAAATGATAAAACTAAGTACATAGACTATCATTGATGGTTTTAAACCATGACACAAGAGAGGTCTTTGTGAAAAGGCAAGGCCTATTCAAAAGATTGTTAGAATTCAATTGAAAATATGAAAATAATGTGTAATTTAGTAGAAATTAAATGCCAAAATTGAATTCAAATAGTGCCATGTTTTATGAGTTACTAATCTTTATGAGCACAACTAATTCTAATGTAGTAGGATTGCAATTAAAACCACGTTAACTTCAAAAGACTAAAGAAGAGACTTAAAAAATAATAATAATCAAGATTAATATAGGCTTTAATTGTATAAAGGTGATTGCATGAAACACTTGTACTATTTTCCGTCACATGTCTCATGTTGATCTGTTTTTTGGTTATAACTTTTGCATTTTTGCTCCAAATAACTCAAGGTTTCTAGAGAAAGTACTCATGACTATTATACACCTTTTGTAGTTTTTTCATAATTTTCAAAATAATTTACTATACAAAAATAGACTCCAATTGAATGTCACACTTTGTAGTTTAGGATTTTTTAGTACGAAGGAGTACCTTTTTTTAATGATTTTGAGATGAAATTTGGATGAGATGGCCTTCTAGTAGATTTCTAGCTCTTGAAGACGGGATTTTTGAAAATAATTAATTTTATATGGTGTAGAAGTCTACAAAGTGAGCTTCTTTTTGCTTGTACTTTGAAACATATAAAATATTATTTTGGTGGTTTTTTTGGTGAATGACTATCTCTATAAAGTTGTTGCAAATGTCTAATTTTTATTTTTTGTATTTACTTATTTTTACTATATTTACCTAATTAAAACATGAAGATATGTATTTTCTTGAGGTTTGGCACTTTTCAAGTTCTCCTACTTAGAGAAATTTTCTCTACAATTCCTTCTGCAGGTACCTTCATCTTAAAGGTGTATACATAAGTCATATATATATATATATATATATATATATATATATATATATATATATATATATATATATATATAAAATTTAAAACTTAATTTTCTAATTTTATAGTATTCCAGAAAAAGTTATGAGTATTGTTGCAAAATGCAACAAATAATACAAGTGTTTCGTGCAATCACCCATAATAACTTTGTGATTTGGCAAGATATTCTTCCTTTTTCAATAGATGAAATCAAAAAATGCTACGGGTGAATGCAAGAAACACTTGTGCTATTTGTTGCGTTTTGTCACACCTTAGTTTTTGATTTGTTTTTTGACCATAACTTTTGTGTTCTAGCTCTAAATGACTCAAAATTTATAGGGAAGCTACTCATAACGATTATATACCTTCCAGAATTTTTGAGTATTTTTCAAAAATAATTTACTATTTTTAAACAGCTCCAAAAATTTCTCACAATACTAGATTTAGGGGGTTTTTAGCACCATTTATCTCCAAAAAAACTAATTTTGAGCTGAAATTTGGAGAGGGTGGTCTCTTAATAGACTTATATATATTTTCCAAAGTAATTTCAAAAATACTTATTTTTATGTGTTGTAGAAGTCCACAAAGAGAGCTTCTTTCTGCATTTTTTTTCCGAAAGTACAAAACATTCTTTTGGTGAGTTTTTTCGTCAAATCTTATCACCAAAAAGTTTTCTCAAGTGGAAATTTTTTTGATATTTTTTTAAAACAATATCCTAATTTTTACAAATTAAAATGTCAAAAGTTGTATTTTCTTCACCGGAACTTTGGACATAGAATTCACATAGAATCAATTTTTTTTTCATTTCTTGTAAAGTGCCGAAGTGGTGATATTTCATTTTATTGTGGAGCTCCAAATCTCAACATTCATCCATATATATTGGATAGAAAATATCATATTAGCACATAATATATATCTATCATTCTATTTTCATCCATTATTTGGCGATTTCATCCACTATTTTTAAAAAATTGAAGTTTATTGGCGATTTCATCCAAAATTTTACTATTTTTTTCCTGTAGGCTTTGTGCTAGGCCAAAAAATTTGGTGCAATTTTGCACCAAATCGCTAGAAAAAACAACCCTACAAAGAATTTTGGAGAAGAAAATACAACTTTTGACATTTAGATTTGTAAAATTAGGATATTGTTTTAAAAAAATATCAACAAAAATTTCACTTGAGAAAACTTTTTGGTGATGAGATTTGATGAAAATACTCACCAAAAGAATGTTTTGTACCTTCGGAAAAAAATGCAGAAAGAAGCTCTCTTTGTGGACTTCTACAACACATAAAAATAAGTATTTTTGAAATTCCTTTGGACAATACATATAAGTCTATTAAAAGACCATCTTCTCTAAATTTTAGCTTAAAATTCGTTTTTTTTGAGATAAATGGTGCTAAAACCCCCTAAATCTAGTATTGTGAGAAATTTTTGGGGCTATTTAAAAATAGTTAATTATTTTTGAAAAATACTCAAAAATTATAGAAGATATGTAATGGTTATGAGTATCTTCCCTATAAATTTTGAGTCATTTGGAGCTAGGACACAAAAGTTATGAATAAAACAAATCAAAAATTAAGGTGTGACAAATGGCTTTAAGTGTTTCTTGCATTCACCCCTACCTAAAATCTAGAGACAAGAATGCTATATTTTGGATGAATGAATAAATTCTCATTGATATTTCATCCACTTTTGTGGATGTAAACAATTTCATCACTCTACTATTGATCACATTTTGCACTACCAAAAATAAATGAATAAAAAACAAAAAAACAGGGTTGGTCTCTTCTCCTAGAAGACACTTAATCTTCTATTTAAAGTGAGCCCACTAAAGGTGGATTTATCTTAAAGAAAAATGCAGGAATTTTTTATTTTTTGCATATGATTTTGTTTGTAAATTTTGTATTCATATCTCCAATAAGAGACCCCAATTTTGCTAGAGAATGTAAAAACCATGCCCTAAACACAACACAAAATAGGAGTATTTTTTTTACTTTTATTGCAGAGAATCCAAAATTAACCCTAATGGGCCTACTTCAAATGGAGTATTTAGTGTCCTTTGTCTCTCTTGGCCGGTGTGAACGGCCCCCTTTGCTAAGACACTCAAAAAAACACTAAAGCTATTGATTTTTCATGCATGATAAAATTTGCAAATTTTGAATTCGTATTTGCAATTAGAGGCTCCCAATTAGCTAAGAGAGGTGTAATAGTAAATCCATTAAAGACTAAGTCAATGACTAGTTGATGACTCTAGTTGAAAATGATAGGTTTTCATTAGCAGTCACTTCAGCTATTGATGAAACATGTCATTTTTAGCCAAATATTCATTTGTAGTGATTGAATTCATCCTTAATGGGTTAAATTAATCAAGCACACAATAGGGGGCTTTTATTATCACTTGCACCCCTAAAATGACTTGGTGTTTAGGGGTGCTTCATAATATGGCCGAAGGTTAAGAGTTCGTCGACCTCCACCAATCAAATTATAGGAAATCAAGAGTTCGGCCTCTTGGGCCTTTATACTACACGGCACAATCCAAAGGGCTACTGAATTTGACATCCCCAAAACTGCCTACATGGTAGTAAAGTTTGGTCATGGCCACAAACTCTTGACCATTGTTTGGGGCACCATTTTTGTCCGACCCAAACTATGGTCAAGAATCTGTCAAGTTCTTTTAAGAAACTGATAAGATCTCAGCCATTGGGTTTAGCTAGAAGGGCTATTATTTCTATTTCTATTATTGTTGCTATTGGGGTTTGAACCTTAGTCTCCACTATTACAATAGAGAGTCTTTACAATGGAGAGTCTCCACTATTATAATGGAGAGTCTATGACTAATGCCACCTTCTTATTCCACTTATACCCTTCATATTCCATTTATATCCTTCATATTTCTTCTTTGATGATGAGAGCATTTGTTGTGATTTTTTTTTCAAGGCCATTTTTGACTCTTTTTATATGTTTTTCTTTAAGTTTTTGCTTGAAAAATTATGATGTGGGGTAGGCTTCATGGAGAATTTCAAAAATTGGATGGATTAATGTGGAGAGAAAAGGATAGAAACCCCCCAAATGATATAGGTTCTTGAACTTTGACCTTTGGAGGCTTCACACCATTCCCTGGCCAAAAGGTCCAATTCCTAAATTTTTGAGCCTATTTATTGCCCATTTCTGCGGACTCTCACCAAAATTTGGGGCAGTAATCCCACAACCTCTCGACTTTGGATGGCCACAGTGTGAAATGGCCCTTATTATCACTTGCACCCCTGGAATGACTTGGTGTGGCCGAAAAGGGGGGCAGTTCACTGTCCCACGGGTCGAGGGGTGGGAGTCTCCGATATCGGAAGAATTCTCCAGGATGTCGTTACGCGTGGATGGCTTCCGCTTTGAACAGTTTGAAGTAGCCGTTTCCACAATTCGACGGTCCAGGTGTTGACCCAGTATACGTGTGGCGGGGCCCGCGATTGCAGGCCGGCCCATACAGATTTCATGGAAACGCTTCGCGGATCTCAATTTTGCGGATGTGGCCAGGCGTACAGACTAATAACTTACAGACTTCTGTGCTCCTGATATCAATGGACAAATTCCGGGCCCACATCCTTGGTGTTTTCCTCGAAACAGTACGTTCCTTGAGCTTCAATTTGGTGGGGAGTGGGGACCTGTCTGCACAGACCCACGCAACCATTTGCGTAAATTCCGACATCGGAATTCCATTTTCCGAAATCGGAATTGGGTACTACAGCAGTCCGGACTATAGCAGGGAACCGTCTGCACGGACTTTCTGCCATAGACGTTTAAGTGATGTCTGTACAGACAGCTCAGCAGTGATCTTTTATGCCAGAGGAATTTCCTCGTTTGATTTGCTCACCGTGTCGCTTGACTGTTGCTGTGGGGCTCAATAGGAAGAAAGTGCTTCTGGGACCTGTAGGAGTTCCAGCGGTGCGTATTTCGCTTCTTTCTTGCACCCTCCGTCGCTTCCAGATCTCGCCTCGCAACATGGCCTACGCTGCAAGTAAGTATTGCATCTCTCTCGCAATCCGCTCTCGCAACCTTCTCTTGCAATCGTATTGCTGTTCTGGGAGTTGGGGTTTGGTTTGTTACTTTGGCTACATTCCGACATCGGAATTCCATTCTTCCGAAATCGGAATTGGGAATTGGGAATTGAGAATTGAGAATTCGGAATTGAAACCGTCTGTACAGACTTTCTACCATAGATGGCTCAGTACCATTGATCTTCTATGCCAGAGGAATTTCCTCCATTGATTTTGCTTCACCGTGTTGCTTGACTGCGTTGCTGTGGGGCCCAATAGGAAGATAGTGCTTCTGGGACATGTAGGAGTTCCTGCGGTGCGCATCTCGCTTCTTTCTTGCACCCTCCGTCGTTCCAAGATCTCGCTGCGCAACATGGCCTACGCTGCAAGTAAGTATTGTCTCTCTCTCGCAGTCTTCTCTTGCAATCGTATTACTGTTTTGGGAGTTGGGGTTTGGTTTGGGGATGTCTGAGCTTTTCTGGTTTGGTGTCTGTCATTATGAAGTTTTGTTCTCTGTTTTTTCTCTGTTTAATAAAACCCTCGGTTAACGAGGGCGCCCTCGCGGGACGCCACAGGGAACCGACGATCGGTACTTCGGGCTTTTCACGCGCCAACATCTTGCGAGAGTTAGTCGTTACCGATTGGCCACCGTTGTGGAAACCTGACCTTAATGAACAAGTGACGACGAAATCGACATGTGGGTGTCGGTATAATAAAAGGCTAATTGATGAGGTGTTCGTGTGGATACCGATCCGCCCTAATTTCTGATGTGTTAGTATTGTGACGCTCACAGAGGATGTGATGCTAAAAACATGTTGATCTTATGGGGAAGGATAAAACTACAGGGCATGTCCTATAAGAGTTTCAACTGCGCTTTTTGCGGTGCTGTGGCTGAATTCCGACATGTTAATCCTGAATTTAGAATTGATAGAGCGCCTGATGGTGATAAATCTTATTCTCCAATTGCTAACGTTGGCAATTTGAGAGGAGCATGTGGGCACTTATATCGACGTCCTCAATGATTTTGTCTTTCTCGGAGCCCGGAACGATCATTCGTAACTGTTGTGAGCAAAGCTTATTTTTTCATTTTTTATGGAGTGCCAAAGTGGCTGTATAAAATGTTATAGCGGTGCTCCAAATTTCAACATGCATCCACGTATTGGATAGAAAATATCACATTTGTACATATCACATGTCCATAATTTTGTTTTCATCCACAATCTGGCGATTGCATCCAAGAATATTTTGTAATTCAAAGTTTTCTGGCGAGAAACTTCACAATTCGTTGCCAGTTTTTAGCCAAATAATTTTTTCTGGTGCAGTCTAGCACCAGAAAGCCAAAAGAAAAAGCCCTGGTTGTGAGTTTGTGCATTCCATTGATCCCGCTGCTGTGAAGTGGGTCGTGGGTCATACTGGACTGGAAGTCGATATGGCACTCTGTTTTAATTAGTTAGGGCAGACTACTGATCGATTAGAACTGATGAACTGGATCAATTGTTTTACAGAACATGAATATCAGCGGTTTATGGATACAAAGAGCCCAGATGACACCAAGGAAGAAGTCTGGATCAAGGTGTGTTAATGTCTACTGGTCAGAATGCGTTGGACTCAAGCTTGTATTTCTGAGGGATGATTATGTGAAGTTGCTGTTGCTGTCATTGTATTTGGCGTCATATTGAAATTTTTCTGGTTTATTTTGTAGCTTCAAAATCTGAAAGATGCCTACCTGGTGGATATGATTGAGCTCTATGGAATGCTTACCGCCCGAAGCAACCAGGTTTCAGCCCTTTGCCCAACCGTTCACACTGATAACGCGCATAGATACATGAACTTGTTTAGTTAATCTGTCTTGGTTTTGAAGAAAGTGCTAGACTTCCTTCTCCCAACGAATGAGACATAGAATGGCTTGATCGGTGATACCGTGTTTGCCCAGCTACAGATCGACACTCTTACCATATTAATAATCAATAATAATCCCTTTCATCTGTTGGAACCCTTTGACTATGGTAAACCCCTGGGCACCATTCCCTGATTGAATTGAGTTATATTTTGTGATTGCTCAGCCCATGCCCGCGGAGCAACTTCAGAAACTCAAGCACTACAAGGACGTTTTGCATCGGATGATCCCCTATCTGCGGGTCCCGCAGGAGCGGGTGCCCAAAGAATTCAACATCGACAAAGTGGAGGCTTTCGAGAAACAGATCAAGAATATCATGGAAACGTTCAAGAGGAGACGCCAAGGTGCAGCTTGAGATCAAGTCGACCTTCTGCGGGCGTCCTTCGCGACTCTAGAGTGGCCAGCAAGGGGGCGAGTTCACCCCAACGCACAGGGCAGTCTACCGACACACCCGCACCCGCACCCGCAACTGCCACCCCTCTTGAGATTGCAAGGGATCTGCCCTCAGGGCATTCCCAGAAGATACCTGACATCAAGGTATCTGCTGGAGACGCCATGGTGCTTCGTTGCTTTAAAGGGAGAGATGAAGATGGGACTCACTACAGTACCAAGTGCTGGAAAGTGGGCAATGGAAATGGGAGGACAATGGAAGGTGGAATCCGAAATGCGGATACGTGTGTTACTTGTGGATTGCACTACCTAGTATAGTTTTTTTGAAACAAAGGGTCTCAATGTTTAAACCTATAGCATTTCACATATAGGTGAATCATTTTGGCTGAATAAATTCAGGCACCTGTTTGCCTTCTGACAGTAGCTTGTCTATCTATATACTGGATAGACATAAATAACGATAAAAATTAAAAATTGTTTACACTAGAATTTTTTGTGTAAGTAATGGTTTCATACTGGTGTACATTTAAAAAAATTCCTACCCAACTTTGTTATGGGGGAGCTACCACAATTCTACATTTCATGTTTGCATATGATTTGTTGTCAATTGGTTTCCATACTAGACTTTTTAAAGTCCCACAAAACTCCGTGTAATGACGCCGCCAAAGCCAGGATGCCGAGTCCGTGATAGCGAATAATCTCGTGCACAATGTCTTGTGAGGGCCTCATGAGTAAGGTAAGAGGCTCAGAAATGGACCTTCTAACAAGAAATGAAGGTCTGTACATAAATGTAAGAATTAGAAAAATATGGGGATAATTTTCATAGGAAGACAAATTATAGATTGTAGGAGGCCTTATTTTTCCAGAATTTTGTACTCTTGGTTTCAAATACTTATGATTTTATGAAGTGAAGGTGCACTACGGAGGCAAAGTTGCTCAAAGGGTGCATCAATAATGGCACCTAATGAAGCTATGAACCAAGCTATGAACCAACCAAGTCAATCCAAGATTTGTTTAAGACATGTTGAAAATGGTGGAAGTCATAGTGAATGATTATGCATGTGAATTAAAAATCAGCCCATGCACATAGCCAACAAAGAGCTCTATATTAAGAACTATGTGCATGGGCATGCAGATTTACCTTTGTAGGGCGATTCTTAATGCCCGAACTATTTTCGAGCCCTCTCCTATATCATGGCTTGTAAATTGAACCTTTGAAAGACCGAGGCCATTCTTTTGTCAAAAACCTCTCAAAAACTGCCATTTCTACTGCCTTCATCCAAAAAAACAAAAAGAATTTTAAGAAAATCTAACCATATGATCTTGTACTTAACTTGACTTGAGATCATATGGTAAAAATTTCATGGAGTTTAACCATATAGATTAAAAGATATGAGCATTGTGTGTTGAACAAATAAGGTTTGTTGAATTGTAGTGTGCAATTTCAAATGACTTTGACCACCATTTGTGAAAAAAATTTGCACTAAAGAATTTGAATTTATAATTTTTTGTGATAAAGAATTGAGTTTAGAGTTTAGGAAAAAAATTTCACGAAAAAAACACACAAAATTATCATTCTTTAAAAAATTGCTAAATAGAAGAAGGTCCAAGATTGAAAGAAAAACTAAATAATTAACCCTTGTGTGTTAGGGTGGACATTTTTTGGACATATGTAATAAAAAAAATTGTGACATCTGTGCAGCTGATTTCAATTGCAATTGATACTTGAACCTAAAACAATAGTTTGGGGTTGCATGCAGCCCCAATTTGCACCTCAGATTAGCCACATCTTTGCATAATTGTCTTGGATCAGCCTTGCCTTTTGTCTTCGGTACCAAAAATGCACACAATCCTTGTCTCAAATCATCCAGCTTTTAAACGTCCTTGAAGTTGGGCTTTCACAAATTTTGACCAAAAAAAATTTCTTTAGGATTGATAGTTGCTCTTTGTATATCATTCTTGGAGGTCACACCTAATTATATGTTTTGTGGTTCGCTTTGTGTGATTTTCAAAACTTTGATTGTCCTAAAAAAGGTTTTAGATTCTCTAATTACTAAGTTCATCAAACCTAATAAACTTGAAATCCACATGGTCAATTGTTTATGAAAGTGTAGATTTGCATGCATCACTAAGTTGGCTTCAATTTGCAATGCTGAATTCTTCTATAACTAAGAACACAAGTTATTAGGTTTGCTTTCGAAAGCACAAGGAACCTCTTAACTTTTGACATTTACTTTGTGAATCACAAGGGATAATAGCTCTAGGATGGGATTGAAGTACAATAATTCTAATGGTGAGATTGCTCTAGCAAGTAAACATAACCTTGTCCAACAATTTTTTTTGAAAAATTGTAAAAATTGCATTTAGAAATGAATCCTATGAGTTATTTTTTCAACAAGGTGTTTACATTGCCCCCATAACTTTCTCAATACTTGTCCAAATAGAATGAATAAAAGCTTGACAAGTAGACAAAGATATTAATTTTAATTTTGACTTTTTGAAAAAAGAATTTGTTGCCCACTGAATTCAATTTTGGACTTTTTGTAGTGTAACTTTTGTTCCTAGGTACCCATTTAAACAAAAAAAAATTATAATCCCATAAAATTAGTCAATTTTATTTTCTTATGAAAAAGTTTTGAAAAGTTTCACCACAAATTGAAGTCATAGGAACTTATCTAAAAAATCAAATTTGTCCCCATAATGGTCCTTTAGGGGTTAAATGAGGGTTCTAAAATCTAAGTGAGGATCCAATATAAGGTGGGTACATCCCAAAGTGCCAAAAATTGGTATTGTGCCTAGTTACTATTATTAGTTTGTTTAGATTTTCATATAGTCACTTGTTGGTAGGTGAAAGCACATTTCAATGCACCAAAGAAAGCAACATTTGGATATAGTATGCAAAAGTTATTAAGGATCAAAGTTTGTTTCTTGAAAGTGCTCCATCCAAATAGGTACACAACTAATTTTGGAAATGACTTTAGGAATGTAGACAAATTGTAGATAGTGCTTTAAGATCAACTGCACTTTTGGGTGTATCCACTATATCAACTATTCATCTTAATCACCAATCCTACTTGGCAACATGTAAGAAAGAAGAAGGATCATCGAATCTCTTCTTTAACTTATTCAAACCCCAACTTAAGAGGATTTTTGAAGACTGCAAGTTTCCAAATGTTGTGAATGCTTTGAACGCTACCACATTAGTAGGCTCACCACATTAGTAGGCTCACATGGTCGGGCAATTGCCACATCAAAAAATATTAATTAATCAACTAATTAATTATTAAATTTTATAATAGTATTCTTTTAAAAAAATTTAATCATTTTTTTCTTTTTTATACATTCTAAATTTTTTGAATTTTGAATTTTTATTTTTATTTTTTTAAATAAAAAAATTCAGACCAACAGGGCTGGTCTGCAATAGTAGGAACAGTTTTAGGATATGGCCCTGAAACAGTCTTCCAAAGGCCCAAAAATTCTCTTATGTATCACACTGCCCCTAGCATTGGAGCCTAGACTCATGTGTCCAAAGACTTTAGTGAATGTGTTCACCAAGTGCTTGATTCTAATTTGTTGACACATTTAAAGAACACATACCAAAATGTCAATGGCTCACTGCTGATCAAAATGTCAATGTCAATCAACAAGGTTTTGATTTGGGTGTACCTATATGACAGTTTCAGTGGTCTAGGGAGCCAACACTTTAGAAAATCATACAAACTACATACAACATCCAATTTATTTATTTATTTTTTAATATTCATGATTTTCACTCACTAATACTAGAAAAATATTATTTTAAGAAAAATCCACCTCCAACTATGCTGAGTTCCTTATTTGGACGGTTTTGGGTGCTTCAACCGTAGCGTGGATTGGAAATTCTGAACCTATTCGCTCTTTAAAAAATCTTTAGCTCCGTAATACCTTGACCAGTCTTAGATTCTATCTGCAAATACCTGGTGCGAACGGTCCACCCCACCATAGAGAAAATCCATTCATGCAAATCCTCCTTGCGAAAATCTTCTCAGAATTTCTCATGTCCATCGACATCTGCAGTGTTGTCTCGGCCAAGCATCTTGAGACCCTCTGTCTTCGACGTTACTAACGTCCACGACAGGCCGAGCGCTAATATGAACCATCACTACTGAAGTTACCAACATAATTCACCGACTGCAGTGGACTTCCCGCAAAGCATCGTGAGCCTGCACTAGCTAGTCCCAACCAATCGCTCGAAAATCCAAAACAAAATGCAAAAGAGAAGACACTATCAAACGCGTGAAAAACTCTCAGAAGACGCATCACAGGGCGAGGGCGAGAGACAGGAGCGAAGGGAAATAAAATATAAGCGGGCTACTCGGGCACCAAAAAATGAACTTCAAATGATAATTTGTACAAGACCTTAATTATATATTAACAGACCTGGCAAACAAAAGCAATAATGATAGCATAGCAAGCTATGTCGATGCATGCCTGGTTGGAATGATAAACCCTGTGCAAGAGATACATGTTGACTGAGCAAGATTGCTCTTCCTCAACATAACCTTCCCGTACTAGAGTGCACCGGAGCTTCTTGTTCTACCATTGTATACAGCTGGATCAGAAGCCACATACAGGGCAGATGAGCTGCATTAATGTCTGCTCTTGCGTAGACAAAAAAATGATTGAATTCTGCACAAAAGAAGATAGTTTGGATCAACACAATTTTTTCACCAGCTTGGAAGATTTGATTCGGTGACGTAGCAATGATTGTAGCAATGATGAACTTTCCAACCATGCCGTCCTCGCTGCATCAAGCTCTGCATGAAAACAAGGTCCAAGACTTTGTTAACGACTTAATCTACGTAAGCACTATGGTCTCATAAATCAAAGCAGCAGTAGCAGCAGCAGCAGAGTAAATCTGGTCACAAGACCCACGAGAACGAAGAAGTCTGCTAGCGAGAAGTTCGAGTAGCTACGCCATATGCATGGATGCAGATAGGAAGGCAGTGCAACCCTTGGTGCCTCCTTTTGGAGGACTATGGCAAGGACTTGTATTTCTCTCTCTCTCTCTAAGCACTATGATCTGATCCACAAAAAGAATCATTTAGCGTCTTCACGGTATGGTTTCCATAAGCATTGGCTGTACCATGCCAAGGTACACCTAGGTTTACGTGAGTACAATTACCACCAAACTACATTAACAACACCAGGTTAATACCCGATTGGGCGCTAGATATGGTTGCTTGGCCAAGGACGTCGATAATATGTATCGAGAACGTACCGGGAATCAAAAGTACAATCAATAAATGAGGCATTTGAAAATAAAAAAGCAAAAATAAAAGCAACATAAAAGACTTAGGAGGAACCAGACAGAGAGAGATGCGAACCTAGCAGATAGAGGCCAGTGAGTTACCTATTACAATTATTTGGGAGAGTTCCCGGCGTGTATGGACACAGCAGTGGAAGTTTGGGTCAGTCTGGACGACTGCTGCTTTCTGACGCCACAGGGCCACCCGCCGCTGCGACAGCGGCGGCCAAGGCAGCGGGTTCAGATTCGCGTCGAGGTCTTTGATACACGTCCCCAAACGGAAATTCCAAGTTGGGACTGCCGTCATCCAGCTCCGAGATTTGACTGCCCCCGAACGTCCCCCTGCCTGTATGCCGTTGCGACGACCAGTCCCGCTCATGAAGATCCTCTTCACTTTCGTAGAAATCGTCTTGACTTTCAGCTATGTGACCCCCTCGGGCAAACATGGGCGGCTCGAAGGAGCTCTCTCCAGGTGTTGCACCAGTAATCGAACCAGGCCCTCTCCGAGCCCACCACCTACTCTCACCTGCTCCTTGACCGAATCCCTGGTTCCCAAGGATCCCTGCTCCTCGTGTGGAAGCTTGCAAGTTCATACCTACTCTATCCAATCTCTCTATTTCATCACCCCTCGTACTCGGTAAACTTGAATCATCCATGCCTCCGTACCTGGAACCGTAACCATCCGAGACCGTTGCCCCACCCTCGCCATTGTGTCTAATATCGAGTACCAGGCTCGACTCCAAATTTTGGGGTGATTGAGACGCAGTGTAAAACTTGTCCAGCCAATACATCTGCTCGGAACTCTCAGAAACCGGATCATTTTGCAGGTCAGGATGCGAACCGTTCATGGAAGAAGGCCGAGCGAAAGGAATGTTGTGTCCAAATCTATCCCGAACAGTTGAGTTCACTGAGCGGGTGTAGAGAGAATTTCGAGGCACTGGCACTGGCATCGTCGCCCCCCAAGGTCTGAGTTGATTGGGCGGTTGCGGTAGGCGAACAGACGAAAACAGGTGACCCTTGGCCAGATCGTTTTCTTCCTTTCGTAGTCGGAAGTCTGCCAGCACCGACATGAACTGTTTGCCGTTTCCATCGGGTTCCCAGTTCGGATAGTTGGTTTTGAAGCTGTGTATAACAGAAAGCAGCGTGAGCCCCTAAACATAATTAGCACATTCAAGAGGATAACAATCATTGCAGCAACAAAATCCAATTTTCATACTCTGTAGTTGAGTCCAGTTTATATTCAGTGAGTCCTGTTTCTTAGACGTTCGATTAAGAAACAGATTCTCAAATCGAGCAGTCAATGAATAACGACGGAAGTTGGTATTACCTGATGAAAGATTTCTCCATTTTGCCTTGTGAACTGCGTCGATCCTTACTGGTATGAAATGGAGAGCCATACTTGGAATTTCCATGGTGCTCAAAGTCAAAGACACTCAAGCTGCAAACAATTACAAGCACTTTTTCGCGTGAAGCAACGTAAATTTGAGTGGAAATAATCTTAGAGCAGTCGGAAGAAACTAGTTGAGCTCTGCTTCTTTGCAATACCTACGACGTAACAAAAATTCAAGAATTATCCTATCAAATACTAAAAGTTCCTTACTGTCGAAATGCCAAATGTACTCACGTAGAACCACAAAAACGTCAGAATGATAAATTCACCTGCAGACATGTCCAACACCTTCAATATGAACAGTGAAATCTTGAACAAATAGCAGCACGTCTTCCACGCACTGCACAGCCAAGATACCAACAGTTAGTTTCATAACCCAGTAAATTATTAATCAAATCCCTTCTGAGGAACAGGCAATACACTTCACCTTTCAGCATATAATATATACTCAAAACATCTACAAGAAGAAAAATAATTATCCGCTAATTAAAAAGAATATTTAGTGAGATTGTTTCACCTTCGGCAACACAAAGATAAGAATGAAGGGCGTAACAAAGATGGACAAGATCTCCTCAAAGAATAGCGCTGCTTTATACTGTGTGGCACCAACCATGTCACAACCGAAATAAGATTAGTCAAAGAGGAGAAGCACAGATTGTATATATCAGCGAACTGACTAAAACCACAATACTAGCTGTTATAAAACGTATTTCGCTATCGAAATGAACTCAAAACCGGCTGTAGACTGCAAAATACTCATTGGCACCCAAATTAGAACGCTGTTTCCGCAGAAATTGATAGTCCGATGAAACCAAGATTGATATCACGTCCAGTTTCAGAAACGACAATCTGTACCTTGAACAGACCCTCAAACTCCAACCGAACAGTTTCCGTATTTTCAGCACCTCGCCAGTGTTTAGGCATGTAATGGGTATGGTTTGCAATCTGACGCATGACTCCCACTGGATCGAAGACCTGATAGTCCTCCATAATCAACGACCTGCTGATCATCAAGACCGTTGCAAAGAGGGCTGTATACCAGATCAAATTGTGCCTTCCAATCTGTTCAATCGCAAATGTCACAAAGTCGATTAAATTAACAGATCAAACCTCTTAAAATATCGCAATCAATTGTTTACGTAATTGATTAGGTGAGATCTGGCAGGATATTGCATACATCTAGATGACAAACATACATCACCATCAGCTTGTATATACGATCCACACTCTCCTTTATACAAGGACAAAACGGTCACACCAAGCTACAGGTATCAGACTTGAATGTTTCAAAGGAAGAAATCACGCATGGTTTCAAAAAATTACACAGCGACCCAATATCCATATTGAGCAATTTATCATTGGTCAATATACTCACATGCCCTTCGAGAAGAGATTCGTCGATCAAGGAAATTAGGATAATAACAGCTGCAAAAGCACCAACTATGTACGAAACAAGTTTCGCAATCATGCTGACAATAGGGGATGGGAACTGCTTCACATATTCCACTGCGTGCTTATAGCTGGAATTCAGACGGTGTTTGAACATATGCTCCAGCTGCAAAAAAGACAACAAGAACGTCGACATTAGGAAGCCACAGGAACTGTCGTCCAGTTTAAACTGCTAAATAATCGCTCACTAGGCTGGTGGCCTCGAAATACAAAGGACAGCCTCGAAATAGAAAGGATCTCGAAATACGGGAGATCAAAATAAAGAATGAACCGATGTTATTACCTCATTGAACTCTCGAATGTTCCACTTGGCCAAATTCGACCACCGTCTTGAACTCATCGATGCTGGGTTATGGTAGAATAATTCCGCATTCCGAAGCAAGAATAAAAAGAACATGAATATCACGTAGAAAGGTGACAAGAGCAACATAGTAGCGCCCAGCAACACTAATCTCTTGCGTAGGCGTGCGGGGTTACTTGTGAAGTCTCTGTGAATCAAAAAGTTACTGCAATGCAAACATTACAAGTCAGTCAGGAAAACGATGACAATAAGAACACTGAAGCCACTCGGAAAAAGATTTACAACCACTATCTGCACTACATACTGCCTTCGATCTACTTGAACAGGTATTTGCTCGCCAAATACATGAACGTAACATATGTAACATCAATCGACACTTAATTACCTGTCAAACATCTGTTGGAGAATGCACCAATTAAGGCTCCACTCAACCAACTTCGTCAAGACTAGCCGCTTCTTGCCATGGTTCAGCATAGATCCGGCTCCTGGCACCCACGAGGGCACATCTTGGCCTAATACTCCTTTATTCAATAGACCAATTAGATAATTCTCCTTCCGCATGATACGGCTGACTATGTCATGAGCGGAAAGTTGTCGCACGACACAGAGCCGTTCATGTTGTTGCAATTCTACAATCTTGTCAACCAGTGTAGGCCAGGCCATTGTTTGCAGATCATTTTCTGAGATACCGAGACTGCCAAAAGACAATGCTAAAACTTAGCATATCCAAATGCTAACCATCTAGGAACAAAAGAACACCAAAACAAAGAGACGAACTTCGCTAGTTCTGACCACATATTAGAGAATTTAATTTACAGCAACTGCCAAGCGAGACTAGAGACGAAACTCGAAAAGTAAATCCCAACAATGCCATCCAAAGGAGCCACGTACCTGCTATGTATAAAGTGTCGGACTTCGAGAGTATCACGCAGCTGAATAAAGAATCGCAGGAAGCAGAATAACCAATATACGGAGAGAAGGACGAGGTAGGCGACAAAGAAGAGCTTGAGAAGAGTGAACGGAGTTAAAGGATGTTCATGCAGAGCCTCTTTTACAAGGTCACAATTGTGTAAATTCCCTTCGTCGATGGCATCTATACCACACTTGGCATTAAGTAACCCCGGCCAATTTACAAACAATACAAGGAAGCCAGAGAAGCCGATGGTGAACCCCAGTGAGACAAGCTCACACAACCACTGAGTGAATATACACCAGAAGCCTTTATCACAGTAGTACTGATAGACCCGCTGAAAGAAATCATCGAGATCGGTCACTGCTCCCCATTTGAAAGTTTCACCTCGAAAGAAGTCCGGGGGGCCTGCAGCATCTTCACCTCCAGGAAGTCGATGATACTCAGGCAGCTCCACTTCAGCCTGCATGAGCCCAACCTATATTCAATATTAAAAATAGCTCCATAAACCCCAAAGGCCCTTCCTGCATTATTGACCATGAGACATTCACCTTGCCATTCTAAACAGGACAACATATCCTAGGGTAGGTAATGTACGTTCTTTACTGAGGCAAACTAATGTGCATCCATCATTAAATGTGCATAAAAACATAAACACGTGAAAATCCTAAGAAGGATTAAGATGGGAACGTCAAGGAAGCACAGACCACTCCATGCTGGACGCCTCTTAATACTTCATTGTTGCGGAACATAATTTGAGGCAGCCAGCGGGCTGCACCAGCCGCGCTGAACCACCTGATTCTAAAACTCGTAGCCAAGATTCTCCTAGCCTTAGCACCCTGCGCAAGTCTCGCAAAACCGCCTTACCCACCAAAACATAGCTCTCATATTGATCCAGCACGGCATTTGTCCACTGTCCCTGAATTCGTCACAGGTGAAAGTACAAAACGCCGTCAAGCACTGGGATCGTCAAATGATGAAGAATAGAGCAATTCAAATTTGTCAAAGCGCACACTAGCGCTGCGAAGGCGTTCAACTCCATGATATTCAAACCTGATCTTCCTTCGATTCACGCTACTTTATTACGAAGGACACAAACAGCATTCTAAAGTTCGCACAACTAAACTGAGAGATTCCATGTCTGATTTTGTTCTGTTTGAGGCTGGAGCACGTAAGGTCTAAAACCATTGCAGGCAGGACTCTTCGACTTCATCTGGAGAAAGCAAGAATGAAATCCCAAGAACAGGTTGAATGCCAATATGCAAATTGGCAGTCACGGGTCAGCAAACTACAATTCACTTGAGAGATAAACCGAGGATTGATATGCCACCACTTCGCAATTTCATAATAAGCTCCGATATTCCTCATCCGTTCAGCGTACCAAAATCCGAGTCAATTCTCCCCAAATAAAAGTTCAATCATTCCTAAAATTTCCAAACCTAAATGATGTTTCTGATCTTGAACTCGGTTTCCAGGAAAGCGAAGCCAGAGAAGCAGTGCTCCTTTCTCCTGATGTTCCTTTTCGCGATACGCTGAGGATATCGTAAGAGGAAGAGGCTCTGAAAACATCAAATTTGCTTGACCTAAGAGATGAACACGGTTGAACCAATTTGTAAAGCCTAACCGCCAATTGATTGTATTCACAGAGAAGAGACTAACCAAGATTCAAGAATGTCGCAACTCGAGGAGACACCCAGTCTCCACTCCAATCGATCATAACAGCGCCTACATTCTGAAGGTGAGAACACTCCCCACCATAACCGATTAGAATTCCCTCTCGCACTGCGACTCGAACTTCGTGGACAAACCGCCGCATATAGCTGCAAAAAGCAAACGAATTCCCTGCATCAATCTCAAAGCCTACACAAGCACACTCTTCCTCTCACTCCACGCCAAAGTTCGCACCCTTCCTTCAAACCCGAGGGGACGCCACCCCCGCCACTCCCTCCTCCTCACCAGAACTCTTCTTACACTCACCACGATTCTCCCTTCTTCCGACCCCACACCCGTGCTCACCAATTCACCGTCTCGCTTCAAGCTTCCCACAAATCCACCCCGCTCCGCCACGTCAACCTAAATTACCTTCGACATCACGCCATATCCAAACCTCCCTCTCCCAAACCCTAACACCCGCCAATTACACCACCAATTCACCGCTCCCACCTTAGGGTTTCCCAAGATTGCACAAACACTCTACCAAAGCACCGTCCATCAATTGCACCGCCTCACATACATCACTGTGTCTCTCTCTCACTCTCGCTCTGTGTTTCTCTTTCCAATTCCCTCGAAAAACCCAAACCACAACTTCACAAACCTAATTTCGAAGCGCGCAATCATGGATCCAACAGTGCCATACCGAGCATGGTGATGATGGGCGAAAAGGTCGGCCCAGGGAATATTATGAGTTTCCGAAACGACACCAATCGAAAGTTGTCCCAAATTAGATCCCCAGACAACCACTGGAGGTGCGCTTATTTGCACTCCCAGCCCTTCCGTCGGAGGTTGGGTGTACTAAGTTAAAGTTAATCTGCAGTGGAGGGCACGGATGGATGGCCACAACTGATGGAGGCCCCAGGCACGCAGCACTTAGCCCAATGTGCGGCAGAACTGAAAAGTTGACGAATCCAAGTGCGTGAAAGTATGATGCCGGTCCGTCGGTCTGTTGCCGGAGCTGGTTCCGAGGCAATTCCAGTGCCGCGATTTGCGATTGACGGGCGACGGGTATTCAACGTCTTCTCCCCGAGGCGGGCGGGCGGGCGGCGGGTCTGCGCTGGGCTGCACGACTCGTGCTTCGGAGTTGGAACTGGCATATGGCTATTGTCTTTTACATCCGGGGAATTTTGCCTCTGTTGACTGGGGTTGACGATGGTTGGAGTGCGGGATGACTGCCTGGGGATGATTGAGGGATGAAACGGATGATTTCGGGATGAACTAAGGATGATTTCGGGGATACTGGTGTGCCCTGTGCCGAGGCCAGGGTGAATTGACCCTTATTGTCCCTGGGGCAAACCCTGGAATTTTTTATTTTTTGCAAATTTTATTTTTTGCAAATTCTAAATTCATATATGGAATCAGAAGCCCTCAATCAATTTGGGGGGGGGGGGGCATGAAGAAAATCCAAAATATATACGGCACAAAATAGGGGGCAATTTTGTCAACTTGATGTTAATTGGGGCAATAAGGGGGTCAGTTCACCATGCCCATGTGCTGATGCCACAGTTAGAACTAAAGTAAAAGTAATTTTAAAATTTTTGAGAGTCATAAAAACTTTGAAATTCAATAACTTTCACAACATAGGTTGGAACACCATGAAACCAAGCCCATGCACCCCTCTTTGCCAAGAGCTTTTCAACAATACCAAGAACATGACCAAGGGACACACGGGCTAGGAGATCTCAATGTGACAAACAAACAAATAAAACAAAACAAAACAAACTACTTGTCTTAAGGTATAGATGTAGCCAATTAGTCATTTCAATTCCATTGTTTTTGTCCTGACCGTCATTAGAGTAGATTTGGCTACAAATAAGAGTGTAAGTTCCTGCACAATGGGAAATTTTAGAAATTACGCCACTACAAAATCTGATGTGGTTAAGCAATAGCCACATCAATTCTTTTTTCAATTTTGAATTCTTTTTTCTTCGTATTCTTTGACATCTGAATTCTTTTTTCAATTTTGAAAACAATTTTTTCTTGATAATTTTGATGCTAACAACATTCAACCATTTCCTTACTACCACAAGAATAACAAGGAGAATAGGCCTAAAGCAAACCTCTATTTTTCCAAATCTCTTCTAATAGAGTGGGAATTAGGATTAGTTAGAAAATTAGGGTCAATATAAATTTTATTTTGAGGAAATGGGTAATAATAATGTAGTAATATTTTGACAAAGGAAGATAGTATGAAAGTAAAAAAAATTATATTTTTATGAGTTTTTCTTAAGAAAGCTATGTAAATAGCTACAAAGAATCCTTAAAAAATTTATAAAATGTTTGGCTTTTATAGAGACATGACTTGAAAACATGTTAGCCTTGAACACTGAATACCAAAGCAATTCTAGGTATAGCATACATGTCTATTATAGTTGGCAAATAATATTTTTAAATATAGATTCACAAACTGTTGGGATATTTTTAACTCTTTAAGGAGTGTGGTTGATTTGGGAGGTGGGTGTGATTTCTATATACAAGTCTTGAAAAGTTCCATTTTGTGACCTCTCCATGGATGTAATTCTAAATCGAATTGTATGAATTGGGTTTATAAGAAAAATCCTTGAACCAAACAAAAAATGAAAGTGATCCAACGGTTCACATCTTTGGAATTAATCTTCAAAGATTGATGTGTTGCAAACAACCTCTAGCATTGGTGCTAAATTTGGTTTGCCACAATTAGGCATAAATTTCACTAAATACTCCAGAAATTGATCTAAACCTTCTAACTCTAGTTCTTTCACACATATAAGTAGTCATCTTTTTCATTCATTAAATATTTTTTTGCAGTATTTTACATGAAAAGGGTTGGACAATTCAAGTTTGAATAAGTATAGCTAATGCATTTGTGCACGCATTTCCTTGAAATTGGCTTGTTAGGAGCATACAAAGACACTCTAATTATGTTGTTCTTTGGATTTTTTCGAAATGAGATGTTTAATGAATAAAAAGTCAAAAAATCAACCAAAAACTAATCAATTAGTCTTTGAAGGGTTAAATTGTATAAACATAATATGAATTTTTAGAGAATTTTTCAAAATCAAATTTCAAATGGTTGAAATAGACTTTAATAGATATTCAAATTTTTAAAAATACTAAAAATAAAATTTTGTTAAAGTTTTGTTGAACTTTACAATTAAATCATCATCAAATTTATCATAGTGCCTAAGGCTTTTAGGAGTTTAAATAATTTAATAAGATACACTTTCAAGTTCATAAACTTAAGATTTCACAAAACCTCAAACTTTGTGTCATTTTAAAAACCCTCACCATCCAAACAATGAAAGCCATCTACTAAGAGTGATTTTATATAGGCCTTTGTCTTAGCTAATGGATTCACATTGGTTGGTTTGAATGTACAATTTTGTTGTTCAATATGGTAGGTACTTAATCTTTAAGTGTTCAATCACTTTAATCTTACCTCTTCAATTTGAAAGGTTGCTTTATATTGATTCTTATAATCTTTTCAATCAATACAATACAATCATTTGTCCATTTCTTTGTTGCTCTAAGGCTATCTCCACTACTAATCGGTATGGTTAGTTTTTGTGGATCTTGTTTTTAATAGTAGTTTAATTGGAATGAGTGTAGGAAGGTTTGGATTTTGGTGAACATGAGGTGGATGCAAAGGGGTTAACTTTAAATGTCTAAGGCATTTTTTGAGCTTCTAAGAATTTGCTCTAGATTGAACAAGAAGCCAACATTTTGATAAGCTTTAAATGTAATTGTACAAATTCAAACTAAACATGTTAGAGATTATTTAAGAAAAGAAAACTCAACAATATCACTTATGGATTGAAAGATTATAATGTTTGATCATGAGGGTGTTAAAACTACAAAAGTAACTCAAAGTCTTTGAATCTTCTTTTCACATGTCAAATCTAAAAATTTGGTTACAAAAAAAATATGAAGTTAAAGGGCCTAACATGTGTAAGCCCAATGACAATTTTTGGCTTCTCAAAATCTACTTTACAATTTTTTAAATGAAATTCTAATGTGTTTTTTCCTCCAAAATCTAATATAGTTGAGGCTCATTTCCAAGAACACTCAATACTATGAAAAGTCAAGATTGCAACCAACACCCTTACACATTAGAAGGAATTGGAGGCTTTTAAGAGCTTGCAAGTTTCCATAGTCTGGGAACGTAGAAACTATAGAATCGCAAGAATCTGATGTGGCCATGATAGTGCCACGTCATTAATTTTTTTTAATAATTTTTTTTGCACTTCTTTTTGCATTTTAGGACCCAAATTTTTTGTTTTTTATTTTTTTGTAAATGCCAACCTAACACCAACTGGCTGTTTTGAAGACTATTTTGAAAACAAACTTGAAACAGCCCTTTAGAGGCCTCAAATCCCATCTAATGCAAAATCTTGAATAGAAAAATCATAATCAATCATTTTCAAGATCAATTTTTTGATGCTCAAACTACACTTCAAAAAGAAGTTTTCAAAAATATAAAATACAAAAAATATAAATTTTGTAAAGTTTTATTTATAATCAAAGTTCATTAGAAGAAATCTGAAGGCATTACAGGGCCATTTTGAGCTTGTTCCCGAAACAACTTCCAATGCCGATGGTCGCTATTAGGCCGGCTTTAATCAATAAAAAAATTGGGTCGTGAAATATGAAAATAAGTCCAAATTTATTTTAAAAATAATAATTACGTGGCAAGGTCGCGACCATGTAGGATTCGAGTTCACAAGGCAGAAACTGTGTTCCCATAGTCCGGGAACTTGCAGTCTCCTAATGCCCTCAAATTTCATCTAATGTTGCAAACACCAAATTTTGGTGCTTTGGACATTTAGGGGTTAAGTAAATGTTCTTAGTGGATGAAGTCAATAAAGAAGTGTTTTGCAAACTCTACTTTCAAATTGATAAGACTTTGTAATTTTAGTGGAATTGTTTGTCTTTATATACAACATGCAACTAAGAGTTGTTGGTAGAAGATTGTTATTATAATTAGCTCAATAGCCATTGTTTCAAAATCATAGCCATTTAGAAGAGGACTCCTTGCAATGCCACTTGTAGAACTAGGCTCTTTGAGGAAAGAGTTTCATGTCCTAAAACCTTGTTTCATCATATCTACTAAGCATTGGCAATTCTACTTTTATAGGTGATCTAGCTATATGTGATTTTTATAGAATTTTTTTTGGCTTGTGATACAATGACATGCATTTTTGTTTTAGAGATGTAGTTTGTGTTTAGACTTCTTCACTTGGTATTGACCACTATAGCTTGTCACCATCCTTTTCAAGGTAGACTTTTCTTCATGGACTAGTAGAATCTTGAAATTAAAAGCATTGATCTTTGTTTTGACTACCTTCACTTGTTGTTTGACTAGTATAGTAGACAACAAACATAGTATCATTTATTTACTTTTTCATTACAACACTCATATTTATAGCATTTATGGTACATTACGTTGACTATCGTGCTGAACAAAAATAATATCAATTATTCTCATTCTCACTATAACTGTCATATTCATAACATTAATGGTACATCAAGTTATCTATGGTTGTACTTGGTCCAAGATATGGAACATTGATAGCAACTAATTGCGGCACATTTCTTACAAGGAAGTAGTATGTTGTACTTGTAAGTGCCTTGCAAATACACCTCTTGATATTGTAGATTATGATTTACTAATTCTTGTAGTGGTCCCAAAAAATCATTGGATATGTGAAGGCTATGATTTTCTTGATATCTACCAAAATTCTATACCAAATATCTTAAAGAGAACTAACTTTCAAACTCATTGTAACCCTTGTGTGAGAAAATGTTTGAAAATGGAAAGAACAATGTTAATATTATAGGGCCCATAAACAATGAAAGACAAATGGAGCCAAATTTTCAAGATTCAAAAATCTTTCTACTCCATTTTGTAATTTGGTACACATGTATATGTAACCTATATATGCCATTGTTAAATTAAAAAAAGGTTGAAAATAAATCTAGAAGATGTCACATATTATAGATTTATCTTTGCCCTAAACTACATTTATTTTGGCAACATAGCAATTTCAAGCAAATTATTACAAATGTAATCTTTGGTTTTCTTCCTTTGAAATTTTCACAAAATATGTGCCCAAGGAGTGGCTTTAAGGACCAACAATTTTCATAACTTTTGACTTCATGGTTAAATAGTTATTGTTCATTGCTTGGCAAACAACCCAAGCAACTAAAAAAACTTCTTTGAAAATCACTTTTTTAAGAAATCAAAATTTGAAATTGGTTTATTAGAATTTTTTTAATATGGAAATTTTTTAGTCATTTCATTTTGATTAATAAGATGAAAGTTATGAGGAGTTTTACTTGTAGGAAGTTTGTGGATAATTATGGAATGTCTACTTTAAAATAAACTTTGAAGTCCTTTATTTTATACAATTTCTAATATTTTTGGAAAAATAAATAAATTTTTTTGGTGTAGGGTGTTTATTACAGTATTGCAACCATTTCTATTGATATTTTTCAATTTCATAAATAAATTGTTAATAATTTAGTATTTTGGATCATTCTCTACTTCTTTCTATTTACAATTTTTCTCCTATATGTTGTACACTTTCAAATGACCTAAATTTTTTCAAGAATGTAGTCAACTTGCTTTGAAGAATAGATCCAAAGCTTAACCACAATTTTGGACATTTTTCAATACAAATGTGACCATCTGAAATATAGTTGTCTAGTTTTTTATAGGGTTAAAAAAATATATATGTCAATTCAAACACTCATATCTTACAATCTACATGGCAGAAATTTTTGAAATCTTCCCCACATCTTTTCAAACCAATTTACTAGAAAATCTTGTGGTTACATGTGAAAATCTTGTGGTTTTTTCAAAAGATCAGTGCTTGTACTAGAAATGGAAATTTTGGACTTTCTTTATAAAAACATAGACCAAAACCTTTAGGGTTGACAACTATTTTTTAATTTTAAATTTTATAAAATATAATTTTTTATTTTGATTCAATGCTTATTATAATTTGAGCTCTATGCTTAAATATTATGTGTATTCCCAATAAATTACACATTGGCAAATGTTGGTGGTATATTATAGAATCTACTAAAATTAAATGTATTCATTAGAATGCTATGTTGAATAGTTTATAGGATTTTCAATTTTAGAATATGAACTTACTTCATCAATTTGAAAGATGGTTTTCACACTATATAAAAAATCTTTTTAAAAAAAAAATTCTTTTTATTCTATACAGTATAAGATTTTTTTTTACTCTCTAACTTAGTTTCTGAACTGGATTTATTGTCCAAAAAATCTTTGTTTATTATATTTAATTGTTTGTTTTCAAAGCCCTTTATTTTTATCCTTATCTTTTACACTACGTTTCAAATTGACCTTTCAGAATACTTGATGATTCATTAAAATATTTGAAATGGGCAATTGCAAGAAACACTTGTCCTATTTTCCGTCACACCTCATGTGCTGATTTGTTTTTTGGCCATAACTTCTACGTTTTGGCTCCAAATCACTCAAGATTTATAGAGAAGATACTCATAGGTACCATACACATTCTCTAATTTTTTCATAATTTTCAAAAATAGTTTGATTTCAAAATAGTACTAGTAATTGAATGTCACACTTGATAGTTTAGGGGTTTTTAGTCACTAAGGAGTACCTTTTTTTAATGATTTTGAGATGAAATTTGGATGAGATGGTCTCCTAATAGACTTATAGCTCTCCACGTGAGGGATTTTGAGAAAAGTTATTTTTATGACGTGTGGAAGTCCACAAAGTGAGCTTCCTTCTGGTTGCATTTTGAAACATATAAAGTATTGTTTTAGTGATTTTTTTGATGAATGACCATCTCCATAAAGTTGTTGCAAATGGCCACTTTTTATTTTTTGTATTTACTTATTTTTACTAATTTTTCCGAATTAAAACATGAAGGTATGTATTTTCTTGAGATTTGGCGCTTTTTAAGTTCTCCTACTTAGAGAATTTTTCTATCAATTTCCTTCAGTGAAAACCTTCATTTTAGGGGTGTATACATTATTCATATTTTTCAAATTTTTTTCAAATTAATTTTCTAATTTTAAAGTACTACAGAAAAACTCACGAGTACTATAGTAAAACGCAACAAATAGGACAAGTGTTTCTTGCAATCACCCAAATTACTAGTATAATACTACCAACCCTATTTAACATTGTGAGGTTTTTTTTTAATGTTTTTAATGTTAGATATAGTAAAGATCTAATGAAACTTATTAAAACATATTGTCGGAGACATATATAGTAAGGTGTAGATTCCAAAATGTCAAAAAAATCAAGTTCAATTTCTTGCTCTTTTTGGAGGACAAATTATTGTTAGAACTTATTACTGAAATCTTTTAAACTACATACATTTTAACACATTTTAAACGATTTATAACACATAAATTGTTCAATAAAATCCAAGAAAATGTAAACACATGTGTAATAAATTGAAGATTACATTGCATTTTCTACATTTTGATTGCAACATTATTGTGTATTGAAAGTTCTTTCAATTATGTGTTTGGTTTGGTTTCTCACGAATACAAACGCTTACATTAAGATTTTCTTTTTGTTCATTCTTCAATCTTCTTCTTGTTTGCTTTTCCTATGGAACATAGGAAAATAGTACCTACATTAGATGAAATTTGAGGGCATTAGGAGACTATGGGTTTCCGGACTGCAGGAACGTAGTTTCTGCCCTGTGAACTCGAATCCTACGTGGTCACGACCCTACCACATAATTAAAAAAAAATTTCAAATTTTTTTTGGACTTATTTTCATATTTCAAGACCCAAATTTTATTTATTTATTTATTTATTTTGATTAAAGTTGGCCTGACAGTGGCCAGCGGCATTGGGAGCCGTTGCGAATAGACCCGAAACGGCCCTATAATGCCTTTAGATTTCATCTAATGCGAATAAATAATAAATATGAAAATCATTCTTATACCTTTGTAAAATATAGAGTCAATCATCAAAGACTAAATGCTATACACTAAACTTTTGGTAATTGCACATCCTGAATATATCCAAAAAGGTTAGTTTATTTTGTGTGCATCTAATTTGACAACTTCCATATGTCAAAGCATTAACACATATGATGAGAACTCATTTCATAGAGAGATTTGTACATTCCTAAAATATCCAAAAAAATCATATTTTATGCACCTCTAATTGAACAACTTTTGTATGTCAAGCCATCAACTCATATAATAGGAAATTATTTCACAAAAAGATTTATAGACCAAGAATCATTGAGAAAATAGAGGTATTATAAAAAATAAATAGCAACCAAGATTAAAATATATACAATCAAATTGAATTTTTGCAATGAAGCTTTTTGTTCTAATTCAAACAAAAGTTTGCCTTGGTTTTTACAAAACTACATTTCCAAATGACATGAGCATTTCCTTAATTTGAAACTAATTTTCAAAAATTTGCACTACCCTAATAATGGTATTTAGTATTGGCAACACCTATTGCAAAGCACAACACTAAATGTCAACATCCTACTAATGTTACCAAAACAAACTTTATTTGTCAACTATTGTAATTTTGAGGGTATAAATTTTTTATTTCATCAAGTATTTTTCCATTGCAATTTATTTCATCAAATTGCAATGAAAAAAATATAAATCTAAATATATAAATTAAGGAATTGTGAGCACAATTCTAAATGCAAATTTAGAGTGGGTGCAGTAAAAGTTTGGATAACACTATGAGTAACATAATACTAAATACCATAATTAGTGTCCTTGAATCAATGCAAGTTGAAATGGAATACTAACATAGTACCAATTTTTAGAGGGAAACAAAATTTTGTAGCAATGCTAATTTTTTCTCCTCCCTATTACCAATACAAACCAATGTGTTGTAAGGTGGAAGCACCCAAATGGAACACTAATAGTTCATGGATAGTTAGAAAAGAACCTAAATCCAAGTGCAAATGACCTCAAAGAAGACATGTGGGGTACTAAAGTAGACAAGTGAAGTTCCAAGAAGTTGTCACTATTCCAAAAGGTGGCCAATCATCTACATAGGATCCAAAATTAGGGCGTGTTGCTTTTGGATATTTTTCATGCCCACTTTGGTGTTAGTCTAGTGTCCACCAGAGTTGCATCTACACAATTGTTTTCAAAAATTCATATTATATTCATACAAGTTTCAAAAAATATGAAACTAATTTTCTTGGTCTCCTAAACCATTCCCTAACAAATGCAGATCATTTTTCTCTCTATACACCCTCCAGATCAAGAGATCCAGGGTAAGTGCCCGTTTTACCTGAATGGGGAGGGTAGACCATGTGACGTGTAATTGGATGATAATTAGATGACAGATGATGAACAGAAACTTTCATCGCCAAACAAAGAGCGGTGATAAACATTCATCCATTTCATCAGGCCCCGGTCGTCTCTCACAATCTCAAAGCTTGAACTCATCGCACTTTCGGCCTTCATTTGTTGCGTTTGGCAAACCCTCAATTGCAGCAACAATTGAAAACAGAGTAGAAAGACATAGAAGAGAGATTTAGGGTTTCGACATTTGCAGCATGGCGACGGCGATGGAGGTCACAGCCGTGACAAACACAGGCATAGCGCCCGTTCTATCCCCCAAATCCTTTATCCCAGACCCGGTCGTGGCGGAGCTCGACGAGGAGGATCTCTACACTCGGCAGAAGCTCCTGCAGCGGCAGCTGGAGTTTGTGGACATCCAGGAGGAGTACATCAAGGACGAGCAGAAGAATCTGAAGCGGGAGCTGTTGCGGGCGCAGGAGGAGGTGAAGCGGATTCAGTCGGTGCCGCTCGTCATCGGGCAGTTCATCGAGATGGTCGACCAGAACAATGGGATTGTCGGGTCCACGACCGGGTCGAACTATTATGTGCGAATTTTGAGCACCATCAATCGGGAACTGCTGAAGCCATCGTCATCGGTGGCTCTGCACCGGCACTCGAATGCTTTGGTGGATGTGCTGCCACCGGAAGCCGATTCGAGCATCTCCCTGCTGACTCAATCGGAAAAGCCGGATGTGGCGTATAACGTACGTTCCTTTTGTGCACGACCTTTGCTGATGTTTGAATTTTGCATGTACATGGCATCCAGAGAGCAGGGCCATTTTTGGTGCTAGTTAAGAAATTCGGCGAGCTGTAAACATCAGTCTAGTCTTTGGTGTTTTTCCAGCAAGTCCCCCGTGTGTCAACCCTAGAATTTCTGTCTCTTGTATAACCCTAGAATTCGGTTAGTGATAGATATGCTCCCAGCTTACTGTACTCACGTTTTCATTTTGTGCCCTTGTAAGATGAGTTTATCCCCCCTTACCACACGCACAAATACACGCACAAACAAATGACATATTGAGTCAGCATCTCTAGGAAGGTAGGGTTTCAGTGGTTGGAAATTTTATGACAAGCATAATGAGCTGACGGTAACGATATTTAGTCTCACTCTTGACCCTACTGTCGCAGTGAAAAAAGAATTATTTTTCGTTGTTGGGCTTGCATCCTCTCCTCTATATTGGTAAAGACAAATAGACTACTAAAATGATGTGAGAACTAAAAATGTCAACAGTTATGTGGCCTGCAAGACTGTGCAACCCTGTGGCAGATTCGGCAACTCTAGAACTATGTGCTATGCATTCTAAGATTAGAACCACGATGGATGGAGAAGTGTAGGAGTGAAGTTCGTTTTCAAATGTTGAATTCAATATATTAGCGAAATTGTGCCAAAGAAAGTAAATGTCAGAGGATCAGGGAACCTTGGATTTCCTGATTCTTCCTGGGATTGTCTAACTAGTTTTATGGTGCTGCTGGATGCAGGATATTGGTGGTTGTGATATTCAGAAACAAGAGATTAGGGAGGCGGTGGAGCTGCCACTTACTCATCACGAACTATATAAGCAAATTGGTATCGACCCACCCCGGGGTGTGTTACTGTATGGCCCTCCCGGGACGGGAAAGACCATGCTTGCCAAGGCTGTGGCTCATCATACAACTGCGGCTTTCATTCGTGTTGTTGGTTCTGAGTTTGTACAGAAATACCTTGGAGAGGTAAGGCACTTCATACATTTCTTTTTCTGGGCTTTTAGTATCTGTTTCTGATGCTTTGGAGATGGTTACCTTATAAGTTGCTGGTCATCCGCATGCCGTTCCTCTACTTTTTTGTCCGACTCCACTGATGTACTATGATTATGCTTTCAGCTAACGTTACGAATTTCTTCTAGAGTTTTTGGTTGTTAACGATCTATGTTGAGCCTGGCTAAAGAATAGTACATGCAATGTTTCATACAGGGTCCTCGCATGGTTCGTGATGTATTCCGACTGGCAAAGGAGAATGCCCCAGCCATCATCTTTATTGATGAGATCGATGCAATTGCAACAGCTCGATTTGACGCCCAAACGGGAGCAGACAGGGAGGTTCAGCGTATTTTGATGGAGCTTTTAAATCAGGTATGAGAGTTATTTATCTTTAAGTTTTTCATACCTGGAGAGGTTGGCGGTTCTTGAGTAACTTCTTGCTACGGTTCTTGCTAAACGATTTAGTTCTTACAACGGCTAAGTGCCCCTATGGCCAAATTTGGCTGTTTCTATTTCGATAGGAATTGAAATAAGTCATTTAGGAAACCTCAACGAAGGTCGCAAATATACCAATAGAAAGAAGAAGGCACATCCTACGTTTTTTCAATGATATTGATATGAAAGATGAGTAGTGGTTTTTGAAGTGGACTTTCAATTTCATCTTGGGCGCTCGGGGACTAATACTACTTATGTAGTGGCAGAAACCATCTTGATCATGTTCTGGTGAAGGGAACGGTTCATCTGCATGTTGCAAATTAAATTGAGTACTACTGAATTTGAGTTGTCTACCTGTCGAAGATCTGCGCTTTTTCTGATACCTTTTTTCTGTTCTGGTTACAGATGGATGGGTTTGATCAAACAGTCAATGTTAAGGTGATAATGGCTACAAATCGAGCAGATACTCTTGACCCCGCTTTGCTTCGACCTGGACGTCTTGATCGGAAAATTGAATTTCCACTGCCTGACAGGAGACAGAAGCGCCTCGTCTTTCAGGTGAGGATCTCTTCCGATTTGAGGATTTTGTAGGGTATACATGAATATTTTGTATTATGTGACTTCTCCCTTAGACTGTACGAGCAATCTTGAGTATGTAGACTGAGGCCCAAATCACGTCCTGCAATTAGGAGAATTAGAGAACTCTTTCGTTGCTTCATTTCTTGAGAGTTAGCGTGGGCCAACAGTAGTATGAGTCGTATGTGTTTTGTAGGCTTGGATTTAGGTTTGGAAAATCGATGTGCCGAAATGTAGTGGTGATAAGGTGAAAGAGGGCTAAGAACGAGTACCATCTTCTAGTGCGTGGTAGTTTTGGGAAACCAGTGTTTTAATGGTGACTAAGATTTTTGGAACCTCACACCTAGTCTTATAACTCATGAGTTCTCTTAGCCGTAATCGAAGCCGCTACTACCTGTTGTGTTGTTTGGGCCTGCGATTGCTTAGCAGGAACAATTGCTTAAGTTAGTGCTAGATGAGGTTAAGATCGATGGGTTTGTGGGGATGTGAACAGGTATGTACAGCAAAGATGAACCTAAGTGAGGAAGTTGATCTAGAAGACTATGTTTCCAGGCCTGATAAGATAAGCGCTGCTGAGGTGCGTTTTTCTCTACCCTCATTTGTCGGATGTGGGATTTCTGTTTTTATGGACCAGGTGAAGTGTAATTCCTACTACCTGATAACTGAACTAACTGAGGTGAGTGAACTGTCATGGCTTGCAGATCTCCGCAATCTGCCAAGAAGCTGGGATGCATGCTGTTAGGAAGAACCGATACGTGATTTTGCCCAAGGATTTTGAAAAGGGCTACAGGTCTAATGTCAAAAAATCAGACACGGACTTCGAATTCTACAGATAGATGCCTTTTGGTATTTAATTCCATAAATTCAGCCGAACATGAGCTAGGAGTTCCCGTAGTCCCATTTGTCCATTCTGTAGTGTAAAACGAAGGCACTGAAGGGCTATCGTAGTTGTTCTTGTAATTTGAATGACAAGGAGCTTGTACGCAGTTACACCTAATACATAAATTTTGTACACTTTGTCTTGTATGTGCACCTCATGGACGTGGTAACAGTTTTCAGAATTGAAAAAGCATCTTCAGGCTTTGAGTATGTCTCTCAGAAAAACTAGGTTGAACTTGAGCGAAGTGAAATTGTCAACTACTACCAGTGTTTCTTTTTTGTTTTAGGACCAATGGTTATGTGACCTTTCTTTCAAGAAGGTTCAGAAGGTTTAGAGTTTTCTGGCTCCTTCATTTTGAGGACTTGAATTGAAGGAGGCTATGTTTGAGTATGCAATTTTGATTATGAAATTTTTGTATGTGGCAATTAAATATTTGAAACATATGTGGCAATTTTTGAAATATTGTGGCAATGGTGTGCAAGGTCATTATTGCTATTTGGCATTTTTTAACACATTTTTCCTCTTTTTTTCTATAGGCTTGAAGTTGACTATTTCTTTTGAGGAATTTAGACATTTAAATGCCTACAAAAAAAACTTGCCTATTTCGTCACTAGTCAATTTTTGAATCTTGTTTTTTCTCAAAATAATTGGGGAAAATTGAATTTCAAGTATTATTTGTCTTGTGATAATCTTTTTGTTGGTCTTTGTGTATATGCCTTGTGTACTGGTGGCAATAACATAGGCATCAAAGTTTGATTCCTACTAAGAATTTTTTCTTTGAAAGTGCCATGTGTTTTCAACAAAGAAACTTGTCTTCCCCTTAAAAATTGAGTTCTAATGCTTGAATATTTGTTTTTGCTTTTGTTTTCTTAAACATATGACCTTTGAGGATTGCAATTGGATTGACATATACAACAACACTATTATGAACAAATGGAGGAACAAACCCTTCCTTTACACTAGCATGAAGAGCCCCCTTGCAAACAAGGTTGACATGGAGAACCTCATGGATTCCATTGAAAGTTTCTATCATTGGTCCAATCACCCAAGGTAGTTTTAGGTCATTGTAGATCATATACTTGAGTATTTGAACTCAACTACTGTAAAACCTCTAACATAAAGATGGGTACAATCAATATGCATGAACTGAACATTAAATGGGCTTGACTAAGAACATTTGCAATGATATAAAAAAATCTCTAGGATATTGAAATTTTGAATGAAAAGTGTTGAATCAATGTTTGCACCCACCTCCAGTTCCCTTTGCTTCTTCAACTCTTGGAGAGCTTGGAAAGAGAAGTGGTATAGATTTGTAGCTCTAAAGTAGACAATATATAGCTTGAAAAGAATTTGGAGAAAATGATCATTTTTACAAGTGTATTTTTTTGTTTTTCCTTTTGATTTATAGATGAACTTATTTATAACTTTATACAAAAAGCATGAAGCATCTAGTGAGCAAGCTTGTTGTATTTGTAAATATACTTTATCCATTTTGTTAACTGTTGTGGTAAATTCTTGAAAAAGTTCATCATCTCTCTACATGGATTTTAGCTCTTTTAGGGGTAAAATCATTGATTGGGGGGATGGCAACGATTCTTCAAAATACTACTATTTCTTTTACAACCAAGTAGTTGGCATAAGGATTCCCAACTTGCTAACAATTCTTTGGTTGTTACTCACCAAGAAACCTATGGTTGGAAACAATATATGATGAGCTATACATATAAAATAGATTAGTGGCTCCCTTCCAAATCCAATACCAATAAGTCTACCACATTCTTGGTCTTGATGAAGATTCCCTACATTGTGCCAATTTTCTAAATTCAAAAACATGAAAGTAATATGAATTCATATCATTCTCTCCCCAGAATAACTTTGATATACTCCAAGATGCCCTAGTTTTTTGTACAAAGAATTATTGTAGACAAATCCACCTATCAAAATCCATATTTAATGATATACATTTAATGCTTAAATAACATAGTCTATGAACATGTAGTTAAACCTCAAAATCTTCTACTTTAATATATCTTCTATTTTCCACTATTTATAGGTGAAATATTTTTATTATTTTTTAAGAGATGAACTTACATTTCTAATATATGGTGACATTTTAAGATATTTTTGGAAAATATTCAAAATACCAAAAATTTGTGAAAAGAAAATAAAGAGAATTCCTATCAAATGCTACCTATATTTTAGAATTAAGGAGAGTGGAATATCATTTTGAGATGGAAGGAGTACAAATTGTTCTTGAAAAATCTTGACATTTCAAAATTGACATACACTACGGTAGAGATTATTATAGTGTAAAGAAAAATCCTAGTGCCATTCCATATTTAGAAAAGTGTTTATAGATCTTCAACTTCAAACTTCAATAAATCCTTATTTTCAAGAAAGTTTCAAAATTTTCATTCAGAGGAAAAATTAGAGTTTAGAAGCTTTATGTTGTTAGTTTTGATCAAAATCAAAAGAAATAATTTTAAATGCTCAAATCAAGTTTTATACTAAAGATAAAAGCTCAAAGGATTTAAATTCATAGTATAGAAGTACCATTTTTCTTGATAAATTGCACTTTGTTAAAAAAAATAAAATTATATTCATATGACTTGGACTCAATCCAATGATGTAGAAATAGCATTAATAAAGTTGTATACAAAAACTAGAAGAAAATCTTCCATTCCGCAATATAGTTTGATTTTCCAAGTGACTCTTTTTGCCTTGAACATACATATATAGTTAACCTTTAAATGCCATTGCTCAGGTTTTTTTCATGTGGATGACAAGAAATCCTTCTAGAAAGATAGATATGCAACTATTCATCTCTGGAATTTTGTTGTGAGAAGGGGTGGTCTTCTACAATACTTTGACTTTTAATGACTGCCTTTTGCAATTTTTTAAGACACTAATTTGCACGATAACCAAGGAAATGATTACCAAGGTCACCAACCCATTCTTTAAGGGTTAATGTCATAGTCTTGACACAAAAAAAAAATTATATAGAATTTTGCAACATTATGAAAAATATTGAGAGCCATGAAAAAGTAATACTGAAATGGTATTTTTATGAGTTCAAAATCCATTTTGACACTTGCAAGCTCTTAACATCACCTTCAAAGGAACACAAGATGTGACATGTGGTTGATGGATGACTTTCAAAGTTAGTGAAGAAATAAAGAATGCATCTCACTGTGTTCCAAAAGTCAGAGCATTTTGGGCTGACTACCTTGGTGATAGGTCTTGTCCTTTCAGGACTTAAAAAAAAAAAGAAAAGAAGCTGAAATCAAAATGGTCTGGGCGTAATTGAAGAATCACAAAACGACACAAAGTGTGTGACAAAGATGACCCAAAACGGTGCACGGAAGAGTATTGCAACTGGGGAGGCCCATGCTTCAAATCTGTGTCTGAAATGGACTATAGCAAAACTTGAATTGCAGCTCCAAATTATGGATCCAACTGTCCCAAATGTACAAATGATCCTTGTTTTCAAAAGGATTTTGCCTCTCCCTGCGACAAGCTCAACAACCGAATCGAACCCCTGGCCGCAGCTATCAGAATCTGAATCAACTACTATCTCAACTCTATTGATGGTACAGGCTAACCAATGAATATATTACAAAAACGTATCTACGAAAATTGATTGAACAGTAAATACAAAAATTCTCGGGCGGGACACGGCGAGAGTTGCGTCGGGATCGGATGCTGCAGAGTGCAGACGCAAAAAAAAATGAACAAGAAACTGTGCGCTTATGGCGCCAGAGCTTGTTGAAAGAACAGGCGCTCGCTACGACACGCCCCTCCTTGCCGATCAATTTCTTCGGACTTGATTGGATTTCAAAAAATCCGTCAGAGCTGCTCTTGATGAATGATGAATGACTCACTTGCTGAAAATGGCTGACGATGAAACTCTATGAAAAGAAAATGAGCGACGCATGTATATCGGGTAGCTTTTGACTGCAAATCGGTCTGCAAAGCTATGTGATGAAGAGAATGGCGGATCGGACCTGTGGAGGATGTAGGTTTTGCGAGGGTGGTCGAATTCGTGAGACTCCGAGGCGGCAATGGCACTAAAAGTCGTAATCGTGGCTGTAATAGATAACGTCTCCATAGTTCTGGTCTTGGTCAAAACTCGGCGTGTCGAAGTTGAGAAGCGGGATGTCTGTGAGATTGTCCTCAAGGACGATGTCGCTCAAGGACTGAAAGCTCCAGGAGCGGCAACCTGGTCCACCTCCGGCTCCAATCGGCATTGTCGTGGCCACTTCCGTAGCGCATGCGATGTTTTCGTCCAGTTTTTCAGTGTAAACGTTCGAGACAATTTCGGTTGAAGCAAAGCGTTGAATCTGATGAGCTCCCTCAGGCTGAAAAGCCTGGGGCTGAACTAGCTCGCGGTGTGGCATAGCCTGGTGATCGACTTCAATCTCCCTTTTGCTCACTTGCATCCGCGCCACCTCCTTCGCCAGCTTGGCGATGGCGCTCCGGGCCTCCTCGGGCGACAGCTGCGAAGAGATTCGCTTCAACATGGTCGGCGAGTCCGAAAAATTGAGCGGCAAGTTTTTCTGGCAGCACAAATTCCCGATGTCGAAGGCGCGGGCTGCCTCCTCCGCGGTGTCGTACGTCCCTAACCAGATTTTCTTGGAGCATTTCGTAGGCCGAATCTCCGACACATACTTGCTGAGTTCCTCGCGATACCTCACTCCTCGGTAATTTGGCACCGCAACAGTCCGCGGCCGAATCGCATTCAGCACCATACTCTTCACCACATCACGACGACGCGGCGGGGAAGGACTCTGCGAGGATGACGACGACGGAGACGCGGACGCAAACATGTCCCTCTTCCTCCCGGCTGCCCCTCGCGGCGACGATTGCTCCGTCGATGTTCGACGACACTTTCCCGCAACTTTCGACATTTCAATCACCTCTTCAAAAATTCCACAAAACCTCTTCCTCCCGAAATCCTTCCAATTACTCGAGTCGCCAGTTGAACCGCGACGCCAACGCCAATTCGGTAGCCTCCCTGAACTCACTTCGTTCAGCAGAAAACTCGAACCGAAGCCGAAATCCTCAACAATGAAACAGAGCAGTGCAGAATTTCACTGTGCTGAGTTCGATATCTACAGAAAATGAAACAAAAACTGTGGCTGCAACTGGATTCCCGAATTGGAATCGAATGTACATGAATTCACAGCAGTGAGTTCAAATTCCAAGGACACGAAAACCAAAACTCGAACCGAAACCGAAATCCTCAAGAATGAACTCAAAAATTCTCACAAATTCAAAGGAATGAGATCAAATTGCGGAGAGGAGAAAATCTATTCTCTCGCAGTAAGCTCAAATTCCATGAAATCGGAATGAAATTAATCATCGAGAAGCAGGGACCGTGAGTACAAATTTGAAGGTTCGTTACTATCCTTCGGCACTTAAGTATACGAGGAACAGCTAGACGCTGCGAGATGTGCAGACATTTGGGCTTCTTCTCAGAAAAGGAGAGCGCGTTGGGCCCAGACTCTCAGAAAACGGGTTACCGGGTCCGAGCCGCGTGGGACCCAGCGTCGGGACCCGTGCCGCGACCTGGTGACCTGTTCCGTCAGTCAGTCGGTAGAGTACAGCTCCACCTCGGATGATGGCTTCAGTTGTCCCGTAGATTGGCATCCAATGGTGATTTTAGAATTTTAGAATTTTAGAATTTAAAAAAAAAATTGGTCCTTTCACGCTAATTATTTTGTTTGTTAGTGAGAGCATAGAAGTAACATTGCACGAAAAATTGGTAAAATTACTAGGGCGTCACTAAGATCTTTGGATTTATGGAATAGGATGCATAGATTTCAAATTTTCACTTTGCAAATAGATGAAAGAATGTCTTTTTCATTATTTCATTTCATTTTGTATTTTATAAATTCTCCTCACTTATTTGGTGTCTTTAAATTACATTGTGGTAAATGATAAAGTTATGCATTTTGATCAAGAATAAAAAATAGGATAGAATATCCTTCTATATTGTTTTTCATGACATTTTTCTCTAACACATGAAAGTGGCACTTACATATGATTGTTTCCTACAAATCTATGTAATTTAAACTTTAATAATTAAGCACAACTATTTTTCAACCAACATAATTTGGTTTTTAGATTTAAAAATTTGGCATGCTTGAATGCAAATGCAACATCAATTGTGCATGATGAAAAATATAGAATTATATTTTACATTATACAAGAAAATTTGAATGACATAATGACAATTTGAAATAATATTGGATCCTATTGTACACTCAAAAGTCCATATGACTAGATGCAATGTATGTGTGGAGGGAAAGATTAGTCCATTTGGTTAAGAATTGACATGTGAGAATGTTTGTTATGTGTGCCAATAAAAATTTGATTTGACCTCTAAAGTTTGAAGTGTTCCTTGGAAGACACTTGAAGGTTTGGGAAGGTTCTTATGATCTTGATTTTTGGCTAGATTTTTTTTCAAAATTTTGAAGATAGAAAAAAGTTCACTTTTAAGAAATATAATTTTCATTCCAATAGGTTTACGAGTCCAAAATTTATGCACTTTAGAACAATTAATAATTGAACCCGTGTTAGAAGAAATAGAATTTTTTTTAAATGAATTTCTTAAGGATTATATATTTGGTCTTTGTGAAAAAATTTATTCAATCTATTTTGATTACAATGATTTGAAAGTTATTAAGCACCTAGTTTTGCAAGCAATCATAGCATTTTCTTGAAAAAATATCTTATTGGTCCATTTTTTAAGTCAATAATGAAAATTAAAAAATCTTCTAGAGAGATCTTGTTCTCTTGCTAGAAAAATCATTCCATTTGGATTATTGTGTCTCAATTCCATTATAAAACTTTTAGAGATTTTGATTCTCTTTCAATCCAATACCTTTGTCCGTCATTTTTTTTCGATGAATGAAAATCAGATTTCGAAAAAAAAAAATTCTTGAACTTTCAACTCAATTTTTAAACTCTTAATAATATTTAATTCAAAATTTGTAGTGCAAAAATTTTAAGTTAATTATGACAATTCAAAGTCTTATAATCTAATACTCCAAAGTACAAAAAAGATTGCTTTCTTTACTTTGAATGTTTGTATCTTGCAATCATTACAATCAAAGTTTCTAAAAAAATTTCCAAACATTTTCATACTAGTCTAGTATACAATCTTAGAGTTAAAAATTAATTAAAATATCTTCTCCTGCATTGGAAAAGATAGTTTTGGGTGTTTTTTTGACAAAAAATGGTCTTTAGACTTTAGGGGTTCAAATATTTGAAAGATAAATGTCATTAATGTTATTGTCTTTTTTATGAATTAAATTTTTTTTATAGCAATTTAGGGAAATACATTTGACAAAAATGAATTAAAATTCATATCTCTCATTGCCTACAAATTTGCCTTTTATCTAGAAAAGTCAAGCCTATAACTACACCGATACTTTAAAATCCTTTACTATCTATTATCTACTCCATTTTGCTAGTATGTATGAATAAAGTTCCTTATTTTTGTATATGACAACTAGGATCCTTATATACAATGTGAGAGAATTTCGCTCATTATTCTTATAACTCAACCATGACATTCAAATTGATTTTAGTTTTTGAGCATAACTTCAACAATGAAGGAAAAGCCTAAATTCTACTTCTTGTTAAAACACTATTGAATAAATCTTGAAGAAGTGAATTCTTTGTTGCAATTTGAAGTTGAAAGTCCATAACCACATTCTAAATAGAAAATGACTCAAGAAAATTTGATTTTCATTTATTCTTTACTTCTATTTATAATTCATTGTAGCTCTTAGCTATTTTAAGCTCAATTTTTGTGTAATTTCAATATGTATTGCAAAAAAAATAATTCATTTTGTTTGTTGGTGAAATTAGTTCAAATGAATAGATCTTTTTCTATATTTAATTTTTGAATTATTTGAATCTCTAAAATACTTACATTTAAAGCAAGAGTAAGAACTTTCATCTACATGATGCTTCAAATAACTTATTTTAAAGTGGAAATCCTCAACAATTGCAAATTCAATGTACTAAATTTTTTTTAAATAGACTTTTCTTGCCCTTCCTAAAGGTTAAGTTTTTGTCTTTCAACTATTAAAAAAAATACATATTAAAGAACTTATGTTATATAGGCAACATAATTGGAAATGGGTAGAAAATATTTGAAAAAGTAATTTAAGTAAACCAAAAAAACTTTCAAAATCATCTTAAGAGAATGCTATAGGAATAGTAAAAGGAAAATTACAAAGTAGAAGGTGTTACATGATGAATGAAAATCTAAATTGTTAGTAAGTTTGACAAGTAATTGAGAATTATAAATCTCAATGGTGAAAATGTTCTAGTATATAACAAATGTCCTTCTTTTTTTTAAATTTGTAAAATGATAAGATTCAACTCAAAAAATGACTTTACATGTTTTTTCTATCTTCATTGGCTACCAAATAAAACTCTTTACAACTTTCACCTCATTATTTGGAATTGAATGCTTTAAATGTTTTTGAGTAGGTATCAAACTAAAGAATACTATAAGATAAAATAAATTTGATTTAGAATACACTTTTAGTTGCCTTCGACCTGCTTGAAGGCCATTTTTCTATGTGTATGAGAATAAAAAATGTTGCAATTATGTGTTCTTGCCTCATTAAACTATTCTATTTAATTAATAGAAAAATCCTAAGCTTGTTTTTATCTAATAAAATAAAAATTTCAGAAAACATCAGTGAAAATATTTCACAAATATTATTCCCCAAAAATTCAATCTAGGACTCTTCTAAACAATACGTGACTAAAAATGGGTCTTTTTCTAATTAAAAAGAACATTGTCAATGGTTCAATGTTTGAGATCTTTCTTGAGTTCAACCAACTTTTTTCCCTTAAATTCCCGTACTGAACCATTTTTTCAAGTATACAATTTGTTTTAATACATTTTTTTACAATTTAAAATGAAAATTTTAGAAAATTTTCACCACTAAAGTTTTTTTCCTACATTTTTTTACAATTTAAAGTTGAAATTTTAAAAAAAATTCACCACTAAAACTTTTTTTTTCCCCAATTTTTTTTTTCAAATTGCAACCATTTGTTTTTTTCTCAATTCCACTAGCTTCTAACAACGGACTAAGGGCAAAACACCCATTCCTGCACCTGTTCCTTGGAATGGACCATAGATTCACCCAATTGTGTCAGTAGACTTTCCTTAATGTGTTCGCCTCATGTGTAATTATCATTAGCTAACACAGTTGAAGGACACAGGAGAATCTGGTTGGCTCACTGCTGATTTTCGCAGGGTTCAGTTTTGGGGGCACCTACCGGATGGTTTCACAGGTTTAGGGAGCCAACACTTTGAAAATTTGTAGAAATTACATACTATATCCGAAAAATCTTTTTTTTTCCGAATATTCATGATTTTCACTCGCTAATACTAGAAAAATATCATTTTTAGAAAACATTGCCTCCAACTATGCTGAATTCCTTATTTGCACGGTTTTGGGTGTTTCCACTGTAACAACGGACTATTGTTGTAACCGGTGGTTTGGTTCTCCCCTCCCTGAACATTGCTGACGTGGCTTAAAGTCGGTGATTGGAATTATTGATTGGGCCAAATAGGCAGCGTAAAGTGGCAGGACGGATGGGTTGAGTGGGTTTCTCTTTTTTTTTTTCTTTCCATAAATGGGAAAAGTAATGGAGGGGGGCTTTAAGAAATAATAAAGATGGTGGTAGAAAGACGGGCAGAGGAAGACTTTGATGACCCTTCCCCCCGGGCCCCGCCCGGGCCCCACCTGCCCCCTTACCATATAGTTCCGCGCCTTCGACGAAAGCGCGGGCGACTAATTCGGCCCAACGTTGGATCTTCACACGGCGTGACGTCGCGTTGCCATCACTCCCCGCGTCTGCCCCGTTGCTTCGCCTTGGGAAATTTATGAACGGACGAACGAACTCTGTCATTGCTGGAGACGGATGAATGAAACTTATTTCGTCCATCCACTTTGTCTGTACAGGATCATAGCCTTTCTGAGAGGTTTGGCACTTTGTCTGCACCCCAACTGTAGCTTAGCACATGAGTCCAAACGTTTGTCGCTATCCGCCCTGCACGAAATTCGAGGAGAGGGTGAAAAAAAGTTCTTGGGTTTGTCTTCCTACTTACGTTAATTCAAATAGTGTGGCCCACAATAGTTTAGGTGTTAGGAAGTGCATACGGTTGGGATGTGGGTTGGGATTTCACTAGTTTAAATGTTCACATGTTAATGTGTATTAAATTGTGGACTTGTGAGATAACTTACATGGTTTCCTATTGATGTAGGGGTCCTTTTTGCATCTTGGAAAATGAACACCTACAGTGAACAAAATTGACTTGTTGATTGCTCTTCAACCACCACCCATCTTGGAGTTAGTTAATAAGTCAAAGCATAGTCACCTTCCTAGGATGGAGAAGACGAACTTGCTTGGTTATACCAATTTGGTATGATTAAAAGAATTGAATTCAAAACATTCTTAACCTTTGCAAGGGGGATCCCTTTGATCCTCTAGAGCCTGCAAGGTGGCTTTCCGATAACAACAATGGTAGCCGGCTCTCATCTCCTCTCATCTAAACTTTAAGCACGTAATGATGGGGGGGGGGGGGGGCCTAAATATGTCTAATGGATGACAAAGAACCATTTCTTCTATGTATGAGAAAGGTGTTATTATTCATCATTTTTGCATTTTGGAAAAATGAGCACCTATAGTGAACAAAGTTGACTTGTTGATTGCTCTTCAACCACCACCAATCTTGGGGTTAGTTAATAAGTCAAAACATAGTCACCTTCCTAGGATGGAGAGGATGAATTTTCTTGGTAATGCAGATTCGGTGTAATTAAAAGAATTGAATTCAAAACATTCTTAACCTTTGCAAGGGGGATCCCTTTGATCCTCTAGAGCCTGCAAGATGGTTCTCCAATAATAACAATGGTAATTAGCTTTCATCTAAACTTTAACTACGTAATGATGGGGTGGGCTAAATATGTCTAATAGATGACAAAGAATCATTTCTTCTATGTATGAGAAAGGTGTAGGTATTCAATCCTTGAAAGTTCTATGTGAAAAAGGAAAGTCTTGCACAGTAATTTGATCTCCAATGAGTGCTCTTTGTTTTGTTTTTTAAGCAAATGATTCACACAATACCAAAAGAAGATGATTTTCATGATGACAAACCATGTGTTCTAAAATTAATGTCCCCCCGTATGAAAGCAAAAATACCTTCTTTCCCATGCTGTGTTTTGCAGAAAATTAGTACAACACAATGTTTTTCCAACTACTTAGCAGTTAGCACTGATTTAGATATGGAGTATATTACAAATACAGTAGGGGCTGTAAAAGCAACCCTTTACCAGCTGATTTGCATTTTGGGGAAGCTAAACTCCTTAAAACAATTTTTAGTAAATTTTTGTGGTAAGAAAAATGGAATTGGCATCTAACCAAAGTCGTTTCATATTTTTTGGACCTTCATGGAATTAGTTATGAATTTTTTGAAGTTGAAAACACAGTGGTTTCTAAAAGCGACCCCCTCCTGAAATGTGCGCTTCTGGTACATGTTAGAAGTAAAATCTACCAGATTGCTTTTAGAGACAGGGTTGCAATGACAACCCCCTACCTTTCAGTGACCTTGCTTCGCCTTGGAAAAGTAATGAACAGGTGAGCAAACTCTGTCATGGCGTTAGTGGACTATTTCATTCATCCACTTTTGTCAATTGTCTGTAGGTGCATTTGATTGGTGGACTGTAGGACACTGGACTGAGCATATGAATCCAAAAATTTCCTTTTTTTCAGGATGACACAGAGGTATAGTTTGCTCTCGTCAATGTACTAACGGTGTATATTTTTAAGATGGTCGCTTTAGTAACCATTGCATTTTAGTTTAAAAAATCTATACCTTAAGTTATACCTTAAGTTAGTTGTTCAATTGTTTGTTTTGCTTGTTACATTGAGATTTCTTGGATCATACATTCCCTAATCGCTTTCTTGGTACACTTAAAAAGCACTCAACAAAGAGGGGTGCATGGATTTTGATTTGTGGCGTTCTGATTCATAGTGAGAAAGTTATGGATTTTTTAGTTATTTTTGGTTGTAATTTTTTTTAAATGCTTTCACATTTATTTAGATTGTGGCAACAACAAAAAGCACACTAGTTTATAACTAATTTTACGAAAGTCCAAAATCATATGAAACAACTTGGATTAGATGTCAATTCCATTTTTCTTCCAAAGAAAATTTATTGAAAATAGTTTTAACCCTTAAGCATCTCAATCCTTTTTTGAATTTTTGCTCATTTTCGCTTATAGCTTTGTACAGATATATCATTTACCAGAATTTAATGAATTTGGTCATTGAGGAAGGTTGTCTTTTCTAGATGCAAGTGTTACATTTGATAAATGAAAAGTTAATTGGATGAACAGTGCCTTGAAGCCCTCTGGTCATCGTCCAGAATATGGACGTCGGAGTGCTTCAGGGTTAAGGAGTTTAGTTTCCCACCAAAGGCAATTAATTCCTAAATGGTCACTTTAACAATAGAATACCTTAAACCTAATTAAACCTAGCCAACTTTATTGGAAAGACAGTCTTTTCAATAAAAAAATTCCAAAAAACCTTACTTAAAGGTAATTACTTAAATGACAATACTACTAAGACTATACTTAAAACACCCCTTTCTCTTGTAGTGTTTCCAACCATGGCTAGAAATCTCTTATTTCATCTTGATTGAACTGAAGTTCTATAACTCTGTGAAATTTTCTTTTCAAGAAGTAGAAAACAGTGATTTAAAAAAATCTAATTAAGTTAATTTATTTACTGTGCCCCTACAAATGTACTACATTTATCATGTAATGTCTTGACTTGATGTCACAATTTCATCCACTAACCTGTTAACCCCTAAATGCCCAAAGTCCCCTCGGGGGACACTTGGGATTTCGGGCAGGCTCGTGTGACCTGAAATTTTGACATAATTTTTTGAAACTTTTTTTGAAGATAGAAAATCACATCAGCTTTCTAAAAATATAATTTCTTTTTCAATCGGTGCCCGGGAGCAGAAGTTTTGCCATCTTAAGTCAAAAAAGCAGTTTGGCGGGCAGAAAAAAAAAACACAAAAAAATGATTTTTTTTTTTTTTCAATTTTTTTTCTGAAAGATTATGTTTTTGTCTACATTTGAAGCTTTGATTCATCCTATTTGGACTAATAATGAAAAAGTTATGGACAATCTTGTTTTTCGGGCAATTTAAGCATCTTCTTCAAAAAACAACTTATAGAATTCATTTTTGAATGCAATTTTCAATTTTTTTCAATTTTTTTTTTTTGAAAAGGTTAAGTTTGTTTTCAAGAACAATCCCACCGTTGGGATTATAATTTTTTAATTCCATCTAAAGGCTATTAACAATTTAGTATTTTGTTCAACTTTGGACCTACTTCTACTTAACAATTTTTTTATATGTGAAAATCAAGTTTTGACATTCTGAAATTTTTTTCCACAACTCTCAACTCAAATGTTCAAGATAAAAAATTTTAACCTTATGGTGTGTAGTGCAAAAAAAATCCACAAATGGCCATCAAAGTCACCTGAAATTGCAGGCCGCAGTTGAAAAAAACTTTCTTTTTCAACTTCAAATGCTAATATCTTCCAATCCGTACGGTCAAACTTCATGAAATTTTTACCACATGATTTGAGACAAGTGAATTACAAGATCCTACGGTTAGATTCTAAGAAAAAAGTTTTTTTAGGTTTCTTGAGTGATTGCAGCAGAAATGGCAGTTTTCAGTGGTTTCAGAGCCAGAAAATGCCTTGGGAACTTAGGGGTTAAGTTCCTTGGCAATATTTACTCCTAAAATAGTAAATAACTGTCATTTCTAGTACCAAATCCAATTTCTTTTTAAACATTTGTTGAGATTTGTAACCATAGGATCTTATAGTAAATTGGTTTGAGAATATGTGAATCTTTTTCTAGAGCTTTTTACTGTGTAGATTGCAAGATATTAGCGTTTGAATGTTCCAAAATCATTTTTTCCACCTTATGGAAAATAGGGTAGCTGCACTTTGGAAGGCGACAATCATATGAAAAATGGTCCAAAATGGTTGTGCTTCTTTGGATTCATTGGTGAGGCCAAGTAGCCTAAAAATTTTCAAATATGTGGAATTGTACAACACATAGGAAAAAAATCATAAGTAGAAAGAAGTAGCAAATGATTCAAAATATAAAATTGTTAAGAATTTATTTATGAAATTGAAAAATGCCAATTCCAATGGTTTCAATGTTGTAATAAACAATCTACATCCTATGATTTTTTCTCCAAAAAATATTGAAAATTGAGTAAAATAAAGGACTTTAAAGTTTATTTTAGAATAGAGAATCTATAGTTGCCTTCAAACAAAAAAACCTCATAATTTTTGACTCATTGATCAAAATGGAATGATTTAAAGATTTCCTTGCATATGTAAATGAAGAAAACTAATTTCAAATTTTTGTTTATGAAATTTTTTTTAATCTATCCAAACTATCTAGTTACAAAAAAAAGAAACATGTTAGGCCATAACTTTTGACTTGTATTTCTAAATGTCATGATTTTTAGTACAGATGAAAGATATTCCTCGTCCCCACATTCTATTAAAATTTGGGACCAAAATATAGAAATCTCTAATCATACATACCTACTTCAAATCACTATGTTGCCAAATTTAGCAAGTTGGTCCTTTAGGGGTTAACCAAGATGTGTTGTACAGTACTTGTATGAAGTCAAACCTCACATATTGTCATCCAATTTTTTTAGACAAACTCTTGTGTTTCATACCTAACTTGTCTTAACCTCTCAAGGCCTTTACAGTTTAAAAACTTCTTTGCTTTTCAAGCCTTATAAATCTACATGTATAAAAATCTCAACCTTATAATCTTGTAGTGTGCATGTTGTAGATGATGTGGATCAAATTTGGACTTATTTGGTTGCATAGATTGCAAGATTATAATGTTTTTGTGTTGAAAAAAGATACTGAAATTTTCCTAAAAACACATTTGGAGGTGAAATTAGATTCCTAAACTTACCCAAATGAAAAAAAATTCACTAGGAAGTGCTTTGAAATCAACATACAAACACATTGGTGGAAAAATGTCATTCAATTGACTCATTGTGTTTGCAAAATGACTTTGAAATGTCAAAAAAATAGCAAAAAAGGATGCAAAAAACACATCTATGACTAAATTTCCCTCTACTAAAATGCTTCTTAGTCACTCTTAACTTCTTGGATTGATATGACATTTTAGCCACACAAACTAGACTAGGATGGACAACTATTCTAAAAAAAATAATTAGAAATGGACAATGTGTAATGAAGAAACAAGCCACCAAAGTTCACTAAAATCCAAAAATGTCTGGTTTTTGAACTTTGAATTGCTCTCCAAATATTCAAAACAACTTGGATTGCCATACAAATTTGACCACAAAAACTAGACTTCTAAAGGAACATAATTCAACAAATTTTGATGAAAACAAACATTGGATGAAGGAGACACAAGCCCCCAAAGTTGCAGCCATCAATTGCAATTTGGTGAATTGAAATTGAACTTGTGAACTTTGATTGGCTTCCAATAAATCTATACATCTTTCCTTGATCTGAAATTTTTTACCACACAAACTAGACTAGTATGTACAACTTTTCTTACAAGTTTTTATTGAATTTAGACATTGGATGCAAAAGTTATGGCACTCTAAATTGGACTGCCAAACTATGTGAGGCAACTTTTGAGCCCCTTGGGTGTTGAGGGGTTAAATTAACCTTGAAGTGCTCCAACATCCAATTTCTCAAAAGATGTATAGGTTGAAAATCATATTTCTTTCTCATTACAACTTGGATGGAAGTCATCATAATTTTGAGAGATATTTTATAAAGTTGTTGTCCTATCCAAGGTTTGGATTTGTTTTTTCTAGCTAGAGTACATATTTTCCAAAAGTTGCAAATACATGACTGTGTCAAATGGTGACCAAGCCAAAATTGCATTGACTTTAGTTTATACTTAGAATTGCAAAAATGAAGACATAGAATCAAAGAATACAAAAATTCCAAAAAATCACCATGGCAAGAGAACTTCATTTCAAACTTGTTCCAACAAAATTTAGACAAGAAATGACAATATTAGTTTGCTTATAACTGAATTTTGAAGGAATTTTGAATTTCTCCTTTCAAATTTTATAGAAAAATATTGGTGATAGCAATGGTAAATCTAATCGTTTGGATAGAATCTAAAACGCAAACTCTGAAATATTCTTTTGTATCTCTATTCAAAAACATTTTTCTAAATAGTACTTCATAATGATTTTTCCAAAATCATCAATTCTAGAGACGAGTGTAAGTGGGGCTTATGTTTATTTGAACTCTGTTGCAAATAAATCCATAAAATACCAAGCTAAGTTTTTTGGCAATATAGAATTTTTGGAGAGGTATGTGTAATTAGAGATTTTATTATTTTTCCTTGAATTTTTCACTCAACATGTCAACAAGGAATATCTTTAAGGTTCAACAATTTTCATAAATTTTAACTACATGGTTAACCCCTAAAGGTTTTTGACTATGTTTCCACTAAAATCACTACAAAACTGTGATTTATGGTACAAGTGCACTTTTTTTGAAAAAAAACATTTTTTGACATATTTAACTGTAGGATCTTATAGTTAGGTGGTTTAAAAAGATGTGGAAAAAATCTCAGAAACTTTAACCGTGTAAATTGCAAGATATTAACATTTGAACTAGCAAAAATCTAAGCAACTGCACTTCACAAGGTCACATTTGTATGAAAAAACACTCAAAATGATGGTTACTCTTTAAATTCATTTTATGATTCTAATTGGATATATGGTCAAAAAATTTCAAATCATTTGGAATTGTATAACATATAGGAAAATATAGTAAGTAGAAAGAAGTAGAAAATGCTTGAAAATACTAAATTGTGAACAATTTATTTATAAAAATGAAAAATGAAAATTACAATGGTTAAAATATTGTAATAAGCAATATTCACCTAATGTTTTAGTTTTTTTTCAAAAATATTAAAAATTTAATTAAATAAAGAATTTCAAACTTTTTGTAGAGTAGAAACTCTATAACTCCCTATAAACTACCCCAAACTAAGTTTCCTTATAACTTTTGACTCATTTATCGAAATGGAATGATTCAAAGCTTTCCAAATAGATAAGAATCTAATAAAACTATTTCAAATTTTTATTTCTTTAAAAAAGAAGTTTTAAAGAAGGGTTTTTTTTCTGCCTAGGCTACATGTAGTTCAAAGGAAACAATATATCATGCCATAACTTTTTAACTATGTAGTCAAAAGTTATGAAAATTGTTGGGCCTTATAGCTACTCCTTGAATACATGTTCTGTAAAAATTTCAAAGAAAACAAATAAAAACTCCATTGGTAGTGAGCTGCCCAGGTTTTCTATGTTGTCAATAAGTGTAGTTTAGGGCTTTAGGGGTTAAAAAATTATTGAATGATACATAGTATTTTCACATGTTGGGCAGTCTTGGCAAATCTCTAAGAAATAACTTTTTTATAAACAAAAGTTTGAAATTGGTTTTCTAAGAATTAAATATATGTAAAGAGCTTTGAATCATTCCATTTTGATTTATAAGATGAAAGTTGAAAGAAGTTTTAGTTTTGGGGTAGTTATGGATTCTCTAGTCCAAAATAAACTTGGAAGTCCTTTATTATACTCAATTTTCAATATTTTGAAAAAAAATAAAAACTATGAGTGCAGATTGTTTATTACAAAATTACAACAAATGAATTGGTATTGACATTTTTCAATTTCGTAAATAAATTCTTAAACATTTATTATTTTGAATCAATCTCTACTTTGATCTTTTCAATATTTTTTTCCTATATGTTGTATAATTCCAGGGGTGATTGCAAGAAACACCTATATTGTTTGTTGTGTTTTACAATAGTACTCATGACTTTTCCCGGAGTACTTTAAAATTAAAAAAATAATTTTTTTAAATTTCAAAATATGACTTATCTACACACCTTTAAGATGAAAATACCCAAAGAAGGAAATGTATAGAAAAATTCTCTAAGTATGGGAACTTGAAAAGTGCCAAACCTCAAGAAAATAGGTACTTTGATGTTGAAATGAGTTCAAAATAGTGAAAATAAGTGAATGCAAAAAATAAAAATTGATCTTTTGTAACAACTTTATGGGGATGGTCTTTCACCAAAAAATCCACCAAAATAACATTTCATATGTTTCAAAATATAAGCAGAAAGAAGCTCTTTTTGTAGACTTCTACACCACACAAAATTAATTATTTTTAAAAATTTCTTTTTTCATTAGCTACAAATCTACTAGAAGACTACTTCATACAAATTTCACCTCAAAATTCATTTTTTAGGGTACTAAATAGTATTACAACCTCCAAATTGGCAATTGTGACATTCAATTGGGGTCTATTTTTGGATTGTATACTATTTTTGAAAATTACGGGAAAAACTAGATCACATGTATGATAGTCATGAATACCTTTTCTATAAATCTTGAGTCATTTGGAGTCAAAACACAAAAGTTATGGCTGAAAAACAAATTAGCATGTGATGTGTGACGAAAAATAGTACAAGTGTTTCTTGCAATCACCTCCAAATGATTCGAAAATTTTCAAACATGTAGCCAAGTTGTCTTGGAGAATGAATTTAAAGAAGAACTATTTTAGACATCTTTTTGTAGAAATTTGATCTTCTAAAATACGATTGCTTCATTACATGTAAGTCCCCAAATAGGAATTTTGTAAATGCAAATGCTAATATCTTGAAATCCATAAGGTAGGAATTTCTAAGATTTTTTCTATGTCTTTTCAAACCAATGTACCACAAGATCCTACGATTACATGTCAAAAAAATGTTTTTTTTCCCAAATTTGGTACTTGTACTAGATATGGTAGTTTTGAAGTGTTTTTAGTAAAAACATAGTCAAGGAACTTTAGGGGTTGAATTAAATTGTGTTTAGTAGCAATTCAAATTTATTACAACTAGATGGACTCATTTTTGTAGAAATTAGTGCATTATAATATTTTTCTGAGCAATACTAATTTAGATATATTACAAATAGTGACTTTTGTAAATTAGTCTATAGATGGTTGGACACCATGATAGAATGTTTCTACATTTCTCATCTAGATTGTTGTATAATTTTAAAGGAGTTGTTGCTACTCATTGATAATAAATAAAGTAAATGTTATTGACAATTGTACAATTATTAAAATTGTCTAAATATAAAACTGTACAAAAGCTCAAGATTCACAATTTACTTAAGATTTCATCTTCTTCAAGAGTTTTTTTTAGTTTTACAATATTGAAAAATTACATAATATTGTCCTCTAGAGTCTTCTTAAAAATTAAAAAAAATCTTCACAAAAATTCTCTACCAAAACAAAATATACTCAAATTATTTGAAGTTTGAGAACTTAAATTCTTACATTGATCACTACAATATTGGTATTCAAAACAAGATGCTTCTTGGTCAAATTTGATTGTGGTCTTCAATATATTCATTTTTGTGTATTTGATTTGATCTCACAACATGAAGTTACTTTGAGCTCTTACCCTAGCAGGTCTTCATTTATTTATTTTAGACAAGGAAAAATATGAATACCTATTTTCATATTCTTCATTTGTGAAAAGAGGAGGGTAGTAGTAGTTATAGCATGCCATATGTAACTACTTTTGGACTATTCATTGAATTTTAAACAAAACATTGGGAGATCTCTAAATGGTAACATTGGAAGATCTTTGATGTTTCCCATAGATCTCTTGATGTTTTGCATTCTCTACCTACGGCCATTTTTTTCCTCTTGCTCACCATTATTAATTTTAATAGTCCATCTCCAAATTTCACAAATCTTTGAACATTACGGTATAAACACCCCTAATCATCCCCATATCTATTTGTGACAAGCAAACTTCTATTGAAAGTGTCCTCTAAAGTACATTTAAACCAATTCCAACTTTAATTGCAATTAGTTGACTATTGATTTTCTAGATTTTGTTTTTTTGACAACACAAAATAGTAAAATTACTAAATTAGGTTGCTCCACACTAATATTTCTTGACATTTAATACTATGTAAATGTTTTCAATTATTGTACAAGAATGCAATACTTTGAATTAGTTATTGTTGTAAGTGGGATTCATAAACCTCCATGTGTGGGTGATTGCAAGAAATACTTGTACTATTTTCAGTCATACATCACATCTTGATCTATTTTTTGTCCATAACTTAGCATTTTGGCTCCAAATGACTCAAGATTTATAGAGAAGGTACTCATGCCTATCATACACCTTATCTAGTTTTTTCATAATTTTCAAAAATAGTATACTATCCAAAAATAGATCCCAATTGAATGTCACAATTGCCAATTTGGAAGGTCTTAGTACTATTTAGTATCCATGAAAACGAATTTTGAGGTAAAATGTGGATGAAGTGGTCTTCTAGTAGACTTGTAGCTTTAATGGATGAAGGAAATTTAAGAATAATTAATTTTGTGTGATGTGGAAGTCTACAAAGTGAGCTTCTTTCTCCTTGTACTTTGAAACATATTAAATTTTTTTTTGATAAATAATCATCTCTATAGAGTTGTTACAAATGGCCAATTTTTATTTTTTGTATTTACTTATTTTTACTATTTTAAACTAATTTCAACATCAAAGTACCTATTCTCTTGAGGTTTGGTACTTTTCAAGTTCTCCTAGAGAATTTTTCTATGCATTTCCTTCCCTAGGTACCTTCATCTTAAAGGTGTACACATAAGTCATATTTTTTTAAATTAATTTTTTTTAAATTCTAATTTTAAATTACTCTAGAAAAAGTCATGTGTACTATTGCAAAACACAACAAATAATACAAGTGTTTCTTGCAATCACCCATGTACAAATGAAAATAATGTTAGAAATATCTCTAAACTTTGATGGCTTGTATAGCAACTTTCTTGATGTAAAGCAACCTAATTTCACAATTTTTGTGTAGGCTACATGCCCATTTCGGTGATCTAGGGAGTTTTTGATTCACCCCTTAAGATGCATATCGCTTCTAACATCAATCAATCCATATCATGTGCCAAGTCAAGAAAGTTGTGAGGGTGTCCCAGGGCTAATTTTCATACACAAACTTGCTCACTACCCCAATGCAGCTCACTTGAAGCTGTCCTAAAAGCACTTACTCGAAGTTTTCAAATTCAGGTTTAGCTACTAACCTTGCTAAGCTCTTGACTCTCGTCCACAATTCTCGGGTGTGTGGGCACTCCCAAAATTAGTGCTACAAATAATCTGCCTTCAACCATGCTAATTCCCATATTTTGATGATTTTGCACTACAAGAGAATGGGGTCTTTTAAGTAGTGTCCTAAACATCATGTCTTTTAAGTAGTGTCTTTTAATGCATCTTTTAAGTAAAATTTTACTGAAAAGACAAAAACTCTTCATCCAGTTCCTGGCTTGAGCATCAGAGCTGTAGCACATAACGTCAGTTGTCTGTGATAAAAAAATATTGGAATGCCTGATTCTTGCAACAGTCGATCGAGCTCACTAGGTGCTGTGATAATTGACTACGACGGACTGTGTCATGTCAAGACGTTTCCCAGTCGCCATAGCAATGGCTAGAGGACGAATATTCTACAGTTGTTAAGCTTTGAATCTCCAGCAGATAGAGAGTCAGACCCGAAGTCTTACCTCTCAAATGAACGGCACTAATCAACCCACCTTGCAAGCCACTGAGATGAGATGAAATGAGATGAGATTCTCTTGCTAATAAACAAAGGCGTGCTCTGCGCTAGAAAGCACTCGCGAGTTGCTCGCAATGTTGGTGTAAAATAAGTTTAATTCCCTTGAAAGATTTACAGTAGAGAGATTGATCCATCCTGCAACCAAGTGACCTTGTTATCAATTATATATTCCAGGTTGGGTTAATCTTCCATGCTTACCGAGACAGAGATAAGTTTCCATCAATGCAACCTCGGAAAACAAAAAATCCACCCTCTCACATGATTGGAGAAAAAAAAGCATGATTGAACATATAAATACTTGGGCTTGGAAAAGAACAGAACTTCAAGCCCAAACTTCTGAAGTTATAAAAGGATTATATGAGGTTGAAGTTCATTCACAAGCACGACCAACCACGGAAAAGGGATTGACGTCATTGCGATGTTGTGCATAAACTATTCAGCGTCCTTGCGTCATTTACTTGATTCTGAAAGAGTACAAACCTGGTTGACTTCTGAGAAGAGCCTTGTCCGAAGGGGGGGAGGGTATCAGGGACGTATTGGATAGAAGCCTGTAGCATCAATAACACTGCATGAAATTTGTTTAGTGAAATTTTAATTCAATTCACGAGGAGAAAAGATAGTCTAACTTTGTGAAATTAAAATAATGGAATAGTTGAGTGATTGCTACAAATATGTGCATCGCAGTGACAATGATCCAGAAGCTCTCTACAAAATTTAACACGGAGTTAGATCCTCAATAGTAAAGAGCAGGTTACAAGTCTTGCTTCAGTACCTCCGCTTCATCACCGAATATTGCAGCATTTTGTAAAGGCGGAGCAGGTTACAAGACGAAAGTGCTCCTTGAGCTTCTCCTCAATGAGCCTGTGGCTTTAGAATCCATTCCTATTTCCTGTGATCGAACCGGGGGTAAAAGCAGGCAATCCTCTCGAGATTATTTCTCAAAGTTTCCAGCCTCGTGTAAACCTTAAGAAAATCAGGTCTTGAACGGATCGTGGATCTTTTATCTGTAAACAATCCTCCAAAAGTGCCAATCAACTCATTTGGGTAACCTGTAGGAAGAATCGATTTCACAACAGCTGGAGCCAGGTTGTATTGTTTGAAGTCATGCTGCTGGGACAAAATCTGTAGGCAAATCATTGCAAAGCTCCCAACATCAGGCTGCCTTGATCCAAATTGCCCTCCATTTGCGATTTTCAAGATAACGAACCTCTGCCTGGAGTTTTCTGCGTTGTAGTACCAAATCCACGATCAGTACTAGTGGTCTTGGAGGGTTCTACTTGCTTAGATGTGCCAAAATCCACCAACTTCACGAAATAATTACATGCAATACGTGAAAAAGAAAATGTGTCCAGAACCACATTGTCTACGTTTAGGTCACGATGTCCAACCCTCATGGCATGTTGATAGCACATCCCTCGTGCCAGTCGAGCTATGGTATCAATTGCCACATAAAGAGGGAATAGAATCATCTTCTTTGCTTGCTTCTGGATCAATTTGAAAAGGCTCATCTCTATAACCTCCATGACAATGGAGTGATTCCCCTTCTGTACATTACCTCATCAAAAGAATTCGGCAACATAGGGGTGATTCGCGTGAAACAAGATGCATGCTATTGAACTTTTTGAACTTTTTGGCACATGGTATCCCCAACCACCTTGTCTTGCTAACACCACTTGAACCTGGACCGCTTCCAAGAAAGGATTCAGATCCCCATGTACAAAAAGAATAAGACTTCTCCTTCCACTTGATTTTTTCAGACAACTCTAACCCATTCAGATGAAACCGTTAAGCCAACTTCGCTCGCAAGTATTGTGCAAGGCATAGCTTCGTAGATAACCTCTCTTAGCACATCATGGTAAGGAAGGAACTGAACAACTTGGACCTAATTATTCCTTCGATTGATTAGGTCCTCAAACCTCCTTTTAGAGCACTTCTCGGTCTCCATCAATATTGTCACATCATTGGGTGTGCACGTTGAAATGTAGAAGAGGAGTCACGACGATGTTCCACCTGCAAACTCCATCTCTTCAGCATTCATAAATAGCATGGTAGCATAATCTTAATTCCAATAGAATCACATGAAATGCGTTCTCATTCTGAATATGAAACACTGCTGCTGGGCTATTATCCAATCTTTTCTACCTCCTGCAATCATTCGCAAGTATCCTCGCCTTCACTAGGATTCGATACCAATGTTCCCAAGAGGGTCTGAAGAGGTCGGTGGATGCGGAAACCAGCAAGCACTTGAATATTCCGAATGGTATCAGATAACTTGGAGGACAAATTCAGGCACAGAAGCTTGTTCAGCAGAGACTCACCCTTTACGAGATTTTGGATTTCAGAGAGCTTCAAGAAGTCTGGCGCAGGACACCACTTCACAAGCTTGACGGCAAGTGAATGTCTGCGATCAAACACGTGAATAAAGTCGGAATTAAGTTCAGAAATTGGTAGCCACAAATTCAAAGCCAAAATCCACATGCTTCCAACCTTGAACCTGCATGATGAACCACCACTTCACTCCTGAAATTCAATCTTTCTCCGAGTGAAATGCACTCACACATACAACAATCGAGTCTGCAAACAAAAGAAGAAGTTAAACCCTCTAGTCATCATCTTGAGAATCACCTTAAATTGGAGCAATCCTTTTCTACTTGGAGAGTTCGTCTCAGTGTCACCAGAAACAAAATTCTGTTCTCCAATTATAAATTCAATAACAGGAACTTACTTTAATATTCTTCAAATCTTCAAATCTTTGTATGTGTGTATACAACTCACGACCAAATCCTTTCGAAAAAAGTTTGAAAAATTGCAGTCTAAAGCATTCAGAACGCCGTTGAAAAATTGAGAATGTTCCTATATTCTGGCACTGTAGTTAATGAAATGAAACGAGAAGACTCATCCCACTGCATCCTCCATTTTGAAGCCTCCCACAAACCAAAAGCCAACAACATTAATTCACTATTGACTTAAAAAACCGCCCAAACCCTAACCCTCAAAGACATCCAGGAATCCATTAATTCCAGCGCCCCAAGCGCATCCAAACAGAGCAACAACCTCCATACAGAAACAAGCACACGCACATGAGCAGAAATCCTTCATCAACCGCCAAATCTTCGCACAATTCCCAGAAGCGCACCAATCTAGAGACTACACAACTTCTGATTGCCTTACCGATTTCTTTGTTTGTAGACATGCACCAGTAAGAGTGGCACTCCAATTCAAGTACCACTTTCGAATTCGCCCATTGAATTGCTTCTCTGATCGAGGTTTGGATCTTCTGGCTCTCCACAATCGCTCCTCGCTTCTGGAGGATCGAGTTCTGAGATGCAAAATTTGACAACAGCGAAATGTCGGCAAGAGTGGGAGGCAGAAGATGGCGTAAGTACTGACAAGAATTGGCGACGAAAAGTTGCAGAACTCAGTTTAGACGGAGGTCCATAAAGCGCCCATCTAAGAGCTGAAACTGAATTTTGGGAGGTGAAACTCATTGAATTATTTTTCAGGAAATTTTACTTGAAACACAAGTGCAATTGGCATCTAACCCAAGTTGTTTCATATTTTTTGGAGCTCTATGGAATTAAGGTAGGGGGCTGTAATAGTGACCGTGTCTCTAAAAGCGATCTGGTAGATTTTGCCTCTAACATGTACCAGAAGTGTACATTTCAGGAGGGGGGGCTTTTAAAAACCGCTGTTTTTTCAACTTTAAAAATTCATAACTAATTCCATGAAGATCCAAAAAATATGAAATGGCTTGGGTTAGATGCCAATTCCATTTTTCTTACCATGAAAATTTACTAAAAATTGTTTTAATGAGTTTAGCTTCCCCAAAATGCAAATCAGCTACTAAAGGATTGCTTTTACAGCCCCCTACCTTAGTTATGAAATTTTGAAGTCGAAATGGCATAGGGCTCTAAAACTACCCACCCTTCAAATGTACACTATTTGTACATTCCTGTAAAGATGAAAAAGTAACATATACAAACAACGTACATGATTTGAGAAGGTAGTGGTTTTCAAGCCTAAGTAGTTTTTGACCTCTTCCCTTATCTCTAATGCTTTTAAATTGGGCCACTTCACCCTGATCCTATAGCGTGGGCCTGGTTTGAAGTTGGCCCAATTGGCAATATACAATCCAAACGTGAATTGAAATGGGGCTCAAATGAAAAATTGGGTCATGGTCATGATTAATCCAAAATTAACACTTGAGTCTACTTTTTGGTGCCAAAACACTACTACATGAGCCATCATTGTCATTGTATGAAAAAGAAAATCATACAATGATTTTCAATCCCTAAATGCCTAAGGTCTTTTGTGAGCTTCTAGGAATTTGTTCTAAAGTGGCCAAAAAGCTAGTATTTGGATAATCTTAATTAATTTTAAAAAAATGTAACCATACAAATTCAAACTAGACATGATAGAGAGCACTTAGGAAAAGAATGCATAGCAATATCACTTATGGATTGAAGGATTATAATGCTTGATCATGAAGGTGTTAAAATTGCAAAAGTGACTTGAGGGCTTTCAATCCTTTTATCACGTGTCAAATCCAAAAATATGGTTACCAAAAAAATATAAGGTTAAAGGGCCTAACATGCATAATTCCAATCAATTTAAGAGTTATCAAAATCTACTCTAAAAATTTCTTAAATGAATTTCAAATGTGTTTTTTTCTCCAAGATTTAATATATTTGAGGCTCATTTTCAAAAACTCTCAATACTACAAAAAGTCAAGATTGCAATGAACACTCTTGAACAAAATCTTAAATAGAAAAATCATTATCAATCATTTCCAAGATTGAATTTTAGATGCTTGAACTAGACTTCAAAAAGAAGTTTTCCAAAATATAAACTAATAAAAATAACAACTTGGTTAGGTTCTATTTAACTTCTAAGTTTTGTAAACACGAAACATTAGATATTTTTTGAAGGATTAGAAGATTGTTTCAGGCCTATTCCCAATGTATAGAACAATCAAAATAAAAAATAATTTAAAATAATTTAAATTTTTTTTAAGAAAAATATTATTATTTGACGTGGCAATCTTTGTGCCACATTAGATTGTATATGTGGCAGAGTTCCTAGAGTGTGCCCATAGTTGAAAACTTGTAGTCTTCTAATCAGCAAAAAAAACATCTAAAATTTTTGTGCTTTGGGCATTTAGGAGTTAATGTAAATCCTATAGGTCTAAATGATGGCCTTATCTAGCTAGAGTGAATTAATTCCTAGCTTGTCCCTGAGAGAAAATACTAAATTTTTAAATTTTTCATGTATGATTAAATTTTCAAATCTTGAGGTCATATTTGCAATCAGTGGTCCATAATTAGTTGACCGAGGTGAGAAAGATAAAATTTTCAAGCACAAAATAGAAGGTCTTTTTTTTTACCTACTCCCTTAGAATGATTTGGAGAAGACAAGAAAGGAAGTCACTTCACCCAATCAATCTTATGATGTCAATACTCTTATTATTGGATATTGTTGATTTTGAAATTAGGCTCAAGTTGGCAATGAGATCCTCATATAAAGTGGCCCCAATGAACATTCAAATTTGTAGAGTTGAAACTATGGCTATGATGATGCAATGTTGTCAACAATGAAGCAATTCCAAAATACAAGTTATTCGCAAGATGACATGCCTAATGAAAACTTTCCAATCTTCCTAGATGCAATTCTAATTGATACTCTCATTGGCCTCCAAATCTTGATCTATGAATGCAAAAACTACCAATCAATTTACCAATTTAACCATAAATGCTGCAAATTTGGTCTTTTATAGCTAAATTGTCTATGTTAGTAGGGCTCTTGACTCTTCTGTTGGAGAACTTGAGTTAACCCATCTTTGACAACAATATTCACTAGTAATATGTAAGCCCTAGCTAATTGCCTCACGGGTGGATGACTTCTATTCATAAAAATCAACCAAACTTTTCTAAAAAGACAAAAAAGATTTTTTGGAATTTGACATAGCCAAGTGTACAATTTTTGCAAGAATGGGAAGTTGGAAATGTTGGATGACAACATTATAGGTATCAAGCAACATATGGAAAGTTGGGGAAGCAACTTTCTTACATTTAGAGAACTAATTTTAACATTGGACTTAAAACTTTTTGGTTGCTAATTTTGTTTGACAAGAAGAGAAAGCTACTCCCTAAATGTTTTTTTCCCCTACTTACATTGAAGTGTAAACATCATGGAAGTGAAAGAAAACAATTCTAATTCCAAAAAACTTGAAAATACGTTTTTATTCCAACTTTGTACAAAGGTCTTGAATTGCTTGTGCTTAGAGGGGCAGAGCCTGTGACAAAGCTCACAAACTTCAACATCCTTTTGCAATGTAAACTCCAATTTCTTACAAAAATCAAAGTCATATGCCTTCAACATGCCATAAACGTTTCAAGTTTTATTGTAATTTATATGGTCCTATTAAGATTGCAGGGTTAACAATGGTGTGTATACTGAAACATACATGATGTGCAAGACAGTATATGTTCATAATTGCACAAGACCTTCGCACAAACTAAGTGTCGGGTGACTGCAAGAGATCTTGTTTATTCCTTTGGAAATAAATAAATTGTTTGGATTCAAAATGAAACATGTTTTGAAATGTGCGATCTCTCCCTTGGAGTAAGCTCTTGTTACGATTTGCCGAGAGAAGCTGCAGTTAATACTCTGAAAGTGAGAAATAAGCAAAGCTAAACGAAGTCCTAGATATATTGGAAGGGACCTACAGATTAGTACAATGCAATGTGCAAACTAAAGAGGTTTTGAGACATGAAATCGCCAATGATCGCGCATATTTCATTTCACTTCGCATAGTTCAGTTGCAAAAATTATTATGAGAACCGAAGAATTAGAGCCTGATGAAGAGTCAGTGCTCGGTGAATGAGATGTCTACGCTACCAAAAGTAACTTGAGTTCGTTCAAAACTACGTCACTTCGTTGTCCATAAAAGTCAAGTCTGTCGAAGATTGACAGTCGGACGGGGATCGAGAAAGGTATTACCCAGTTAAGGGCAGTCAAGAAAAAATCAGAGATGGAAAACTACGAAGAGTTAATCAATTTCACAGTCATTAAAGAAACCACTACTGGCATTCCAGTCATTCTTAAACCTCTGTTTGAGCCTTTCGGATACAAACCGATCTTGCAACAATTCATAGGTCCAGCAGCAAATTTTCATAATCCAAATCTCTGGTCAAGACAAAAGCAGAGTAATCTGCACATGAATTTCATCAGAACAGGTGGCTACATGATATATCCATGCTTCTCCAACATAGGGAAGCCAGCTACCAGTTTCTTGCTGATCCTCTATCACCTGCAACGTCATTTTCGAGTTTTAACGGCGAAAGAACTGATCTCAAATTGCACCAAAACTGCGCGTTACAAATGACTATGAGGCCCCCAAAGAAAGTCCGTCCAACATCAACTTTTCTGTAATTGGCGGCTAAGGACCACTGTGATCGACTCACGACCACAAATGTTGCGGAACTCAAACTCCTTCGAATAAATCACAGTTCAAGGCAAACCAGAGCGACGTCGTACCATGAAAAATGTCAGCGAAACCCTACTAAGCCTGTGCTCTCCCAGAGTTCCATGCCAAGCATCATCGCACTCACTTTGTGGAGTCGCCTCGAAGTTCTTGGTACGAAGAGTTGGAAGGCGGCGACGGCACGCCATCGGCATGGCCACTCTCCTTCACGAGCTCCACAATGCTCCTCTCCAACTCGTCAATGCGCGATCCCATCTCGTCAATCTTCGTGATAATCGACTCCGACATTGTCTGAAACCGCGTCTGCATTTGTAGCAACAAGTTCTGCACGAATGCCGTCAGATCCGCGGTCTTCTGAGTTGTCGAGTCCGCTCCGTCATGGTGCCCCTGCGCTTGTCCATGGCTGCTGGAATCCATAATGCCAAGCGCACTGATGTTCTATCTTACACTAACTTAAGTTGCGGCGAGACGATGAGCACTAACCCTAAAAAGCCCTCGAGGAAAACTCTTCGCAACAAGAATCCGGACTGCCGAAGCAGCGATGGCAACGGACAGATTTGCCCGTAGCTTTGGATGAACTGTATTAATGACGTCATAATTTATTTGCGTACTCGGTAAGTACTCTTCTCAATTTTGAATGTCATTTTCATCTCTTTGTAAAATACGTTTTGCTAGTACCCTACATCCGGGACAACTTTGTAAATAATTTTTAAAAAATTAAAATTAAAATTTTTTATTGAAGAATATCCAAAAACAAAGAAAATTTTAATTTTAAGTCTTGAGTTCATTTTTGAAATTTGAAATGCTATGAACATAGTACTTTAAAAGTGTTCTCTTAAATTTCAATACATTTTGTAAGTTTCAATAACCTCATGCTAAACATTTTCAACATGTAGACAAGTTTGGAACACCTTACAACTCCCTCTTAAAAAATTCAGACCTACAAAGTAATTCAATAAGATTTCATAAAATATGAACCATTGAAGTAAGTTAAATGCATTTTCTTTCCATTTCTTAAAGAATAATTAGTAGAAAAAAAAGGATTTGAATTGTAAAATTCTTCTACCATAAGAGGATTTTTGGGCCCCTGGAAGACCGCTTTAGGGCCATTCCATTAGATGAAATCTGAGGGCATTATAAGACCGTTTCGGGTCTGTTCCCGAAACGGCTCCCAATGCCGCAGACCCCTGTCAAGCCGACTTTTATCGGAAAAAAAAAAAAAAAAAATTGGGTACTGAAATATGAAAATAAGTCCAAAAAAAATTTTGAAAAAAAATTAAATTATTACGTGGCAGTGTCCCGACCACGTAGGATTCGAGTTCACAGGGCAGAAACTGTGTTCCTGCAGTACGGGAACCCGCAGTCTCCTAATGCCCTCAAATTTCTTCTAATGCCTGAAACTATTCCCACTGCTGCAGACCGGCCCTTGTTGGTCTAAATTTTTGAATTCCAAAAAAAAACATAAAAAAAAAATTTCCAAAAATTTCAGAATGTATTAAAAGGAAAGAAAATGATTTGAAAAATTAATTTTTTTTCAAAAATATTTTCTTAAAACATTTAATAATTAATTTAATTAATTAATTAATTAGTATTTTCTAACATAGCAGTCACTTGATCACATCAACATACTGATGTGTCAACGTTCCCAACGTTTGGAAACTCGCACTCTTCTAAACGAACCAGAAATCCTCTTATGAAATCTACATTAATACTTTAGATGAAGCTTTATGAGTATTTCATCTTATTATTATACAAATTAATCAATTAGTGAAACATTATATATTTAGTGATTACTAGGAGTCAAAAAGGAAATCTTTTCTTCCTTAAAGTCATTTAAATATTTGGAATTAAAATTTATTTTAGTAGAAATATGTAATATGAAACCGTTACTGCCTTTTACACTAATTGAATTGACTTGTGACTATGTGTTGAATAGAACTTTTTATTTTTATAGAAATAGAGACATTACATCAATATTTTAGACTGCATTGCTTACATATTTCACCAAATGTAGTATGAATTTCATTGATAAATTATTTTGTGTTTTATGTACTAATAGAAGAAATTAGTATAATAGAGTTTAAAACAAAAGATAGTACACACTACTATTCAACTATAGAGAAAATAGTCAATTTTTGTTACTACTTTAATAGAAATAGATTATATGAATTTTTTTCATTTTTATAGATTTGAATGATGAAATTATCTTTAAAATTTTCATTTTCATTTTCATCAATCTACATATGAATTTGAAAATTTGGTACATTGAATGGCAATATTGAAAATATTCCATGAATATATCAATAGTAAAAAAAATTATTTTTAGGATTGAATTTTTTTCTTTTCATACTTGATTTTTAATATAATAATTGAAGAAAAAATGTTCTATAGGATCCTCACTTCAAAAAGTTGATAGGAATTGTTACTAATGACATCTTAAGAAAAGATAAGTTAGAAGGCACATGTGTCTTTCTCAACTTTAGTATGTGCAGATTGCATGATTTTTACGTAGTGGATTGATGATGTCTAAGGAAAAGATAAGTTAAAACTTAGAAGGTACATGTGTTGTCAGACAATCTTCTCTTATTTTTTGTTTTTACATTCATTTTTAATCTATATGAGAGTTGTAATTGGAAGTAGAAAGTTCAATGACTTGAATAAACTTCCATTTTTTTTAAAAGGCCTTATAATCCCAATATAAATGCTCAAAAATCAAATCAATTTATAAAACACCTACCTTTGTACAACTATTGCCCTTCTATATGTGCAAATTACCCTCTCTTTCTATATTGCATAGAAGGGCAGGTCAAAAATCTCAATTTACAAGTTTATTAAATACTAAGGGGGATTTCAAAGGTGATTTGCAATTGTCTTAAGTAAGCAAGGATTAGAATGATCAAAAGGTATTTTGGAGTCAATTTGGCCACAGCCAAAAATATGCTCAAGAATTTTTTTAAATCAACAAAAATTAAAACATTCATTATGAACAATTAAAAAATTATTTATACAATGACTAAAAGATAAATATTTATGTACAACTAAAGATCATAGCCAATTCCTTTGTAATGTACTTATTTCAATTTGTTGTAATTGTCATAAGAGGATTTTTAGCTGATTTATAAGATTGCAAGTTCTCAAACATTGGGAACTCATTGGGAACTCTGGGAACGCAGTGCTGATGTGGTCGAGCGACTGCCACGTCAGATTTTTAAAAATTAATTAATTAATATTTTAATTAATTATTTTCTTGAAAAAAAATATTTTTAAAAATCATTTCTTTTCTTTTTTAAACATTCTGAAATTTTTTGAAATTAATTAATTAATTTTTTTCAAAATTAAAAAATTCAGACCAGCAGGGCTGGTCTGCAGCAGCACTGGGAACAGTTTCTGGGAACCCCTGAAACAGTCTTCTTGGGCCAGAAATCCTCTATGGAGTCTCTAGGTTTTGCTTGAATGTCGTCAATTTGCTATTGAGGAACTTGTATCTGAAATTCCTAGCTTGTAGATATATTAGTCTGTTGTTAATGTGATGCAATACATGATTTTGAAGCTTATGTCATTGAGGTGAGAGGGATTAGAACCCATAATTCTAGCACCTCTAAGTTATGCTTACAACCCATTACGACTTTGATTTAAAATTGTGCAACCAATGAGATTCAAATGCCCAACTTATATAGGTTCTAGGGCCAGGCATTACTAAACATAATTTAAAGCTTTTCAGAATACTATGGTCTTAGATTTGTATACTAGAACTTGAAATTAGCCACTGAAATACTAATAAAAAGCAAGACAAAATAACAATTATATGATCTTCAAGATTTCTTTTAGAATTGACACTTCCAACAGCCAGTAGAGCTCGATCTTGACTGCCACTGCCACTGGAGTAATTCCAGATTGCAGACTGCCGGCGGTTACGCATCACTTCCACGGGATTGCAAGTTAGTTTTCATCTCCGCCGTAGCAATTCAAGCTTTCACCAGTCTGAATTACCTGCAAATGCATTTTGATGGAGGATTTCGTTGTCGATCAATCGCCTTCAGAATTAACGTACCCAGTACCCAGCTGGCATGCATATGGAAAATTGCCGATGCAACGCCGAAGATTGCGGCGATCTTGATGATCGAGTAGTACGTCCTGATACACCACGTACTTGATATGATCATTGTTCAAGAGCTCCATTGAAGTCCTTTGTCAATCGGAAGAAAAACGTAGTATTCAAATTTCTTGTCATATTTTGATATGTATATATTGGACTAGGCGTGGAGAGAGGGCGCAGACTTGAGGAGAGTTTAGTGGCTGTGTGTGTTGATCTTGCCTCGACTACAGGAGCTCGATCTTGTCTTGTTTGTAGCGGAGGATCGGAGTAACCTAGCTTGGTTTACGTGCGTGATCTGCGTCGTTCGAGGGGGTAGCTAGCTAGCATCGATCTTGCCGCAAGGATTAAGCTTCTCGCTGTAATTCTTCCGAAGTGCAACAAGCCAACAACGTAACAGCAAGTACAGCAGATCGAGAAATTTTCGAATCAACATGCATCAAGAACGCCAGGACGGGGGTGCTGCGCAAAACAAGATGCGTCACGGGAAAATCTTCTTCGAAAAGACAGTGACCGCGTCCAGTTTGCCTCCGCACTCTCAACTGGTGCATTTCTAGCCTCAAGTGCATTAATTATTTGGGACACATTACTTGAACACGTACTGTGTTGCACTGATTCCTGCCGAAAGCAGATTTTTCTTGCCGGCATGTTTACTTTCATAGAGGTGGACCTTTATTACTAGTTAGCGGCTGATAACGTGCGCAGGATTTTATAAATGTTTGGCCTTTGAACACCGAGAAGAGTTCTTCAAATTATTGCCCAAATTGAGTGATCAAATGTATGTTTTCTCTGGACACTTGGACAGGTTGTGCCGGCGCTGTTCGTGGAACAGCATGGTGATAAAATGCGTAAATGTGTTACTCTTCGGAACGTTGAAAACGGCAACAGGTGGGTCGTGGAGATCAACATCCAATTTCCTCAAAGCCGAACTCAGGCTCTCCTCTACTACGGCTGGAGGACTTTCGCCACTGCCAATAGCCTCGCAATAGGCGATCGGTTGACTTTCGTACTCGTGGCACACTCCTTGTTCGACGTTTACATCCTTCGGAGAGGTGGAAACTCCTCACTCCCTGTGGAAAAACCGAAAATATGTTCACCGGAACGGAGATCGGTTCGGAGAGGACCTGAGTTGTGCCCCAGTGGACCTCAACTCAGCTGCGACATTCCTTCAAATGGGTGCGAGGGGAAAGAAGTGACAAGTGCCGGAGTCACGAAAGAGACTGCAAAGGAGACCGGTGTTGCAGCAGAAGCTCCTGACTTTTCACAAAGACCAGGCTCTGGAATGAACCCTCATTGCGTCGAACCGGTATGTCGTTTTGACTCTTTGTTTCCAAGTAGCTAGATTGAGTACCTGCAGAGGCCTGAAACTTACAACGATCGACATACCAAGAGAAACGCTACAATTGAGAATTTCTGGGCTTCGGATTATTGATATAGTGTTTCCTGACTCGTGCAACTTTTGAACTTCTATCTCGCCAGATGACTCCACAAGAGGAGCTGCAAGAGGACTGTATTATTTGCCAAATAGCCAAATTGACACAGCTTGGCATGATGAAGACAAGCTTCCACACAGCCTTGAACGAATAGCTGTTTGCAATGTTCACCTTGGTAAGTTTTCATCCTCCTTTCTGCCATCGGAATTAAATTCTTAAATATCTCGAATTTTATGTCCCGTGCTGTGATGCTTCTAAAGTAAGGAAGTAATCTCTTCTTGTAGCCAATCTGGTATGGCCAGCAGCAGTCCTATTTAAGGGCGATTATGAAATAGATGATTTATACGATATACATCTTTGCCTAAATTTTGTACCACAAGCCTGAATTAGAAAAAGTAATTTGACCTAAAAAATCACAGCTTCTTCCAATATCAGAAGAACTTAGTACTAAGCGTAGATAGCAGTGTTCTAACCGGCCAGTATGTATTGCTCTATTCTGAGGCAGGAGATTCCTCGTGGCCTTTTGAGGATGCCAAGCACTCGACTTGGGGACTCGAGCGCGCAGGGCAACACTTCATTAAGCCTCACGGCATTCACGATGGGTACGGTCCAGCGCAAACTGTTGGAATGCTTACTTTCCCACACATGTCGATCCGAGGCCAAAGTTTTGAGAAGTAGTTCGAGAAATTTTGCGAATGATGACAATCTCCTTCTGTAAGGCAGAGAGTGACTGGTCTGCACAATCACTGCCGATTCGGTTTTCAATCGGCTTAGGAATACATATATGCAACACCGGAGCAGGTGCCAGTGCTGAGGACAGTGAATTTTACTTGAGCAAACTCAGTCAGCTCTTCTTATACGACATATACGTAACGGATTCGTAGCTCTAGTTACTTGCTCTAAGAAGCTGAAGGACTGATATTTTCGGATACTTTTCATTCCCACGTCGTGAATGACATGCAGGTCGAAAACCATGGTTGATGATACTGCAAGCCACGAATCTTGGCATGTAAATTTGTAAATTGCGTACAGTTTCAATCAGTGCGCGCGTGTCAGAGTCTTGTAGGCGAGCTTGGATGTCAGTTCACTTGTGTCTGTGAAATGGTTTGATTTCAGGCATGAAGTCTCGATCAGAGCATGAAGCTCAACCGTGATTGACTTGCGGTGGTTCGATCGATCCAGGGATTGATACTTTTGGCAGATTAGTTTGAGAAATTAAACAATATCACCTCAATGCTTCCTCCCAATACACCTCGTAGGGCAGACTCGCATTGACCACGTAGTTCCGAGAGCACTACTTGGGATTCACGAAGTGTTGGAAACACATAATTACCTGAAAATCTTTAGTTTATAAATTTTGGGTACGTTTACAATTTTGAGATCACTGTATAATTTTGGGTAGACTAACACATGCATTACCGCCGGTAGTCTGATCTGGAATTGGAATCATTCTCCAGTAATGAGTTAAAATCGCCTATGCAAAGCCATGTCTTAGGTCAATAGTAGAATATACAAGGAAAATGAATCCAGACTGAAGAAGAAAGTGCAAAAAACTGCCTGGTGGATTAATTCCTCTGCGTTTTCGGAACCCTAAACTTTTATTTATCCAGGAATGGACTTATGATTGGAAAAAATATGATGCCTGTAGAAATTGGTGAAGAGATAAGCTTGTATTGTAGAAAAATAGTAGAGGGGAAAGGAAAGAACTTGATAGTGCTTCATGTGTGTTGGCAGCTTTCATTGCCTTAATTATCTGACGTGGAGTTAAGAAACCAAAATTTGGTTGTCTTATCAGAAAGGGATCTTACAAATATAGCTAATAAGAGGAATACCTTGCTTGAACCTAAAAATATTGGTTACTAAGATCAAATTTCCATGCAATCAAAATTGGCCAAAACTAATATGTGAGACATAGTAATCCCTAAATTCTACATGGTAGTTGAAGTTTGTAACAATTATATACTAGAACAAGAATTGTTGGCAAGTATGGGTTTTGACAACAACTCATGAAAAATAGGGAAGTCAAGTTTCTGGTATATTGAAATTTGATTTGTTTTAATGCTTTGAGTTTAGTGACAAAATAAAGGTACTCTCTCAGGTGATTGCAAGAAACACTTGTCCTTTTTTTTTGTCCCCTTGACCTTTATTAGGTAGTTTTTTGCTCATAACTTTTTCATCTTTTGTTTGTTTGACTTGAAATTTGGAATGAAGGTGCATACAAAAGTTTTACATGTTGTGTAGTTTTTTCAATTAAATTTTTTTTTACTATTTTAAAACTACCCTTGATTGGGTGTCTACCTTAGCCATTTTGGGGGTTTTAATCCTATTTTTGACCCAAAAATGCAAATTTTGATTTGAAAATTGGCATGCAAGGACCTATACAAAAGTTACACAAGTCTAGAAGATATTTTTTGAAAATATCATACTATCCAACTTCCATGTGTGTTCAAAATGCATTGCCTTTGCGCAAGTGTGGAGAATACAGTTTATTTTTTCTAAAGATGAAAATTGTTGAAGAAGAGAATATTTAAGTTAAAAAAAAGGGTTATTTTAATTTTTTTTTTTGAATTATTTTATTATTTTTAAAAAATCAAAGAAAAAAGTGTCTATTTTCATTGTATTTTTCATTGTCCTTTTTTTGTGCATAACTTTTAGAGGTAAATTTTCTTAAGTTTGAATTTTAAGAGAAATAATATTCTCATTTCTCTTCAAATTATCCAAATTTTATTTTATTTCAAAAAAATGATTTCAAAAAAATCATAGGACTCATGGAATTAGACCATTTAATTTGAGACAAAATTGGTAAGTGTTTCTTGCAACGACCCTCTTAAAATATTATTTTATTCCTACTTGAGTACTTACATTAAAGGGAATGCATAAATGAACTTGGCAAAGGCAATTTGAACTTCAAAAAATAAAAAAATAAATTTTCCATGCCAACAAAACATGGGAGTTTTTTCCAATGTGTGTCTTATTAGCCTAAATTAGAGATTTTGTTACGTTCCAAAAGCTTCTTTTTAATAAAGGCTAGAAGTTAGAAGTCACTTTGGGATTTGTCTTATCTCCTGGAATTTAGAAAATTAGTTTTTCAATTGGATTAGGATGTGACACATTTGTCAGGAATTTAGTTTTATTGGGATTAGAGATGAAACAAATCAAAAAGAGTCCCCTATTGCCTTTCCAATGTTTTGGGCCTAAAGTCCATTAAAAATTGACAACTTGGTGGAGATAAGTTTAAGTTGTCTAATCAATGGGACAGGCCTTTAATTTTGAAAAGATAGATGAGTGGTTACTTTTCTAACAATAAAATAGTTAGGCTCTCTATATACTCTCATTGTGGAAATATTTATGATTGAAGTTTTTATATTTGTTTTTCAAAAATATAACCAAATACATGTCTTCTATAAGTTATAAAATTCTTAAATTATTTTGTGAAAATTCAAAATTACTATGAATTTTTTAATAATAAGTAGAAAAATCATATCAAATATGATTTAAAATCTTGAAAATTTCCACCACCTATAGATATTATATCATAGCGTATATAGAACAAGATGGTATAAACACTTATTATATAAATTTTAAATTAGAAAATCACAATCCATAGCTATTGGCCCAAAGTTCAATTAAAAAAAACATTGAATTTTAAAATTTTCATTAAACAAGTCCTAAGTATGAAACTTGAAAGCCCGCTTGAAAGTGGAGAAATTGGTAAGGGATCAAGAACTAAAACAAGGTGAACCTCATGGAATTTTTTTTTCCTTATTTAGGGCCATGATATTATGTAGTAGGCCATCCCAAACTTGTAGATTACAAGATTTGGCTATGGTTATAGGGTCCTATAGAACCCATTACCATTCAAGTAGGCAAACTTTAAATGTTTACATATTGTTGAGTAAGCATGCATTAAAATAAACTCGTAAGTAAAATTATACAGTCATGTCTAATAATTTGGGAAGATATACATTTTGATTTTGTCTACTTAGTTAGGGGCATAATTGCTTCTCATATGTCCATGTACATTGGAGACATTGTGTTGTGGGAAAGGGTTAAGGGAGAAACACCCAAAACCTTCTTTGTACCTTGCAGTGGATCTTAGACTCATCCAAAACCGTCTCTAGATTCTAGTTAATGTGTTTGCCAAATGCTTGACTCTAATTTGCTAATGCATATCAAAGACACATACCTAAATGTAGTGTAAACTTTATCTATTCGACAAAACCCAAGGCAAATAGTATACGGAGGTAATTCCACAAGGAAAGGCAAATAAGTCTATCGTATTATGACTAAGGTCACTTGTTTTACGTTTTGGATACTTATCTAAGTCATTTTATGCACTAGTTTTAGGAGTAAATAAACAAACCCCACTCTTATGTCAAATTTCCATAGTCCATTACCATATGCTATTATATAAGACTCAATGAATGCGGTCACAGTCCTGTCTAGTGGTTGGCTCGTGTCAAATATTCTAGACAATTTGTCTTTGGGTGGTCAATTTGCCAATGCATGCTCTATCAACTTAGTCAAAATGCCAAGATATATATTTTGAATACAAATAAACTTTTAGGTAAATACTTCCTTCATTATTTCCATTTTCTTTTACCATATGCAGTCTACACCGTTCTATATTATTTAGCCTATTTGCTAAATTAAATGCAAATATCAAACCGGTATTTTACTAACCATTTGCCCGTATGCAAAGCATGGAAAGATAGAACACTTATCTCTTCAATTCGACCTTTATCTTTTCACCATCGCTCCATCTCCATCTTTAACCTCCAATGTGACTTCCTTTAATTGGCTTCGGCCGAGTCAAGTGGTCGAGCACATAGTCTTTATTCAAACCATGTCTTTAATTTTTGAATTATTAAAATGTTTTATTTGTTATTTGAATTTCTTCACTTTGACAAATTGATTTATCATGATCAAGTGATCTTCATTTAATTTTGCAAAATTCCTCACAACTTGAATTGTTCACTTATGCTTTTAATTTCTTACACTCTTAAAAATTAATCATTTACAGATTTTTAATTAGGCTGAATTTATTGAATTATAATAATTAATTTTTATAATTTAATAAATTCGATTTGAGAATTTAATAATTAATTACTAAAATTAATTTAATGAATTTCGCTGAAGTCAAATAGAAATTGATTGATATCTAATTATTCAAGCAATTCGACTTAAACCTATTCTCTTTCAATCCATTCTCACAATTTGTATATTGATAAAATTTAATTAATTGCAGAAAATTAGTATTCAAATTAAAATATTTGAGAAATAATTTCTATTATTGCAATATTAATTTCAGATTTCCCATGTGGAAAATTTGACTTCCAGCCGAGTTGTAAATTCTCACAAAAACAATGTGAGTTTCAGTCAAGTAGATCAATAAACCAGGGATATCATCCCAGTCAATTGGACCATTAACTCACACATACTCATTCTCAGTCGGCTATATTCACAGACTCAAATTGACTTGAGTAAATACCACTGAATTAAGTGATTAGGCATTCATACAATTGCATGCTTTAGATCTCCAAAAATCCACAATGAACTCACAATTTACCAGACAATCAAACATTAACTTGGAATAACCTCCCATCAATTAGACAACAATCTGAGTTACTCTCTCAGACAATTTGACATACGAGTAAGACTTGTAGCAATTGACTCAGAACAATTCGACTGAATTCAATCACAATTAAACTGGCTACCCGCCAATTAGACATTACACTTCAAATTAACTCACCACGCTCAAATTGACAGTCTCCAATCACAATTTAATTTAAGAACAAACTCAAAAGCAAACACAAATAAAACACACACAAATTGATAGAATAACCTCCTAATCAAGTCACACAACCAAATAGACTCACAAGAAATTCACAACACTCACTACCCGTGAGGTTGGAATACAAAGACAAATTGCAAAATTACAATATATTGATAATATGGCAAAATACAAGAATTGACAAGAACTAGATAACCGAGAGAGTGAGTGAGAGAATTGGAGTTGCCTCATTGTCATATAGTCCACAAAAAGAGAAAGAGAAAGATTGGGAAACATGCCCTTTCAATTCTCAACTTCTAACTACCCATTTGACTTGCCTTTTAATCTAAGTCTATTAACCCATGGAAATTCTCAATTAGACTTTCACACAAGATTAATGCCATTTTGTCACACTATCATGGGAAATAGACTAATTCTGAATCCTATTCACATTAACTAAGTCAAATAAGCAAAAATGTTTTCAAAATGTGAGTCTACACTAAATGTGATTAGCTCACTGCTTATTTTGGCAATGTTCACATTTGGAGGCATCTATCGAATAGTTCTAGTGGTCTAGGGAGCCAACACTTTGGAAAATCATAGAAATTACATATGACATCCACAAAATCTTTTTTTTCTTCAATATTCATGATTTTTACTTGCTATTACTAGAAAAATATTATTTTTAGAAAAAACCTACCTCCAACTATGCTGAATTCCTTATTTGGACGGTTTTGGGTATTTCCATGTATTTTTGTGAAAATCTAGAGATGGAACCACAATGTGTACTCCAAGGAGTACATGTACCACATATTTAATGGTTGAAAATTTGACTCAAGTGCTTGTAAATTACACCTTTCCAAACCCACAATAGTATTTTCTGGAATTTGTCGCCGGCCTTCAAACAATACGGGATATCTCTTTGTATAATTCATATCCATATTTTGTATGATTACATATGTATTGTGTATGTATTTTATTGTATGTCTCAAATTGTATGTATTACGTATCCATTTTTGTATTGTATTATATTATGTATTCCAAGATTGCATTGGAAATCAATGGCATTGGAGAGGGGAGGAGAATTTTTGATGGATTCATATACATAGCTCTTGATTTTTTGTAGGAAATTGGGGGGTAGAATTGCAAAAGCACTTACTTGCCTTTGGGGGGCTCATTGCTTTTAGAATGCACTCACAATCACAACCAATTTATGAAAGAAAATCAAAATTTAATTCCTTAGGGGTTCCAATCCCCTTATGTAGTTTCTAAACAAAATCACAAGACCAAACAATAAGGGTTAATGCTTTTGTATCCATATCATATTTTGATAGTCATAGCCATAAAGGTGATTGCAAGAAATACTTGGCAATTTGGTTGTGTTTTGATTTTGGAGCATTAAAACTTTTGAATGATGAATTCAATGCCAGAACCAAAAACTCTATTTCTTGATAACTTGTCTAACTATAATTGTATCACTTATTTTTCAGAATTTTTTTAAAATCTTTTTATATTTAAAAGTTGATTTTGTTAATTTGTCACACTTTAACATAGAGGGTTTTTTTTAATACTATTGAGTGGTTTAAATTATTGATTTTTAGTTGAAATCTCTATGGTATATTTTACTTATAGATAGACATGTTTCTACCAAAGGGCATTTAAAAATACATTATTTTATATCCTCCATATTTGTTTGAATAGGCCTCCCTTGTGCATGCAATTCCAAACATTAGAAATGGTTTGACCTCATTTTTTTGGTCAAATATCATTACCAAAAAGTCTTTCCAAATGGCCAATTTTTTGTTTTGTTGGATTTTTTTAAAAATTTCTACAAATTAAAACGTTGAAATATGTATTTTTTAGGACCTTTTCTTGAATTGACAAGTGTTTTTTGGCTTCTTGCAATCACCCATAATTGTATGTATATCTGCATGTATACATATATTTGTATATTTATATAAATGTATTGTATTTTGATCAACAAGGGAAGGGATTTCTTGTTTTTTTTCCAAAATTAATCAATGGTTGTCTTTTTTCTGTGTTAGGAGAGAAGGAGGGACAAGAAAGTGATGCCTCTTTTGGGGTCGTAGTAATAGTCATAGTCCCCGTCATAGTCGTAGTCATAATCATAGCTCAATGTCATTGTGGCTTCCTATATACCCATGTAGAAGTAGGTGGTGTCAAATTCCAAAGGAAAAACCTAAGGTGTTATATATTGTGACTAAGGAAGGATGAAAAAATTCTTTAGAATATTAGCATCACTTAAGTTTTTCTTAATCTTGGTTCATGCATACTGAAGTCTATATGTAAGAACAATTTTTTTTTAAAAGTTGGCTCTAGTGCTTGCAAATGAAGTGTTTGTTGAAAATGGCTCAACCATCTAAGTTTAATAGACCTAGGGGTGAATGCAATAAAGGCCAACCAATTTTTGTAGCTTTAATTTTGTGAAATACTCAATTTTAGCCACTTTGTACTAAGAGTATTATCAAATAGAACAATCTCTGAAGTTGATTCAAAAAATTAGTCACTAAAAGTATTGATGCAAGTACTATAATTACTTGAAATTATTAAAATAATATTATTTGAAAAAAAAGATAGTCTTTCACTGGAAAATAGATATGACAAGGTATAAATTAATAATATATCAAAAACTATTAACTAAAAAAAGGTAAAAAAATTTCATTTGTGAAGACATGATGGTGATAAGATTTCACCAAAAAAATGAAGTTGAAATCATCTTCAATGTTCAAAAGTGCATGCACAAGAGAGGTCTATTTGTGTCATGAAATAATGCAACTCCAGATTTTCCTTTGTACCACACACATGTCAACCTATTGTGGGAATAAACCAACAAAATTTCAGCTTTAGATTATTAATTTTGGATACTCCCTACTATGGAAAATCCCTAAACTTCAAAGTGTGACAATTAGCAATTTTATTGACTTTTGAATATAAAATGATTTTCTTAAATTCTAAATAGTAAGAGATATTATAACAAATAAATTATCCATCTTTTATGAAAATTTCAAATTCATTGGATTCTACCTTTAAAGTTCAAGCAAAAAACAACTCCACCACTTTGAATGTGATACAAGATAGTTTCAATCCTTCTTGCAATCAACCCTAGATGATGAAATCCATCTTTGATACCTCTATTAGAGTGTAACCTTCCTAAAGAACCAACAATCTAATATATTTGTTCTCCTAAAAAATTCTTAGGTTCCTATATGATGACAAGGTCATTTGATTCTCTACTATAGTTGAGTACACTGTGGTCATACCTTGCTTTTGACAATATATAAGGTTTGAACTCATGATTGCCTCATCAAGTCAATAGATGTATCTATACCAATGATCAAAAACCAAATTGTTTATTTGTACTAACTTTTATGCTTGCAAGACATTACTACATAGAACTTCAATATATAGCAAAAGAAATTACTCCATATTTTAAAGAAATTTATACATAGGAAAATATATTTCATTGGTACAAAATTTCACTACACACAAGTTAAAAGATAATCATATAATTGAAAGATTTTCTATTTTTGATAGTTATAATAATAATTTTTTATATGAATAGGTTATAAAATATTTCTATGGATGGTTAGTAATTCTTCAAATGTAGGTTACAAAACATTCCCCCTCAAATTCAAAGGCTCTTTTGTGCATCAATATTAAAAATGCTCTATTATAAAATAAAATAAATTAAAATTTTTGTATGCATAGAATAATAGTATTTTGTGGTTAAATTTAATCTCATGCATAGGATGAAAGTACTCTTCTAGAAACATAAAATAAATAAATAGAAATAAATAAACATAGAAATAAAATTCAAATAATTGAAAAGTAGGAGTAAAACAAAAAGAAGATTTGAAATCTAAAGAAATTTGTTTATGTTCAATAATGAGTTGCCAACTTCACAATTTGTGTGTCAATTTGTTTACCTACCATTGACATATGATGACAATGAATGGATGACACCAAAAGTGATAAATTGTGATATATATATTCAATGCAATATAAACTACAAAGCAAGAAATTTAGTTTTTAGTTTTTTTAAGTAATTTATTAGTGGCTTAACTCCTAAAGGATGCTAAAAGCATTTTCCTATGTGATGTATAATGTATATTCAAGGATGCAAAAATATATTTGAAGGTGTAAGACTAAAGCTCCAATTGATTTGAATTTTTTTGAAAATATAAGAAGTATCAATTTGAATGTTGTATAATTAGAATATATAATTTTCTTAGCATTCAATGTGTAGTTTTTGTAAAATGTTTTTATCATGAAAAAATAAAAAATAGTATAATTCTACATTTATTACCACTTTGTAAGGGCATAGAACATGAAAATTGGGTTCAAATTCGCCATACTAAAATAGTTGTAAAAGTAACCATCCATTTGCTTTTGCAATGTATGTTGTCTAAAAATGTAATAAATTGTTTATACAACATTGGGTCTAAAAATATGATATACTTGGTTCATACAAAGAAAATGAAATATGCATATATAAGTATATATTGATCAAATATAGGAATAGTAACCTTATGGCACCTAAAAGTGACCTTCATTTCCTAAGTGTAGCATCCATTTCCTTTGATTTGCACTTCATTCCTCAGTAATTGACATTTATTTTTTTATAGGACATGATGATAATAGATAGATTTAGAAATAGAAGTGGTTAACAAGTAATAAAATGTACAATGACAATGATCACATATTGTACTGGTCATCATTTGGAAGTATTGCAACCTTGACTTGTGTATCCAATCATATCTTGGTATTTAAATAGAACCCAACCTAATCTCACATGCTTGAATGATTTATAATATATTTCATCTAAAATACATATAAAGAGTATAACAAAAATTGATAAAAAAAAAATTGGTAGTGGAAATTGGTTGTAATTTTTTTGACCTATGTTCTTCATGAGTTGATGGACCCAAATATCTATAGATTTTTTTAGACCACCCTAAACCCAAAACACTTTTCCCAACAAAATACTATATACGCCTCAAAATTCTCAAAATTCTAGTTGCAAAATATTAATACAAATCTATAGTCTTTTTGGCATTGCAAAAAATAGTAGTTAAAAGAACTACAATTTATTTAGACTAGGTTTTTTTAATAGTTTTTTTTCAATAATAGACCCATATAATATATAATATGATTTCTAACAGCCCCTTAAAACTTTCTAAGAATATTGTATTGAACTATAGTGCAAATATTATCACATTATGCCTATATCTAATATACTTGTTTTTCTTGTCAAATATGTGTTTCTACATGTTATTTTCAAGGATTACATTGGTTTTTAAAATTTCTTTTAGGGGTTGAAATAAGCTCTAGTAACCTTGAGCTACAATACTCTTCTCTTAAAATGGCACTTGACATTTTTACACAATAAAAACACCAACCATTTTTGTTTAAAGAAAAAAGACTTACTTTAAGGAAATTTGTATATGAGTATAGATGCAAATATAATGTATGAAAGGAAAAATACAAATTAGAATATGGATGTAGATACAAGTGCAAATATGAATATAAATTTGTAGTCTCTTTTTATTTTGTCAAAATGAAGATTTTAAGAACTCATAATTATATTCAAAATTTCCAAAAATTCAAAGTATGAGATATTTTAGAAATGAGATCAACTTAGAAAATTTTGACTACCAACTAAGATTTGACATGTGGACCCTTCAAATATTTTTCAAAAATATTCAACTTTGGTAATATATAGGAGAAATTTGACTATTTCCTATCCAATCAAATACTTATTAGCCACTAGTTATTGAGTACCATACTAGTAGCTTTGGCACAAACTAATTATTAAGATTTTTTCTTAATTTTAAAAGTAATTATAGGATTTTATTGCTAAAATGATGTAAAATAGAATTAAAAAATGCTTATTAAATTTTAGAAATTCAACAATAAGTGCAAAAGGAAAGTAGATCACAATATTGTGAATACCAATATGTCAAAAAGTTTCAATCATGATATAAAAATTATTGACAACATCACCTATTAATAATTTCACTTTTATGGGGAATGGGAAAGCAAGGGCTTTGACTTGATGAAATTAGTTTCATGTTGGTAGTATATCAATAATATTGTTCACTAGCCCTTGAATGAATTTTTCAAATAAATGCTAAAATTTAGAATATTACATTTTAAGTCACCTAACCTTATTTTTCTACTTTAACCCCTAATTGCTCAATCGACCATATATATGGTCAATCTAAAATTTCAGGCCTATTTTTTAATGGGCAGTTAAATTCCTTTGACCATTTTGAAAATTTTTTCGAGCAATTTTAAGGGTTAACTATTGAAAACTTTCATTTGCCATTGTAAAAAGTACATATTTGATTATTGAGAGGTCTTCAAAGGCACACATGTACCATAAGTGAAGTGTAAAGCTTGCCAATTTTAGTTCATTTCCTAGTTTTATGCAATTTCATTTGATTTGAGATCTAAGAAATTGTACATATCCATTTGCTTTGAGAATGGTTCCAATGGAAAGAGGAAAGTGTTTTCATGATATTCACCGTTGAAAATTTAAACATACAACTATTGATTTGGAGTTATTTTCAATTTCTACTTATAAAAAATAATTGCATTTCAACAATTGCAAGGTGGATTGTGTAATGAATTTAATATCTTTTCATGTGAAATTAAGTTTTTTAGAAATGCATTTTATTGTGCTAAGTAACACTCTTTGTAGTTGTTTATGTCACCTCCAATCCCCAAAAAATTTATATGCAAATTTGAGAAACATTGTGGAAAAAAGAAATATACTAAATATAGAAAATGTACTCTTTTCTTGTTATAATCTCACAACTCCTATGCAATTTTGTACTCAAAATTTGTGTACTTACTAATAAAAAATCTCTTTAAACATCTATGTGGTTAGATTTTGGAAAAAAATCAATTTGCTTCACTAGGGATGACTACAAGCTCATGCACTTTTTTCATAGTCAAAACACACTTGAAAAGGCTTGGGCATTTAGGGGTTAATTTATTATTTGGCAATTAGATGCCAAAGTTGTTAGTAAAGTATGGTATGCAATATACATATCCCTTTTCTAAGTACATCCCCTACCTTGAGATTCATAGTACTCCCTTTCTTTTACTAAAAAAACTCTAAATGAAGCACAATTTTTGTCCCACTAAAAAGCTTCATTTATAGATTTTGATGGTTGAGTATATATTCAGTGTATTGAATGATCTCATGGTTGCAAGTTAAATGATGTAAGAGCACTCCTCTAGCTTAGGAAGCTTGGCCTTGCCCATACAAGACACCTTGTATTGGTTGCTTCTTTAGATAGTTGTGCTTACACTGAATTTGGTGTCTATTTGGGTGCTATGAAGATTTATTCATGAGGTAGGTTAGATTTCCTTGTTGCAAATATTTAGGTTGGGGAACATGTTTCTAGAATCTCATAGTTGTCACCAACCTTAAAATCATTTAGAATGATAAAGCTAGTAGCATTTCCAAACTATGCTCAAATATGATACTTTTTGCATGGATATTGGGGGCGTTAACAACATTGCCTAAGTTGGAGATTTTGCATAGATTTAAAGGATGGATTGTTAATTCTTCAATGCACATGTTGATAATACAATGACTAAAAATATTATTAATCTCTCAAGGGAAAGTTTTTTTGGGGATTTTAATGGATCAAAAGGAGTAATATATTAGTTATGGAGTCTCTAATATAGAATCTAAGACAAATATTGATAGGAAATGTGATTGACAATGTTGGATACACCTATGTATTTGTGAAGTTGACAATAATATATAAAATTAGTAAATTATTCTTATAAGGATGAAATCTATTATAAAGGAAGTCTACAAAAATGATTCAATTACTAGATGAAATAGGTACATACTTTGTTTCATCATGAATATTTTTGTTATTTATAAAATGCTTTGAGTGCTCCTTGTGATATTACAAGATTGAGGTATCCTACTTACTTTGAATTTTGAATAATTTGTAAATATACCAAAAAATTTAGGTGATGTTGATTTAATGCCCCACCATGTAATAGATTAGTGCTATAGATATATGTTTCCATACATGATTTCAGAAAATTCAAATAAACAATAGAAAATTATCCAATTACCAAGGCTACAAAAATTATTACCCCAATTTGCCTCTATGAGAAAGACGAGGAGATAGAACAATGAATAAGATAGTTTGCTCTAAAAGTGACTGAACTCTACAAATAAACATGACACATGGTACATTTTGCTTTCTTCAATGTACCAATAATGTCCACTTCAAGAAGTGGTCACTTCAATAACCATAGCATTTCAACTTCAAAAATTTGTAACTAGGAAGGTCTAGAAAATATGAAACAGCTTGGGTTAGATGCCAATGAATTCTTTTTCCTTCCTACAAAAATTTACAAAAATTTACAAAAATTTACTGAAAATTGGTTTAAGGAGTTTAGCTTCCCCCAATACACAATCAGCTGCTGGTTTGACAGAGCAGACTGCCTTACATCATACACAAAATGCTGAAGCAAGAGGCTTAGTAGTCCTCATATGTACTGTACACGAACATCATACAGGGCCGGTATAATTTACTGCAGGGTTTCAGTATATCTTTCTAACGACGAAGAACGAGTCGGCAGTGAGAGTGAAGACAAGTCTCTGCCCCACTTGTAGAGCATTTTCATTCACGAACTGGCTCCAACCATTTCGGAAGAAGACCCGCAGATGTCCCATGGTGTTCACAGAGCCGCAATAGACAGTACACTCTGGAGATTCCTTGCGAATGCCCTGAAGCTGAACCCGAGTTGCAAGTCGAGTGTAGTTCTTCGTCAAAAAGCTTGTGGGAATCTCCTGCGAGGAGAAACGATGAAGCAATACATACTCGTTAGAACGTCGGTTGCTGGAAGTTTAGTAGCTCTGATGCTGCAATTAGCGTCGAAATTAGGTCAAATGTATTGATTCGTTATTGTGACACCGACTGAGACGGCCAATTCCCTACCAAATGCGTAGATTACAAATTGGATTTGAAGTGTAGATATCTAAGATGGAAGCGCCAAATGGAAGCAAGGAGGATTTCAAGCGTACCAGATTGTTGCTCTTAGTTGTTCGTTTGATAAAGTGTGGAAGCGTGCATTGATCTTGATCGACGCCGGCGCTGTTGTTGACGGCTTTTGATACACATTCGAGCTCCATTTGCTGAACCATCTGGACGAATTGAATAGTCTCTTAGGTTAATTGGTACGAATGCTTAGCTACTAACGAATTCAATTCTGAATTGGAATGATTCACTGAGAATTCTCTGTCCGTCGTTGTTAAGGTTCTCTTTGCGCTACATATGGAGCTTGTGGAGATGAAATGAAATTTATGCTTACCGGTTCGAAGTAATGGGAGTCCATGTCGGAGGGGCTTGGTGAAGAATCACGAGAACCTGAAGCAACTTTCGCAACATGTGTCTCTGTTGGAACTACTGTAGCTTCAACTTGTGAACGTTAGATATTGTTACTAATACTTTTATCCTCAGTTTCAGATCTACCTCTCTTAGTAGTTTACAGTATAAAAGAACAGGCTCGTCCTGTGTCCATCATTCTATTATGATCTTAGATTTATCATTGTTTAGTTCTCCGTACTATAGTCTAGCTTCTTCTCCTCTCTAGTACTTCAGATTTATCTGTAGAATCTTATATATATATGTTCAACATGGTATCAGAGCTTAGGCTCGGTTTCTCGTGCTAGTTTATTCTCCTCACCTTTCTAAAATCTTATGCAAGTCTACCAAGTTTTTAAGTCACAGTCTTCTCTCTTCCTCGATCTAAGTGAGTCTTTGTCAGATTTCTCTTTTTTTTGCATCATGGCATATACTGGTCCAATCCCCGATGAGATCAAACTCGAGGGGTCATCAAATTTCAACCTGTGGAAGTACGTAGTGACTAGAGCAGTGAAGAAAGAACAGTTGTGGCAGATACTTTCGCCACCAGAGAGTTCTAAGAGTGGAAAGGAAGTAGTAGATCCAGAACTTGTTGAGAAAAAGGAGAAGTTGCTATACATGATTACTATGGCAATAAAACCAACTCTCCTCATGAATCTCACAGCATATGATGATCCAAAATCATTGTGGGATTTTTTGTGTTGCACCTATGAGGTTACATCTGATAGTAGGAAACATCAGTTGAAAAACAAGCTCTCTTTACTCTCTATGACAGAGGATCTAGGTTTCGAAAACTACTTCAATCAGTTTAGAGGAATCTTGTCGCAACTGTCTGCTATTGGAGTAAGGGTTGATGACTCCGATTTAGTTCAGATTGTGATCAAGAACATTCCCGACAGTTACGATCATTTTCTGCAACACTATACTAGTGCAGGAAAATTTCCAACATTGAACGAGCTGCAAACTAACTTGATGCTTGAAGAAAGTCGCAGGGAAGTGAAGCAGAAGTCGAAGAGCCCCAATGAATCAAACGAGGCGCTTTATTTCCGCTCAGCAAAGGGAGCATCGATGAACCAAGCTGCTGGAATACTGGGGAAGCCGAATCATCGATCCCAGTATCATGGGCCCGCACTACACCATCGTGGATCGGCGACTCATCACTATAGCTCTGGACCACATCAACAACTGAGTTCAGAGATTTGTAACTATTGTGGCAAGCCAGGCCATTGGAAAGGTATGTGTCCTGAGCGATTGGCTGATATTAAGAAGTTAGAAGCTGATCGGAGACAAAAGCTTCTTCAACGTCAGCAGATCCAAGCACATGTTGTTGACGAAGAACCAGCGTGGATCCAGCCGGAAGATACGGATCTAGCAAATTGTATGGAGACTGAAGAAGAAGTAACAATCGAAGCAGCTATTGCGGCTCTTGATATTCAAAGCGATGACTCCGGATGGTACCTCGACTCTGGAGCGACCAAACATGTCACTGGTACTCGAGAATTTTTTGAAAATCTAGATGACTACAAAGGCAATGTTAGGACAGCAGGAGGGCAAAGTCATGCTATTGCTGGACGTGGATCTGTAAATTTCAACCTCCCTTCAGGTCAAGTAAAGAGCATTTCTGGTGTTTTGTATGTACCTGGCCTCAAGAAAAATCTTCTCTCAGTAGGATCAATGACTCAAAATGGTATTATTGCTTGTTTCGATGAAGATAGGTGTGTTCTTTACAGCAAGAAAAGAAAAAACGTGATTGCAGAAGGAGTGCGTAATCACAAGAATGGCTTATACAAACTAGTCGCCCGCAATATTGTTCATCAAGGTAGTGCAACTAGTTCGAGTTCTATGGAGATGAACATCATCACATCGCAGTCAACACAATTAGCACGCTTGTGGCATCATCGTCTGGGACATCTAAACTTCCGTAGCTTACACCAGCTATCTCTAGGAAACACAGCAGCTGGGATCCCATATATCCCGATTCATTCTGAGGTATGTTCAACTTGCCAACTTGGCAAACAATCTCGTGCTCCATTTCTAGTTGCATCTGAAAATAGAGCAAAGAAGGTCCTTCAACTACTACACCTTGACTTGTGTGGACCATTACCAACTCAATCACTAGGAGGATCCAATTACTTCATGGTCATAGTCGATGATTACAGTAGATATATATGGGTCAGATTTTTGAACTTGAAGTCTCAAGCATTTGAGGTTTTCAAAACGTTCAAAACTATGATTGAACTTCAACTGAAGACACCTATAGAAGAAGTTCGATCTGACAGAGGAGGAGAATTTTGCTCCCATGAGTTCAAATACCTATTTCAACAGTGCGGCATTAGGCGACAACTGACAAATGCCTATACTCCAGAACAAAATGGAGTGGCCGAACGCGCTAATCGGAAATTGCTTGAACGTGCGAGAAGCATGCAATTAGCTGCCAAAACTCCACGCTATCTTTGGAGTGAAGCTATTAATACAGCAGCCTTTATTTTGAATAGGAGCTTGACGAGATCAAATCCCAACGTCACTCCCTTCCAAAGGCTATTTCGGACCAAGCCAAGATTGGATCATTTACGGATCTATGGCTCAAAAGTATTTATTTTTATTGAAGCTGACAAACGAGACAAGCTACAAGCCAAGGCTATTGAAGGAATTTTAGTGGGCTATGATGAGGAGACAAAAGGCTATAGATGTTACCTGCCTTCACAACGCATTTTACGGATCTCAAGAAATGTCCGATTCGATGAATCTAACGTATTGACTTCTAGTCCGAGCATCTCCCAGGAACAACCGGTCCCATTATCAACTGGCAGTGCACCTACTCTTGAACCTCCAACTGTCACTTTGCAATCTGACAAATCTCCAGATATTGCTCCACAATCAGAGTTATCATCACCAAGTCCCATGATTTCAGCCCCCTTGGCTCAAGCACAAGATCCTGTCGACAACAACGAACAGTTCAACTCCTCATCAACTCCAGAAATTGGAGCATCACGTCCTCAAGCTATCGAAACCCAACCCACGTTGTCAAGACCAACGCGATCACGTCAGCCATCATCAAAACTCAGAGATCATGTTACATATGCGTTGGAAGAAGATATTGACTTGAATTGCATAGAAACCGATATTTTCTTTGGCCTTGCTGAAGAATCTAATGATCCGATTTCTTTCTCCGAAGCAATTCAACACCCAGGCTGGCGAGAGGCTATCAACAAAGAGATTGAATCTTTACACCACAACCAAACTTGGGAGGTATGTGATCTTCCAATTAATGCAAAACCAGTGTCAGCAAAGTGGATATTCAAAACAAAATGTGACTCTGATGGAAAGCCAAACAAGCTCAAAGCTCGCTTGGTTGCTAGAGGCTTCCAGCAAGTCGCTGGCATAGACTTTACAGAAATTTTTGCTCCAGTTGCAAAGTGGAAAGCAATTAGACTTGTTTTGGCACTTGCTGCATCACTTGGATGGGATGTTGAACACCTAGATGTTATCACAGCTTTCTTAAATGGAAATCTCAAAGAAATTGTTTATATGCTCATACCCGAGGGATTTCCACATCATGGTACGTCAAAAGTATACAAGCTATTGCGTTCTCTATACGGTCTCCGCCAAGCTCCACGAACTTGGTACGAACGAATCGATGAATTTCTATTTACTTGCAACATGTCTCGTACAGAAGCTGATTACAGCCTATATTTCTACAGGGATGAAGGAGGGATAGCTTTACTCATCCTGTATGTAGACGATTTACTCCTTACTGGGAACAACGTAGCCAAAGTTCAATGGTTAAAGCAGCAACTACTCAAACAGTTCAAAATGACAGATCTAGGCCAACTCAAATTCTATCTTGGGGTAGAGTTCACCATGAACAAAGCTGGCATATTCTTCACCCAGAAGAACTACATAGAAATGATTTTAAAAGACTTTGGCATGGAAGATTGCAACAGTTGTGCGGTACCTGTATCAGAAGGGCGGAAGTTCAGCAAAGACGAATCATTCAAGCCATTTGATAAGGGTATTTATTGTAAGTTGATTGGCAAACTCATATACCTTTTGAATACAAGGCCAGATTTATCATTTGCAGTAAGTGCTCTCAGTCGCTATATGCAAGATCCTCGTACCTCGCACTGGGATGCGGCAAAGCAAGTCCTTCGATATCTGCAAGGAACGAAAATTTTTGGCATCCAATATCGAAGAGGAGAAAGCACTGAAATACTTGGTTATACCGATGCAGATTGGGCAAATGATATTGATGATCGTAGATCCATCACAGCCTTCACTTTCAAGTTAGCAGGAGGTCCAATAACTTGGCAATCGAAGAAAATGATCACTGTAGCAACCTCCTCCACTGATGCAGAAACTAAAGCAGTTACTGAAGGTATCAAGGAAGCCATATGGTTACGAACTCTAACTGAGCGAGTCACAGGAGAAACATCGAAACCTATTACAATTCATTGCGACAACCAAAGCACATTGAAGTCAGCCAAAAACCCAGTTTGTCACAAAGGTTCCAAACATGTAGAAGTGTGGCACCACTATATCAGAGAAAATGTTCTTACTGAAGTTGTCGATCTTGTCTATCTTCCATCTAGTGAACAAATTGCAGATATATTTACTAAAGCTTTGGGACGTATTCAGTTTTCAAAACTGAGAGAGGGTTTAGGAATAGTTAGTATAGAAGAACTAGAGACTTCTTAAATCCGTGGTTTATTTCAAATGCTTGGGTGGAGGTTGTTACGTCAAATAGCAATTTATGTTCACCTTTGTGAACAGTCGACTCTTCAACTTCTTGCTGCCCCTCTGAAAATGAATCGACTGCAACTTTGGATCATCAATCGCTGCTGCATTTCTATCACTGCTCGACAACACGTTGCTCAAGTTGAGGGAGGGTGTTGGAACTACTGTAGCTTCAACTTGTGAACGTTAGATATTGTTACTATTACTTTTATCCTCAGTTTCAGATCTACCTCTCTTAGTAGTTTACAGTATAAAAGAACAGGCTCGTCCTGTGTCCATCATTCTATTATGATCTTAGATTTATCATTGTTTAGTTCTCCGTACTATAGTCTAGCTTCTTCTCCTCTCTAGTACTTCAGATTTATCTGTAGAATCTTATATATATATGTTCAACAGTCTCCACAGCAGTGTTCTTCGCAAGCAAAGTTCCGCTCCGTGGATTTTCTGACTTCTGACAGCCATCAACAGAAATTTTGCAACCGTGTTGAGGTAATGGCGACATTCTTGTTTCTCTCTGAGCTGGTAATGGATTGGGTGACCGCAGATTCGGGTTTCGCGCGGACAGTCCCGAGTGTACGCCGATGCGAAGTACATAAACATGGAACAAGGATTTCGCCACGAGTACGAATGTCAGCCGATCGCCAATGACGAGGTCATTGCTAACAGTAAAATCCTTCCAGCCTCTGTAGAAGTATGCTTGTGGTAGATTATGAGGATACGTGATACTGTTCTTCACAGTCCACTTCTTACCGTTCGCTACGTTTCGAAGGGTAACATACTTCTGGATTTTATCACCATGCTGTTGCACGAACCACTTGGGCAGAATCTGCAAAAAAGTATTGATCAAAAGTTTAGATTATTAATAATATAAGGAACTCTTTGACTGAAGTACTACATACTGTCTTGTGCACAATATAAATCATATATATGCTAAATTGTACATGAACACTGAGCTCTAAGAAAGTATGCCAGAAACAACTGATATCGAGGAATCAATAAAATACAATCTAAGGAGTCATTTGAGTCCGTCAAGGATGTTTTGAAAGAGTTTGTCCTAACTTGTGCCTAAAAACGCACCATTGCAGAGCGTGGAGGCAAATTCGACACGACCAGATACTTTTCGAAGAAGACTTCTCTTTGGTGCATCTTGCTTTGCTGTAGGTCGTTTTCGAAAATTTCTTTGCTACTACGCAGCACGTTAGAAGCCTGTCACAAGTGAGGCGCGAAACTCATCCCAATCATGCAGTAAGTCACTCTCTCCTCGGTCGATGCAGCTTAAGTCTTCTTCGAAAACCTCATTTCTATCAGTAGAATCCTCGCTCAATAGAAACAAGATCGGCAGAAAGAGCGACTAAAACTAGTCTAATACACTGTTTTCACGAGTACTTCAAACCAATTAAACTATGACAGAATGCACACGAAAATGGATTACACTCCCTCCGGCTTTGACAGCGAAATCTGGACAATGATATCAAGTTGTGTATCTCGAGGTAATGATCAGGATTATCTTAATGATGGACATCGAATCAGAGATATCCATATCCCTGCTCACTTATCATGGAGGCAACGATCGGAAGGGTAAACTAAGAGAACTGACTTCAAAATATCTCGTCAACTTTGTTTCAGATGATCTCTTGATTTTGAGCCATTGCAAAGACCCAGAATCCAAATCACATTGAAACATTACTTCGGAAAAAAAAGCGCGAAATTGACAATTGCTTCTCAAGTTGCGTTCACCGCAGGCAGCTGTAAAATGCTTGCCCCTGAAATCGTGATGTCTATTATCTTGTCGTGAGACAGGTCCAGAACCTCGTGAATAGGTCTTCCCAGCGGGACAATCTGGAAACCCTAAAGCTAAGTGCCCGCACCCGAAAGCATTGTGAGCCTAAACCGGAATCGACTTGCTCAGTACACGATATCAGAAGTGGCAAGGCTTTTTCTGGAGCTCGGAATGCATTGACAAACGGTCAGTCATCGTCAGGATCACGCAAGCTATTGCTACGGATAGACGTCTACACCTGAATTTGAGACCGACCTCCGGAACATTCAAGGTGAAGACTCAAGAGGCATTACATTGCTCGATCACCAGCATCCTTTGAGTCAGGGTTTAAATTCCGTTCCATCAAATGATGACCAATTGCAGTATGTTTATGCGAATTTAATCAGTGGGCTCAGATGATTTTATAAGATCGTTTACAAGACATCTCTGTAATTGTTGACGTACCCAGACTTAGGATCATGGTAAGTTCAGGAAATTGTACAAAACTGGAGGTGAAACACAGGTTCGATAACCATAACACTTCATGCACAGTACTACCGGTACGACATCTTGACACAAGTGACACGGAAGTGTAATCTTTTGCCAAATTGAAAGGACTCGATTACAAATGAATTCAAAATAATTGAATTTACAAGGTTGTCAGAATTAGGTACAGGCAACTTAGACAATGAAGATCTGTGGATGATTCAGAAGCGCCTGATGCAGTATTTCAATTTGTAAAATACTTGCTATTCCTCATGTCCAATATTTTCCTCAACTTAACCCCACCAGTCCTAAACAATGCTGAAAACATTTCCTCTGACTCCTGATGCAGAAATTGGATTTGGGAAGGCATACAGGACAATGAGGTATTTGACGATGCCAGGGAGGTATGATCGTGTAATTTTTTTGTGAAGTCAGAGTACATCAAGTGATTTGCTGACAAAATTTCATAGGGTTTTTTTTGACAACGAGAACCATTTTTCATGATATGCTCTTCGCCGTAGTTACGTGAACTTGGCCAAATGATTCATCATATTGAATACGCTGTGTTTGTGGGTCACCTAGGAGGTGTCACATTCTCCAAATCCATCTGCATTTTTGCTAAAAAATCTTAATGAAAAATGAAATCTGACGCTGATTATCTCAACAAATTTCAGATTTTGTATATATTGATAAACAGATCGGCTCATAGTTCTGTTGACGTTTTCCTTCTCTTTTAAGCTTGATGTTTGAAAATTGGCATTGACATGAATTCCGCAGTTAGAGAAGCCGGAGGCCTATCAATTAGCTAATTCAGAACATTTTGGCATTGATCACAAGCAAATCCATATATATCAGTGCTTATTCAACGCAGACTGAAGTTAATATACACTATTTGAGCGTTCGAGATTTCCATATTTAAAACATACGCCAGCGGAAAAAGCGCCGATAATTACATCCATTGGGAAATTTACAATGCTTCATGTTTATGAGGTGAGCTGTCTTATCAATTAATGCTGCTTCTTATGATTAATATTTGATGTGCACGCTCCTATGACTGAATAGCTTCAAAATTCAATTGCTTGCACAAGGCTAGCCAATGTTTAGCACTCCAAACTAATCAATCTTAGATGCATGCATACGTTCGTTTTCAGAGTTCAAGCTTGTGCCAGTCCTTGAGGTTACAGACTGCCTAAAGTTGCTCAAATTCCTATTCTATGTACAGCGTAATAGTTTGTTTCACAGAATTTGATTGTGGTCTTGAATCACTCGATGTTGTCTCAGATGCACAATGGGGGTCGTTCAAGAATTGGCTCTTCTGACAACAAAGAACGAATCAGCAGAAAGAGTGAACTCAAGCTCTTGCCCTACTTTCAGATTGTTTTCATCTCTGAAATCACTCCATCCTGCCCTCAAGTACAGTCGCCAATCTTGAGTTTGGGCCTGCGAAGTCAGTGAGCAAGCAACAGTTCGAATGGGGGACTCCTCACGAACCCCTTGCAGATTTACAACAGAACGAATCCGGTTGCTGTATGTCTTCCAAAATTCCGAAGGGATTTCCTGCAAACGAATATGTCACTCTTCATGTACAGTATGATTCAATTGGTGTATATACGCCTCTGCAGACTGAGCCACATGCACGCTCCATGGAGGCACGGAGGGTTACAAATCAAATTGAGAAACAGGTTCAAAAACGTAAGCAATAGATCGAGATAACTTAATCATAAGAAGGCGTCTAAGACGCTTGCCGATCCTCTGAACGTACTCAAAAGTCATAACTTTTTTGATTGATGTATAAAACGCAATGTTCAATTGATGTCAGTACTATTGAGTCAATTTGGTGCTTGATACCACATGAGTCCAGATTTTAGGGTTTTCCTTTTCAAGAAAGCTTACCAAGCAAGAAACTGCTCTTCTGTTGCTCCGTCTCGCCCTTTTCCAGAAATTGGAGATAGTTAGTTTCGTCGAAAAACCCGGAAGTTGAGAATTCCTGATTGTTTTCACCGGTGCCGACTTACCGCCTTGGACCCCCTTGCCCTCCTTAATTGTCTCGCCAATGCGCTGTGTGGGTTCAGGCCAACGGGTTGCCTTGTCGAGCTCGATTGCAGGTTCATGTCCATTGAGTGCGTCGCGATGACCGCCGGTGGAAGGATGTTCGAAATTTTCCTGCGAAAGTGGAAAAGGGGATTATCCAGTTGAGAGACAGTCACATTCTTTCTCTCGATCTTGGTGTAAAAGCGAAATAGGCACACAAACAGTTAATCAGGATTCAAACCACTCAGTCTATGCAACTGACGACAGAAACTTAAAGAAGTTGGACACAGTACTGATGGAGGAATTGACGGACTCTTGCTTACCGACTTAAGGAGCTGTAAGTCGATGCCGTCCGATGATGATGGACTACACGTAGTAGCACTGGGGCCTGAAGCCGAGACCGAGCATTCCTCTCTCATCATCTTCTTCGCCGCTAAACCTTCCAATTCTCCAGCAGCCAATCGCTCACCTCTGCATGTTCTCGACCGTGTTCTTGGGAATCGCTTAGGGTTTCCAGCCATTCTGCGAAACACGTACACCTCGAACTCGGAAGTTGCCTTGAGAGAAAATATCAACGAATCGCCTACGGAGAGGTTATTGGAACGAGCAAATGCTCTCCAACCACCGTTGAGCTTAACTTGTGGCGAACCTCCGATGTAATTGGCATTGAGGTTTACTCTCCAGGCTTTTGTGGACGACTCAGATCGCAGGATAACAGACATTCCAAGTTTGTCACCGTGCTTTTCTATGAACCATGAGGGTAGCGCCTGCGGAAAACAAAAATCACTTCAAGAGAGAAATTCCAACATCATATTAAGCGCGCGAAGGTTAATCAAATAAGCCCTAACTGACGACTCAAGCTTGCAAGTTCATCAATCATGTATTGAGTTTGCAAAGAGCACCTCAGTCCCACGCATAAAATTATGTCACAACTCTACAGGGGTATTATCAATTCCATTGATCAAGCATGATCGATCATACTACGCCTGTTTCAGAGGTCCAAAAACTAAGCTCATTACGTGCGCACCAGTACATACTCCACACCCAAACTTGTTGGTGGGAGAATCTTCTCAAAGTAAATCCCCCCCTGCAATTTGCGAAGCACGTCGGCCTTGCAATTGGCATCATCAGTCAAGGACTGCGTCAGTTTCCCGTGTCTGGCCACCGATGTATCTTCAAAAACTCCCTCTCGAATCTCGGCCATTACTGAATGAATGTTGAGAGATCGAGGAAACTGAAACTGAAACTGCTTGAAATTCTCAATGGCCACCTTGTGAAGAATTCGCTAGTGCTGGAAGATAAATAAATCGATCAAAGGACTTCCCAAGTGACAAATTGTGCGTGAGAGGTAATACTGAGCTTGACAGGGGGAGTCTTGGAGAGATGTCCGAGACCACATCAGAGCTTTCTGACAACTCGCTTTCTTGTCAAGCAGACGAGACAAGTCACAAGTTTTGATGAGATTACGACTCATCACAACAGCGACGACGGAGGGAGGATGAAGGACGCATGACTTCACCATCAATTGGAAATGTACAGGAGCATGTAGAATTGAAACAAAAAAGGCACTACATTCCTTATTTGTTCAATAATCAGAGTATTTTGGTGGCTATTCATGTTGCCTGGTCATAAGGTATTGTTTGTCTCCAAGGTGAAAAAATGTAAACTTGACCAAATATTCCGATGTGTTGAGTTCTTGATGAACCAAGAAAATAAACTTTGATCTTGAATGTATGTTCTTGGCTTGATGAAGGGTACAAGTCATCATTATATGTTAGAGAAATCTTCTTCTCTAAACAAGATTGGGGTTGTCAAATCTTGAAGATCAAGAGTTCTCTCAACCCGTACTCAAGTGCCTCTTGCATGCTGCTCAAATTTGGGCAATGGTAGACCTTGATCTAAAGAATTTGGCATCAAATGGGCTTAAAACAAGATCCAAAAGATTTGACTATTGAAATTTGTTTACAACTAGGGGCTACAATTGTGGTGAAGATTTGGGGAGTTTGAACTATATAGATTAAAAGATTATACTAGTCAAAGTATTGTTGATAATTATTGCTCTCAGTTGGTGGTGAATGTATTGAATGCTTCATTCATTGCCATTCCATATATAATGCATTGAATTAGTACCCCCCACTCCAATGTACCATATTCAAAACCATTGGCCCCTCTTTGCAACATCACTGCCCTATAGTCGTTGCCACTTATACCATTATTTAGGCTATATTGATAGAATCTAATTTGCTTTTGGCCAAAATTAAATTTCGAGAGGTTGTATTTGGAGTGTTAGGGTGCTTAGAGGTTCAAGTATAGGTGGAAGGATTGGTGGGTTTCAATTCTATCTCACTTTGTGGACATCTTCTATTTTCTAACAACGATGCATTATATAGCAATAAAAGTAATAGGAGAGAATTATACACTATAACCTTCTTGATGTTCTTTTTGTTAGGATGGTGAAGGCAAGCATGTCGTATTGATGTTTGTAGTATGATGGACTCAAAAATATTCAACCAAATGATTTTTGAAAAAAATCCATATCATTGATATTTTACACAAGTTTTTTGAAGCTTTATCAATTGAATGGGCAATTGAATGATGACAACACACTTCTTGAAACATTTATCGTCCACTCAATGAATGGTTATAGAGATTGAGGTGTCAAATTTCATAAAGTTAAAATTGTGACAATCAAAAATTCAAAGTTTTGAATTTTATGAAAATACAAATATTGGATTAAATATTCCTTTCTTATAAAAAGTTATAACTATATATAAGTTTATTTCATAATACACACTATAGATGGAAAATTTTATTAAATGGAAATATTCCATATGCCATTTTTCAATTGAACTAAAAATTGACATCCGGATTTCAAAAAATGTAGTCTAAAACATTGACATAGACTTTGAAATCTATGGTAGCTTTAGATTTCAAACCATGTAGTCTTAAACATTGACATAGACTTTGAAATCTATGATAACTTTAGATTTCAAACCATGTTGTTTAAAACATCTAGAATATGTATAGATTTCAAAAATCTATGACAAATTTAGATTTTTGACTACATCATCTGAATTCTAAATTGTAAAAAGGGTAAAGGAATTAAATTTTGTCATTTTGATGAAATTCACAACATAAGGACAAATTAGTAGAGGTTCTCAATGGCATCAAATTTACATTTTTTGCAACCATTGATTCTCTCTCTTTTCTACCATTCTTGAACTAGTCAATCAATTAAACTATTGATGGGGTTTCCTATTACAACTTGCCAATTGCAATTGCCAAACTAAGCTAATGTTTACAAAACACTCAAGAATCAATGCTTAAAACCAGAGGAGTTTATTGAAGATCCAGTGGACTCAGTAAATGACAGCTCATGTGAAACAAGTTTCTAGAGAGTCACTCATCGACATAATTAACGAAGTGAATCCAAGTCAAAGCCAATTTAGAAACTAAAGAAATTAACATGGCCTTCAAAGATAATTCTGAAAGTTGATTTGAAAGACTTAGCAACAGAACTCTCTAACTTGAAATTGTGCAAATTTATAGTATGATTCAAATTCATGGTCTCATCTCAATTCAACCTTTCTAGAAATCATATGGGACTGTCTTTGGCCTTGATGCTCCCATATTCTATGCAATCATCTTAAGAGAAGAATGATAGTTTCCACATCCACATTCTTTTTCCCCTAGCACCCATTGCTTGTAGTAGGTGTCATCAAGGTTATATTATTTGATGGTGAATATGTCGACCCATAAGAGGATTTTTAGCTACTCTGGAAGACTATGAGTTATCAAGCCATGGGAACTCTCTGAACGCTGCCACAGAGGCGATCTGATGTGGCCAAGAGGCTGCCACATCAGATAATCATATTTAATTAATATTTTAATATTATTTTTTGAAAAAAAAATATTTTTTTATTATTTTTTAAATTTTTTAATAATATTTTAATATTAAAAAAAAAAATATTTTTTTATTATTTTTTTATCTGACACGTTTGCAGACAGGGGAACAGGGCTGAAACAGTCTCTTGAAGCCCTGAAAAATCCTCTTATGTTTGATAGCAGTTGATGTAATTAATAAATTGATTACTCTCTTGATGCATTTCCTTCGTTTAGTATGTTTGTCCTCCCACTTTTATTGATCACTTGGGTTGAGAATAGCTCCGTTTCGCATCATTTGTGATTGATAGATTGGCTTGGTATGTGATTGATAGATTTGCAAATTGGCTTGGTATGTGGACTTGAGCTTAGCACTCATTGACACAATGCATTGAAAAGAAGTCATAAGAGGATTTTCAGTTGGTTTACAAGACTGCGAGTTCCCAAACGCTGGGAACACAATGTTGATGTGGTCAAGCGCCTGCCACATCAAAAATACTAATGAATGGATGAATTAAATTAATTATTTAATATTTTTAAAAAAAATTCTTGAATTTTTTCAAAATAATTTTATTTATTTCTTAAACATTCTGAAAATTTTCAAAATTTAATTTAATTTAATTTTTTCAAAATTCAAAAATTCAGACTAGCAGGGGGCTGGTCTGCAGCAGTGGGAACAGTTTATGGGAACACCCTTGAAACAGTCTTCTTGGGGGCCAGAAATCCTCTTATGAATCCACCTCATTTGCCATTAGGGTGAATGCAAGAAACACCTGTACTATTTGTTGCGTTTTACTACAATACTCATGACTTTTTCTGGAGTACTTTAAAATTAGAAAATTAATTTGAAAAAAAATTGAAAAATATGAACAATGTATAGACCTCTAAAATAAAGGTTTTCACCGAAGGAAATTGATAGAAAAATTCTCTAAGTAGGAGAATTTACGAAGCTCCAAACCTCAAGAAAATACATACCTTCATGTTTTAATTCGGGAAAAATAGTAAAAATAAGTAAATTCAAAAATAAAAAGTGGAAATTTGCAATAATTCTATGGAGATGGTCATTCACCAAAAAAAACACCAAAATAATATTTTATATATTTCAAAATTCAAGTAGAAAGAAGCTCACTTTGTAGACTTCCACACCACATAGAAATAACTTTTTTCAAAATCCCTCACGTGGAGAGATGTAAATCTACTAGAAGACCATCTCATCCAAATTTCATCTCAAAATCATTAAAAAAAGGTACTCCTTAAGTAGTACTAAAAACCTCCAAATTCTCATTTGTGACATTTAATCACTAGTACTATTTTAGTATTAAAATATTTTTGAAAATTATGAAAAAATTATGTAAGGTGTATGATAGACATGAGTACCTTCTTTAGAAATCTTGAGTCATTTCGAGCAAAAATGCAAAAATTATGGCCAAAAAACAGATCAACACTTAGCTTGTGACGGAAAATAGTACAAGTGTTTCTTGCATTCACCCATTAGTCCCCTCCTTCTCTCCAAAAAATTAAGGGCCATTGATTTTTTTAAAAATAAATTGCTTCCCTTCCAGAATATTGTTGATTTCATAAAAAATTACAAGCCATTGATCTTCATGAGATTTAATCTGAGCCATTTAAATATAAATACAAATGTTGATATCGTAAGAATATTGGATATGAATACCATACTGCATACAAACACAAATATATGGATACAATGTTGCATACAAATATAGATATCTAGATATTTGGATATGGATATGGGATGAAAATGTAATCCCATATTGATTGTCAAAGAAATTGGCTTCTGAAAATAAATTGGGGGGGGGGGGGGGGGGGGGAAGTAATGTAAAATTTTTAATTTAAAACTTAAAATTTTTTTGGGTGTACAATGACACAAAGTGTCTCTGTGAAAACAATGCACCTAACAGAGGCAGTAACTGCCTACAACTGGGGCTCTTGGTGCCATGCACACCATTGATGTGAAAAATGGAAAAAATTAAAACTATCGTGATGAACCTGAGAGTGCTTTTCTACATATAGTTTTTAGGGTTGCAACATTTGTGACAACAACCCATTCAACAACCCATTGCATCATCAAACAATCGCTATGAGATAGTGAGCATCAAGCTACAAAGATGTCAATAGGATTCGGATTTGGGAAGAAAATATGCGTGAAAGTGATCATTGATGGATAAGAATGTGACGGATTAAAATGCTGCTCTGTGTGGTTCATAGGCCTGTCCTTACAGGGTTACATAAAAGGAAACTCTAGTAATGTTCTCTGTTTCATCAGAAAGTAGCATACAAGATAAATTTTTCCATGAGTTCATCGCCCATTGGTAGCGGTCTGTAAATGATCTCATGTCGTAATACATACGGTACTTTAAATTCCCCAAACACCTCCGATGTTGGAAATCAAGTGATTTTTTCACGCACAAGTGCAATGCCTTGTAGCTCACAAGAGATTGAAGTTGGCTGCCGTGTTCCTTTTCAAATTCCGAGAGGAACTTTTTTGCCTCACAAGCACACCTGATGACCTGAGGACTGCAATTCACAAACGAAATCACGCATGCTAAAACTCTCGGAGGGAAACATAGCTTGTTGGTAGAAGATAGATAGATGTGTTCGAACATATATTCAAAGTAGATCATGAAATTTGGCGATTTGTGGCAGCAAGGGTTCTTTGTCAAGAAATTAAGGTAACCGTGCAAGCTGTTCTGTTCGCCGCTCAAGGACGAAAGAAATTGCTGACTGTTTGCTTCTTGAAGAACCTTGGATGTTGAATATGGCAAAGCATCTTTCCAAGTGCTAAAGCTTGGAACTTACCGTAAAACAATGCTTGGCTCTCGCACGGGTTCGCTGTGCAGGTCCATATGTTGTGGCGGATTCGGACTTGACTTCGACTTCGTTTTGGTCTTCGGCAGATTCATGGCCGCGGTGATCTCTGGGGGAAGAATCGCGGGCCTTCTCCTACCAAAGCAGAGAAGAAACTTCGTTTAGAAGCTTAAAGGTTTCATTAAATTCTCTTCACCTTAATGTGTATGCTCAATTCATGTATCATAATTACTTAGAAACTATTTCTGATGCGTGATCGACTTCGGAACCCAAGTAGGATATACTCACCGATTCAATGGCGTTGCCGTGAAATGATAAACGGCACGGTTTAGGGCTATGGCCGAAAGCAGAGATCATATTTTCCTTGGAATCGCGAACTGTCTTCGTCTCTGCGATCAAACCATTGGACTTCACTGCACCGTTAACGTCTCCTTCCGCAGTTGATTGCTTACGGGACTGCTTTGCTTTCTTCCGTGTAAGTTTGCGATCTTCAGACCAACTTCTCGGTGGTTGAGAAGGGTATTGCTTCGGGTTCCCATTCTTCCCGCCAAATGCGTAAACCTCAAATTCGGACACTGCCGTTAAAGCAAAGATCAACGAATCCCCTCTGGAGAGGCCATTGGAGGCAACAAATGCTCCCCAACCACCAGCGAATCTGACTTGCGTAACTGATGGGTTTTTAAAACAAATACTGAGGTTCACATTCCATGATTTTGTGGACGATGCAGGTCGAAGAATAACGGATTTTCGAATCTTGTCACCGTGCTCTTCTATGAACCGCGCGGGCAGTGTCTGCGGAATCGAAAACAAGGGTCAAGACAGTAATAGTAAGTAGAAGCGACCTCACCACACTGAAACTCGTGCGTGATTGAACTGGAACCGAGCTCGAAGGTCACCTAGCAAATCTAATGCCACTGATGCATCCTGACAACAAGTTCATCACAATAATTACTTTGATTTCGCATGTAGACACACTATAATTGTCATTGAGTAGAAAAAATCCGATGTAGGTTTCCTGTACCAGAGTAGATGGTCCCTTGGAGTAATCGGAGTACACACTCGACGCGGAGAGGGTTTTCTCAAAATGAGCAGTCCGCTGCGATTTGCAGAGTAGTTTGATCTCGTCTCTACAGCTCCACGGCATCAGTTTCACGTTTCCTGACATCGTTGCCTTACGCTGTGCTTCCATTCTTTGACGAGCAATTACGTAAACTGCTCTTTGGAATCCTTCGTCAGATCGAACCTAGTTAGCTTGTTACTCTCTATTAATTTCGCCAGCCTCTCGATCAACTGCAAATCCCGTCACAGGCACTTGAAAAACATGTAAACCAAACAGAGCTCGAATCAAGCTAGCTACAAGATTGCATGTTGCGGAGCCACATAGCAGAGCAAATTGCAAGAGTAAGAGACTGGAGAGCCCAATATCGATCGACACAGTTGAGTGAAGAGGAGTCACGTTGGAGCCGCCTTGGGGTGTTAAAGAGCTCAAGTGATTACTAGCGACTTGACCTTGATTGAATGATGTTTTTGACGTTGATTGGCAAGACATAGAAACTGTATGTACAACTCTTCAATTAATTGTGCAAATTCATGATAAGTGAAATCATTTGTTTGGCCAGTCTGGATTGAAACCGATGTAAAACTACTTACTGTCTGCAGTAGAGATATAATTCAATTATTTCTGAATTAATTTCACTGATTTACTCCACTTGTTTTTAGAATTTGATGTCCTTGAGTACAGAGATGCATTGATTGCGGTAAGCAAGGTTGTCACGTCAAACTTTACGACACAACATCTGGGAAATTTAGGAGACCTACCTCCTTGACTATCTACATATAAGGGAAGGGCACCCAATGGCGCACCTGTACCCAATGCCGTTCGTTTCTCCAGCACACAATCATTTCAGGCTATAAATGTAAGTAGGCAGTACATGGCTTATTTCTTTTGACCTAAAACAATAAGTAGTCTACACTCCTGCTAAATTTTTGTTTTAGAATGAATGACTAACTTAGAAATGGACAGCATTGGGTGTAGGTGCGCCATTGGGTGCCTCTCCCGTATAAAAGAAAAAATGAGGCCTCCAAAGGCTAGCTACAATAAAACATCTCAAGAGCCTAAGATTAAATTTCAGTTACTTTGTATATCTATGAATTTCTCTTCTTTTTGCTATTCATTTTTTATAGAATAAGTGTGATGATTGTCAATATACAATATATGCATGGTGGGTGGCTCTAAACCTCGAGTACTTAAGGTTTACCTCATTGAAATTATTGAATTCTATGCACTCTAATTGGCCCTTATAGTTCAAATGTTGAATTAACATTAATTATATTGGAATAGGGATGGATTGAAGTGCATTGAATATTTAAATCCACATATAAATAGACAACCCAATTACCAATAAGATGATCCCATGTAATCATCACATTCCTTCATTTGTCTCATAATTGAACAACCACATTTCTTGACTTCTCTACTTTATTTTAAAGATTTTGATTCAAATATGAAAAAGTCAAACAAAAACCTGGATATATTCAAATCAAAATTTGTAGGTCTAATGGTAACTTGCATTACAAAAAATATGAATACTATAGAAGGTCATTTTAGTTTTAGTGCAAGTACTATAATTTTTTTTTAAATTAATAACAATAATAAATCATTTTAAAATAAAAAAATACAACAAGGCACAATGGCTAACTTTCACTAGCAATATTTTGTGTGAATCAATTTATCTTAGTTTGGATTGATATTTGGGCAACGGTTTGATATGTGTATTACCTCTAAGACTCTCTGGACTTTTCAATAATGTCCTTCTAGAAATGAAAACAATATTAGAAAATTACAAAAATTATATGGTGTTATAGAAGGCATGTTAGTACACCATAATCATGTACTATATAGGCCTAATGCAACAATTGAATTTTTTCCTAATTTAACATATTCAACATTTGATCACATTATAATAGTGAAAAGACTATGTATTTAAGGTTTTCTATTAACCCCTAAAGGACCAAACTGCGTTTTTTTGGCAACATAGTGATTTTGGGCAGCTCATTACGGATGGAGTTTTTATTTGTTTTCTTTGAAATTTTTACACAACATGTGCCCAAGGAGTAGCTTTAAGTCACAACAATTTTCATAACTTTTGACTACATGGTTAAAAAGTTATGACATGATATTTTGTTTCCTTCATTCGGCGGGCAGATCGGGCAGCAAAAAAACTTCTTTAAAAATTACTTTTTTTTAAAAGTAAAATTTGAAATTATTTTCTTTGATTTTTATCTAAGTGGAAAGCTTTGAATAATTCCATTTTGATTAATGAGTCAAAAGTTATGAGGATTTTTAGTTTGAGGTAGTTTTGGCTAGTTATAGAATCTCTACACTACAAAAAAAGTTTGAAATTCTTTATTTAATTCAATTTTTAATGTTTTTGAAAAAAAAATACTGGGTGTATATTTTTTAACACAACATTACAACCAATGGGATTGTCTTTTTTGAACTCTATAAATAAATTGTTAATAATTTGGTATTTTGGCTCATTTTCTACTTCTTTCTATTTACTATTTTTTTCCTATATGTTGCACAATTCCAAATGATCTGAAAATTTTCAAGCATGTAGCCAACTTCACTTGAAAATGAGTCCAAAGAGTTACAATCATTTTGGACCTTTTGTCATACAAATATGGTCTTCTGAAGTGCAGCTGCCTGTATTTCAGCAGTGGTAAGAAAATGATTTTTGTCACTTCAAACACTAATATCTTGCAATCTACATGGCAAAAATTGCTCAAATTTTGTACACATCTTCTTTAGCATGTTCCATAAAAGATCCTACGGTTACTTTTGTCCAAAAAGTTTTTTTTCTTAAAATTTGATAATTGTCTAAAAAATGACAGTTTTGAAGTGGTTTTGGTGAAAACATAGTCAAAAACATTTAGGGGTTAAAACAAGTAAGCATGCACCTTATTAAGTTTGTATTTAAGTATATCATATGGTTTTTAAAGGAAGATGTTATGAAATCATAGTCCTTTTAAGTTGTGTAAAAATTTGTGATTTTTGAAAATTCTCATTAATAAGGAAATATAATAAGACATCAAATTAAGAGTTCAAATTAAATATGGATATAACTCAAACATTGTTTTAGTTGATTAACATATTTATAAACAATTTCTCTATGGATTGGTTTTCTAGATTGCCGTTGCTTTTGCTTCAAATGTAAAACTAGGACAATTCTGGATTTGACAACAAAAGAATAAAAAGGAATATCAAAATTCTTCAATTTTTCTTATTCATTAGTGTTTTGGAAGGAATATTACAACTTTCACATTAATTTGCCATCATATTCATCGAAATACAAAATGTGTAACTTCTAGCATACATTGAATGAGTCAAAAAGTGACATAGTTTTAGTGAGACATTCTTCTTTGGAACCCATATCAAACCAAATGTTGCCCATTTTTCAAATTTGCATATTTTCCATGCACAAAAACAACCCTTCCATAGCCTAAATTTTTATGTAATGGAAACAATTAAAGGTGTTATTACATAGCACTTCTTCAAAGGCTTCATTTTTTTAATGATAGATAGTTTTTTAGAATACTACTAGAATATTTTATAATATATTAAAATATTTTACAAGAATTTTTAATATACAAAAACAAATGTCCAACACAAGACCATTCAATATATGTCCTACAAGACAAATATGGACTAAATTTAGATTAATTTGTAGAGAGTCATTGGATGGATGGAAAGTTGCAACACTAGGGACTCATACTTTCATAGGGAACAAAAGCCCTCCTTGGATTGAATGTTGATCAACCCCTAAATTCCTACTGTAGGTCTTTCTTTGATTTTAAAACATCATCGCTTTTGAAGTGTTATATTAGATGAATTGTTGGATATATAGATTATGTGGATGCTATAGTTGTTCGATAGTAAGATGGACTTGACTCACTTTCAAGGACGAATTCCTTAACGCTAGAGTGCTTCGACGTTTAGTTTTTGGATGATAATCGAATTGAAATCCAAATTTCTTCTTCATTACAAATTGGATGAAAGTCATTTTTAGAGATATTTTATGAAGTTGTAAAGGGTTGGATTTGGTATTATTAGAGCACCTGTTTTTCTAAAATTACAAATGTAAAAGTATGTCAAGTGGTTGACTTGGGTAGACTCTAATTCAAACTTAGAATTGCAAAAATGAGGTTATAGAATCAAAGAATATAAAATTTTCAAAAAATCACTATGTCAAGAGAACTTCATTTCAGATCCTTTTCCAACAAAATGTCAAAAAATGACAATATTTGGCTTGTAATTGAATTTTGAAGGAATTTTGAATTTTCCCTTCCAAAATTTATAGAAAAATATTGGTGATAGCATTGGCAAATCTAACTACATGGATAGAATCTACAATTCAAACTCTACAACTTTTTTTTGTATCTCAATTCCAAAATATACTTCCAAATAGAAATTTATAATGGTTTTTCTAAAATCATCAAATCTGGAGATGAGTCCAGATACTTAGGGGTTAAGTGCATCATAGCATGTCGGGAAATGGACATACTGGACGTAGCCAAAAATATCCTTGGTTGTGCTCTAACTAAGTCTTGGAGACACAAGTGTGGCACATAAGTTAGGTCACGAATGTAAGGTGGAGGAGGTAAGTATCCCAAACTTCCATGTTCCCCCTGCATAAGGTAGTCGACCTATTTTCAATCACTTAAGCAATTATGTATAGCTAGAGTGTAGTTTTTTTTATTGCAAAATCTTTCTCATACACAAAAATAGAGTTTCAACTGGAAGGATAGCATATTTTTCTACAATTTTATTACACAAAGTATAATGACTGTGAATTTTTTAGTAGAAAATTCTTTGTGACCTATAATGGTAATATAGACTTTACTATTTCTAACCACAGGCTTATTGCAAAATCGACCAAAGGCTAATTGCATTTATAAGAGCCTTACAACCAATCTTAATGTGTCACAATTGCTTTAGAAGCTGCACTATAACTTTACGGAACAGAAATAGACTATAGATTGGAAATGGGGAGCAATTGAAATGGGGTGATTGAAATGGGGGGTGATTGAAATGGGTTGGCTACCTTATAGACAACAAGAAGGCACTATACCGCCCTAATAATTGTTGTTTGTTTTAATGGATTTTTGTGCTATATTGTTATATATGATGATTCATAGGAATTGCGTCTTTAGGTGTTTGAAGCCCAATCCATCGTTTGGCCAGCTTCATCTTCCAAGCCGTTTTGTTTCATATTCCAATTACTTATAAATTATAGAGTAGACAATTTGAGTCTCTATAATGATCTATAATGATTCATAAGCTACTAATATAACGGCTAATTCTACTTTGTTGTACATTCAATTCTTATTCAAAAGTTCTTGTTCCTATTAGAAGAGGGATTTGAACCCCTTTGTGCAAATTATAATCATGTTTTTCTAGGTTTGAATGTCACTTAAATAGTTAAATAGCATAATTTACAATTGTCCAAGCTTGTAGTGTGTGAGCTATAGATGATGTAAGTCAAATTTGGAGTCATTTGGCCACATAGATTGCAAGATTATAATGTTATAGTGTTGAGAAAGGATGCTAAAATTTTCCTAGCAACACATTTGGAGGTGAAATTTGATTTCTAAACCTACTTCGGAATGAAAACTGCAAAATGCTTCAAAACCAACATACCAACTTATTGGTTATAGAAAACATCATTTAATTGATTCATCGTATCTACATAATGGCTTTGAAATAGCAAATAATAGCAAAAAAAAGTTGCAAAATACACATTTATGGCTAAACTTTGTCCTACTAAAATGCTTTATAGTCACCCATAACTTCTTAGATTGTTATGAAATTTTCACCATACAAACTAGGCTAGTGAGTGTAACTTTTATCAAAAAAAATTATTGAAAAAAGATACTATGTGAAGAAGAAATAAGACACCAAAGTCCAATGTAAGCCAAAAATATTTGAATTTTGAACTTTGGATTGCTTGTAAACATTCAAAACAACTTCAATCAATAAGAAAATTTTACTGCAATAACTAGACTTCAAGGAAAGCATAGCACAACAATTTTCTTAATCAAAAATGAATATTAGATGAAAGAAATTCATGTTGCCAAAATTGTAGCCATCGAAATGCATTTTTGTAGACTCAAATTAAACTTGTGAACTTTGAATGGCTTTTAAAAAATCAATAAATTTTGTATTGATTTGAGAATTTTACCTTAGAAGCCCGGGGAGGACACTTCTTGTGTATTTGGGGGATCCACATGCGGCGGTGGGGTATTTTTAGGGGGGCTATCAATTACTTGTAATCATTACTTGGCAACATTAAAAGAGCCCCTATTTTACTATAAAGTGGAAAAATCAGCCATATTATCATCCCTATTTTATTTTTAAAACACTTTGTCTTTTTAATGTCCCCTATTTTATATATAAATTCCTTATAAATTTTACCCAAGATTATTTAAATTTACCCTATCTTCCGCCGCACGTAGGTTATTAAAAAACGGGAAGTGTCCTCCCCTAGCCTTAGAAGTTATACAAAATAATGAAATTAGTATTCCTACACTAATTTCTTAACATTTGGCACTATAAAAGTATTTTCAATTATTGTATAAGAATGCACTACTTTTGAATTTAATTTTGTTGTAATTGAAATTCAATATTGTACGAAAATGTCATTGACATACTTCTTCTAGCAAAAAGTGATCTTGAACCTATACCAATATTTAACTATTGTTGAAAATTGTATTGCCTCAATTCACGCAAAACAATGTACTTTATAGTTAGAAGTTATTCAATGCATAGTGATGACAATCACATTGCCTATATACAAGTTAATTAAAAATCATTAGTTGAGAGCTTTTGTATTTACAAGATAAAAATACTCATACTATTAGCCCTTATAGGATGAATTCCCACAAGACTCTAGCTAGGCACGGTAAAAAAATTTCTTAAAATTTCACATAGCTATTTACTATAAATATCTTTAAATTTGACTAAAAAAATGTAGTTCTAATAAACAACTTCTTATATCATGTCAATTTTTTTTCAAAATCATTAAAATTATAATTTTTATAATTAATTGTATTTTAAAGACAGTTTAAAATAATATTTTCACCTCTTTTATTTTATTTTTCTTAATAAAAAATCAAGTAATTGTCCAATTATACTACAATGTTTATCACTACCATCTCCATTTGTACTATTTTTGATTTTTAGTTATTAAGAAATGGATTTAAAACTTGTATGTACATTATTATATTAAAAAATTTAAAGTTATATATTTATTTATAAAGTCAATGAAGTTTGACCAAATTACATGAACATAAAAAATGTCCTTTAATCCTATAAAGTCCTATTGTTCTCTTAGAAAACAAAATAGATTTCAAGTAGATTCCTATAGTTCTAATTATGTTGTAATTTTTTGAATTTATCTAAATATAGAAAAATGCATTTGCTTTCTAAGACTATAGTTTTTATTTGAATCAATGCTTGTGAGAAAAAGTTATGTTACAATAAGTCTAAAATAGAACCTATTCGGAAGGACAAAATAGTCACAAAAAAGTCAAAATAAACTTCTCGAAATTTTTTTTGATATATAAATTATCTTTTCCTTCCTAAAAAGATTTTCCAAATAATTCAATTTAGATTAGTGATGAAAATTTTTTAGACAATCTTGTCTTTTAAGCAATTTAAACATCTTATTGAAAGAATAACTTATAGGAGTCAATTTTAGCATATTTTCACAAATTTTTCTTGATAAGATTGAGTTGTCTTGCTAGAACAATCTTGCCCTCAGAATTATTTTGTTTTAATTTCATCTTAGACATACTAACAATTCAAATCTTCCTTCAATCGTATACTTACTTCTACTCAACAATTTTTAAGGGGCGAAAATTAATTTCTTCTTAAAATATTTTTTCTTAGAATTTCTATTTAATTCTTCAATATGAAATTTCTTTAATTCAATATATGTTGTCCAAAACTTTTAAGCTATGAAGATTTAGAGCTTGAAAATTTAGTCATTGAAGGTGCAAAAAAAACAATCTTCCTTATTCTTAATACAAATATTCTACAATCTACATGGTAAAAATTTATGAAATTTTTTTTCAAGAATTTTCAAATTAATGTAGTACAAGATCCTATGGTTTGATATGCAAAAATAATTTTTCTAAATTTTTTGTATTTTATAATAGAACTGAAAATTTTGATTGGAATTCAATAGAATAAAAAAGACCTTGGGACTTATTGTAAGGTTTAGGGATTATACTCCATCCATTTTATAATACTAATGTCCCTTTCATGTGTCTTAAATCAAATGTTCTTTTTAGCAAAGAGCTTGAGACTTGAATTTAGGATTGAAGATGATTTTTTTGGTTTTGATGTTAGCTAATGTAATGAAGCACTTAAACCGTAGTTTGTTATCTAATTTACAAATAAAAAATTCTAAAGATTAAATCTTTACATCAATTTGAAGTTAACAAGGCCAAAGACCAAAAGACATTGTACTTTACATTGAATCTATTGAAATCTAAGTTGCTCTTCTACATATCTAAATATACAAAGAAAGCAAGGTAGTGGCTTAGGAAGTCTTTCTTACCTATAAAGCTGATTATTCTTTATATGTGATATTTTCTTACTATTGCAATCTCCTTCTTTGTCATCTTTCGTTAAGTGCAATTGATAGCCATACTATTCTTATTTGGCACTTGAGAGGACATGTTGCACATTCACTATAGAATTTTTTAATCATTATATGTAGTAAAATTTTATTATTAATTAAATAATTAAGGACTTAAGATACTTATGAATAAGCTTTGTACTAGGATAATATTCCCAACATCCCATAATATCAATCCTTTTTTGTAGTATTGAAAGTATAACAAATTTGCAAATCCTCAATACTTGATCCTTTTATAACCAAAGGAAGTCAAAATTTCTATAATTGTGAAGACGTATTATTAAATACAACTTTGAAGAATGATGTTATGATGACCCTCAAATAGTAGTTATAACATACAATCTATAAATTTACAACCGTATGGATATATCATCTACTACACCAATCATATTTTTTAATTAAATTTGAAGTCAAAATTAAAAAATTCTTCTAAAATCATTTGTATATTGAATATATGTGATTTTCATACATGAAAGAATCTTTTAAGTCTAAAATGTTAATATTTAGTTGTAGTGATTGTTAAAGATTTTAATTTTGTTTCCAAGTCATTTGAACATTATAATTCTTAAAGGTTTTTTACTATATTTTCACCAAAAACACTCAGAAACTGCTAAGTCTAGAGTACAAGTATCAATTTTTAAGAAGAAAATTTTTTAGACGTGTAATTGTAGGATCTTGTGGAAAACTAATTTGAGAAGATGTAGAAAAAATTTGAGATATTTTTACTATATAAATTGTAAGATACAAGTATTTGAATTGACAAATATTCTTTCTTTGATCTAATAAGAAATTGGGAGGTACACTTGAGATGGTCACATTTGTATGGAGAAATGTCTAAAATGGTGGTTACTCTTTGGATTTGTTCTATACATCAAGTTAGCTACATGCTTGAAAATTTTCAAATCGTTAGGAATTATGCAACATATAGAAAAAAATAATAAATAGAAAGAAGTAAATTATGATCTAAAGTACTAAATTATTAACAATTTATTTATTGCATTCAAAAATGTCAATCCCAATGGTTGTAATGTTGTAGTAAACAACCTACATCTAATGTTTTTATTCTTTCCAAAAATATTAAAAATTAAATTAAACTAAAGATTTCAAAATTTCTTTTAGTAAAGATTGTGTAACTCCCTACAAACTACCCCAAACTAAAAGTCCTCATAGTTTTTGACTCATTGATCTAAATATAATGATTTAAATCTTTCCACCTAGATTTAAATCTAAAAAATCAATTTCAAATTTTTATTATGAAAAAATATAAATTTTAAAGAAGTTTTTTTTATCCTACTAAGTCTACTTGCAAAGCAATGAAAACTACATATCATATAAAATTTCTAATCAAACGTTATGAAAATTGTTAGGCCTTAAAGGTACCCCTTAAAAAAATGTTATGTGAAAATTTCTAAGAAAAAAAATAAAAAACTCCATTCATAGTGAGCTACTGAAAATTGCCATGTTACCAAAGAAATGCAATTAGTGCTTTAGAGATTGAATAAAATTTAGATTTTGGATTCAAAAGGCTATTTTTTGAGGTTGTTTCTAATTGTATTCTTGAATTATTGAATATTTGCAAAGTAAAGTCTTAAAAATTTATGCAATACAAAATAATGCTAAAAAAAATTAATACAAGAATGTACAGAAAAGAGTTTAGAATCTAGAGATTTAAAACCATATAGAACAAGCCTTTCCAAAGTCCTTCAACATGGTTGAATTAGCAATAATTCAGGTACAACCGTCTAAAGTACTAAACTGTGTTTTTTAGCAATATAGTAATTTTGGAATGCTCACTACAAATAGAGTTTTTATTTTTTCTCTTTAAAATTTCCACACAAATTTTTTCCAAGGAGTAGCTTTAATATCTAAAAACCAAAGGAACATGGTGTATCTTCTTCAAATTTTCAATGGCAAATTCTCAATAAGTGAAACAAATCTCAATATTTTGTAAACTATCATCTTGTAGAATAACAAGTTTACATACTTCTTGCCTTGTCTGATTTTCAAAATTTGAATGTGGTAAGTATTTAATTTTTTATTTAGGAAATGTAGTCTAGTAGAAAAGGGAGCAAATATAATGTTTCTTCAATGAAAAAAGTAGTAAAAATGGAAAAAAGTATTTTTTGGAGAATTTTTGTCTTTATTCTTGACAAACAAACAAGATTTTTTGAAATTTTTTGAAATTTAAAAAATAAAAGAGTCAATCTAATGTAATCCAAGTTACAAAATAATTAGAATGATTCCAAATTTTTTTAAAGATGTTCCAAAAAATATGGTAATAATATCAACATTAATATTATTACCATATTTAGTAATTCCATGTATACAAGACAAAGTAGATTTCACTTTTGTATGGTTGAAACAAAAAATTTCAAGCACATCTATGTGCAAAAGAAATTATCAAAGTGGCACAATTAAGTGAAACACTTCATTGCCAAAAAGTCATTGAGCCTTGAGGTCCAACAATTTTTGTAACTTTTGGTTATATAATTAAAAAACTTTAAAAGTTAAGAAGAATTGTATAAAATTTCAGATCCTTTTGGGCTAAAGGCTAGCCTCATTAGAATAAAAATTATAACAATTGAACGGCCAATTTTCCCATGTATAAAAGCTTAAAGTCAATAAAACTAGACCAATTCAATAAAACTTAGTTTAAGAGAGATCGAGGCCAAAATTTTCAAGGCTACTTTACACCTATAAGGTAGATTGATTCCCCTTGGAATCAATTGCACAAAAATTCAATGGATGTGATTTGGTAAAGAAAAAAAAAATTTATGAAATAGATTTTTTTAAGTTGAAATTTGGCATTGGCCTCCTAATTTTGGTACATCTAATCCAATAAACTCAAGCCATGTCAAATCATGACTTTTTTGAATAGAAAATCATTCCATTAAATTGACTTGGATTCTACATGTAAAGATTTTAGGGTTGATTTCACCCTTTTAAGTGTAAGGATTTTGAACCTCTAATACAACAAATTGGCCCAACCTTTGGTTCTACCTTAGTATACTAATGTTGGATGTTTGAATGTGTTTTGTTGCAAAGAGGTTCAATGAGTATTTTAGAATTCTCATGCTGGATTGTAGATTTTGTCTAAAGGGTTTAAAATGCATGTGTGTGCTTTCTTTTAACCTTCAAGGACCGTTGATTTGTGGGGTGGGTATAGTTTTTCAAGAAAGTCAACCTTGTGGCCACTCTAAGGATGTAATCTTAGATCAAACCATATAAAGTATTGTGATAAAGGAAATCCTTGAACCTAACAAAAATCAAACTCATTCAACGGTACAAATTGCTATAAATAAAATAGAAGGTTTATAAATCAACCTTTTAAGGGCTAGAATTGAATTTTGGAGAGGTGGAACATCTTTAAATATTTTTCAATAAATTTTTCTCAAGAGGCAAGTAGAATAGGTATCTACCCTAAGTTGTTTCATACTTTTTGAAGTTTTTTGAAATTACAAATTTTTGAAGTTCATAAAAAATAATCATCTGTGGTCATCAAAATTAATACCCTTCTAAAATGTGTAGATTTGGTACATTGAAGAAATCAAAATGTACCTCTAAATCATGTTTGCTTTTAGAGCCTTGTTGGAATTTGAGTTGTTTCTCTTAATCCTCAAAAATCAATGACTTAAATGACCCTTTAGAATTTGTGCTACATAAATTTCAATTCATAAGTTTACTTTGGGCATTCATGAGTTTACAAAGCAACACTTATACCTTGTCAAGGCATCAAGATACAAAAAAATCTCACAAATTGGTTGATATTTTTTTGTATTTTGTTGAACACTTCCCATTTTAGGGTTCAAGCCATTTGAGTTTGCAACCTCATAGCTAATGTATTAATGCTCCAATTCTCTTGATATCGGTTTTGTTTAAAGTGCATGAAGACACTCTAATCGTGTTACTCTGTGAGATTTTTGTGATCAAATGTATTTTGATCAATAATAGACCAAAAGTGCAAAAATCAACCAAAAAGTGGTTGACCGGTCTTTAAATAGTTAAATGAAAAATTTTCAAATTCACAATATTTGTATTGAACTTAGAAGTGTGTGTAATTATTGAGTACAAGTTCATTATAAATAGCCACTTTGACATATGCCATATAGAAATTTATTTTTTCAATTTAGAATAGAAAAATGCCTTGTAAGCTATTTTTTTTTCTATAGATGACTCCAAATTCTTATTCCCTCTATTCCACAAAATAACTCCATTTCTTAATTTTGACATTTAGTTTTAGTTTTTTTTCAAGTTTTTTTGTGTTGAATGACCTTGTGAAGGCAAGTGAAACAATGTGGGAGTAAAATTTAAGATTTTCAAGCTTAGACTTGCCCATTTAAAGCTCAAGACATGAATTGCTCCTTCAAATACTAGTATTAACAATGCATTAATTGCCCACTTTGTTCCTATGCAAATTTGATTATAAAGTCAAGTAGTTTTTTTTTAATATTTAAAATAGAGAAGAAGTTTCTAGAGTCTTAGTGTTGCCACCACCCTTTAATTAATTAAAAATAATAGAAGCGGCAACATTTCCAAACTATGCTCAAAAATCATACTTTGTACATAGATTTTGGATGTCAAAACAATAGCACCTAAACTAGATATTTTGCACAAATTTTGGAGATGGTTCCACAGGTCTAAGGAGCCAACACTTTGAAAATTTGTAGAAATTACATACTATTTCCAAAAAATCTATTTTTCTTTTAATATTCATAATTTTCACTCACTAATACTAAAAAAATATCATTTAAAAAAAATGTTGCCTCCAACTATGCTGAATTCCTTATTTGATCGATTTTGGGTGTTTCCATTGTATGACTTAAAAAACAATTAATTTCTGAAGGAGAAGATTTTAAGAGGTTTATAGTGGAACAAAGGGAGTATAAGACTACCTCAAAACCCAATTATTAGCTTATAATAAATAAGTAAAAAACTTCAAAAAAATTAACCCATTTCATGTTTGCAATGATTATCTTCATCCTATATATGCCAGCACTAGCATGCAATACTTTTAATGTCTATAAAATCATCATGGGATTTATCCGGAGGATACTATAGTGGAAACACCCAAAACCATCCATTTAAAGAATCCAACATAGTTGGAGGCATCTTTTTCTTAGAATGATATTTTTCTAGTTTTAGTGAGTGAAAATCATGAATATTAAAAAAAAATTAAATTTTTTGGAATCAATATGTAATTTCTATAAATTTCCGAAGTGTTGGCTCCCTAGACCACTAAAACCATCCTACAAGTGTACCTTTAACTGAACACCTGCTAAAATCAGCTGTCAGTGAATGAAAACTATACATGTGTCTTACAACTGCATCAGCAAATTAGAATTAAACATTTGTCAAACACTTTAATGAATGCTTATGGACAGATTTACTGGTACTCTAGGGTCTAGGAATAGGAAAAGGGACGGAAATGGGTGTTTCTCCATTAAATCCTCCATTCGAAGTGGGCTCAGCGGGGTGGATTTACCTCAGGGAAAAACGCAGGTATTTTTAATTTTTTGCAAATAATTAAAAAAAAAAATTTCTGCACTCATATTTGCAATCAGAGGCCCCAAAGTAATGTAGAACAAACCCTGGACATGGCACAAAAAAGGGGGCTTTTTTGTTACTCTTACCCTAGAAAACCCAAAATTTACCCTACTGGCCCCACTTCAAATGGAGGATTTAGTGTCCTGCGATTAAGCCTTGACGAATTGAAATACTCAAACTGTACAGTACAGTACATCCGAAAAAAACCACCTTAGCCGGCGTTGCTACTCAACCAAGACACGCACGCTGGCCCGCCCAAAACGCTTCCACTGCGCATGCTCACGAATCACAGACCCTCGGAAGGAATCCGAGCATCGTCAGTCCAAGCCTGGATCCAACACGAGACCAGGATCGGCTTCCCTGACTATCAGAAACGAATCCGATACAAGAGTGAAAACCAGCTCCTGCCCTTCTCGTAGCCTGTTCTCCTTCCAAAATGCATTCCAGCCTTCTGTCAAGTAGAACCGGAATCGTCCTCTGTCCATGAAGTAAGTGAAACCGACAGTTCGAACGGGAGAGTCTTCGTGAATGCCCTGAAAGTGAAGACGATGCTGCAGCCACTTACCGTATTTCCTCGCAAAGTGAACAGGAATTTCCTGCAGGCATATCAGATAATGAAGTATTATGTAGGTCAGGCAGTGCAGAGTCAAGAGTGAGTGTAACTACGCTTGGATTAAGCTTCTCCATGGAAACAATTGAGTCTAATGATCGGTACTTAACCCTAATATCCAAGAGTTACTTGTCTTCAAAATGAACTTGTGAAGGACTCTAGAGGCAATTGCAAAGCAAAGCAGGCCAAGTAATACAAAATAATCTCGATGCAGAAGAGTTGAGCCGTTTGACTTCTTTGATTATGTGACTTGTTAGCGTATGCCTTAGGTAAGCTTGATGGAGATTAAGTTCATGAACACATGCACAGTTTGGTGAAAGTTAGGTGAGTTCAACAATCTCATGGACTCTTTGTAACATGAAGTTAGGTGGATTTGCACTCACAACTTGGTTAATACCTGCTGGTAGTAGTAGAGATTTCTCTCATTGGCAAACCAATGAAAGTTCTGCATTGTACCATCCTCTTGAAAAATTGCATAAGCAAGCATTATCAGTCTTCATTGCCTCTCCCTAATCAATCAAAACATGCCACAAATGCGAAACTCTCCTGCAGTGAATTTATGTTATTATTTTGCAAACTTGCAGCCATATTGAACCGTAAAACTTAAATTTCACATACAGTAGTTAGCCAAATTGGACACTTAGCATACCAGCGCGCGGTCTCTGGCTCGAAGCCGTAATCGTTTTCGGAAAGCGGCAGGAAGAGAAGCGAATTGTTCCTCCGAAGCGTCAGGTCTACTTGATGAACGCTCATGATCTGACTCGTGAAGCAAATTCTCAAATTCTTCATCAGTCAGCTCCTCACGTTTGATTCCCCCGAGAGGCAGCTTGTTCACTTTCTGCTGTGGCACATCAGTTGTAGTGAATTGCTCCTCACGTTTGATTCCCCCGAGAGGCAGCTTGTTCACTTTCTGCTGCGACACATCAGTAGTAGTGAATTGCTCCTCACATTTGATTCCCCCGAGAGGCAGCTTATTCACTTTCTGCTGCGACACATCTGTTGTAGTGGATTGCTCCTCACGTTTGATTCCCCCGAGAGGCAGCTTATTCACTTTCTGCTGCGACACATCTGTTGTAGTGGATTGCTCCTCACGTTTGATTACCCCAAGAGGCAGCTTGTTCACTTTCTGTTGCGGCACATCTGTTGTAGTGAATGGTTGCATGCGCAGTATTTGAGGTCCCTTGGATTCTCCACGGCTGTTGAACATGTAGACTTCGAAATTGGACATTGCTATCCAATAGAAAATGAGCTTTTCACCTTTGGCGAGGCCATTGTCACCAACAAATCGTCTCCATCCATCACAAAAAACCACTTCCGGCGGTGATCGAGAAGGACACACGGAAACCCGTACCATCCATGTTTTGTTGCCAGAGTGAAGAACGACAGACTTCTGAAACTTGTCCGCATGCGCTTTTACGAAAGATCTAGGAATAGTCTGAAGAAAATAGGAACATTATCACAGGCCTGAAAACAGCATTAGGTGCAAAGTAACGGACGCGCGAGTCGTAGTCGAGAGTCTTGAACCCAAAAAGTTAGGACACAAACTACGTCATATCCTAACTTGATTCCGGTGAACTTCGTTTCCTCATGGTATGTAAACAAGGACGGGGGAAATAGCAAGATATTGAGGAAGGGTTTGAACGAACCAGCTGACAAGTGCCGGAGATGCCATTCGTTGCGGAGAGACTTGGCCGGCCGACATGAGACGCAACAAGATTTTTTACAAAATAGATATCCCCTCGAAATTTCTGCAATATTTCCGCCAAATTCCCAATGGCCATGATCTTCTGTGCACAGGCACAAACCGAGCAACACTAATGCAAATTCAGTAACCCGTGAAACTCCATTTCCACCCGCAATGTTCAGTAAACCCAACCCTAGCTTGTTGCTTCTTGCAACAAGGTGATATCAACTAGTCCCAATTAATCGAGGATGAGCCCAAGAAGTATAATTACTCCTTCCAAGGCTTTGTCAAATGTTTGATGTGCTGCTACAACTAACGGATCATGCACATGTAAGTCTGCAATCACGAAAGGGAGCGAAGCAAAGCTTCCGATCATTGGCGACAATGAGAGACTTGGAGGTTCAATTACCTGATTGCTCCGCTTATTCTTGCGCTTCCACCTCCTTTAGAACTCTTGGACAAAACAGAGCCACCATCTCTCTGTCACAAACTTTGATTCCTGCTCGATCAAAAGGCTCCTCTACCATCTCTTTGTCAGGAGCTTTCTTGCCTGATGTGAAGGCCGCCAAACGAACTTCCAAGCTGACACAAACACTAACTTCGTCGCCAAAGAAGCCTTCAGCAACAAGCTAACTTACAATGCCAGAAGGTGGTTCCTGGGCAAGTGCTTCCATCAGTCATTAATAATAAGCTCACTTTGAGTCATTGCAAATACATTATAAAACGAGAATGGTGTGACCGTGAGGCTCTGTCTTAGTTAAACACTAATATTAGTTTTATTGCTAGAAATACTAAAAGACTAAATAGATGGGAATTTAAAGAAAATTATTAAAATGAAGTAGATAGTGAACTCAACAAAGTTTGCCTAAATAACCCTCTTTAGTTAGCTAAGAATCTGCCGGTCTTAGCTAGGCAACCTCCACCCCTTGACCAAACAAGGTCCAGCCAAGTAGCCCCTCAAACAAATGTTTATCTGTGTAATGTGAATAGGGTTATAGATAAGATTTGGAAATAGAGCTTGAAAATCCCACTAAGTCGATGCCATAAACTCTATCTATAAGGACAAAGCCAATAAAGTAATTTCACTCATTTAATTATTTTACAATTATTGTGACTTTGTTGGTAAATTAGTATTATATACATTATTTAAGAAGACAAATCATTGTAGCTTGGTAGCGTAGTGACGACTTGAATCTCCAATTGAAGGTTCTTCTTTCAATAAAGGTAATAGGAACATCAATGGATCACTACACAACTTATTCAATTTATTACTATTGTTTTTATTTATTTAAATATAGAACTTGTGACTACTATCATTAGAAGTGCATAAAAAGATTCTTTGAATACAGACAATAAATTTGGACTTTGGACTTTGGACAACTAAAATAGAGTCTACTAGAAGCAATTAAAATTTTTTTTAAATAGAGAGAGCAAATTCAATTCATGCTTCAATTCAATTTTTTGGGCTATGATTTCTCCAAAAATGCTCCAAAGCTACCATTTCTAGTACAATTATCAAAGTTGAAAAAGAAAAATATTTTTGGACACACTGTGTAACAATGGGATTTTGTAATAAGCTATCTCAAATTTTTGTTTTTGAATATTGTGATTCTTTTTATCTACATAGATTGTCTATGTAAGGAAAAATAATACATATTATACAAAATGGAGGATTTGGAGGTCTTTAGAAGACCACAAGTTCTTGAAATGTAGGAATTGAATTGAATTCTACTATATAAGTGTTTGAAGTGGCTAAGCGACTACCACGTCAAATAATAATATTTAATTAATAATTATTTTTCAAAATTTTCAAATTTTAAACTTTTAAATAAATTTAAATAAATTTTTATTATATTTTTTTACTTTTTACTTTTTACTTGTTTTGTAATCTAACCAACTATATGGTTCACAATGTAGAGAATAGACTTGAAATCTCTTAATGCCTCAAATCTCTTCTTATGTAACCTTTTAATTATGTAGTTAGAAGCCATGAAAATTGTTTGGCTTGAAAAAAAAATCTTGTCTACATATTGTGAGAAAAGTTTTAAGAAAAAAATGCATAAGTTCCATTTGTAGTGAATTGCCTAAAAGAACTATGTTGCCAAAAATGTCACTTAATCCTTTTAAAGATTCAAAAAATCAAGGAAATGACTCCTCAATAAAATAAAATATAAATATAAAGAAGCACCTCAAATCATGCTCTAGAAGGAAAAAAAAAAACCCTCAAAGAAGTGATACATTGGTATAAAAAACAAAAAAAATTAAGAAGTCACTTCAAATCATATTTAAAAAAGAAAAATCAAGAAAATGATTTCTTCAAATGGCTAATGATTTATTTTCATATAAATATTATGCTTTTTAATTTCTAAACCTTGAATGGCATACTCAATCAAAGGTTTAGAAGAAAAGACACCTTAATACAAAAGTACATCCATATTATAGAAAATAACACCTTTCTGTTTATTTTATAAAAGTCAGCTTTCAATTGAAAGTATGAGTGTCAATTTATTGTTGGTGATATTTTTATAAATACCATATGTGATATAACCTCAGGGATTGGATCTTATTCAATCACAGTTGTAAAAATAACATTACAACATTTGTAAAAACAAATGACAATTTTCCTTCTACATAAATATGGTTCAGTCCATTGAAGTTATTTCCCAATACTATTTTGTAAAATGCATATGATAATATAGATGGTTGGGTTAGATAATTGTGGTATTATGACAATACACTATTGCATTTAGGTATAAAAGTATTTCCAAAGATCCAAATGATTCATTTTGCTGAAACAATATGAAGGTTTAAAAAGATATTAATATTATATCATTTAGAGAATGATGTAATACAATGTCAAATATTTGAAAAAAATTAAGAGGTTTTGAATTTTTGATTATTTTATATTTATGATTAGATTTTCTAATGTTAAATTAGTAAATAATTTAAGGCTAAAATCTAAAACTACAAATTAAAAAATCTTCTAATTTTGATTACATCCAAAATGTTATTATTTTACACAATCACTAAAGTTTCAAGACTGTTTTTTTGTCAAAAAACACTCAAAACTATCATTTCTACTATATTCACCTAAGAAAATAGAAAAGAATAATTTTTTTTCCAAAATTTAACCATAGGGTCTTGTACTTCACTTGTCTCAAAACATATTGTAAAATTTTATGAGGTTTGACTATATATTGAAAGATATTAGCATTCGAAGTTGGATAAAAAGTTTTTTTGAATTTTTGCCTACAATTTCTAATGACTTTGACTAGCATTTGTGGAAAAAATATATACTATAGGCTTTAAATTTTAAGAAAAAATTATATTGAAGAATTAATTTGAAATTCTAGGATAAAAATTTCAATAAAATCACACTTGATTTTCATTCTTTAAAATTTTTTTGAGTACAAGTAGGTCTAAAGTTGAATAAAAACTAAATCATTTATAGTTTTAAGATGGAATTGAAATACAATAATTGCAATAGTAAGGTTGTTCTATCAAACAAATTTAACTTTGTCTAAATTTTTTTAAATTGTAAAAATTGCATTTAGAAATGAATTTTGTATATTACTTTTTCATATAAATGGTTACATAACCTCAAAGTCAAGATTTTCTATAATTTTTCTCATCTCTAGTCCAAATAGAATGAATCAAAGCTTTATGTGTAGATAAAAATACAATATTTAAGGGGGAAAAAAATTAATTTTGGCTTTAAATTGTGATTTTTTTGTACTACCCACTCACCTTCATTTTCAACTTTGAAAGGCATAACTATTGATATCAAGTGTCAATTGAAAAAATTCTATTCTTAGAAATCTAATGTATTTTTCTATCTTCAAAGTTTTTCTTTAAAAACACAATGAAAATTGAGACTATAAGGGCCTACCAAAAGCCATTTTGTTCTTCAAGTGGACAATGGGACTAGACTTTAGGGATTAAATTCTAAAAAGACTACTAGGATACATTTTTTACAAGAAATTTAAAAAATTGCCACTTTTAAGGGTAGTGAAAAACAATTTAAATACGTATATATGTGTATGTAAAAATCTTCAAAAAATTTAATTAAGTAGATTGTAACATGATTATAGAGTTGAAGTTAGAAGAAATAGTTTTTTCCAACCTTGTCTAGTAGGGTCAACAAACTCATTCAACACTAAGATTTTCATGTTGTATACATTTTTACATTTTTATCTTATATTATGCTAGTTACATACTTGTTAAATTTTAGAAGTAGAAGAGAAATTTTGCATGCAATCCAAAATTATGCATCATGCCCCAAAATTATAGAGAAATTTAAATTTGGATTTGGACACTTGAACATAAAAAATCCAACTTTGGAAATATATGTTTACATCTTATATAAAAAATTAGTGAACACCCATTTAAAATTGACTCCATGTAAATCTATAAAAGATATTTTGCAAATGTTGAATGTTCACTTTGTCCTTTAGGAGTTAAATTATTTTCATGTATAATTGTTAATTGATAACTTAATCTTTATTTGAATTTTTATAAACCAATTTTAAAAGTTCATTCCTAGGCCAACTTTCTAGATGAGAATTTATGTGATGTGTGGCTTGATGTACTTTCAATTTATTTCTATGACATCTTTAGGTAGAAGTTAGTCTATGCCTTGACAAATGTAGAATTTTCTTAGAAACTATTGAGTACTTAAAGAGACTTTGGTTATTTTAAATGTTGTATGCAATCAACCAATTGATCACCCTTCACATAGTATAATAATCACTTTTCAAACAAATATATGTGGGCAATCATTGCATCTTTTGGAAAAAATAAGTATACCAAATCTATTTTTAAATTCAATAATTAAAACTTTCAGTAAAAAGAATTTACACGAGGTTCAATTTACTTATTAAAGCAAACAAATCTTATTGTTGGAATTTGTGTGCTTCAAGTCTATCTTGAAACTATTATTAATTTAGTTTTAAACTTTTTTCATCAATTTGATACCTATTCTTGTCAATAAATAATATTTTTAAAAATAGAATTAAATTTTCTATTTTTGAATCATTTTTCTTTAATTCTCAATTCAATTCTTGAATGTAAAGTATATAAAAAAAATCCTTGGTGCAAATTGCAAAAATTGTAAGTTTAAAAATTTCAAATATTTATGATCTTAAGTAGTGAGGTGAAAAAAATCATCTCTTTGTTTCAATTGTAAATATATTGCAATCAATTCAATAAACATTTTGAAAATTTTCTAGATTAAGGAATAAAGATTCATGGGGTATTTCTTTCTGAAACATGGCCGGTATAGCTTGAAGAATTGTAATTATTTAAAAAATAAATAAAGGAATACTTCTAACATTGTATATTTAGTGTCAACTATAATATTTCAATTTGTAATGACATGTAGATCAAGCCTTCATGAAATTGGACATCATTAGGGTGATTGCAAGAAACACTTGTCCTTTTTTTTGTCCCATTGAACTTTAGGAGGTAGTTTTTTGCTCATAACTTTTGCATATTTTGTTCATTTGACTTGAAACTTGAAATTAAGGTGCCTACAAAAGTTTCAAATTTTGTGTAATTTTTTCAATTTTTTCAAAATTAGTTTACTATTTTTAAACTGCCCCCGATTGGGTGTCTACTTTGGCCACTTGGGGGGGGGGGGTGTTTAGTCCTATTTTTTAGCCAAAAATGCAAATTTTGAGCTTAAAATTGACATGCAAGGACCTCACCTAGAGTTACACAAGATCACAAAAAGATTTTTTGAAAATACTATATTGTTCAACCTTCACATGTCATGAAAGTGGTTGACTTTGCGCAAGTGTGGAGAATAAAATTAATTTTTTCCAAAGATGAAATTTTTTGGAAAAGAAAGACCTTTACTTGGAAAAAAAATGGATATTTCATTTTCATTTTTTGAATTTTTTTACTATTTCTACCAAATTAGTGAAAAAGAGCTATTTTCATTGTATTTTCCATTGTCTATAACATTTAGAGAAAATTCTTCTTAGGTCTGAATTTCAAGAGACATAATATTCTCATTGCTCTTCAAATTATCCATATTTTTTTCAATTTAAAATTTTTTTATTCCAAAAGTCATAGGACTCATAGGACTCATTGATTTTGAGCCATTTTGAGCCATTTTGAGCCAAAATCGGTAAGTGTTTCTTGCAACGATCATTAATAAATTGGTAGAATATAGATCAATAGAGATCTACTTTATTTTTACCAAATATTAAATAAATGGCAAATTTTATTAAAATGGTAGTATTCCATTAGTTTGACAATTTTTACAATTTAGACGGTAGTCATTATATGGTTTGAAATCTAATCCACTCCTAGAATTTTGAAATCAATACATACTATAGATGTCTAAAATCTATACTTGTCCAAGATGTTTCAAATTGCAAGATCTAAAATCTAAATCTCTCATAGATTTTTGAAATCTATACCAATCCTAGATGTCACTTTTCAATTCAAATTGTGCAATTTGAAAAATGACATATAACTAACTAGCTCTATTACTCTTTGTGCTCACACTCCTATTGTCTACCAATACTTGTCTAACAATGCTTGACTAAAGATTGTGGGGCTTTGTTTGGAATCAAAAGACGTTGGCAGTGTCTTTTTCTCATGAAGATCGAATAGAGCCTATGTAGCAATCAATTTTTACTCAAAAACAATTATACATTGATATTCTAAGTTGGACTTTGGCTATTCATTGTGCTCACACTCCTATTGTCTACCAATGCTTGTCTAACAATGCTTGACTAAAGATTGTGGGGCTTTGTTTGGAATCAAAAGACGTTGGCAGTGTCTTTTTCTCATGAAGATCAAATAGAGCCTATATAGCAATCAATTTTTACTCAAAAACAATTATTCATTGATATTCTAAGTTGGACTTTGGCTATTCATTGTACGTAAATCCACTAGCTTAAAAATAGTTTTGAAATTTTGAAAAAGTATTGACTAGCAATTTGGAGAAATGAATGTGAAGCCCCAATTGATGCGACTTTGGGGTGACTACTGATATTAATTAAAAATTGTGAGAGAATGCGAGTGGTGCTAAATCAGTTTCGAAATCTTCTTCTTCGAGATCCTACCGATCCAATGATGCTCTGAGGCTTGGCGTGCCGAGTGCCGACTGAGAAATTTTGAACCGGTCGGTCGACGCTTTTCGAGTGCCAAATGAAGGCAAATTCTGCCGAGGATGGCCAAACATGTACACACGACTGTATCCTGATCGACTGGGTGGTGAACCCCGTCCGCACCCACTTGGAGCTAGTCAGCAGTTGACTGTTGCAAGTCGGAAAATAGACCGACACAAGCACAACGGCAGTAGTTGGGGACATGAACCACAGGCTCACTTACATTAGAGCCTGAGCATGCATGCATGATTGGGTAGGTTCGGTACGACAGGCAATGCTTTCACCAATTCACAGCATGCAAGCTGTGTCGGCTTTTATTACATATCACGCAGACAAAAAACAACAAATGAAGGGAAGACGTGCGGTCGCACACTCCCCTTCGATTCAATTCCCAAACCAACGCCTGCATGTCTTAAGTTAGGGGAGCTCCACTCAAGCGAACTACTCCACTCCGAAACTTCAGCTGCAGTAAACTCCCATCATCCGATCCCCTAGCTTCACGCAAGTCACTTTGACGATACAACACTGCGATGGAGTCGTCACCAGCTTCAGTAAGTTCCACTATTAATTCAACGAACTTTTGAAGACCTAGTTACAAGCGAACGATCGTTCACCGTTACCGACAGGCTACGCGACTCCTTTATTGACTGAATTCACACCAGCTAGAAATCCAACACGATTCAAGTTCAAGTTTCGTTTGACCCCTCCCAACACTATACTAAGACCTCGAGCTGTCTACCAGTAGCGAGGTGGTGGCAGCCTGATCGATATGCAGCTAGTGCCACCTTGGAAGTAGTTTCCGAACTCCGCCCATCCGCTCGATCGATCCAACGAGCTCTCTCGATCTTGGCCGCACTTGCTCTACTGATAGCAGATCCCCTTCTTGGAGTCGTGTTTCCAGCCAGGCTTGCATCGCGAATAACATTGGCCTCCGCTGCATCCACATTGCACAACACCATCGTCAGCCACATGCAGCCAGTTTCACAATCATCCAAATGAATTCATTATTTACCGTCATGATTGCATGTCAACGTCAGCCCGATGCGGGCATTCGAATGCGCAGTTGCGCACAGCTCGCATGCCTCCATCAATGAATCAAAATCAAGGTGGGGGCTCTGGTAACATATCGCCATTGGAAAACAGCACTTGAAATATCAAAGTACGTACCTGCAGTAGGCCTCCCCGTACTTCCACTTGGATTCATCTAGTTTGCACTTGTTGTAGCACGCCCCGCAGTGCGACGGGTTGACTTTGAGGTCGACACAATTGCCGCCGCAGTTCGTGTAGGGTGTGTAGCAAATCGCATCAGCACTCCCTGCAGCTGCACAACATTCCTTCCAACCACATGTCAGACGCAAATCAAGTGGACATCATGGTTGCATGCGTCCAGATGACGAAACACACTTGGCCAGGATCGAGAGTTTCTACGTTGCGTTAATGCACTTCGTGAGTCATTCAACAATCTGGACGGAAGCGGGGCCTATTGCAGTTGGTTAATTGATAGATGGAGATGGGGCACGCTGTGTGTACCGATGAGGAGGATGAGAGCCACAGCGGCCGCCAGCAGGAGGAGCTGACTCCCACGTCGCCATTGCTGCTGCGAGCGCGCCATCGTTCTCGGAGATCGATCGATTAGCTGGGAACGAGAATCACTGGCCTGGGACTGGAGACCAGTTTTAAGAAGCGGACAGAGAATAGGGAACACCAAGAGGCTGCAGAGCGAGCTGGATCGATGCCGAGGAAGTGATGAGTGGGAGGGAGCGGAGTCCCCCTTAAGTAGGCCCTGGCAGCGCTGCATTTCTTGGGGAATTTGCGTTTACCTGCTTGTTTCACTTCACGCGGATGAAAGTGAAAAATTACTTGATTGGCCATTGTCACGGATGTCAAACTGGTGTCATTGCCGGCCGATCCGGTGACGTACGGAGGGGCATTGCAAGCTAGCCAGAGCGATGGGGAGAAGAAGATTGTAACGAGTTCATCGATCTGGCATGAACAGTGGCACCCTGAAATTCTGGGCTTTGCACTTTGCTGAACCGACATTTTTCCGGCACACATCGGTTTGTTAGTAACATATTCATTTTCCGAGAGGACTTTTAGAACGGGGAAATGGATAAGGAGTCTTTTCAACTTTCGACGAGCCGGTGGTCGAAGCTGCCAATTGCAACGCGCGCTGGTCCTTGCGTTTCTGAGGTCAGACTTACGTACAGTGCCCACGCATGGAACCATGCTTCCGCGGCCTTGCGAGCTTGCGGCCACCCGCGAAGTTCACACCCGGGCTCACTGGGGTACGGTACGATTTCAAAGTAACGACTTTCAGTATTAAGCGAAATTAAAATTACCAAAAAACTAACTGCATATTAATTAACATTTATAAATATTCGAGGTTCGATTCGACAGAACCTGAGCCAATGCTCTTTGTGAGGAAGTGCTGCTAGTTAACATGTCATCAGATTGCGAATGGTTTAGCGTGACTGCTGTGAATGTCTCTAAATTTCAAAGACACTTCCTCAGCCTTCTGCAGCCATGGCGTGCGGTAGCAGCTTGTGTGGGTCAAATTTCCCCTCCCTCAACTTACACTAGAAAGATTATATACTTAATTTGAACACCAAGTTCCGAAGTCCGGCCTACGGCAAAGGTAGCCGTACGCCGGAATATGCAGATTGGGATCCCTTTTTGACTTGGTAGCCACAGCTATATCCAACACCATGGGGTATTTTTTAATGGCACGGCGGTACAGGAGGGATCCGAGGCAGCAGCACGACACTGCACTCAACGTACGGCCTTCGCACCGTCGGGAGTCCTCCGCATCTCCACAAAGTCACGCTCGCCAGTCACGCCACGTCGGTCTGCTGGCGATCCCATTCCCTGCTAACTTCACGGTGCACGTGACTGACCACTTGCAACCGAAAGTTCGACCTAGCTCTTTCGCATTCGGATTTTCTCCATCACTCCTCTCTGCAGTCCTCTGTACACTAGCTGGATTTAAGCCTTCGATCAGTTTCTTCGTAGAGGTAACTCGATCATTGCATACATGTATGATTCATGTCGTGGACGTACTCAGGTAGCCGAGATGTACATTGCACAGAGATCTGAAACGAAACACGTGCGAAAAGAATGACACGAATTAATCGGATTATCGAACTGAGGTGATTTTTAGTTCGGACAAGCTCATGGACCCGATCGACCGGACCGATTCAGAATCTTGAATCAATTCATTCAGTTGTGGTGCCGGGGCAGTCATTTGCAAGCCAAGTTACTTTCTGCCTCATCACCTTAATTCTACCTTATCACTACAGTAGTGAAATTAGGTTTATTGGGCACCCCACTAATTTCTCTCAACATTTTACACCACATGAATGTTTGCTGTTACCGTACAAGGATGCATTAATTAATTTCATCATATGAACCCAGAACCGGCCGAGTTGAGAGAGTGGCATGCGTAGGCCTCCGAGTGGACAAGGCGTGAGCCATGAGGTAACTTTTCGGGTATGGCAACCCAATTGTTTTGATCAGGCAACGTAATTTCACTATTCTGTGCATTTTGTAGTACGCGCGTACTCAGAGAGTCGATCGGCGATGAATTCCACTCGCGCGATCCTTGTAGTACGTCGATATTATCAAAGCTAATTGCGAGTTTGCAACAATGGAATGAATGGACCGATGGTGGAAGTGCCAGTGATCACTTCATTTCAAAATCTCCATCTCAAACGCACCTCTCAAATATTCATAAATCTGCAGCTAGTTAAGATGGCCGAAGAATCAATCAATTGATCGATCAGTCGTGCACTAGCTCATGCACTCACTGGACTGATTCGTGATTTTCAATCCAGCAGTCCAGCTTCCCGATCGATCGAAGGAATAGATTGCAAGCCAGTTTGAGTAAATAGATTGAGAGATTCCAACGCCCCAGCCCCAGTCCAGGCCGGCTCGGTAATTGCACACTTGCACTTATTTTTGCTCTATATTTTAAGAGCTGATTCTCACTCGAATCGAAGGATTCATCAACTGGGAGGCACGCTCCGCAATCACTGTACTGCTTTGACGCATTCGCGGGGCCCGGTTCGACATGGAAAGCAGGAGGAGCGTTGAATCTGTGTCCAGACAACAAACAAAATCCATTGGCACATATAGAATATTATAGAATTGTGCACAAAAAACCCTTGGTGGACTCCCGGGGACACGGACACGGAAGTCAGTGGAGAGACTCCTCTCACCATTGAGATAATCAAGAATCCCTTATTAATTCGAAACAATATCATTTTCCAAAGATATCAAAAAATTTGATGGCCAAACTCTCTGTTTTGAAGAGTCAAGTTTCGATACAAATGTCAAGCCCCATTGAGTAGAGTGATCCAAAAGTTACGTCGGTAGATAACCTACACTAAATAGTGAAATTGAATTGCTCCACAGTAATTTCTTGAATTTTGGGCATCTGACACTAAAAATTATATTTACTATTTTTGTAGAAGATTGTACTACTTTTGAATTAGGTATTGTTGTAATTGGGACTCATGAATGTACTTGTAATGAAACCATTTGTAGAAACATACGCTGACTTTGATAAAGTGCATTGTAACTTTCATAGGGTCAAGCAACCTAATTATTTTTACCATTTAATATACTATGGATGCCACATGTGATGGAAAGTAGCAAGAGTATTGGGGCTTAATTATGTATTAAGGGTGAATCTTGCAAGAAACATGATTCCTATTCTCCATCACAATTGCAATGACATTGTTCTTTTTTGCTAGAACTTTTGTTTGTTTTTCTTTGAAATTTTTATACAACATTTTTTGGAAGAGTACCTTGAGGCTTAACAATTTTCATATCTTTTTGTTTTATAGTTTAAAAGACATTGCAAGAAACACTATCTATTTTCTGTAGCGTTTTGGAGAACAACACTTTTTTCTTTGGAAGTACTATTTATTTAAAAAAATTGAAAAAAATTGAGAAAAATAAGAATAATAGGATGATTGCAAAAAGACTTGTACTATTTTTTTGTCAAAACTTAAGTGCTAATTTTTTTTTGGCCATAATTTTTCATCTTTGCTCGAAATGACTTAAGATTTCTAGAAAAGGTACTCATAACTATGATACATCTTACATAAATTTTTCATAATTTAAAAAAATAATTTAATACTAAAATAGTACTAGTGATTAAATGTCACAAATGACAATTTGGAGGTTTTTGTACTAAGGAGTATCTTTTTTTAATGATTTTAAGATGAAATTTGGATGAAATGGTCTTCTAGTAGACTTCTAGCTTTCTAAAAAAGGATATTTGAAAATAGTTAATTTCGTGTGGTGTGGAAGTCTACAAAGAGAGCTTCTTTCTGCTTGAATTTTGAAACATATGAAATATTATTTTGGTGAATAACCATCTCCATAGAGTTATTGCAGATGTCCATTTTTTATTTTCTGAATTTACTTATTTTTAGTATTTTTTTAAAATAAAAACATGAAGGTATGTATTTTCTTAAGGTTTGGCACTTTTCAAGTTCTCCTACTTGGAGAGTTTTTCTATACAATTCCTTCCATGGGTACCTTCATCTAGATACAAGAAAGTGGGGGTATAAATGACTTGTCCACTATGACTACACCATCAACAATGACTGTAAAATGACTACAAAATGACTATTTTGTAGTCATTGTTGTCATTGCAATCATTGTGGATAAATCATTTATACCCCCATTTTCTTGTAGTATATACATAGGTCATATTTTCTTAAAATTTTAAAAATTAATTTTATAATTTTATAGTATTCTAAAAAAAATCGTGAGTATTGTAGTAAAACACAACAAATAGTACAAGTGTTTTTTGCATTCACCCAATATTTCTAATGTACACACCTTAAACAAGAAGGTACCCTATGAAAGAAAAGCTTAGGAAAATTCTCTAAATAGGAGAACTAGAAAAGTGTAAAATCTCTTGGAAATCGGCATATTTACATTTTAATTTGTAAAAAATAGAAAATTTTATTTTTCTTAAATTTAAAAATTGGCCATTTGGAAAGAGTTGATGGTGATGATTGATGAGATTCAAAAAACTATATTAACACCATCATCAATGTTCAGAAATCGCATGCAATGGGAGTGCTATTTGCATACATATGCCATGTAGAAGACACAAAATAATGTATTTTTAGATTTATTTTTTTTGGTATGAATATGATTTTCTACAATAAAAATTCACCATGAAGATTTTAGCTTTAGATCATTAAATTAGGAGACTCCTAACATAGTAAAAAAACCTAAACCTCAATTTGTAACAAATTAAGAAAAATGAATTTTAAATATAAAAATATTTCTTTGATTTCTAAAGATTAAGGTATGTAAAACCATCAAGTTATAGAAGTCTATTAATTATTTCATATTCTTAAATATTTTCATTCAAAAATTATAGCAAAAAAAAAACATTACTCCAATTGTAATAGGAAATAAGATCAATGTTTCTTGCAATCACTCTTAAAGGACATTGTATGAAATGTACTTTTCATTGTGTGATGGCCAATCCAAGTAGCAAAATGACTTCTTTAAAGATTATTCTATAAAGAAATCAAATTTTGAAATTGGTTTATTAAATTTATAATCAATTGGAAAGATTTGTATCATTCTATTTTGATAAATGAATCAAAAGTTATGAGGATTTTTAGTTTGGAATAGTTTAACGGTAGTTATAGATTTTCTATTGTCTGCGCTATAAAAAAATTTGAAATTCCTTGCTTAGTTCAACTCTTAATATTTTTAGAAGAAAAGCAAAACAATAGTTGTAGACTGTTTGTAACAACATTTATTCATTGAGATTGGCATTTTTTGATTCCATAAATAGATTGTTAATAGTTTAGTCTTTGGAATCATACTCTACTTCTTTTCGCTTATTATTTTTTTATATATATGATGTATAATTCTAAATGAATTGAAAATTATAAAGCATATAGTTTACTAACTTTGAAGAACAAATCTAAAGAATAACCACCACTTTGGACATATTTCACACAAATGCAACCATCTAAAGTTTAGCTACCTGGATTTTCACAAGGTCAAAAAAGAATATTTGTCAATTCAAAGTTTCAAATGCTAGTATCTTACAATCTACGTAGTAGAAGTTTCTGAAATTTTTTCTACATCTTTTCAAACCTATTTATTTCAGGATCCAATAGTTACATGCACTACAAAAAAATGATGGTATGAATGACTTGTGCACAATGATTGCACCAACAGCAATAATTGCAAAATAGTCATTTTGTAGTCATTATTGTTAATGCAGTCATTGTAGACAAGTCATTTATACCCCCATTTTCATGTAGTCATGTGTCCAAAAATATTTTTTTGCCTAAAAGTTGGTAGTTGTACTATAAATGATAGTTTTGGAGCTTTTTTAGTAAAAATAGAGTTTAAAATCCTTAGGGTCTAAAGTCTATGCATAGAATTTAGGAATGCTCATTCCTATTCAAAAAAAAAATCTAAAAACCTATTATTTTATGCCTCCTACATGATTGAGTGCAAACCAAGTCTTTTAGGGAGGGCAAATTTTGCTACAAAAATCAAAATTTGAAAAACCAACAATTATCCTTTCCAAAACTAGCTTGTAGAACAAAGCTAATAGAGAAGATATTAGTCCAAAAAAATAGCTTCGGTACAAATAGCACCTCTATTGTGTACAATTTTCAAACATTGATGGTGCTTCTAAGATTATTCTTTGGATGAAATCTCATGACCACAAATTCTTTCCAAATTCTTATTTTTGGTTTAAAAAATTTGCTTTTCCTATTTTGTACAAATTAAAATGCTAATATGCACATTTTTATGAGATTTTATACTTTTCTTTGATTTCTACATAGAGAAGTTTCCTAAGCTTTTTTTTGCTAGGATACCTTCTTCTTTAAGGTAAAGTCACTAGATACATTTTTTTTTAATTCTTTTTCTAATTATAAAATATTCCTTAAAAAAATATAATGCCAAACTACTACAAAAAATATATGTATGGCTTTTAAAAAAAGCAATAGCAACTTTTTAACACCCATCCTTCTTATGAATTTGTTTGTAAGTTGGGTCTTTCTTTTTTGGAAGATGGAAACAAAACCTCAATTTAGGAAGAAAAAAATCAATGAAATGTGATCTAATTATAAACAATCATGGATTTTTGTCATTTAAAAAAAAATTGATTAAAAATTCATATGAAACTGAATATTAAAAAAAAACTAATTATGACCAATTATAGATCTATATTGCTTTAAGTTCAATTTTTTCATTTGAAATTTCACAATTCTTCATTTAGACAATTTGCTAATTTTTTATATTAAGTTTGAATGACCTTCAAAAATAGTGAAGGGACCCTATGAAGTGCTTTGGGACTATTTTATTTAATGGTTTAATATATTTGGCATATAGAGCTTTTCTCCAAGAACTATAGTTAGTCCATTGATAAAATCTCAGTATCTAACTTTTTAAAATAATTAGTATTACAATTCTAAAAAATGTGAGGTTAAATAAATGTGGGGTGTTTTGAGGAAAATTTTAGAAGGCCTCTTTTGCTCTCTCCAAACCACCTTTCTTCCTAATGTTGTAGCTTACCACTTCACTTGGTCTAGGTGCATTTAGTGAATTTTTTATAAATTTGACTAAATTGTAATAACATAGTATTTTGAATATTTTTTATTTATTTTGTAAGAAAATTTGTGCATGCTTAGAAGAATGTGATTGTCCCTTCAAAATTATCATTCTTCTTGTCTATTTTTTATTTTGGATATTCAAACATTTTTGGTGTTTGTAGTTTAAAAAAAATACTCATCCTACATAATTTTGGCCAAATCTTTTGAATATTGGTAGTTGAAATTCTTTAGAGTGTAATATGAAGTTATGAAATTATCCTTTGTTGAATTTTTGTATGACTAAGCTTCTTATATAGGGATTCCAATTTCTTGAAAACCCTTACTAAAGTTTTGACAATCATGTAGAAACTGTGATCTACATGAAGCATAATGCCTTCTTTGATATGTTTTATATTTTACTATTATGTAATGGCTAAGTATTGGTGTCATTCAAGTAAGTTATTATAAGTATTGTAGTATTAACTTTCCAAGTTTCTTGCATTTTTATTTTAAGTGTTCTTTTTTTCTTAAAAGTCTATATGGCAAAGATTTGGCTAATATTAGTACCTCTTTTTTAAACATTACTACATTAGTCTCTTTTTTTTTTTTAGCTTATTATATACTAAAGCTTTGAGCCTAAGGTTCAAATTTAGTTTTAAAATCCAACTCCCATTTATCTTGAATTTCAATATTATCCGTTCAAGTTCAATATCACTGTAATCCAATTCAAGATCCTAGTGGCTTAGTTAAGAATAGTCAACACTCTAATAAGCCCTCCTGTAATCTCATTTAAGATTCCAACAATGTAGTTTTAAAAATGCAATGACCCAATTCAAGAAATTCAACAATCTAGTGTAGAAACCCATAGATCTAGTTCACTACCTTCAAGGTCCAAGGCCATTTTTTTAGTCAAAAACCATTCAAATTTTCATTTCTACTACATTTACTCAAAAGAAAAAAAATTTAGAATCTAATTGTAGAATCTTGTATTTTATTTGTCTAAAATTATGTGGTAAAAATTTCATGTAATTTGACTATATACATTGGAAACTACTAGCATTCAAAGTTGAAAAAAAGAATTTTTTTGAGCACTATTTTGTAATTTCAAATAATTTTGACCACCATTTGTGGAAGTTTTTACACTATAGAATTTTTTTTGTAAGAAATTGTTGAGAAATTAATTTGAAAGTCTAGGCTAAAAAAATTCAAAATAAAATTGTTTGATCTTCATTCTTTAAGAAATTATTAAGTAGAAATAAGTTCAAAATTGAATAGAAATTTGAATTGTCAATAGCTTGACAATGGAATTGAAACAAATACCGAACTCCAATGGCAAGATTTTTTTAGCTAACAAATTTAACCTTGACAAACAATTCTTTTGAAAAATTATAATAATTCCATTTAGAAGTGAATCATATAAGTTAATTTTTCAAAAAAATGCTCAAACTGCCCAAAAAACAATATTGTTCATAACTTTTACATCACTAATCCAAATGGAATGAATCAAAGCTTAACATGTAGACAAAAAAATATAATCTAGAAGGAAAAAAAATTAATTTTAAGGTTTTGTAGATTTATTTCTTACTTGCCAAGTAGAAATTTGAATTTTTTGTCATATAACTTTTCCTTTGAAGTATTGTTTGAAATTTTTTTAAATTATTAATATAAAGCTATCTATTTTTCTAATTTGATGAAAAAATTTCAATAAGTTTCACTAAAAATTGAGGTCATAGTAACCTATATACTATACATGAATTCCAAATTGTTCCTCTAATGGACAATGAGCCTTTAAGGGTGAAAAATCCTTAAGTGATTCCATGCAAGACTTTAGCAATTCAATTTGAGGTGCAAACAAGGACTAGCTAGGTGTTGCCAAGGGAAATTTAAGTTTAGGCATAGCTAAAGTCCATCGAAAAAGGTGGAAGTATTGTATGAGAGTTTTTTTTTATTACATTAAAAAACAACTAGCCTTGGATTGGTGGAGTGTATAGGACCTTAATCTATTTTACATTTTAAGCAAGATCTTTGCAAGAAATATTTCACATTTTTGGCTCAAATGGCTAAAGTACAACAATATTATGACTTTTGGAATTATATATATATATATATTTATTTGTGTGTGTATGGATAATTTGTAGAACATTCTAAATAGTATGTGAGTGAAAATTCTATTCTAAAAAAATTTATTTCTAAAAGTTATATTGTGTCAAAAAGTGATTGAAAATATAAAGAAAATAGATACTTTGAAATTTGATTTATAGAGAATAGTAAAATAGTTTATTTTCTTAAAACTAAAAAATCAATTTTTTCTAAATTGAAAATGTTTCTTCTCAACCATTTGTATCTTTAAAAAAAATTGGATTCTCTCCATGTGCACAAAAGTAGTACACTTTGAGCATGTCTTGAAGGTAGGTACTTTAAATACTTTATTCTTTATAGAAAATCTCTTCACAAGCTCATGTAACTATAGTAGAAGTCATTAGAGGAGATTTGGCTTCGTGGAAGACTGTTGTGAGTTTCTACATAGTGTGGAACTCTAAAAACCACACCATTGTTGAAATTTGATATGGTCAAGCGATGGCCACATCAAATTTTTATTTTTATTTACTTTTAAATTGATATTTTTTTCAATTTCAAAATCAATTTTTTTTTGTATTTATGGCAACCAACAACATGCAATTGTTTTCTCATTACCGTAGAATCAACAAAGGAAATTGGCCAAAAACAGCCATCTACAGAGCCAAATCTCTTCTAGAACTTTCTATCCCAATTTTCACCTTCAAATTTGCATTTTAGGGTTGGAATATTCAGTATTAATAACACTCAAAATGTCTAAGGTTGACATCCAATTAGGGACAATTTAAAAATAGTAAACTAATTTTTTTTAAATTAAAAAATTTATTCAATTTCTAAAACTAACACATATACCTGCACTCTAAATTTCATAGCAAATAGACATTCTATGTAAGAGTTATGAGTAAAAAAACACTTGTCAAAGGTTTAAGGGATACAAAAAAAACAAGTATTTCTTACAACCATCGAACAATGGGTTCCTATCAAGTTTTTCTTGTACATGATTCTAAGTGAATAGGAGGTAGTACCCTGAAATTACTCAAATATGTGTCCAACCATCCAAAAATCCTTCTTACACATGCTCTAGAAGTTTAGGTCATTAAAGCAACCTTCCAAACCAAATTCTCAATAAAAATAGGCTAAATGGGATTCTACTCCCAATCACAATAGTAATAATGTACCAAAAAGAAGTTGCACACCCAGGTCAATTAATTAGCCCCCCCTTGGCCTCTCTCAAAAAATTTACAAGCCATTGATTTAAAGGGAAAAAAAGCTTACCTTCGTAATCACCGTTGATTTCTCAAAAATTCCCAAACCATTCATTATGTAAGATTTAATCTAAATCATTCAAATATGGATACAAATATGGATACTCTACATATATTATATGGATTATATGGATAAGGTCCAAATATGGTATACAAATACAAATATAAGTACAGGATCTCTTGTCCCATAATGTTTATCAATCAGTTGGTTTCAAAAAATTACAAGAGGAGGGGGGGGAGGGAAATGTAAAATTTAAATTTTTTTTTGAGTGCACAGTGATAGTGCATCTAGAAAAAATTTTAAATTTTAAATTTTAAATTCTTTGGCCTGTAAGAACATGCCAAGTGTACTAAACCCAAATTAAAATTTTAAATTTTTTAGAATTGGTAGTTATTGTCACTTTTTGGTACATTGTTCACCACAATCACATCTAACTGCCAAATCACAACTATATATTGACAGCACACCACATTTAACCGATATACTTGACTTTGTCAATCTATATATGGACATCATGCATTTTACTAAAGTTCCTAAATCCAATAGTAAAATATTCACCCACTCATTTGAAGCAATTAAAATTTCACTTCCATTTAATCAATCAAATACCCCTACCCTAATTTTACTTCAATTTGGGCAATGCTTATGCACTTGCTCTTAAACCTAAACAATTTAGTTATGCACTTAAAACTCATGAAATTAAATTCTGAAGTGATATTTTGGGGGGATTTTGATACCAACTTATCCAAAAATCATGCTCAAGATTAATTCCATGCTGATAAAAAATTACATGCAACCAATTGGAACCTAAATCAAACCTGCAAAACCAAAATAGATTGCAAGCATGAATTCATTGAAAATTCAAATTAGCCAAAAAAACATACACAATTTAGATGAAAAACACCTAAGGCATGTACTAAAATAATTAATGAAGAATGCTAACTTATTTATTGTAAATCTAAAGGATTCAGTTTGTATATTGTTTGTAGCCTTTTGACATTGTACATGTTTTTCCCAAGATAATTTATAATTAAAAAAACAATTTTTGAAAAAATAAAAAGTATGTCTAATTTCTTCACCTTAACCCTTTAAGGACTATGGTTGATTTGGGGGGCGGGCCCAATTTCTTTACACAATTCTTGAAAAGTCTCATTTTGTGACCATTCTATGAATGTAATTCTAATTCAAATTGTATGAATTGGTTCTATAGGACAAATCCTTGAATCGCACAAAAAATGAAAGCGATCCAATGGTTCACATCCTTGTAATTAATTTTCAAAGATTAATGTGTTGCAAATAGCCTCTAAGAGTGATGCTAATTAGGGTTTGCCACAATTGGGCATAAATTTCATTAAAAGCTCCAAAAATCAATCCTAAGCCTTCCAATTATTTCTTCTACACATATAAGTAGTCTTCTTTTACATTCATTATATATATTTTTGCAATATTTCACATATGAAGAGCCAGGCAATTCAAGTTCAGACAAGCATAGTTAATGCATTTTTGCACACATTTTCTCAAAATTGGCTTTGTTAGGAGCATACAAAGACACTCTAATTGCATTGTTCTCTAAATTTTTTGAAATGAGATATTCTATGATTAATAATAGACAAAAAGTGCAAAAATCAACCCAAAAGTGGTCGACCGGTCCTTAAAGGGTTAAAGAAGAAGGTATCCTAGCAAGGACTAAAGCTTAGGAAAATTCTCTAAATAGAGGACAAAGAAAAGTATAAAATCTCATGAAAATGGACATATTGGCATTTTTATTTGTACAAAATAGGAAAAGCAATTTTCTTAAAACTAAAAATTAAACATTTGGAAAGAATTGATGGTCGTGAGATTTCATCAGCCATTTTTTAACACATGTAACTATTGGATCATGTAGTAAATTGATTTGAAAAGTTGTAGAAAATCTTCTACAAATTTCTACCATGTAGATTGCAAGATACAAGCATTTGAAACTTTGAATTGAAAAATATTCTTTTTTTAATTGTATGAAAATCCAGGCAATTGCACTTTAGATTGTCACATTTGTATGAAAAATGTCCAAATTGGTGGTTACCCTTTGGATTTGTTCTTCAAAGTATGTGGACTACATGCTTTACAATTTTCAAATCATTTGGAATTATACAATATATAGGAAAAAATAATAAGTAGAAAAAAAATAGAATATAATCCGAAAGACTAAATTATTATCAATTTACTTATGGAATTGAAAAATGCCAAACTCAACATTTGAATAAAATGTTGTAATAAATAGTCTACAACTATTGTTGGGTCATTGCAAGAAACACCGTCCATTTTCTATAGTGTTTTGGAGTAGAATATTTTTTTCTTTAGGAGTACTATTTAATTAGAAAAATAATTTTTAATAAAAAATGAAAAATATGTCCAATGTATACACCTTAAAGGAAAAAAAAACTATATGAAGGAAAAGCTTAGGAAAATTCTCTAAGAAGGAGAACTAGAAAAGTGTAAAATCTCTTGAAAATCGGCATATATACATTTTAATTTGTAAAAAATAGGAAAAGATCTTAACACCATTGATCATCAATGTTTATAAATTGCATGCAATGGAAATGTTGTTTGTACAAATGTGGAGGACATAAAATAATGTATTTTTAGATTTATGGCTAATTTCATTAAAATGGCGGTATTCCAAATGCAATTTTTTAGACCGCATGGTCTGAACTGAAGACTGGCATCTACGACTAGTATACATTTTTAGACATCTAGGACTCATATAAAATTCAAAATCTATAACAAATTTAGATTTCAGACCGCATGGTTTGAAACATCTTGAACAGTTCTAGATTTCAGACATCTACAACACATGTAGATTTCAAAAATCTATGACAAAAGTAGATTTCAGACCACGTGGTTGAAGTATCAAAAGTGTCAAACTAATGGAATACCGCCATTTTAACAAAATTCGACATTATTTCTTTTAGGAGGAATATATTTTTCTACTATGCAAATAAACCATGAAAATTTTAGCTTTAGATTATTAAATTTAGGGACTCCTAATGTAGTAAAACCCTAAACCTCAATTTGTGACAAATTAACAAAAATGAATTTTAAATATAAAATGATTTTTTTAAATTTAAAAAAAAGAAGATATGAAAACCATCAAGTTAGGGAAGTCCACTAATTATTTCCTATTCTTAGATCTTTTAATTCAAAATTTATAGTAGAAAAAAAAAACGTCACTCCAATTGTGACAAGAAATATAGTTATTGGTGTTTCTTGCAATCACCTTGTTTTGTTTAACTTCCAAAAATATTAAAACTTGAACTAAATAAAGAATTTCAAATTTTTTTATAGTGTAGAGATTGATTTCTATAACTACCCACAAACTATCCCAAACTAAAAAATCCTCATAACTTTTGACTCATTTATAAAAATAGAATGATACTGAAATCTTTTCAATTAGTTATAAATTTGATAAAATAATTTCAAAATTTTGTTTCTTTATATAATAATTTTTGAAGAAGTTTTTTTGGTTTCCAGATTCCCATTGTACAATAAAAAGTACATATTGATATACAATATCTTTTAAACTATAAAGCAAAGAGATATGAAAAATTTTAGGCCTAAAAAATATTCTTCGAAAAAGATGTGTAAAAATTTCAAAGAAAAAAACAAACAAATTCCATTTCCAGTGAATTGCTTGTCCAGACAACAAACATTCATTAAATTTGGGGACTTGTTGACAAAAGTAAAAAACCCTAAACCTCACATTGTGAATTTGTAACAAATTAGCAGAAGCGAATTTAAAAAATATAACCTTTTTTAATTTCTAAAAAATAAAGGTTGCTAGAACCATCAAATTAAAGAGGTCTACTAAATATTTCATATTCTTGAGACTTTAGATTCACAAGTTCTAGCAAAAAAGAACAATGTCATTGCAATTGTGATGGAGAATAGGAATCATGTTTCTTGTAAGATTCACCCTTAATACATAATTAAGCCCCAATACTCTTGCTACTTTCCATCACATGTGGCATCCATAGTATATTAAATGGTAAAAATAATTAGGTTGCTTGACCCTATGAAAGTTACAATGCACTTTATCAAAGTCAGCGTATGTTTCTACAAATGGTTTCATTACAAGTACATTCATGAGTCCCAATTACAACAATACCTAATTCAAAAGTAGTACAATCTTCTACAAAAATAGTAAATATAATTTTTAGTGTCAGATGCCCAAAATTCAAGAAATTACTGTGGAGCAATTCAATTTCACTATTTAGTGTAGGTTATCTACCGACGTAACTTTTGGATCACTCTACTCAATGGGGCTTGACATTTGTATCGAAACTTGACTCTTCAAAACAGAGAGTTTGGCCATCAAATTTTTTGATATCTTTGGAAAATGATATTGTTTCGAATTAATAAGGGATTCTTGATTATCTCAATGGTGAGAGGAGTCTCTCCACTGACTTCCGTGTCCGTGTCCCCGGGAGTCCACCAAGGGTTTTTTGTGCACAATTCTATAATATTCTATATGTGCCAATGGATTTTGTTTGTTGTCTGGACACAGATTCAACGCTCCTCCTGCTTTCCATGTCGAACCGGGCCCCGCGAATGCGTCAAAGCAGTACAGTGATTGCGGAGCGTGCCTCCCAGTTGATGAATCCTTCGATTCGAGTGAGAATCAGCTCTTAAAATATAGAGCAAAAATAAGCGCAAGTGTGCAATTACTGAGCCGGCCTGGGCTGGGGCCGGGGCGATGGAATCTCTCAATCTATATACTCAAACTAGCTTGCAATCGGTCCCTTCGATCGATCGGGAAGTTGGGCTGCTGGATTGAAAATCACGAATCAGTCCAGTGAGTGCATGAGCTAGTGCACGACTGATCGATCAATTGATTGATTCTTCGGCCATCTTAACTAGCTGCAGATTTATGAATATTTGAGAGGTGCGTTTGAGATGGAGATTTTGAAATGAAGTGATCACTGGCACTTCCATCATCGGTCCATTCATTCCATTGTTGCAAACCCGCAATTAGCTCTGATCGACGTACTACAAGGATCGCGCGAGTGGAATTCATCGCCGATCGACTCTCTGAGTACGCGCGTACTACAGCACCAATCATTAGGTAACTTTTGGGGGTATGGCAACCCAATTGTTTTGTTCAGGACACCTATTAATTTCTCTATCATGTGCATTCAATGATGTACAGTAACATTAAACATTCATGTAGTGTAAAATATTGAGAGAAATTAGTGGGCTGCCCGTTAAACCTAATTTCACTACTGTACATGGATGCATTAATTTGAATCATCAAATGAACCCAGAACCGGCCGTGTGTGTGCATGGCACGGGTTGGTGCACCAGACATGAGGTAGAACGTGAATACGTGATAAGACAGAAAGTAACTTAGCTTTCAAATGACTGCCTTGACAAGGTATGGCCCACTCGGACTGGCCAAATTGGAGCTGCCCGACACCACAACTAATTCAAGATTCAAAATCCGTCCGGTCCATCGGCCCATGAGCTTGTCCGAGCTAAAAATCACCTCAGTTCAATAATCCGATTAATTCGTGTCATTCTTTTCGTGTTTCGTTTCAGATCTCTGTGCAATGTACATCCTGGCTACGTACCTGAGTACGTCCACGACCTGAATTATACATGTATTCAATGATCGAGTTACCTGACTTACCTCTACGAAGAAACTGATCAAAGGCTTAAAGCCAGCTGCCTGGTGTCCAGAGGACTGCAGAGAGCATTGATGGAGAAAATCCAAGTGTGAAAGAGCTTAGAGGTCGAACTTGCGGTTAGTGGTTACAGCCACGTTCACCGTGAAGTTAGCGGTGAATGGGATCGCCAGCAGTCCGACGTGCCGTGACTGGCGAGCGTGGACCTCGTGGAGCTAGATGCGGAGGACTCCCGACGGTACGAAGGCCGTACGTTGAGTGCAGTACTGCCGTGCTGCTGCCTCTGATCCCTCCTGTACCGCTGTGTTATGAAAAAAAATACCACATGGGTGCTGGATATAGCTGTGGCTACCCAAGTCAGACAGGGATCCCAATCTGCATATTCCGATGTACGGCTAACTTTGCCGGAGTGCTAGACTCCTGGAACTTGGTGTTCAAAGTGCATATTCTTTCTAGTGTAAGTTGAGGGGGGAGAAATTTGACCCACACAAGCTGCTACTGCGTGCCATGGCTACAGAAGGCTGAAGTAGTGCCTTTGAAATTGAGAGAGATTCACAGCAGTCACCCTAAGCGAATCACAATCTGATGACATGTTAAATAGCTAGCAGCACTTTCTCACCAAGAGCCCTTGCTTAGTTTCTGTCGAATCGAACCTCGAATATCTATAAACGTTAATTAATATGCAGTTAGTTTTTTGAAAGTGTATTGTAATTTTAATTTCGCTTAATACTGAAAGTCGTTACTTTGAAATCTTACCAATCCCCAGTGAGCCCGGGTGTGAACTTCACGGGTGGCCGCAAGCTCGCAAGGCCGCGGAAGCATGGTTCTATGCGTGGGCACTGTATGTAAGTCTGACCTCAGAAACGCAGGGACTGGCCAGCTCTGCAATTGGCAGCTTTGACCACCAGCTCGTCGAATGTTAAAAAGACTCCTTATCCATTCCCCGTTATAAAAATCCTCTCGGAAAATAAAAATATTAATAACAAATCGATGTGCGCCAGAAACATGTCGGTTCCGAAAACTGCAAAGCCCAGAATTTCAGGGTGCCACTGTCCAGATCGATGAACTCGTTACAATCTTCTTCTCCCCATCGCTCTGGCTAGCTTGCAATGCCCCTCCGTACGTCACCGGAATGGCCGGCAATGACACCAGTTTGACATCCGTGACAATGGCCAATCAAGTAATTTTTCACTTTCATCCGCGTGAAGTGAAACAAGCAGGTAAACGCAAATTCCCAGAAATGCAGCGCTGCCAGGGCCTACTTAAAGGGGACCCCGCTCCCTCCCACTCATCACTTCCTCGGCATCGATCCAACTCTGTAGCCTCTTGATGTTCCCTATTCTGTCTGCTTCTTCAACAGTGGTCTCCAGCTCTAGCCAGTCCCAGGCCAGTGATTCTCGTTCCCAGCTAATCGATCGATTTCCGAGAACGATGGCGCGCTCGCAGCAGCAATGGCGACGTGGGAGCCAGCTCCTCCTCCTGGTGGCTGTTGTGGCTCTCGTCCTCCTCATCGGTACATACAGCGTGCCGCATCCCCATCTATCAATTAACCAACTACAGTAGGCCCCGCTTCCGTCCAAATTGCTGAATGACTTACGGAAGTGCATTAACGCAACGTAGAAACTCTCGATCCTGGCCAAGTGTGTTTCGTCATCTGGACGCATGCAACCATGATGTCCACTTGATTTGCGTCTGACATGTGGTTGGAAGGAATGTTGTGCAGCTGCAGGGAGTGCTGATGCGATTTGCTACACACCCTACACGAACTGCGGCGGCAATTGTGTCGACCTCAAAGTCAACCCGTCGCACTGCGGGGCGTGCTACAACAAGTGCAAACTAGATGAATCCAAGTGGAAGTACGGGGAGGCCTACTGCAGGTACGTACTTTGATATTTCAAGTGCTGTTTTCCAATGGCGATATGTTACCAGAGCCCCCACCTTGATTTTGATTCATTGATGGAGGCATGCGAGCTGTGCGCAACTGCGCATTCGAATGCCCGCATCGGGCTGACGTTGACATGCAATCATGACGGTAAATAATGAATTCATTTGGATGATTGTGAAACTGGCTGCATGTGGCTGACGATGGTGTTGTGCAATGTGGATGCAGCGGAGGCCAATGTTATTTGCGATGCAAGCCTGGCTGGAAACACGACTCCAAGAAGGGGATCTGCTATCAGTAGAGCAAGTGCGGCCAAGATCGAGAGAGCTCGTTGGATCGATTGAGCGGATGGGCGGAGTTCGGAAACTACTTCCAAGGTGGCACTAGCTGCATATCGATCAGGCTGCCACCACCTCGCTGCTGGTAGACAGCTCGAGGTCTTAGTATAGTGTTGGGAGGGGTCAAACGAAACTTGAACTTGAATCATGTTGGATTTCTAGCTGGTGTGAATTCAGTCAATAAAGGAGTCGCGTAGCCTGTCGGTAACGGTGAACGATCGTTCGCTTGTAACTAGATCTTCAAAAGTTCGTTGAATTAATAGTGGAACTTACCGAAGCTGGTGACGACTCCATCGCAGTGTTGTATCGTCAGTGTGACTTGCGTGAAGCTAGGGGATCGGATGATGGGAGTTTACTGCAGCTGAAGTTTCGGAGTGGAGTAGTTGGCTTGAGTGGAGCTCCCCTAACTTAAGACATGCAGGCGTTGGTTTGGGAATTGAATCGAAGGGGAGTGTGCGACCGCACGTCTTCCCTTCATTTGTTGTTTTTTGTCTGCGTGATATGTAATAAAAGCCGGCACAGCTTGCATGCTGTGAATTGGTGAAAGCATTGCCTGTCGTACCGGACCTACCAAATCATGCATGCATGCTCACGCTCTAATAGAGGTGAGCCTGTGGTTCATGTCCCCAACTACTGCCGTTGTGCTTGTGTCGGTCTATTTTCCGACTTGCAACAGTCAACTGCTGACTAGCTCCAAGTGGGTGCGGACAGGGTTCACCACCCAGTCGATCAGGATACAGTCACGTGTACATGTTTGGCCATCCTGGGCAGAATTTGCCTTCATTTGGCACTCGAAAAGTGTCGACCGACCGGTTCAAAATTTCTCAGTCGGCACTCGGCACGCCAAGCCTCAGAGCATCATTGGATCGGTAGGATCTCGAAGAAGAAGATTCTAAAACTGAGTGAGCGCCACTCGCATTCTCTCACAATTTTTAATTAATATCATATCAGTAGTTACCCCAAAGTCACAATGTCACATATGTTGGGCCTTCACATTCATTTCTCCACACTGCTAGTCAACACTTTCTCAAAATTTCTATATTATTTTTAAGCTAGTGGGTTCGTATTGAATAGCCAAAGTCCAACTTAGAATATCAATGAATAATTTTTTTTGAGTAAAAATTGATTGCTATCTATATTTCTGCCAAGGTCTTCCAAATTCCAAATGAATACCCAAAACTTTTATTTAAGCAAAGCTATACAATAGGAATGGGAACACAAAGAGTAGTAGACTAGTAGAGCCTTAGTTATTTTATACTTTAAGAAAAATAGGATAGATCTCTATTAATCTCTTTTTTGAGTACCAAATTACCAATGATGTCTAACTTCATGAAGGCTTAATCTACTTATGATTACAAATCAAAATGTTATAGTTTATTAGTTTGACACTAAATATACAATGTTGGAAACATTCAATATTTTCGTATGATAACTATAAATCTTCAACCTATACAATGATTTAGAAAGAAATACCCCCATGTCTTTAATCCTTAATCCTAGAAAAATTTAAAATGTTTATTGAATTGGTTACAAAATATATATGATTGAAGCAAAGAGATGATTTTATTTCACCTTGATATGTGCATTAGAACATAACTATTTGAATTTTCTTAACTTATAATTTTTTTAATTTGCACGAAGGATTTATTAATATATTTTCAAATTGAAGAATTATGGCAAATTTCGTTAAACTAGCAGTATTCCAAATACTATTTTTCAAACCACACTATCTGAACTAAAACTAACATTTACAATACATATAGATTTTCAAACATCTAAGACTTATATAGATTTCCAACATCTATGAGACTATTATAGATTTAGATTTGAAATTGTACAATCTAAATTGTTAGAAGTGTCAAACTAATGGAATCTTACCATTTTAATGAAGTTTGCAATAATTGAATTGAGAATTTTTTTAAATTATTCAAAAATAGAAAATTTAAATATATTTTTCTAAAATTCATTAATTATTGACAAAATTAGTATTTTGTACTATGGCAGTTACTTGGCCTCATCAACATAGCGTTTCTAGTATTCCCACAACATTCTCAACGTTTGGGAACTCACATCGTTCTAAATTGATTAGAAATCCTCATATGCTTATTTAATTAGGCAAAAATCATTACTCAACATTAAATTTCTTAGACTTATCCCTTTCTTAACACCTAGAGTGTAAAGAATTATGGACTGTGTAAATTTCCCTAAATTACACCAGCTAATAAATTTTTTATACATAATGCTATCTTTAATGTTTAAAGTGTTCAATCCTTCTTATATTTTATATATTCCAGTAACAATGCATTTCTAAAAGGGGGGTTGCTTACCTTGAAAAATCTATTAAAAAGCATGGTATTCATCACTACAAGAAGGGTATTTTAGTATCATCCTAGTAGTACAGTCTTGTAAGTAATGACTTTTAATTAAGATTTTGAGTAGTAATTATTTTTAAAAATGTCTTTTTACTAAACTTTTACTATAAATAATACAAAAAGTCATTACTTACAAGACCATACTAGTAGGATGATACTTGAAACACCCCCTTCTCTTGTAGTATTTAAAAAAATAAAGGTAACGGTTGCTTAATGCTTATCCAAAACATTTTAAAATTGTTTAAAAAACCTATACCCCTTTCTCTTCCTTTTAGCCCTATTATTGTTGGTGTTTCCATTTTTTTTCTTTAATTTCTACTATTATTTTCTTATCCATTTTATTTCTCTAACTCCCATTATCATTTTCATTCCCCATTTCGTTACATTATCACCCATTTTGATTCTTCTACCACATTTTCTTTCAAGTCCTTTTTTACAATTTTGACCACCCATTTTTTGGGATACGCATGCATCCTAACCTTCTATTTATTTCCAAACCTAATTTGCATACTCTCAAACTTCATTTGTATATTCCTAAACACCCATATCAATCTTGGCACCCTATTTTTTTTACATCATTATTTAATTCTTACACCCCATTTTCTAGGATATCACTCCTATGTATGTTTTGAAACTTTCATTAGAATTCTTGTAACACACCATTTTCTTGGAGAACCCTCCATTATGATTTTTACACCTTAGTTTTGTTCATCCCCCTAATTATATTTACAACCACCTTCTTCTTTGTTTTTCCTTTCTTTGAAATTTCCCTTTCAGAATTTGTGGAAAAATATTGGTAAAAGCATCAACAAATCTAACTATATGGATGGAATGAAGAATTCTAAATTCACAACTTTTGTTTGTATCAGAATCCCCCCAAAAAATTCCAAATAGTACTTTTTAATGATTTGTCAAACATTGTCAATTTTGGTCATGATTGCAGATGCTTTAAGGTTAGTGCAATTCAAAAACACTTGAAAAATGTATGCATCACAGTATCACACATATGATCAATAACATTTTCCAAAATAAAAATGAAGTTTTGGCAGCACTTTTAAGTATTTAGTTTTGTTCACATACAATTCCATACCTGAATGTCACATGCAGCTTTTTCCTTTTCCATAGTGACAATCGTAACAATAATTATACTGAAATTGAAATTTTCAATTAAGGGGGGAGGCTCATAAAACTAACCTTTAAGGGCTGATTGCTATTTTTGATGGTCCAAACATGCATGGAAGAAATTTCACATAATTTTTATAGAAAGACAAAGAGTTGGAGAACCAAATGGAAGAAGTGCGATAATTTTTTGAGTTTTTCTAAATTAGTAAAAATTTCCAAAGATATCAGCCATAGGTCTTTATTTCAGATCCTAGGGATCACGAAATCCACATTGGAAGACATTAAGAAAAAATAAGGCCAATTTCAATATTAGCGCTATGAGATGCTTTAAAGAACATGTAAGGTTCCAAAATGCAACCAGGAGAAAACTAAAATGGACCTTAACTACACATGGGAGGAGAATGTCTCATACTTCTGTAAAAGTCTAACAAAGTCTATTCTCTTTGATTTTTTATAATAAAATTGACACATGTACGTGAAGTTCTAAATAAACTCAATCTGCCTCTTGTTATGTCTCATATTGAAGTGAAAATGAATATAGAAGAACTTTTAAACTACTTTGGCAATATCTACAATTGATTCAGTGACCACCATATGTTGATTTAATAAGCATGTACAATCTTTTATGCAAGCTCCTACATGGAGGGTTTGAAGAAAGGGATCACAATTACAGCCAACTACTATATTGTAATTGCTGATGTGCAAAAGAAGAACTAGGGTCAATCTCTAAAGGCCCTGAATGGCTTTCATGTTTCTGTTGTTTCCCATTTTACATTTTACAAATTTTTATTGATAAAATCCCATAACTTCTCACTGAAGCTTTACTGTGATGTAGTAAACTAGTAAAGGAAATCTTTTTTTTCATACATGTAACTGAATATATTCAAATTATGTTGTTTTTTCAGAATCCCAATTGGAGAAGAAACTAGAATAGATGACCTTCATTTTGATAGTTGGACTAAAACTCTAAAAATATTAGTTTTTTCGAGAAATTTAAGATTTTGAGCAAGGAGCAACAACTTCCCAAATTAAACTAAAAATAGTATATTTTGAGATCTTTTTCTTTCCTGTAATTTATAATTCAAGTGACGAGAAACACTCACATGACAATTTCTATTGATAGAGGAAAAAATACACAGAACCAGAGCACCTAGTCCTAGGCAAAGCATTTCTAATTTTTTTTTTAATATCTCTCTCTTTTCCCTATTTTTTAAACTACAACCTGAATCCCACTGAAACAACTAATCAACAAGCTAACTAAGGTGGGTACACCTAAAAGTGCTACTTTTTGGGCTGTGGATTATTTGAAAGCTGAATATGGAGTAGGGTATGGAGAAAATAGAAGACATGTGCTGGAAAGGAACACATGAACAATGACCTTTCTAAAATCAGCAAATCCTAGAGCACAATAGGGGTGTAAAGTTTTGAAAGTAGGGTGACTAAAACAGCTCATAGGTTGCACTGTAAAAGACGAGTTATGAACCCAAGGACATTCTTGCAAAGTGTCAGAAGAGAAATAAAAGTGGCTATTATCACATTCTCCAAGTCTAAAAAGTAATTGATCTCTGAAATTCTGAAAACACTTTAATACAACTAACTTCTTCTTGGAAACCGGAATGAAGTACTCATAAGTAGTTTTTATTTTCTATTCTAGTATTCTTTTAGGGTGAAAGCACACTACACTAGGTACACTTTCGGCAAAAATCAAGAGTACTTTTGAGTGTACATTAACTACTTCAAGTACGCAAAGTACTTTGGTGGAAATACCATTAGAACATAAAGAAACTTTAAATGGATGGTTGTAGACTCTTGCCTTTATAAAGTAACATACTTATAGACCAAGATTAATGGAATATGAAAACGGATAATGGTGATAATGTTGAAAGTTTAAAACTAAATGTACCATAAGTACTTTTTCATGAATAGAGGCAAACAAAAAAGTCATAAAAATACTCAAAATTTTGGAAATTTAAGCACTAGCCATCCTACAGTATGCGTATGTAGTGCTTTATTCATCAAAATATCAACCGAAATAATGTTTTTTTGGTCTTTTTTCCTCTGTAGAAGATAATGATCATCTGACTTCCAAATTCCAATAGATACTACAATTATAGTCTTACTATCACCAAGAATCCCTTGCATAGTATATATTCTACCATTGTGCAAACTATTGTGACTTTTTGATTGTTCAAGTGGCCTCTACAAAGTACTTTGTAATTATTTTGCAAATTTGACGTACTTTTTTTGTCAATAAAGTACTTTATAGAAGATGGATGAAACACTAAATTGGATTAGAATGTGGTGGAATACCTTCTCTACATAAGTACCTACAATTGGTATCAATTAGAAAGCAAAAACAATGTTCATTTTATCTAAAAAAAAGTGCTTTATATAAATACATCCTCAAAAAGTACTTTTCTGATGTACTTTTTAGGGGGGCGTAGTCGACTTTCACCCTTTACATTTTCTTTCTAATAGTCCACCCATCACTTGATCTTTCTTCATGAAGTACCTTTCTATGACCTTAATTGCAGTGTAAGTGCAGCAATACCACCTGAAACCGCCATTCCCACTCAGTTTCCATTTAGAATACATTTACAGTCCATTTTAGGACTGATTTTAGAATGTGCTTTAAGGCACTGCGCGATTTTGGGTGTACCCACCTTAATGAGTGGTTTAGATAACAACAAGCAGTATGTTAGAGTTTACCAACAAGCCTCAAGACTGGGACGCAGAGAATTACCTTTGGAAAGAAAGGGATGCCATTAAGACTTGGAGAGGGCAAAACATAGTAACAGCCTGAGCTGTCAAAATAAATCGATAGAACATGAACTAGCCCTTTGTAATTTGCCCTGTGTTCAATTTTTTTTCAAGGCATGCTCAGGTAGGATATCAAATTAGATTTCCTAGATTGATATCCGAAAAGTCCTCATGCGAGATAGAGAACGATCTCAGCCAATTGAACAAGTACATGAACAAGTACATGAGGTAACTTAGTATAGGTTATTAAATCCTACCATCAAAGGTGGGCTTAATCAGATAATTTTTGGGTTTTTAGAATGAGGTGAAAAAAAAATCCTATTTTGTGTCATGTCTAGGGTATATTTTCAACTGCATTGATTGTTTTGGATCTTTGTTTACAAATATGAATCCAAATTATGCAAAACATAAAAATTTAAAAAAAATTTAAAAAATTTGTTTTTTCCTCAAGATAAGTCCACCTTTTGGACCCACCTTTGATGATAGGATTTAACATTTGTGAACTTGCTATACAGTTGAATAGGTTGTGCATGCTTTATAGCCAATGCTTTCTATTTTCTTCATAAAGACAGACAAGAAGATATTATCATTTAAGTAATGAAGCTAATTTCATCAATATGCATGGATGAAAAATCAATTCCAAATAAAGTTTAACCTTTGTTTTTTCATCTTTCGATAATGTGTCATTAGGAGAAATTTTAAGCCTATGAAAGATTTGAAATTCCTAGATAGTAGTAATGTTGTAAGAACTCTAAGAATGCTTCTAAGTATTAAGCAATCTAATGTGGTCGCACAAGTACCACATCAAGTAACATTAATTAATAAGTCTTTACTATTTATTTATTTTTGAATATTTCCATCAACAATTGTTGGTCTACAACAATGGGAATAATTTTGATGAATAGCACTGAAATAGTCTTGCAAGGGCCCTAAAAAATCTGCTACTAATATTCATTCAAAAAGTATGAGACCATTTGATTTTTCTCCAGTTTTAGAAAGTCATCTAATAAGAAAAGAACATCTACCATTGCATATTCTTTTAAAATTTAGTTGTGCTACTTTTGAGCAAATTGTGGTTTTCAATCACCTACCCAATTCTTGGACTATAATTTCTTTTGAATGCACTACCTTTCTTATTTATATACTACAGACCTAAAAGTTTTTAGAATAATGGTTAAAATTGAAAAAAAGGACCATTGTAGGGCCCCTTTAGTATTAAAAAATAGAAATAAAAGCAATTTTAAAGTCTAAAACTAGTTCAAAGTGTGAATAGAGCTAGTAGGATGAATGGATGAAAAAATAAATTAATTAATTAAATTTAATTTAAAAAAAAAAAAAATATATATATATATATAGGGATGAATGGGGTGTGAACGAGGTCTCATTCCTTCCCAAGAGGTGTGACACTTCATTTCCTAGCCTATAAATAGATTGAAAAATCAAAATTTTATGGCATTGTAAGATCCACAAACTTTTATATCTATATATACATTATTCTTTTGCAATTGTAATTATCGTGTTTATGTAATAATTGTAATTGTATATGTTGTTTTTGAGTATCAAGTGTTGTTGAGATTTGGCTGTATTCTGTGCATGTATTTGAGAGAATTGGAATACTGTGCTTTATTTCTTTTTACGTGAAGCATTATATTTGTGAGTAATGTGTGAAATTGGGATGAGATTCGACGAAGAAGAAACTGGAAGCACAAACAATTTACGAGAAGTCAGTGAACACACAATCTAACCTAATTATTTTTAAAAGATTTCAAAAGCTTGAAGAATTCGCCTAATTGGAAGCTAGGTAGGATCTTGCTGATTGTGTGAGGAAGGATTTGTGGTAAAAGATCCGAAATTCAAAACACAGATCAAGAAATTTCAATCGGAGGTGTTGCAGGCTTGCAGCAAAAGACAAAGCGTCGGTCCAGTACTCCAGTCTAATCGAATTTTTTTTGAAACTTGTCAAATTTGACCAATTGAAGGCTGGGAAAGGATCGCAGTGATCGAGTGAGAAGATATCAACAATCGATTTTGAGAAATTTAACAATCTCGAGAAGAAATCAAAGAAATCGAGAAATTTTGCGGCGACTCAGAGCTTGTCTAAGCATCATCCAATTTCAAAATTCTTGTCAAATTTCTCGGCGCCGGTGGTCAGGCGCGCTCAAGATCGTGAAGTGAGTGAATCCAACATAAAAATCAAGAATTGAACTTGAATTGTGCAACATTTGGTGGAAATCAGGGGCGGCAGGCGGCAGGCGCAAGAACGAAGAAATTAGGGTTCAGAGCGAGGCGCTTCCGTGGACTGCGATGCCCGCCCGATCTCGCCTGCCTGACGTTGGGGTCAAGTTGCGGCCATTGGCCCAGGTTTGTTTGTTTTTGTTTTTTAATATTTTATTATTAATATTATTAATTTAATTAATTTAATTAATTAATTAATTATTTTTTAATTTTATTTTAGTATCATTATATATTATTATTATTATTATTATTATTATTTTATGCATGTTGCATGTTTGGATAAACAAATTTAATTGATTAATATTATGTTTGTTATTAAAATGTGATATGCTTTAGGTTTTAATTGCGAATTGTTCCAATGTATTTTTATAAGTTAACTTATATTGATTTGAACTCATTTGACATATTTTGACTAGGCAAAAGAATTCGGAAATATTTGACATTACCATTTCTTGCACAACTGGGAATTATTTGACGTAGATTACAAAACCGTTAGACATATTTTCACATGATTGAATTAGCTGTAGATTGACTGGACAAATTTGACTTAAACATAAAAAGGTATAATTAATGAATTATGTGTATTATTTTATAATTATTATTGTGTTATGACTAAGTCCTAGAGCATGCATTATATAAGATTCATTTGACCAAACCTGATTTATTTGACAAAGAATGATTTGACATCCCTTAAAACACTATATAGGACTGGGACTTTATACATACATTGGTAATGGACTGGCCAACAAATTTTACACACAGAAATAAGAGTGCTATAATATTATCCTAAACTTGTAAACATAGATCTATTTGTAACCAACTTTTAGTCACAAACCATTAGATTGATTTAACCTTTCCCTAAAAAGAAGAAGCCCTATACTATTGTTTTTTGGATTTTTGTCGAATTGTAAAACCTAGATTACATATACAAAGAACTAAACCTCATAAGGGTTGCAAAAACTATATTTCTAGGTGAAACAAAATGGCTTTATTTAGTCTTGCAAGGGCAAAAGGATAGTTTTGAATTCCATTATAAAATAAAAATTAAACCAATAATTCAAAGAAATATGATTTGAATAAAAAAATATTTATATCAAATATGATTTTTCAAATATGACTATCAAATATGACTTCTCTTTGATATGATTTGTCAAATTTGATTTAAGGTTCAAAGTTCGTAAATGGACTATCTAAGGACTCGAATTGATATTAAAGAAGGTGAAATATGCTTAAATGTTTTTCAGACTTCAAACAATGGATTAGTGCAAATATATTTTAAAATTTGTAAAGTCTTAATTTTTTTCATCCATCTAAATATTTGTAAATTCTTGTATCAGATTTAGGAATTATAAATTTGGCACACAAATTCTTCCTCTGTACATATTCTATAGTAATGGATATAAATAAGGATGTTTCAAGTCTAAAAAACAAATATGATTATTCAAGTCAACAAATGATCTTTCAATAAAGGCTTGTATATATAAATAATTAATGTTTTCAAGAATCACAAGAATTAAAAAATTTAATGGAAGATTGTAGAGAAAACAATTCTTGAAAATGGATAAACAAGTTCAGAAAATTTTATCCATTTTTGGTTTCACATTAGGTTCATTATTTTTTCATTCAATTAAAAACAATCAAACCATACAGATATTGCTGCTAGTATGTAACTAGGTTAATTCATGTAGTAGTTCAATTGCTTAAAACCTAACAATGACTGAAGGACTTATATTTCATAGCGATCTTTGAATTATTGGTTTAATTTTGAAGCAATTTGGAAAAAAATCGAAGCACTCAAACTTCTTGAACCAAGTGTGAGTTTTTGCTAGAGCTCGCGGGTGTATTAGTGCAAATTTGGGAGGTGGTAGTCAAATGAACATGTATTCCCTCTCCACCACCTTCTTCTAAATTTCAAAATAAATTTAAACAAATTCAATGAATTCTTAGACAAATTCTACTACGAGGCTAAACCAAAAATCTTGAAATCTCTTCCTTACAGTTGGTATCCTACAAGTTCCTTCAAATTTGTTGTATATTAGCTTATAGATACTACATGAATGCAGTTGAAATCTTCCCAATACAAAAAGGCATGGGCCAAACATCCTATAATTTTAAGGGGCACTAGAACATTTCATTCCTTCTAAAATTATTTTTCAATTTTGCATTGAAATGCAATTGGTTCTTTTAATGAATCCACCAATTGACTTTGATGTAATTTTTGGTTTCTTCCGCTCATTGTTTAATGTTTGGTAATGTTGGAACACTTTCACTAAGTAGAGTTGTGTGTGCCTTTTTCTTCAATGCATTGTTAGAAAAGTAAAAGTATTTTTAGTTTGATTCGTTTCATGCAAATCAAATAATTACTCTTTAGTGTTTCTTGAAGTGGTGAATGTACTAGATACACTTGTTTTTCTCTTCAGATTACTTGTTCACTTGATTCTTATGTTTTATTCTATTTTGTCGGTTCAATGATTGCAAGAAACAATTGTACTTATTTAGTCTTTTGTTGCAGGCTGATCTTCTTTTTAGCCATGATTTCTGTGAGTTTGCTGAAAATTTCTTACATTATTAGATAAGACAGTCATAACTTTTCTAGAAGTTCCCAAATTTTTCTATTTTTTTCCAAAATAATGTACTACCTAGGAATTGACAACAATTGAATGTCACACTAGGAAGTTTAGAGGTTTCTAGTACCCCAAAGGACTATTTAGTACCCAGAAAACCAAATTTAGTTAATGTTGGATGAGATAGTATTTTAATATACTAGTAGCTTTCTATATAAGAAGTTTTTAGAAAAGGTATTTTTTGGGGTTGTGGAAGACTACCGATTGAGTTTCATCTGAACTTCTTCCTTGGATTTTGAAACATACTAAGTACTACTTCAATTTCCCCCCCTATGAATGACCATTTCCGTAAAGCTGTTACAAATGCCTAGATTTGATTTTGTGAATTCACTTAATTTTTTAGAATTCCATGTTTAAAACAGAAAAATGTGTTATTTCTTCATGATCAACACTTTCTTAGGTTTATTACTTAGAGAATATTTCTATGCAATTCCTTCCATGTGTACCTTCATCTTAAATAAGTATACAGTAGTAATAGTTTTCAAATTAAAAAAAAATTGATTTCCTAATTTTGAAGTACTTCCAATAAAATCATAGAAATGCAACAATTTATACAAGTGTTCAGTGCCATCATCTAAATTTTAATTTGAAATACCTTTAGTCATGCATCTTGTGCTCCCATTCTTGGTACTATCATACAATCTTTTGTTTAAAAAGGTGTATGTGTTTTTTTCTATGACATTCCTACAAAGGGAACGAAGTCAATGAATTTTTTTAAAGTTTCATGTAAAACTTTTTAAGTCACTTTTATTAATCTCTAAGCATGTACATTCACTTGCAGAATTGACAATTTTTGATATTTCATCTTAAGTTATTATTTGAAAGAATATTTTTGAATGGATATAGTAATAAAAATTATAAAATTTATATTCAAAACTCTATACATAAAATTAGATTCACCAAGTGCTATGAAAAATATTTTTCTACAAATTTTGAAAGTGAAAATTCAAAATTCCTTTTCAATTCTTTTGCAAGAAAAACATGGTCATTTTTTAGTACATGTTTTTGGAAAGGAATTTAAATGAGGTTCTCTAAAATGCATCAAAACTTCAAAATTCAATAACTTTGACACTGTAGGTTCAAATGCCACAAAACCAAATTTATGCACCCTTCCTAGCTAAGGGCTTTTCAATGGTACCAATATTATAACCAAAATATAAGTATGAGTGTTTTAAAAAAAAAATTAGAACCAAAATTATTCAAAAATCCATAACTTCCTTACCATAAGTTGGAACATGATGAAACCCAGTCCATGCCCTCCTCCTCACTAAGAGTTTTCAGACAATACTAAACATGCAACCATGGGATGCATGGCCCGGGAGATCTCAACTTGACAAAGAAAATAAACAATACAATACAGAACGAACTATCTATCTCAAGGTATAGACTAGTGTGCCCTATGTTGATGCCACAGTCTCAACTCAACTAAAAGTAATTTCTAATTTTTGATAACCAAAAATACTGAAAAATCCTTTACTTTTGCACCATGACTACAAATGCTAGAAACCAAACTCTCACACCCTTCCTCGCCGAGAGCTTTCCGACGGTAGCAAGCCCATATTTCAAAGACAGATGGTCCGGGAGATTTCAAAGTGACAAACATAATAAAACTTTGGAGGCTTCAAGCTCCTTCAACCAATGTTTGTTTTCAACAAAATTGGTTGGGTTATGTTATTCAAAAGTGTTGTTATTACAGTCAAATTTTTGTAGCATCCAAGTTCTTTTGAATGTTTGGGAGCAATGCAATGTTAAAAAATCAATTTTTTTGGATTCAAAAACATTTTTGCGCATGCTCAAATCTATGGAAAACAAAATCGCACTAGAAAGTGGGTGCGGTTTTTATTGGCATGTCTTGTTATAGTGATTACAGTGAACTTTGGTGCCTAGCTCCCCTTTTTCACATGCAAATTTATGAGCTGTTATGCACGTCACCTATTAGTTTATTTTATTTTTTGAACTGCAGAGCCAGGCCAAAGCAGCAACAACACTAAACCAACCCAAGGACAGGGTAGAACCAAACAGATAAGCCACCCACCTAAGTTATACGAACTATCTCAATGTTAGGCATGTGAACTTACTATGCCACTGGATACTTCTAAATAGCATCCAGAAATCTTGATCTTGTAAGACGCTAACAATTCATTCAGTTTGCATGTGCTTCTGCAGCCGAGGAATATACCAAGGACACTTCTTTGAAAATATGATAGAAGGTGCAATGAAATTTCGTTTCATTTGTACCAAAAAAAGAAAAAAAAAGATACAAGGTCATGAAAACACGTTAATTTAGAAATTCGGAAATCAATAATATAGTATGATTAAGTTGTTCAGTTTATCCCATAGAATCCCTAGCTGAAAGTTCACCACATGGGATAAACTGAACAACTTAATCAAGAATATGGTATGATTAAGTTGTTCAGTTTATCCCACTAATGGAATCCCTAGCCGAAAGTTCACCGCATACATAACAAACACTAAATTTGGGTTTGATGAGTGAAGCAGCATTTATTGTAAGCAAAGCCCACTGCTGTAGTTGTCCATCATCAGTTACGACTAAAGACACGAAGAAGTTGGATGGCATCCCAACATGGGTGCCAAACTTATATACAAGGGTGCAAGGTGAAGGCCTTCAATTAAATTCACTTCAGCCTAGTGCAACAATCCATTTTCGTTTGACGCTAGGAGGCAGCATGTCAATGCTTGTAAGTGAATTTTTGGTGGGGCTTCAGTTACATTTCAAATTAGAAGCATTGTAAGTGTTCAGTCTATTCAGAGATAAATTGGTGAATCCTTCACTTTCACTATGCTCTAATGAAAAATTAGATTTGTTTATTGGTTTGGAATGAAAGAGAACGCTTTCAAACGTTGAAGTTCATTGAGAGAAGGTTTCACTCCTCCTACGCACTGTTCCAGACATTAATGAATTGGTGAATCATTCATGTTCGATGCACTTGTATTACAAAATTGTATTCTAGCTACGCAAGAATTTGAAAGCAATTTGAGCTTGTTCCGAATGAAATTGACGTGCATTTGTGAAGGATGCAAATGTGTAACAAAGAGAGGACGTGTTTTATTTGGTGAAGATCTAGGAATAAATGGATTGCAAGAAAAGAGATACACCTCAAGAAATTTGTAGTACTGGGAATGTTGGAATGGAGATTGATGTTTGCGTGGTACATCAAGCCTTGTCTATAGATGTTGGAGGCGTTGCATGTTCTAAGCATGCGGGGGCTATTGCCTTACAAGAGTATGTCATAACCGGAAGTCCAGGTGATTGTAAGGCTAGTCAGAAGACAAAGTTTGAAATGAGGAAGCAACTGTGAGAATTGCTTTCAGAATCAAACAAAATCCTGCAGAAAACAAACTTATTGATAGAATAGAGTGCAGTCTTCCTAGACAACAGTAGTTGTTCTACTAAAGCTCAACCGCGTGGTAGTGAATGAGACGTCTCTCCTAAACTTTAACACTTGCATCTTTGTGTAAAAATTCGCATACATTATCATTATTGGGGCAGAGAATTCTACGTACAAGTTGCGTATCTATGCATACATAGTGAATTTTGAATACTGGAGATTCTACAGAAAAGATTCGTGTTGTAAAGATTTGACACATGTAGTAGCTTTGTTATTACTTTCATTTGGGCTCTCGAGAGAATTTTTTTGTGCATAATGTAAGTCATGCGCCCTGTTTTGACAATGTTTTAGCTTCTGCCAATGTTGCATAGGTCACATGACCACTAATTTGGAAAATATTTAGAGTTTGGCCTTCACATTTCAAGAAATTTTATTCTTTGAAATAAGCATTGTGATTTAGTATTAAAAAAGAATGGGAATTAAAATGTTCATAGTTCAGTCTTCACGTTTTTCAGAAATTAAATTTTTTGAAATTTGCATTGTGATTCAGTATTAAAAAAGAATGGGAATTAGCATCTCCTTAACAATATGGGATGGGACTTGGTGGAAAAGAATAGGAAATACGAATTTCTGGACGTTGCCATTTCAAAATTGAACCCTAACAACTTAGAAATTGCGGTAGTTATTCTCAAAAAAAAACTTAGAAACTATGGTAGCATTCTCAGTGGATGCGTCCTTAACCACTAAACAAAGATGGAGCCACATTAATGTAGATGAATGAGAGAGCTTTTGGCTGTACAGTACACAACTAGAAGCATTCATCCTCTCAATTACGGGTGGAAAAGGAAGATCTTCTGCTATTCTTTGACTATAAATGTACACTTTTAGTTTTATTAATACTAGTAATTCCCTTGGTTTTAGAGAAGATGGTTTCTTGTGTGCCCCCTCATTTAAACCGATGCAAACAGACAGCATTAGTCAATAGAAGCATGATTATAGAGTGTTAATAGGAATGTCAAGCAATTCAAACTCATTGCTACTAGTGCAGCTTACGTATACAAAAAATGGAAAAGGCATTAATAGATGAAAACATACCTGGGACTATTGATTCCTTCTTTGAATTGGCCACATTGCATACTCTAGCTCTACAAGCAACCATCTAAATATATCAAAATCTGTAATTTCACTATAAAAAATCAAATCAACAAATTATAGATATAATTTCAAAAAAGATTGACAACTTTGTAAATAGTAAATAAATTAGTAAATTTACTTGAATACTAATTATCCAAAAGTTATTATTATTTATTTCATATTAAAGTAAATGCAGTGGATGATGAAGTAGGTCTTGCAAGTAATGATTTTCCAATGTATAGGACTTTAAGTAACAATACTAGTTGTACAATGGAATAAAAAGAAACTAAGACATTAATAGTTAAAAGATAATTAAATATAACAAATGTATATTTCTTTATCAATTCTTGTTTTAATAAATGTGTAACACCAATTATAGTTATGCAAAATTTGTTCTTTTCTTTTACTTATCCAAATTCATATAAAAAAATCTATGTATATGATATAATTTTGCAAAAAAACATGTATAATTGGATGACGATAACAATGAGACTATATGAATGTACACAATTCTATGATAATATATTTGTTAGTAATTCTCAACATGCACGATGAATTTATATCTTTCATCATAATTAATCATCATACATAAAAGTTAATTAAAAATATTAATTATGACAATATTAAGTTATACATGAAGATTTAATGAAAGTATTGATATATGGAAAAATTCAACCTCTAAATATATCATTTGTAATTTATGTGATGTATAATTATTGAGTCACACGTGAGGATTTTGTACATTTTTAAAGCATTCATTTTTTAGGAGACTAGCCACCGAGTCTGTTCTTACATCCAACCTTTGTATAGTCTCAGTTTAAATTAAAAATGATTAAAAATGATGTTACATTAGTTTCTTCAAGTTAAAAGTAACATTTTACCATTTTTTAGAGCATCTCTATTTTTCCAAGAGTATTCCTTTATGAATTTCAATTCAAATTTACTACAATGGTAAAATGACTTTTTTCTGAAGATATTGTCATGAATTATTTGAAAAGTCTAATCCTATATCAAAATATTATAATTAATTTTTGAAAAATATAATACATGAAAATTAAAATTTTCTCTTAAATAATCTTATTAAAAAGAATTTGATATGTTTTTTAATGTCACAATATTATAAGATTCAAAAATTAAAGTTCTATTGATATTATCAAGTAAACATTTGAAATTTTGAATTCTTATTTATTTGATATGCAAATTGTAACAATAGCACTTTTTCTATAAATACTTACACCATATTAGAAGGATTCATTGCCTTGCAAGAAAACCAACAATAGGCTTCTGTACCAAAATCACAATAATCCAATCCATTATTATGGGTGGTAGAAAGGACGACAAAATATACAATGAAAAATATAACTCAATGATTAATTCTAGCAAACATTGTATAATATGACTCCAAAATCATATCTATAAATTTATATCAACTATTACACTAATGAAAATTGATCAATATATTTTCTTATTAAAATAACTTCTCAAAAATGAAGTGTATAATGATGTGAGATTTTGGTAGTTCACCTTGTTAGTTTAGCTTATTCGTTCAACACAAAATTGTTGTCTTCATACTCTCATATTTATAGTTCATGGTCAAAATATTCCTATCACCAAATTGGCTTATGCACAATAAATATTGAAACTACATTGAAAATTTTCTTTTGTATTTTATTGAGTTATTTGTAAATCAAAGGTTTTGCAAATACTATAAGATGATTTAAATTAATATAATAAAATATTTTGCATAATAGTTATTAATATTTTTACATCTTACAAAAGTATCCTACATATCAATTGATAGAAAAGACAAAGAATAAACATATAGATTTTATATAGCATCTTCATTAGATGTTTTTTGAGGGGTCAAGAAGACTGCGAGTTAGCACAGCAGGGAACAGGTTCGGCGAGGTTCGGCAAGGCGGTCTGACGTGGCCGAGAGACTGCCACGTCATCGACCAATTTATTTATTTATTTATTTATTTATTTTTTTTGTATTTGAAGACTAAATTTTTTTTTTTTTTTTTTTTTTTTTTTTTTTTGAAAAAAAAAAATCTGACAGCAGGCCGCTCCCCTCGCTGCGGGGAACAGCTGCGGGGGAACAGCACTGGAACAGTCTTCTGCAGGGGTCAAAAAACATCTAATGCATATTTATTTAGTTCTCTCTAAATCAAAGGTTTTGCATATACTATGAGAAGATGTAAATTGATATAATAGACTATTTTGCAAAATAGTTATTAATATTTATACATCTCCCAAAATTATCCTACAATTCAATTGATAGAAAAGACAAAAAATAAACATTTAGATTTTATATAGCATCTTAATATTTATTTAGTTCTTACTAAATCAAATGTTCTGCATATGCTATGAGAAGATGTAAATTGATATAAATTTTTTTTTGCAAAATAATTATTATTTATACATCTTACATATATCTTGCTTATCAATTGATGGAAAAGACAAAGAATAATCATTTTGTTATAACCTAAACATACTAATAGAAACATAAAGAAGAAAAAGACTTGCAAATGATATTTAAATATACAAATCCATTCAGAGCATGTTTTTTTTATACTAGTTTGATACATAAAGTAATAATAAAAATAAAATAGAACCCTAAAATAGAAAAATTAGAAGAAATAGAAGAAATAGAAACCTAAAATAGAACCTTAAAAGAGATAAAACAAAACAAAACATAACATAATATAACATAACATAACATAAAATAATATGAAATAAAATAATATGAAATAAAATAATATGAAATAAAATAAAATAAAATAATAGTTGAATAGTTAATACCTAAGGTCCAACAATTTTTTTTTCTAGTTGTAGTTCTAATTTTATTGTTGGAAAGAAGACGTGTGGGACTGTGGGCCCTAAAGAATCACCTAAAAAAGAATTCTACAAGTTTAATTACAATGTAAACATCCTAAATAATACTTTCTGAATGTAAATTTTTTTAATTTAGAATCTTTACAAGGATATCTTCAAATGATTATATTTTTTTACGTCAACTTTATATGGGATGAAATTTTTTTCAATGTCTACCATAATCTTATTATAGAATGACATACAAATTGAGTTTATGCTATAGTCTTGGTTAGTGTAACATACACATATGGTGAAATTTTTAGAATTTTTGAAATAATTTTCAATTTGATGTAATTTTTCTTCATTTTTTCTCCAAAATTCTCAAAAAAATCAATCCTCCAAAAAAGTCTAAGAATTTAATAATTTATGTACTTTAAAATTATGATGGAGACATTCTTTGGAACCATTAATTTCAACAAAAATTTGACAAGATTTTGCCATTTGCGCTTGAAGACCTCTTTTTATATTGTCTTGAGCTATTATGACAGAAATACACAATAGATAGTAGGTCTCTTTGACATTTCCCTTACTTACTTGATTTGATTTGAGTTTTTAAATTTGTTTTTAACAAATGATTGATTTGAGTTTTAGATTCAAAGGTAGTTCAGTAGACTGTAGTTGATTTTGAGCTCATTTTTTTTTGTCATGTACGAGACAAAAGGTTCCCAAATTTCTTAGTGCGCTAAATGCCTAGTGCAACAATATTGTTCAAGACACAACAAATCATGTCTTAGAGTTTGAGGTTTATTTGGTTCTATTAAAGAAAGACAAGCTCACTTGCCTACAAACTTTGGCAAAGGAGGAAGAATGGATGGAAGGGTGATTGCAAGAAACATTTATTGTATTTTTTGTCCCCTTGGGTTTTCACACATAACTTTTGCATCCTTATTCCATTTCAGATAAAACTTGAAAAGTAGGTACATTTAATAGTTCTAGACATTACATAATTTTTTGAAATTTTTAAAAACTATTTTCCTAATTTTGAATAGTCCCTAGTTGGATGTCTACCTTAGCAATTTTGGGGGATTTTAGTTCTATTTTCAATCCAAAAATGAAAATTTTAAGGTTAAAATTGTTATTCAATGACTTATACTGAAGTTGGACAAACCCATCAAGAGATTTTCTGAAAATAGTAAACTATCCAACTTCTACATATGCTCAAAAAGCACTTCCTTTGCTCAGCTATAGAGAACGCAATTTAAATTTTCCAAAGATGAAAATGGTTGAAGAAGAATATCTTTTAAATTAAAAAAATTAGATTTTTTTTAAATTAATTAATTTTTACTATTTAAAAAATTCAAACTCCAAAATGTCCATTTTCATTATCTTTTCCATTGTATTTTTTTGTACATAACTTATAAAGTTAAATTTTCTTAAGTGTGAATTTTAATAAATACAACGCTAGCTACACTTGCAATTCTTAATCGTCGATATTGTGCACTTGCAAATTTGAACCGTCAATTAGTACTATGCAGTCCCATAAACTACTACAAAGTACTATTGGGACCACTAAGAACAAAAAAGAAATTTGTAGACCTTTTCATTTTTAGTAATTCAAAAAGATTCAAAAAATTATTTAAAAAAAATGCATTTATCTAGACAAGATTGTGCTCATATTGCAATAAAAAACTCATCCAAGAAAATTTCTCCCTCTTCATAGCCTTTGTGCAAAGGAAGGTTACTTTGATCCTATGTGCACAACAAACATGTTACTATTTTCATAAAATCTCATCGTCAATCCTTGTGATGTTAGTAGACCTCTAACTTCAATTTTTGGTTTTAAATTCGGATTTTTGGGTCAAAATAGGACTAAAACCCCCCAAAATTGCCAAGGTAGATACTAGACATCCAATTGGTGGTAGGTTAAAAATAATAAATTAATTTTTAAAATATTGAAAAAATTACTCAACATATAAAACTTTTGTGTGCACCTTCTTTCCAAATTTCAAGCCCAAAGGACAAAAGATGAAAAAGTTATGAGCAAAAACTTCTAATTGGAGATCAAGAGGACTAGAAGGACAAGTGTTTCTTACAATCACCCATTTGTAGTGAGCTACCCAAAATCACTATGTTGCCAAAAAAATGGTGTTTGGACCTTTAGGGGTTAATTTCAAGTAATTACTTTCTTGTAGTATTTTTCTCAAACCATTTAATTGATCTAATTACCTCATTAAAAGAGGACAACTTCAAAGCCTATATTAAAAAAATGTGGATGAAATCATGACCTTGCACACCACTACCACAATGTTTTCAAAAACCATTGTTTTCATTTGCCATGCAGAGACCTCAAGTATAAAAATTACATACAAAAATTACATTATTAAATTTGCATACTTAAAATTGCCTCCAATATGCCCTCTCCGTCATAGGGCTGAACCCTACCCCCGCCACCCCAAAACTCCATCGCCTTCAGGTAATTTGCTTGAGGATATTTGTCAGAAAATTACGTGTTGCTCCAGTTTACCGCTGTGGGCGCTTTATTCCCACCCTTGGAATCAAGCGATTACAACCAGGCTCTGAAGCTACTAATTCCTACTACATATGGGTGTTTAAGCGTCAATCCATTGTGCCTTCCAAGCAATGGATCTTTTTACTAGCCTACCTACTCTAATGCGTGGGGTGATTCTACTTAGGGCATTGTTCCTTTCCTACCCAAGTAGTTTAAGTCCCTTTTTATATCACGCTTTCCTACTTCTACTTGATGTATTTGGGGCTTCTATCTCTACTCCGTATTCTTTAATCCACTCCTATGTATTGTATTCTTTTAATCTATTCTACATCTTGTATTCTTTTAATCTACTCTCACTAGAAGAAATCCCTGTTAATTTCAGAGCAGCACGTCAGGTAGATTGTGTTGAGACTGCGTTGCTGAAAACGCGGAAAAAACACAAAAAAACACAAAAAAACGCTTTTTCTATGTTTTTTTGCGTTTTTTTTGCGTTTAATGCATTTTCTTGCGTTTTCAGCAACGCAGTCTCAACACAATCTACCTGACGTGCTGCATTGAAATTAACAGGGATTTCTGCGTTTTTCTTCTAGTGTCTACGTGTTGTATTCTCTATCCTACCTCTACGTCTTGTATTCTTTTAATCTATTCTACATATTGTATTTTCTTAATCTACTCTACGTATTGTATTCTTTTAACCTACCTCTACGTCTTGTATTCTCTATCCTACCTCTACACATTGTATTCTTTTAATCTACTCTACATATCATATTTTTTAGTCTACCTCTATGTATTGTATTTTCTATCCTATCTCTACATATTGTATTCTTTTAATCTACTCTACATATCGTATTTTTTAGTCTACCTCTACATATTGTATTTTCTATCCTACCTCTACGTATGGTATTCTTTAATCTACTCTATGTATTGTATTCTTTTTTACTTGTCCCTTCTAACTTATGGTTGCTCCCTCCCATCTACGGTTGTTCCTTCGGTCTATCCCATAATAGCTAATCGCCGGTTCCTAATTACGATTAGCCTGCGGCCCCTTGATCCTAACCACCTTCTAATCGCCTACTTGGTCTAAATGTTTGCATAAATAAAGAAAGGTATGAGTTAGAGTTAGGAGCCCACCTCCAATGCGTGTGCGGCGGCGCCCTCTAGTCCCGCTTCATCCCACTCCATGTCCACCGGAGCCCTTGGTTGGTTCAACTCAATTCCGAGGCCCTACTTCCCCAAACTATTCCCCTTTTTAACCGTGTCCTACTTCTAAACTATCTCCCCCGCTATTTTTTTAATTATTCTCTAATTCTAAACTATTCTATCCCTTTAATAATTTTCTCCCTAAACTATTCTATCCTTTTAATTATTTTCTAAACTATGCTATCCCTTGAATTATTTTCTTCCTAGACTATTCTATCTCCTTAATCACTTTTCCAATCTTAAACTATTCTATCATTTTAATTATTTTCTAGACTATATTGTCCCTTTAATCACTTTTCTAATCCTAAACTATTCTATCTTTTTAATTATTTTCTAGGCTATGCTATCCCTTTAATCACTTTTCTAATCATAAACTAACTTTTGTAACCTAAGCCCCCGGACCCAATGCCCTTAGACCCACCCCCCTAGACCCAAGGCCCCTGGGGTGGCTAGCCACGGTATTGGCGGGGTGCCCGGCTAGGTGTTAGCTCATCCAAGCGGGTTGATTGGTTTCACAAACTGAGATTAATTAAGTAGCCACACACTTTTAAATGCACTAAATAACTACACAAGCCAAAGATGAACTAAATAACTATACAAGGGATTAATCCAAGGTGCGGCCCAATGTCTATTCTACCCAAGGAACCTATTAACGTCACTTTGTTGGATGCTGAACATTGAATTAGTGCCAAACGTGTTTGACACTAAACGTTGATACTAACTCAAGGGGAGTTGCCTTTGACACCCCGCTAAGACTTAAGGGATTCAAAGCTTCGATGTGAGAGTGATGCTTTTGACATGTGACTAAGACTTTTGTTTTCTTAGGAATATAGGGGAGTCAAAGCTTCGCTGTCCCTCATAGGACTAATATAACCCCACGAACAAGGGAAGAGGAAGAAGAGGGTTGGCACATAAAGCAACATACACTCTAAGTCACTTCACTAGTTAACCCCTCAGTTCCTCCCAAGTCTCTCCCACAACAACTCTCAATGATTCTACAACACAAAAGGTAACCTAATATCAAGTTGTATAAGAACCATACTATCTGGAGAGGGTCTCAAGTCCCCAAGTGCAAACCACAAGTAGCAAGGGTATAAAACCCCCCAAAACTATCAAAGGCTTCTTTGGCATAACAAGACAAAGAAAATTTGACATAACCTGGGCCCAATAATACTCCCTCCAAATTGTGGGGAGTGAAAAAGAGAGAGAGAATGAAAAGAGAATGCCGCCCCTTTTATACCCAAAAGGGAGCACCCTCCCTTCCTTAATCTACTAAGAAAAACTAGATGAGGGAATTAAGGTGGGCCGTACATGTTACCTTTTCCAAATCTAACTATCCACTTAAGATCTATGTAATTTGAATTAAGAATTCAAATCTCACTTAAATCTTACAATAACTTGCAATCTACCTACTTTTACCTTCCCAAAATCTACAAGTTCCCACATGGAAATGGTTCCCATGTGTTCCCACCTACTGTCTACTTCAAATTCAAATTTACTTACACCAAGCACTTAGAGCTTCTTCCACTTTTTTTTTGAGGTTGTACTTGCTCCCACATGTGCCAAAATCTCCCCGCACGTTCCCTATACGTTCCCCATGGCCATTGAGGCCCAAATCCTTTAAATTCTCATTAGGGGGCTTAACCCCCATTTCTTCCACCATGTGTTGTCCCAAAAGTCTAACTTTTGGAGTTTGACCCCTATTTGTAAATGTATTGCACCATTGGGTCCGGAAGGCCATAATTAGCCTTGATTAAACCCCTTACCCCTTAAACTATGCCCTAAATCTCAACGAAACCTAGTATAAGCTGGGGTCAAAGTTGGGATAAATTTCCAACTTTTGGAGTTTGACTTTTTTGGACCCCATTCCTTCACCAAGATCTCAAGTAGATAGAGGGAGGTAGGAATAAACCTAAATTAGGCCTCAATATGATGCCGTATGCTCCCGATATGCCAATCAACTTTCAATACTATCATTTAAATTGTCATTTGTTGAGAGATGTCGCCAATTCAAGGTCTTCTGCCTATCAATATGTCTTGAAACTTGGGGGAGTGCTCCGTTGGTGTGAGATCACCTTTTCAGATTTTTAGTGGAATTTTACCACACTTTGAAATATTCTTGCAAATTTCCATCCAAAGACTGCTGCAGTTGATCGCCTGGGAAAATATCCATAATGCTTTGGAAAATTTCCAAACTTTGGAGGGGACCTCCCATGGAATACCCCCAAGTGGATGTGGACTTATATCCCCACTATGTACGCCAGGGAATGGGGAAACGCCCGGTTGCTGCAATTCAAGGTTAGTATTCCGCCCATATTTTCTTCAATGCTATGGGGAGTGGGAAATCTCATTTTAGATTCTTCCATGGGGACTTTCTAACTCAACAAGGCCCTTTTTAGGCTTCTCACCCTAAACCCCTACATTACTCTCAGATTGTCGTCTAGTTGACCAAAGCAAGACTTGTTTGGAATACAAACTATCCTAAACCCCTTCTATTGACCAAATGGCGTATTGGCATGTAGGATGCCAATACTAGTTTTATCCTCTTTTATGGGTTCTATGGGCCAAACTATACCTTGGATTGTGTACGAATCGAAAAAAAGAACCCGTGAGTTCCCGGTGACAAATCAGGGGCTCACAACCGCTCCAAATGAGCTCCAGTGGCACATATGGCCTAGAATGACTCATGTCACTTGAATGTTATCTTATTTTAGGATGTTTTGTTTATGCCCAGCCTAGAGTTCTCCTTTCAGAAAAGTAACGAGTTTCCAGTTCCCCAAGTTCTCTTCATTGAGATTCTCTGTCCCCTAGAGGGACACTTAATAATTTGAGTGAAGTAATATGAGTGAAGTAATGTGAATTATTTTTAGCTTAGTTCTCCTATTTGAAATAATTCAAAGAATTTTCTATAAATTTGAAAGACTAATAATATATTTTATATTCATTTATAATTTTTCTTTAGAAATAGTTTGAGTGAAGTAATGTGAGTTATTCTTAGCTTAGTTTTTCTACTTTGAAATAACTCAAAGAATTTTTTATAAATTCAAAAGACTAACAATATATTTTATATGCATTTATAATTTTTTAAACATGCTCTATATTTGTTGATCAACTTCTCTTAAATCTTAAAATTTTTTATTAACCTAGTCCTACATAATAAATAAAATGTTTTCGAATACATACATTTATTCTCACATTTGTCCCCCATGTAATAAAACCTTTAATTCTGAAGAGCAATGGAAAGCTCATGTAGGGGGTAAAAAACACAAATATATGTTAGAGACAACTTCTAAAGACAAAATCGATGGAAAAAAACAAATCGTTTTTTATATTAGTAATAATAACATTAATGATGACATACAAAAGTTAAGAGCACTAGGATTATCAATTCCTAGAGTTGTAAACAAAGTCATCAAATGTAAGAAATTAAAAAGTAAAGGTTCTAAATATGATATATCTAACATGACCGAATTATGTGAATCATGTGTGCTTATGGAAGGCGAAATTTTTTTATGTATATATGTACAAAGTTTTTTCCAAGTCAAAAAGTCTCAAGAATGTTTTGAGCTTTTGAATTTTATATACGACCATGGGGGATATGTTGAGCGAGGAAAAGAGAAGAGTGGAGGAGGCATGGTTATGCTTGATTGGCAGCTTGATACTTTCATTGATAAGCCAACTATGTAAGTAGATTTCACCTAAATTACATCATAATTTATTTTGTATAGTGCAAAAAAATTCATATTAGGTTAGTCAAATATATATATATTATTCATTTGAGGTGTTATTAAAACAATTATATTCATAATGTTATTTGAATGTGATTATTAACAACATTATCTAATACAATTATTTATTTAACATAAATGTTTATAGATATGCACAATCAGATAGGAAAAATCACGTTATTAAACCATCGACAGAAGAAATCCATGAACTTAGAGAATTATTCACAAATGACGTTTATAAATTTCTACAACCTGCATTTTCATCATGGATACAACAGTTAGAAGACCTATATTATAAAAATATTCCACGAAATTATGGTAGAATTGGAGATACCCCATTTTCACATATGGGTATTACAAAAAATTATTAGACACCTCCGCATAAAGATGTAGGAGATAGTAATATGGGGTTCATATTGTGGTTTACAAAAGGTGAATTTTTTATTTTTACAATTTGAATTGTTCAATATCTTTGAAGTTCAAAATTGATATTAATTGTTTTTATTTTATTTTTTGGATGATACAAATTTTTAGCATTTGTAAGTACAATTTTTAATTATTATTAATACAATAATATTTCTTCTTTAGATCCTAATTGTTTAATTCCTTTTTTATTTTTACAATTTGAATTTTTTAATATTTTTGAAGTTCAAAATTGATATTGATTGTTTTTATTTAATTTTTTTGGATGATACAAATTTTTAGCATTGATGAATATGTTTTTTGCATTATTATTATAACAATAATGCTTATTTTTTAAATTATTATTATTATTACTTTTTTAATTCATAGAGTATCCATACAAAGTTCCAAAAATAGGCAGAGAATTTTGTCTCCAAGATTATGGCTACTACATCAAGCCTAAAAGTCGATCGGTATTACTGTTAGATTCCCAAAAAGTAAGCCATGGAACCATAGCCAACAGTAGATTCTATCAAATTGGAGTTGCTCTTTTTACCAAGAAGTCTACTTTAGATTCTTTTGAAAGAACGACAAAAGAATTAGATGAGATTAGAAGAGTCAAAGATTAAGAAAAAAACATCTTTTAGATCAAATTCTATCAAATTTGGAAATTAAAAAAATTAAAATGTAGATTGCATCTACCTTAATGTTGGAGGACTAAGTTTAGGAAAAAGAACATCCACTATTAAAATGAAGTATTCACTCACGGGGGATTAAATTAGCACATTATATACAAAAAATAAAATGAATTACAATCAAAGATGTTGTAAGAAGGTTATAGTAACAATTTTCCAAAATATTCTAGACAAAATCAATGGAATTAAAAAAAAACAATACACACATTACATATGATATGAATTCTCTAAAAAACATCATTCTTTTTAACATTGTAACTATGGATGTAATGGATATAATAGAATTAAACTTACTTTAAGTAGTACACAACTATGTTTTGTTTTAAGTGAGATATTAAAGATGTTTGTCATTTAAAATTTGTATCTTTTGAACATTTTGTTGAAAGGTGCTTTGTACACCTATCACTTTGTATGTTAATTATAAATACTTGTCTTTAATATGCATACTTTAGTTTTTGTAAAATTTGAGTTAGATGCTTGAAGGTTTGGCTTCTACTAATTGGTTGAATGACAAGTATGTTGTATGCTTGTATGCTCCTAGTAATTAGCCTAAGAAGAAAAAAAAAAGTTTAGACTAATGAAACTTCATTCACTTTTATTAAAAAATTCTATGAACTCCTTATTCAGTTGTTTAAAGAACCTTGGACACTTCTCCATTCAAAACATAAAAATCAAAATAAGTGTCCTAAATTTTTTTATATAAGGAATCTAAAGGTAGGTAGAAGGCTTGAATTCATTATTTTTCTTAATATAGTTTGTAACTAGAAATACACACTTTCTTTGAATTAATAGAAAGTTTATGGTACAAAGGAAATTTAAAAGTTTAAGTATATGGTAAATTTAGAGTCTTCATTTGGCCCCTCTAGTATAGAAGCCTTTTTATAACTATAAGATATGAACTTCTAAATATAGAATTTCATTTTTAAACTCAAGAAAATTAACTCTACATAACTACATGTCAAGAATGTAGCAGCTAATGATCAATTTTCAGAACATGTGAATATAAAGTAAAGAATGAATTTAAAATATAAGGTAAGAATTTACATTATTTCCAAAGAAGGTTTAAATTATTGAAGTTGTGACACATCTTTCATGAATGAAGGACAAAGAAATAAAAAATGAGAGTGCCCAAATATGTACTAAAATTCAAAATAGATATACTACTTACAAAATATTGGTCACCTTTACTGTTGGCCTCTTTTAATCACTATTCTTTCCGTTCTGATAAGAGTCTAGTTGTTTCTTAGTCTTTTTTTTATAAACAAATGGAATTCAATGTTGAGTAAAAATATAGAACATAACAGTTTAGTTTCTAAAATCCTAAATATCGACCACAATCCTGTCTCTAAACATTAAAAATGATTCATACGAGAAGTGGATGAATATGGTTGTACCTCATTGAATTAATTGTCAAGGCCAAAATGATTACTTACCTACCAAATGCATAAATCTTGACAAAAGTAGAACATGTAGTAAGGAAATTGTAAGAAACAAAATGTATCAATCCATAGAAAATAAAAAATAGTCAAAACTTAATTCCAGATTACACAGATTTGCAAGCTTCTTTCCAGCCTAGGGTGTAATGTCAAGGTCAGTCAAAGTGGAAATCTCCCCGAGCATCACCGAAACAGGTGACAAAGGCTTTCAATTCCAATTATGAATCCATGATTGGCTTTGTGTCTCATGAAGGAAGTGTATAATATTATAGTACATTAGCTTGATGGATGAGGGACTTGACTTTGGCGTTGTTGTTACCCGCCTGAGTGAAACAATCTCCGACACGGGCAAACAATTTTTTGACGTTATTTTCTGATCATGCGTTTTGAATACAATAATCCCTTTTGGTGGATATGAGTTTGTCTTGTATTAGTAATTTCTATTTTTTCTTAAACTATAGAAAGATGTGAAAGAATGTTATAAATGTGGTGCACCTTTGCGAGTTTCGGACGCCATCAGCTTGTAGTTTGCAGAATCCTTTTTTGGAAAATAGACAAAATATGAGGGCCCGTGTCACTTTGACAAAAGAATCAATATTGGCAGCATGAATGACTTGGAAGTGTTTTTCGCTTGTAGGAATTAGCTTGCACTGGCACTATTCATTGCTTAATTGTAGAGGTAACTTCCAAGAGCATTCATGGAAACCGCCTGCTGTTTGTCACTTCGAAAGTGCCAATCCATCATAAAGCTCCTCTTCTTCTTGAAATATGAATTGTTGCATTGAATTCTCTTCGTCAGTTCCACCTTCTTTCATTGACACACCATATTGAACAATGCCAATGTCGGAAGACGACTTTGTTGCAAGGGCGAGGCCTATACAATTGGTGTTCCTTGAAAGCGAGGTTTGCATTCCAGCATGTTCTTGCACTTGGTTATTGTCAGCCCCCAATTCGTCATCAGGAACTCACGGGTTCTTTTTCCGATTCCTACACAATCCAAGGTATAGTTTGGCCCATAGAACCCATAAAAGAGGATAAAACTAGTATTGGCATCCTACATGCCAATACGCCATTTGGTCAATAGAAGGGGTTTAGGATAGTTTGTATTCCAAACAAGTCTTGCTTTGGTCAACTAGACGACAATCTGAGAGTAATGTAGGGGTTTAGGGTGAGAAGCCTAAAAAGGGCCTTGTTGAGTTAGAAAGTCCCCATGGAAGAATCTAAAATGAGATTTCCCACTCCCCATAGCATTGAAGAAAATATGGGCGGAATACTAACCTTGAATTGCAGCAACCGGGCGTTTCCCCATTCCCTGGCGTACATAGTGGGGATATAAGTCCACATCCACTTGGGGGTATTCCATGGGAGGTCCCCTCCAAAGTTTGGAAATTTTCCAAAGCATTATGGATATTTTCCCAGGCGATCAACTGCAGCAGTCTTTGGATGGAAATTTGCAAGAATATTTCAAAGTGTGGTAAAATTCCACTAAAAATCTGAAAAGGTGATCTCACACCAACGGAGCACTCCCCCAAGTTTCAAGACATATTGATAGGCAGAAGACCTTGAATTGGCGACATCTCTCAACAAATGACAATTTAAATGATAGTATTGAAAGTTGATTGGCATATCGGGAGCATACGGCATCATATTGAGGCCTAATTTAGGTTTATTCCTACCTCCCTCTATCTACTTGAGATCTTGGTGAAGGAATGGGGTCCAAAAAAGTCAAACTCCAAAAGTTGGAAATTTATCCCAACTTTGACCCCAGCTTATACTAGGTTTCGTTGAGATTTAGGGCATAGTTTAAGGGGTAAGGGGTTTAATCAAGGCTAATTATGGCCTTCCGGACCCAATGGTGCAATACATTTACAAATAGGGGTCAAACTCCAAAAGTTAGACTTTTGGGACAACACATGGTGGAAGAAATGGGGGTTAAGCCCCCTAATGAGAATTTAAAGGATTTGGGCCTCAATGGCCATGGGGAACGTATAGGGAACGTGCGGGGAGATTTTGGCACATGTGGGAGCAAGTACAACCTCAAAAAAAAAGTGGAAGAAGCTCTAAGTGCTTGGTGTAAGTAAATTTGAATTTGAAGTAGACAGTAGGTGGGAACACATGGGAACCATTTCCATGTGGGAACTTGTAGATTTTGGGAAGGTAAAAGTAGGTAGATTGCAAGTTATTGTAAGATTTAAGTGAGATTTGAATTCTTAATTCAAATTACATAGATCTTAAGTGGATAGTTAGATTTGGAAAAGGTAACATGTACGGCCCACCTTAATTCCCTCATCTAGTTTTTCTTAGTAGATTAAGGAAGGGAGGGTGCTCCCTTTTGGGTATAAAAGGGGCGGCATTCTCTTTTCATTCTCTCTCTCTTTTTCACTCCCCACAATTTGGAGGGAGTATTATTGGGCCCAGGTTATGTCAAATTTTCTTTGTCTTGTTATGCCAAAGAAGCCTTTGATAGTTTTGGGGGGTTTTATACCCTTGCTACTTGTGGTTTGCACTTGGGGACTTGAGACCCTCTCCAGATAGTATGGTTCTTATACAACTTGATATTGAGCAACTTTGTATGTTGTGGAGTCATTGAATGTTGTTGTGGAAGTGACTTGAGATGAACCGAGGGGTTAACTAACGAGGTGACTTATAAGTGTAGCTCTTTGTACAATTTCCTCCTTTCCTTCTCCTTTTTCTCTTTTGTTCATGGAGTTATAGTAGTCCCATGAGGGACGGCGAAGCCTTGGCTTTCTTAGCTTATTAGGGACCCAAAAGTCTTAGTCACATGTCAAAATCCTCACCCTCACAACGAAGCTTTGAATCCCTTAAGTCTTAGCGGGGTGTCAAAAACAATCTCCTTTGAGTTAGTAACAACATGTAGTTTTCAACACATTGGAAACTAATCCAACGTTTAGCTTCTAACAACCTAGTGTTAGTTGTCTCCTATATTAAGACAATCAAGACTAAGACCAAGCCCTTGTTTTAACACCCTTACAACTCATTAGGAACTGAATTTAGAGTGTCCTACTCAACAAAACGAGCCCCCAATTCAAGGGCCAGAGCCCTAGTTCAAAAGCCGAAGTCCCAGTCAAGAGTCGAAGCCTTAGTGCAAATGCTGCATCCCCTAGAAGGCCGGGAACCCCCTAGAAGAATGGAGAACCCCCCCTTACATGGGTATTGGGGGCTGTAGGACATGGGGTCCGCCGGGTTCGGGGGTCCGCTCGGGTATGGGGTTCGTTGGGTTTGGAATCTACAGGGGTACGAAGTGCGTAGGGGTTTGGGGTTCGCCGGGGTAACAGGGGGCCGCCTTGGGATCTAGGGACTAAAATTATAGAAAATAGCTAAGGGGCTAGTATAGAAGTAGTTTAGGGGGTTAGTATAGAAGGTAGTTTAGGGAGTTAGTTCTAAATAAAATACAAATTATATAAAGTAGTTTAGGGAGTTAGTATAGAAGATAGTTTAGGGAGAGAGTTTTAAACATAATACAATTACAAAAGGTAGTCTAAGGGGATAACTTGAAGGAGGAAAAACTAATTAAGGATTAAAGCCCAATTACTTCGACCAATGGGGAGCTATGGAGGTGGTATAGAATGGAGAAGGCTCAACGTGGGCCACATACGAAACGGAAGTGCCATGGTGAGCTTCTAACCTCACTCTTTTGACTTTAAGTGGCTTATGCAATTAGGAATCAATTAGTAGGAAGAGGGTAGGGTCCTAACTGAGATTAAAGGCCGGCGATTAGCAAACACAAATAGAAAGACAACTATAGAATAGAGTAGAATAACCATAGAGGGATAAACACCCAAACGTAGAGTACAACCCAAAAATACATAAAGTAGAAGTAGGATAAAAGGAACAAATATGTAATTGTAGAATAGAACCCTAAATACCCAAACATAGAATAGAGCCTTAGATACGTAAACGTAGAGTAGGGGGATAAATACACAACCGTAGAGTAGAACCCCAAAATACATAAAGTAGAGTAGAAGAAAGTAATACGGAGGAATAGAATGAAAAAAACAAATACGTAAGCGTAAAGTAGAGGAATATCGCACGTAGAGGTAGACTAGAGGGATCCAATCCCTAAAGATAAAGTAGGAAGGAAAATACGCACAAGTAAAGTAGGGGGAATTACCTAGAATTAGAATAGGGAGGCAAGTACAACGAAGCGAAGTCAAAGGATAAATATGTAGGATAAAATAGGAGGGAACAATCACTTAAAAGGAAGTAAGGTAAACCAAACACCTAAGGTAGGATAAGGAGAATGTTTTAGGTAAGAACAACTTGCGCATTATAATAAGTAGGATAGCAAAAGATCCATTGCTTAGAAGGTACAATGGATTTGTCGCTTAGACATCCATAGGAGTTAGTTTGTAATAGAACCTGGTTGTGATCGCTTAATTCCAAGGGTAAGAATAAAGCACCCACAATGACCCGATCTGCAACCAAGCTGACTCCGCCCGTGAAACTTGTAGCTCGGAGGCTTTCAATCCCATCGGAGGCTATTTCATTGAAGAGGCCCCACAAGTAGGGTAGAATAGTTAGGATTTGAATTTTATGATGGATGTTTTTGGAACGGATTTCCCGCATATGGGTCTCGATCTGAACTTTTAGAAGCAAGTGTTAGGACCTTTCCGCATATCGTGGGTGGGCTCTAATTGGTCGTTCCAATTTTCCATTGCCTTGTTGGAATTTTGTTTTTTGTTTTTAAGCATTGATTTTGGTTTTGGTTTAAGTTTTTAAAGGGCAGGCGAGTGTATTAGCCTATCATTCCATCCTAACGCATATTCAATTGTATTTCATTCCTTTCTTTAATTTGAGCCGTGAGGTTGACATTTTGGCTGTGACTTTGCGTGTAGTCTGTGTTGGTGTGCTTGCTTGGTGTGTTGAGAGGTAAGAAGGATGGGTGAGGAGGAATCCAGATGCTTAGGCAACTGATCCTAAACTGAGTGACAAGTTTCTTAGAACTCGGATTTGAGTTGTGTGATTGCGCGCAGTGCCTTTAATTTGTCGGAATGGTGATTCGGTGGAAGCCCAAGAGTTGTATGGAAGAGGTTCCGGAACCATAGGGGTGGATCCGTGTGGAGTTAAGCATCCACCAGAGAAAAGTTTATGTCTACCGGAAGGTCTAGTAACTACTTTATTAATGCGCGAAACTAGAGAAGTATGTCCTTTTGGACTTAGAGGTCTTTAGATCTGTCGTTGTAGTAAGAGGGAGTGAACGTAGTCCTGAGTGACCTACTATTTGGATTGGCCAAGAGCCATCCGGAAAGTTGTGAGGATCTGAATCTGCCTCTATTGTAACACCTGGATTATTTGAGTGTTTCTATATGTTTTGTTTGTTTTGTTTGAAAGGAGAGAGTGTGAGGTTTATAAGTAGTAAATCCCTACCCCTCTAAGGATCAAGAGAGGATCCCCTAAGGGTAAAACAAGGGTATCAAAAATCGATAATTGAGTGACTGAACTAGAATCCAGATTGAGACGGATCTGGGTAAAGATGTAATCTAGATCCGGAACTGAATCCGAAAAGAATTGAGAGAGAGATCCAGAAAGGGGATCTTGAACAGAATCCAAAAACCAAGGGGTGTTCCACTTGGAAGAAAATAGTAACTTGGGTGGTTTTGGGAGAAAAAGCCTAGAAATCGGATAATGCAACTAATAGTAATGTCTGGAGTCTCTTAGGACGATATTCTGTGTCATGTTATCACGTTTTGGTGTGATAAAGGTACTTTTTGCTAGACTACGCGCACGACATATCGTATGTAGGTTGCTGACATCAGAGTCATGTGTAAGTCATTATGCAGTCATTTTGTAGTTATAATATAGTCCAAGTACTGCTAACGTGAACAATCACGTCAGAGTCACGTGTAAGTCATTGTGAAGTCATTTTATAGTCATTCAGAAGTTGTGATGAATGTTAAAATGGATTGCCACATAACAAGTCATTTCATAGTCATTTTTGAATAATGTAGAGTTAGGGTTTAAATCACTCTTTAAAGATATTGAAAGTTATTTTTTATTTGTAGCAATGTGTGCAAAAAAAATGTATTAACAATTATATGAGCAGTAGTCATTCTATAGTCATATATGAATACACTCAAAATTTCACAATTATACACCATACACAATAAATATGCAATACACAATGCATCATACACAATATACCATATGCCATACACAATTCATCATATGCCAAACACAATTCACCAAATGCCACACACCATACACCATACACCAAGGCTTATTTATTGCCACTTAGTGTGTGAGTATGAATAGAAGAAATGACAAGCCTTTTATAGAAGTAGGATAGTAGTTAGCACGACAAAACTTGTGGGATATGGAATAAGTAGAAATTGTATTACAAATAATATTTCAAACCTCATTGACGCATAGTACATTAACTTTTTTTTTAAAACTTTGAACTAATGAAAGTTGAAAGATCATTTTCATTTTCATCTCCAAAAATCCATTTTAGATTTTCAACTTCAAATCAAAAGTTATAGACAAATTTGCTAAACAATTTGGAAAAAAATGATATAGGAAGAGTACTAGAGTCATCTATTCAACTTCTTCCAAACAAAGATTTATGTAGCTTGGTATGTAGTTGTCCTAAGTCTTCATTTTATGCAAAGAAAATATGAATGAATGTAAAAGATGTTTGCAAATAGCACAATGAATCATAGTGTATAAGGCTTTAGAATAGTAATAGAAAAGGTATGTAGTAATTGGTTAAAAAAGGTCTAGAGGTTGATATAGCACTGTCAGTTATGAAGGTAGCTAAGTGTATTAGTGAAGTTTGTTTGAGTCCATTGAAAAGCTTGATATACAATTGGTTAATGTATTAGACTCACACCAAGCTTGAACTGATAAGTTCCATGCTTAAACGGGTTGTAGATATTGAGCAATATGGTTGAGTATTAAGTTATGAAAAGTTGTACTGGAGACTTGGCTTAATTGATGAACTTTATGATATAGCAATGGGATATTTGTAATAAGATTGGAGATAATATGATTTAGTGCAGGCCTGGTCTTGGGATGTTTCAAAAAAACGCTTCTTTCTTTCTTTATTAAAATTTAAATATTTTAGCAACGGATCTGTTTATGATAAAATTTAGCTTTGGGTAAATGCAAGAAACACTTGTATTATTTCCCGTCACCACCTAAGTGCTAATCTGTTTTTTGGCCATAACTTTTGCATTTTTGCTCGAAATGACTCAAGATTTCTAGAGAAGGTACTCATGACTATCATACACCTTACATAATTTTTTCATAATTTTCAAAAATAATTTAATAATAAAATAGTACTAGTGATTAAATGTCACCAATGCCAATTTGGAGGTTTTTAGTACTAAGGAGTACCTTTTTTTAATGATATTGAGATGAAATTTGGATGAAATGGTCTTCTAGTAGTTTTACATCACTCCACATGAGGAATTTTGAAAAAAGTTATTTTTATGTGGTGTGGAAGTCTACAAAGTGAGGTTCTTTCTGCTTGAATTTTGAAACATATAAAATATTAATTTGGTGGTTTTTTTGGTCGATGACCATCTCTATAGAGTTGTTGCAAATGGCCACTTTTTATTTTTTGTATTTACTTATTTTTTGTATTTTTCCCGAATTAAAACATGAAGGTATGTATTTTCTTGAGGTTTGGCACTTTTTAAATTCTCCTACTTAGAGAATTTTTCTATCAATTTCCTTTGGTGAAAACCTTCATCTTAGAGGTCTATACATTGTTCATACTTTTCAAATATTTTTCAAATTAATTTTCTAATTTTAAAGTATTCCAGAAAAAGTCATGAGTACTGTAGTAAAACGCAACAAATAGTACAGGTGTTTCTTGCATTCACCCCTTTGAACACTTTAAAATAATTTAAATTTATTTTTTATGAATGTACCAACAAGACAATACAGCAACTACAAAATTTTGAAGAGAAAGTAGGATAAAACATTAATTAATCGAAAGTATATGATTGATTTTGTTTGATTAATTTCTTAGACCATTCAAATCAAGAACTCTAAACAAATAGCTTTAAAGTGTAACTAAGCGGAAGACAGTGAACATTTTCAAAATAACTACTTTTAGCATCAAGTGGAATCAAAATAGTGCAAAGACTAAAGTATATCAATTGCTTAAAATCAAATTAACAATCACCTGAGATATTTGAAGTGAAGAAGTGCTACTGTGCTACATGTCATCTTGTGATTGATTGGTTTAGGGTGATGTAAATCTCTCTAAAGTTGGACACAACTTTGCCTTTTGCAGTCATGGTGGTAGCTGCTTGTGTGGGTCAAATTTCTCCCCCTTAAACACTGGGAAAAATTAACTTTCCAAGTTCCAAGAGTCCGCGGCGGCACTCCGGCACAATTAGCTGCTTCGCCGGAATATTCAGATCCAGATCCCCTCTTGACTTGGTAACCAAAAGTATATCCACCAGCACCCACGGGATATTTATTAAGGGCGTAGGCAGCGACGCGATGCCTGCGTACCGCTGAGAGCACTCAGCGTCTCCTCGAGGTCCACGCCCGCCAGTCACGTCACGTCTGCCGACGACCCATGCGGTTTTCAAATTTTTCTCCTTTGGAACTTGCAACCCATTCACTGTACGACAACATTTAAAAGGCCCCGTGCTTGCATGCATATTTGCACCGGTTCCAGTTTAACTTATTTAGTGGGTTCACATGCTGCACGTGGGACCAACTTACGAAGAAGTTCAATCTCTTTCAGACAATTTTCTCGAGCGATCACTTCCTGCATGCACTCCAACTTAAATTACAAGTTTGCGATCAGTCGCTCCCCAACCTTACTTTGAATGGAGTTTAAAGAAAAAATCAGCAACCAACAGACAGTGCGCTTTCCCAACACCCCCAAGTCCCCTTTATCTGCTGATCTGCAGTAAGCACAGATCCCGTGTTGTTGTATAGATCTGTCATACCTCAACATTGCGGGGGGGACTCATGAAGGGATCGATATCTCTATTTCGTCAACCCAGCGATCCCTTGCCAGCACAATACGCTCATAGATCTATAAAGGTTTGATTAAACTGAATTTAGTTTCTTCGTCGAGGTAACTCGATCATTGAAAATATAATTCATATCGATGTACAGAACATTGCACAGACATCTCACTGAAACGAAACATGGAACGAATGACAGTAATTAATTAATTGGATCATTGGACTGAGGTTACTGTAAGTTCCTAGCGGCCGGCCGGCCGATTAAGAATTTTGAATCGATCAGTTGTAGAGTCGGGCAGCTCAGGCATTTGGCCGGTCGGTGTACGTTACCGTGGCGGTGCAGTCATTTGTCTTACCACGTACTACCTTAACCCTAGCAGTACTCAGAGAGTCAATGGGCGATTTCCATTCGATCCTTGTAAGTCAGAGCTGAATACTACAATGGATCGATGATGGAAGTGCCAGTGATAACTTCAAATCATTTTCCATCATCGCGATTTGCAATCCCGCTTCCCGATCGAGGTGACCAAGCTAGTTAGTTTGAGGAGATTGATAGATTAAATCGTCCAGGCTCAGTAATTGCATATTCGCACATTTACACCTAAATATTTTTGCTTTATATTTTTAAGTGCTGATTCTCACTCGGATGAAAGGATTCATCAACTGGGGTGCACGCACCGCATTAAGAAATTGCGGGGCGGTTCAACATTAATTGAAAGCCGGAGGAGCGTTGAAATCTGTGGACAACGATCAAATATCCACTTGCATAAAATATTAATGAACCTGAATGCACAAATCAGAAAACCAGTGGTTGACTCACGCGGATATGGCCACGAAAGTCAGTGGAGTGACTCATCTCACCGTTGAGATACTCAAGGATGCCCTGTTTCAGCTCAGCAATTGATCTGCTTGCTGACAATTGAAGACTGCCAAACCTCAGCTCTTTAATCATGATCCTTACCAAACCCATCTCGAAAGTCAGTATTTTAAACGTTTTATAAGTGGTTATGCCTTCTAACTTGTTGGATGCGATCGAAAGCTACCTTAGTTTCTACTTTCTACTGCTTTAAATGATTTCAGTGTCCTAGTGCCCACGTTAACTTAAACCCTAGGTTGGCATCCATATCTATTTGATCTTAATTTTTCTTTTGACACAACATGAAAATCATTTTATGTCAGGTATATTAAGTATTGCTAAAAAGAATCCTCAGAATGTCAATTTTGTTAATTTACGAAAATCCAATAGTTCGGCGGCATGTTCAGGACTCGCGGCCTGAAACCTAAATTCAAACGTACCTGCAATTAATAGTTTATGGCCCCAAACCAGACCTTCGTGAAAATACATGTCACAATTTGTGAAGCCAGAATTGGGCCAATATAATGAGATTGCTGTTCCCACAGAATACAGCCTAGAGGGGTCAGCAGGTAAATGCTAGTGATTGCAATTATGCATCCAGGCTATCTATCGTCACCTGCATGGCGCTAGCCGCTGACATAGCCAAGGTAACGACACATTAGTTGAAGGGTTCAGGGTGTAGAGCAATTGTCGATCAGATAACAGCGAATCGTAACAGCACCCCATCTCCAAACTTACTGACAGGTTTACAAACTTACCAGTTCTGATGTTCCAGACGAGACGACCTGAAAATTCTTGAAATGAATTTCGACATTAAGTAATTGAATATAACATTACATGATATGAATATGTCCGTGAAACGTAAGGTAGAACCACCTGTAACTGTTCAGCACCCCATCTCCATCCTATAGACTTCATTTATTTCCAATCAGGCTGGAACAGATTTCCAATCAGAGCTTGGAATGCATGTTTTCTTCTTTATCAAGGTTGGGACTAATAAGTTTGTAACACATGTCCCAAAGCTAGTGAACAAGTAAGAAAGAAGTAATGAACAGGAATGGAGTTCTTCTATGGTTGTAATTGAAAGAGTCTACACATTGGCTACAGATCTGTAGCACTTTTGACCTTTCAAAATTCATAGTAATTTCAGTTCATGTGATAAAATTACCAAACTTTTTGCAATCCCCATCATTTTTTTATCTTTGCACCTCTGAAAATATTTGTTTTGCCTTATACACACCAGATCATCTCTCCAATAGCTTAAATGATCGGTTCCAGGTGGTTCTACCTTAGATGTATCGGAAATTAAAGGTCAACCTGGGCCAAGCTACTTGAGTGAGATGTACAATTCCATAGAAAATTACCACGGACTATATGGCACGGACGGTGACTTTTGAGTGTTAATTGACTTTTGAATGTTAGGATTCTCACCCCGTGCACTATTCTCCTCGATCAGCTGCGCGCCGGGCTGCAAGTTGCCACTGAGAAGAGGCTTTGACGTTTTCCTGCAGTACGTCTTTGGTAATTAAAAGTATTTATGCGCCGCAATCGTGAACCTCATGGACACACTGACATGTATACAGAACTTTTTTTTTTTTTTTTTAAACAAATGAATGTATACAGAACTTGAAGCTACTCTGACCTCAGAAACGTATGGACCGCAGCTAGCTAGCTGCATTTGGCAGCTTCAACCTACAAGCTCGCTAAAATTTGAAGAGACTCCTTATCCAGTTTTCCTCAGTCTAAAACTCTTCTGGGAAATGTGTTATATAATACCTTCTGCGCCAATAAACATGGTCGATAACGAAAGCTACGATAACAAGTGCAGAATTTCAGGGTGCCACTGTCCAGTTCGACTGCTCGAGGAATTCATATACACTGGAAAGGGGTTTTAACCCCTAAAGGACCATGGCCATTTTTTAGCCAAAAACCACTCAAAACTGCCATTTTTGCTCCATTCATTCATGAAAACAAAAAAAAGTGAAATTTTAGAATCTAACCGTAGGATCTTGTACTTTACTTATTTAAGATCATGTGGTGAAAATTTCATGAAGTTTGACTGCATAGATTAGAAGATATGAGTATTCAAAATTGGAAAACAAGTTTTTTTAAAACTTTGATATGCAACTTCATATGACTTTGTCCTCCATTTGTGGAAGTATTTTGCACTACAGACCTTGAATTTAAATTTTTTTCTATTGAAGGATTGAGCTGAGACCTTAGGAAAAAAAATCCAAAAAAAGAAGACTTTTTTTTCATTCTTTAAAAAATTGTTAAATAGATGAAGGTCCAAGATTGACAGAAAATTTAAATTGCAAATATCTTATAGATGGGATTGAAACACAATAATCCCAATGGTGAGATTGTTTTAGCAAACAAAACCAACCTTGTCCAACAATTTTTTTGGAAAAATTGTGAAAATTGCATTCACAAATGAATCCTATAAGTTATTTTTTCAAGAAGATGCTTAGATTGCCCGAAAAATAAGATTGTTCATAACTTCCACATCACTAATCCAAATGGAATGAATCAAAGCTTCACCCATAGACAAAAATAAGATCTATAAGGAAAAAAAATTAATTTTTTAATTTTGAAGTTTTTGTAGATTTTTTTTTCTGCCCGGCTACATGAAAATTGTACTTAAAATGGCATAACTTTTGCTCCCGGTCACCAATTGAAAAAAAAATTATATTTCCACGGAGCTAATCAGTTTTTCTATCTTATGTAAAAATTTCAAGAAAATTCATTAAAAATTGAAGTCACAAGTACCTACCCGAAATCCCAAAGTCCCCCGAGGGGACTCTTGGTCCTTTAGGGGTTAAGGGACCAAAAAATTGAAGGACTTATTCTGGAGAACTGTAACTTAGATTTTTGGAACATGATGTATAGTACTCAGTAACTTTCAGTTGTCCCTCCATTTTGGCATCCCAATTTCTTTGGTTTAGTATAGAATATAAGTGACATTTTTTGTCTTGCATTATAAACATTCAATTCTTATGTGGTTCCAATCACATACCAAATTTGAATTTTAGAAAAGAAATTTTTTATTTTTGGTGAATTGTTTCATTAAAAATTCATAGTTTTACATGATAATTGATCAAAAATCATTAATATCTATTTTTGAACATTATAACACTAATTTTTGAAACTATTTTGAGGAAATTTTAAATATTTTTTGGAGATTCTTATTGAAGGAAAGATGTACATGTGTAGGTGTTTCTTACATGTTGCTGCAATCAAATTTAAAAAACTCATCAACAATATTTTTCAATGAAATATTATGTAAAATCATTAAAATTTAATGAAAATGGTGAATTTCATTAAAATGGCAATATTCCATTAGTTTGACACTTTTGACAGTTCAGACCACACAGTCTGAAATCTAAAACTGTCATAGATTTTTGAAATCTATATGTGTTGTAGATGTCTAAAATCTACATCTGTCCAAGATATTTTAGACCGTGCAATCTGAATATAAATGTGTCATAGATTTTGAAAATCTACATACGGGTGGATTCAAGAAACACCTGTACTATTTGTTGCGTTTTACTACAGTACTCATGATTTTTTCTGAAGTACTTTAAAATTAGAAAATTAATTTGAAAAAAATTTGAAAAATATGAACAATGTATAGACCTTTAAGATGAAGGTTTTCACCGAAGGAAATTGATAGAAAAATTCTCTAAGTAGGAGAATTTAAAAAGTGCCAAACTTCAAGAAAATACATACTTTCATGTTTTAATTTGGGAAAAATAGTAAAAATAAGTAAATTCAAAAAATAAAAAGTGGCCATTTGCAACAATTCTATGGAGATGGTCATTCACCAAATAAAACACCAAAATAATATTTTATATGTTTCAAAATTCAAGTAGAAAGAAGCTCACTTTATAGACTTCTACACCACACAAAAATAACTTTTTTCAAAATCCCTCACGTAGAGAGATGTAAATCTGTTAGAAGACCATCTCATCCAAATTTCATCTCAAAATCATTAAAAAAAAGGTACTCCTTAGTACTAAAAACCTCCAAATTCTCATTTGTGACATTTAATCACTAGTACTATTTTAGTATTAAAATATTTTTGAAAATTATGAAAAAATTATGTAAAGCATAAGAGGATTTTCAGCTCCTATAAGAGACTGCGAGTTCCTAGACGTTGGGAACACATTGGGAACGCTGGGAACGCGATGCTGATGTGGTCGAGCGACTGCCACGTCAGAAAATAATAATTTTTTATTAATTTTAATTAAATATTAAATATTTTTAAAATATTTTTTTGAAAAAAAAAATATTTTTTTAAATCATTTTTTTCTATTTAATACATTCTGAAGTTTTTTGAAAAAAAAAAATTTTAATTTTTTTTTTTCAAAATTCGAAAATTCAGACCAGCAGGGTGCTGGTCTGCAGCAGTGGGAACAATTTCGGGGAACACCCCTGAAACAGTCTCTTGGGGGCCCAGAAATCCTCTTATGTGTATGATAGACATGAGTATCTTCTCTAGAAATCTTGAGTCATTTCGAGCAAAAATGCAAAAGTTATGGCCAAAAAACAGATCAGCACTTAGCTTGTGACGGAAAATAGTACAAGTGTTTCTTGCATTCACCCATACATCCTAGATGTTTGAAATCTATATCACTCCTAGATGTCAATTTTTAGTTTAGACTGTGCAGTCTGAAAAATGACATAAGGAATACTGCCATTTTAACGAAATTAGCCATGAAACAATTCATCAAAAATGGAGTTTTTTTTTTCTTAAATTCGAATTTCATATGTTTTATTGAAATTGCAAAATACTTCAATATTAATAACACCACATAAAAATGTTAATTATATCATACATTCTACAATTCTCTTTGGAGTGGTAGAATTGTGGAGATGATTGAGAGTTGCCAAATATTGACTGTATAGACTCCTCACACTTTTGGACAATAACTATAGATGTACATTAAAGATAGATATTTGTATGTTGGTTACTTAAAGCATCCCCACTCCTCACTCAGGAAAGTGGCCCGGCTAGGGACTACTCGACGTGGCCAAAAGCTTGGCCGGGCCCAAGAAAAAAAATTTCCCCCACCCGAAATACGGGAACAAGCTCACCAAGAGGATTTTCTCCGGAAATCGAGGCACTTTCTTAGGATCCATGTATTTTTTTAACTGTAAAGCACTTCCGAACAAGGAAACAATACAAAAAGAAAGCCATCTTGAGTTGACTTGAGCTAAGGTGGGTGCACTGCATTTCTTCGTGTATATGGGAAATTCTGTCGTGGCCGGCTGTTTCCCAAGTCTTATTTTGTGTGCAATGGGGAATTTCTTGCGACCCGGCCCGACCATATGCCCAGTTTGCATCCTATCTTGTGCTGGAGTGGGGATGCTCTTAGTATGGATCCCCTTCAAACCGCTATTCAATGTCCCCGCCAGGCCACCTGTGGCTAACGGTCTTGTACCCTCTTTTTTTTGACACAATAGAAGCGAGTTCAATTGCAAAGAAAAAGGGAACAACAAACCGCTAGCACAAGACTCTTGTGCCGTTTTCTTTGCAATGGAATTCCGTTTCATTCGCCCCCGCAAAAAAAAACCTATTCAGTGTAGCAATAATTGTACCCCAAGCTGACTTGTCCAGCCCGCCGCCTCCATTTCGTGCCACGTACAAGACGTATTCTAATTAAGACTCTACGTAGCACCGTACCAGACAATTACGTAATTTTCCATTGACATCCGCGTGAGGTGAAACAACCAGGTAACCGCACATGCGAGTAAGCTTGCGCAGAATTCGCCAAGAAATTTTTGTGCCGCAAGGGCCGACTTCAACACTACTTAAGTACGTACGCTCCCTCCCAACTCATCACTTCATCGGCATCGATCTAGTTCTGCAGCCTCTTGATGTTCCCTCTTCTCTGTCCGACTCTTCAGCCTCCAGCTCTGGCTAGCTAGCTCGCTGCCAGTCCCAGTGATTCTTGTTCCCAGCTAATTGATCGATCTCCGCTCGAGAACAATGACGACCTCGCAGCAGCAATGGCGACGTGGGAGTGGGCTCCTCCTGCTGGCGGCCGCTGTGGCTCTCGTCCTCCTCATCGGTACACACAGAGTGCCCCATCTCCATCAGCAGGCTCCGCTGGCCGCCGTTTCCGTCCAGGATGATGAATCATTAAGTGCATCAATCGAAACGTAGAAATTCTCAATTGTGTTCCATCTGACGCAGCCATGTCGATTTGATTTACGGCTGAGCCTGGATGCATCAAATGTTTTGCAGCTGCAGGGAGTGCTGATGCGAAGTACTGTTCCGATGGCTACTCAGTCTGCAATGGCAAATGTGTCGACCTCAAGACCGACCCCTACAACTGCAAATACTGCAACTATGTTTGCAAGAAGTACCCGCATACGACGCCCAAGTGCCAGTACGGCGTGTGCAAGTGGGTGTGCGACTACCTCTATGGGGACTGCGACCACAACATCAAGAACGGGTGCGAAAAATACCTGGGCGACGACGTGTACAACTGCGGCTATTGCGGCCATGTTTGCAAGCTCAGTCCATACTACAAGTATGGGCAGGTCTACTGCATGTACGCAAAACATTTCAGCTAACCCTTCTAGAATCATGCCTGACGTACTGTTTTCCAATGGCGGTATGTTACCGGCGGCTCCATCTCGGTGCATGGTAGCTGTGCGCATGAGAACGCATTTGACATTTTAACTTTCGCTGACATGAGAATGAATTGGATGATTGTGAAATTGGCTTCATGTGACTGACGATGGTGTTGTGCTTGCAGCAAGGGCGTATGTAAATCGGGATGCAAGCCTGGCTGGAAATACAACTCCTCGGGTAAGTACTGCTACAAGTCGTAGAGCAAGTGCGGCCACGATCGAGAGAGCTCGTTGGATCGATCGAGCGGATGAGCGGAGTTCGAAAATCACTTCCAAGGTGGCGCTAGCTGCATATCGATCACGCCGCCACCACCTCACTGTCGGTAGACAGCTAGAGGTCTTAATTGTTGGGAGGGGTCAAAGTAAGTACGTGTTAGATTTGCAAGTGCCGGGCGAATTAAGAGAATAAAGTAGTCGCGTAGCTTGTCGGTGAGCGTGAACGATCGTTCACGGCGAACTATTCAACATGAATAGTTGAACTCACCGAAGACTAGTGACAATTCAGAGTCGCGTAGCTTGTTGGTGAGCGTGAACGATCGTTCACGACGAACTAATCAACATGAATAGTTGAACTCACCGAAGACTAGTGACAATTCAGAGCTATTAGCTGTGTGTATCGTGTGGCTTGCGTGAAGGGGATGATGGAAGTTCTCTGCAGCTGAAATTTCGGAGTGGAGTAGCATCTGTGAACCTCCCCTAGTAATCCCTGCAGGCGTTGGTTTGGAAAGGGAGTGCCTGACCAAACTACATGCATATTCCCTTTGCATGTTGGTCTTTGAGTGATAACTATAATAAAAGCCGGAGCTTGCTGTGAAAGGGTTGCCTGTCGTATTGTACCTCGAAAAATCGTGCTCTTCCTTTAGTTTTCATTCATGGCTTTAACTACACCGATCCACAGTCGACGTATTTTCAAATGAAAACTAAGTTCAATTAAGTCGTTACTTGCCTATGGGTGTTTGGCCATCCAGGCATCCACAGCGAGAAAACCATACCTTAGTTTGCACTCAAAATGTGTCAGTTAAAAATATCTCTGTCAGCACTGATGCAATTCTCCACAATGTTCAATCTTTTTCGAAGAAAGATTCAATTGTGCACCACTTTGAAGAAAAGTCTTGAATACATACACGAAACATATTTGTAGACTAGGAAAATGAAAGTATCTAATATAAAAAGATGTCAGTAATAGTGTATAATTAGAGTGTAGGGTTAGCATTTAGCAACAGTTTTTGCCCATGGTTTTGTTATGCCTGTAAATTTTGTTGGCTTTGCAATGGTTTTAATTAGAATATTGCGTTGTATTTGAAATGTTTTTTTTCAAATCAGTGCACACACGGTAAGTTTGAATAACTTTGCAATGGTTTTAATTAGAATATTGCACTGAATTTGCAATGGTTTTGCAATGCATGAATTAGTTAGTGAGCGGCAGCCACTTGCAACTCGGACGGTTCTTAGGTTTGTTCCACGTGCGAGCTGACAGGCAGGATATTGGAGATAATCAATACTAGTATTGTGTACTTCAATCACTACCTTGCTTTTTAATAATTTCTGGGAGGAATTATTCTAGTGAAGATATGATTGACTGTAATAAACCCCCATTTCCGTGTAAACAGAGCTGAAGTATGGTAGTATGGGGAATTTCGTTAAAATGGCGGTATTCCACATGCCATTTTCACACCTTGACATCTAGGACAAGTATACATTGCTAATATCTAGGACACTTTTAGATTTCTGAAATCTATGACAAGCATAGATATTATACCAAACAATCTAAAAAATCTAGGATTGGTATAGATTTTCAAAATCTAGTACAGGTGTAGATCCTAGGATAGAAAAAACGGTTCAGACCGCGCAGTCTAAACTGCTCAAAAGCGCCAATTTAACGAAATGGTGCCATTTTAACGAAATTTTTCATTAGTATGCTCAAAAATTGCTCATTTAAGAACTGATATGCCTTTTTCATGTACGTCCTTTGATGGGAATAGATGATGAATCTAACACAAGTTGTTTCATATTTTTTGAAGCATTATTGAATTAGTTATGAATTTTCAAACACAATCTACCATAGGGCCCTAATTGTGACCAGTAGGCCCTTGGAAACCCATACATACGAAGTTTTGAAAAAAATCAGGCTTTGTTTAAAAACTAGCATTGCAACATGTCAAAAGTAATAGATATAGTTTCTAAATGCATTTCTTTCTAAAACTGAAATGAATGATTGAATTCATCATTGTTTCAGATTTTTTATCATTTGAAAGAAGGTAGTTCAATAACTAATTTTTATTCTGAATAAAATTAGTAGACACCTATTCACTTAGTTAAAAATGAACCCATTGTAGCTCTAAACTATCCTTTGAAGAAGTGTAAATGAAATCTATCATGCTCCAAAGTAATCCACAGTTTTTTCTCCAATGTCAAGAGTCAATTTCACAGCTCTCTACTGAACAATTGCAAGAACACGCAGAGTTTTTGAGCATCCTACCATATTGGCAAGAAGTCGGCAGGAGGAAGAGCTGCCAGGAAAGCAGCAATTGATGCAAAGGCACTGCCTCCTTCAGGAAATAAGCCTGTTCTCAAGGTCTGGTTCTCTTTTTGTTGTGATTTTCTTCGTTATCTTTGATAAAAATAAATAATTACTTGTTACTAGTGAACCTTGTCAGCTGGCTCACCGAATCCTACTTGTGAGCTACCCTGACTTGGCGTTAAAGAAAAGTAATTTGCTTGTATTCCCAATCCGTGTTCGGCCACTCATAATTCGGCGCAAACTGGGCAAGTAGCCAGGCCTAGCTGAAGGAATTGCCCCACGGCACACTCGGCAAAGCCAAAAATAAGGCCGGGCCCGGCCAAATTTGAGAAGGGCCCGGCCAAGTGGCGAATGTGTGGCCGGGCTCAGTGTACAATTATTTTAGATTTCATTCCCTTGTGCGAGGCACTTTTCGAGTTTAGAAGAATTGATTCTCGGTGGCAACCATGAGGTGGCACCTCGAAGTCCAAAATAGCTTGCTTCCCTGCCTTGTTGGCTGTGTTGGGGTGGGGCAAATTTTTTTAGTCGGGCCCGGGCTTCCTTAATAGCTTCCTTAATAGCTTTCAAATTTTTTAGAATTGTACAACATATAGGAAAAAAATAGTAAGTAAAAAGAAGTAGCAAATGTTTCAAAATACAAAATTGTTAAGAATCTAATTGTGGAATTGAAAAATGCTAATCCCAATGGTTGGATTGTTGTAATAAATAATCTTCATCCTATAGTTTTATTTTTTTCAAAAACTATTGAAAATTGACTAAAATAAAGGACTTCAAAGTTTATTTTAGAGTAGAGAATCCATAACTACCCGCAAATAAAAAAACCTCATAACTTTTGACTCATTGATCAAAATGGAATGATTTAAAGCTTTTTGTGCATACATAAATGAAGAATACTAATTTCAAATTTTTGTTTTTAAAAAAAAGGGATTTTTTCCAAATTGCCCAATAACAAAAAAAATAACATATTAGGCCATATCTTTTTACTCGTATTTCCAAATGTCCTCATTTTTGTACATATGAAAGATATTCTTTGTTCCTACCTTCTATTAAAATTTCAACCCAAAATATGGAAATCTCCACTCACACGTACCTGCCCAAAATCGCTATGTTGCCAAATTTGGTAAGTTGGTCCTTTCGGGATTAATTCAATTTTTAATTTTTTTGGAAAAAAACTAAAACATTGGGTGAAGATTGTATATTACAATATTTTAACCATTGTGATTAGAATTTTCATTTTTATAAATAAATTGTTCACAATTTAGTATTCTCAAGCATTTTCTACTTCTTTCTACTTATTATTTTTTTCCTATATGTTATACAATTCCAAATGATTTGAAATTTTTTGAGCATATAGACAACTTTCATTATAAAATGAATTAAAAAAGTAACCATAATTTTGAGTATTTTCACATACAAATGTGATCTTCTGAAGTGCACTTGCCTAGATTTTTGTAGGGATTAAGAAATAATTTTTGTTGGTTCAAATGTTAATATCTTACAATCTCCATGGTGAAAATTTTTGAAATTTTTTCCACATCTTTTCTAACCTCCTAACTACAAGTTCCTAAAGTTAAGTATGTCAAAAAATATTTTTTTTCAAAAAAATTGCACTTGTATTAGAAATTGCAATTTTGGAGCAATTTTGGTTGAAACATAGTCAAAAACCTTAATGGGTTATTTAATGTGTAGAATTTGCAACCCACAAATTCTGATCTTGCCACTACTTTCATTAGTAAAAAAAAATTGCTTGTCACTTTTCTAGGGACCATGGGATGATGGATGATGATCAACTGTAAAATTAAGTAGATCTCCACCTGCAAGTTTCAGACTGCATGTTAGTAAGGTAGAACCACCTATTCCCGATCACTTAAGCAATTTTGGAACAGATCATGAGGAATATGAGGTTGTGCAAATTTTTCCTATGTAGCAAGATAAGAAAGATGAGGATTGCAAATTTTTCATAATTTTTTACCCAAAACTGAAATTACTAAGATTTTTAAAAGCCAAAAAGTGCTTAATTTGAACCCATAGCCAATGTTTAGAGTCTTCTAATTTGGATCATAGCCAAGATTACTTTCCCAATCAGTACTTCCCACACACTTTATGACGCTTTGGGACATGTGTCATGACTTTATTAGTCTCAACCTTGAAAATTGGGGAAAGATACATTCCAAGCTTTGATTATAAATCTCTTCTAGCCTTGGTTGGAAATAGCCACATCCTATAAATTGGGTATGGGTCCTTGATTGGGAATAGGTAGTTCTACCTTAGTATTGTAGGAATTATTTCAGAACGTATGGCTATTTCCATTGTACCATGAAATTGTAATTGGATTCTTCATTTCAGTTTTGCCCATTAGGTTTTGAAAAAGAAAGAAATACAAGTAGGTTTTGTGACAGCAGGATTGGCAGTTGAGTTTCAGGGAAAACTGTTACCGAGGCATGATCATTGGTCTTTGATTTGAACACAATTAATTCATTGAAAGCAGATGGAAGCATGCTCATGTTTACAGTGAATATGATCCCCCGTTGATTCCAAGATCAGAGTGTAAATAGGGAACCTTATTGAAGTTGTATTTAACTAATTATGGATTATTCCATGAATTGTGGACAAAAGTCTATAATTAAAAATGTATAGGCTAGCAACCAATACATCTATATATGTCCTAGATTTCACCTCAAAGTGGTAGATGGAATCTACATTTGGTTATTAATTCTAGATTGAACAATAGTCTGTAATTAGTTAAATATGTCATAGCGGCCTTGTAGAGGCAATTTTTGCTTGTATATAGCAGTGTTAATATGAAGAACTTCTTCGTTGTCATTTAATAATAATCTAAATACTGGACTCTGTAAAAGTATGCCTGCACTATTAGCCATTAGTTTTTAAGTTGAAAGGTGATTCATACTTGCGTTTTGAGTTTTAACTAACCAAGTAGGTATGGACAATACTAGAAATGGGGATATAATGACTACAAAGAATGACTTCAAGTCCAATTTGACTCAAAAATAACTTCTACTTCTGTAATTGCACTAAGCCATCAAGGGTTCGTTGAGCAATGCATCAAAGTCATTGTCTTGTCATTTTTAGAGACTCATGGATGAAGATGTGGCAAATAGGGGCATTCAATAGAATTGTGACAATGCCAATACTGACTTGAATTTTAAATTAATTCTTGAAGGATAGACTGGTGGCTATAGAAATCATGCATTTTGAAATTGTATTCAACATCATCTACTTTGAATGAGCCAAATATACTCATGAGAAGTCAAAGTACTATAGAATATTTTTCCTTTCTACCCTTAATACTGACTTACTGACAATGAATAAGTTGCACTTCTATCCTACAAGGAAAGGTTCTTTGCCATTCATCGTCTACAAAACGTCTATGTCAATATTTAAGGGTTAATTAGCAATAGAAAAACTAATATAGACATCTACAAATATTATAACATTCAATAGCTCTTAGAAACACTACCTTTTCCTCTCTATTGTCTTCATCTATGAATTTCATCTACATATTAGGGTGATTGCAAGAAACACTTGTCCTTTTTTGTCCCCTTGACCTCCAACAAGTAGTTTTTTGCTCATAACTTTTGCATTTTTTGTCCTTTTGGCTTGAAATTTGGATGAAAGGTGCACTAAAAAATTTTAGATGTTGAATAATTTTTTCAAATTTTTTCAAATTAGTTTATTATTTTTAACATGTGTCCAATTGGATATCTATCGTGGCACTAAAAACCCCAACTTGCATTTAAAAGCAAGGTAGAAGTCTATATCATCCTAACCACTAGACCTCTAGAATATGTAGAATGAGTCTATGTGCATGCCACATTGCCACTTGGGCTTTTAAATACTTATTGGCTTCAAGATTTTTCCTCTAAATAAGTTATTAATCATTTTCAATGCCAATTTTTTCCTCAAAGATCAAAACTAGGTAGCAAACTATCACCAACTTTCTAATTCTCAACTTCAAATATACTAATAATATACAAAATTTTAGAAATAGCTAAATATCCAAATTAAAATTAAAAAATAGATAAAAACTAGAGTTGAAGAATAATATTACTCTAATTGTATAAACTTGAGAATGTGCTTGATGGTGGCAGCTATATAATTCGCACGTTTGACTTTTGTCAATAGATTTGCTAACTCTTTTAACCAATGTTGGTAGCTAGTATTGCTTTTGATTAGTCTTACCATACAAAAGTATTGTTCATCATTCAATCCCTTGAAACTTTCTTCAAATGTGACTTTTTGAGTGCCCATTTCCCCACATTCAACTTGAAGTAAAATTATCAAGGCACGAGCATACTTTTGAAGATTGTCATTGTAAAAAGCCCTTTAATTTGATATTGTAAAGTCGAACCTCAAACTCAAATATAAATTCTATAATTTAACTAGAAAATTCACTTTCAACTAATGAAGTTGGTTTTCAATTTCTTGTTTTTATTGATCTATTGACATCAAGTGTCATATTGAAACCACTAGAAACTTCACCAATAAACTTCCCTTTCCAACTTAGTTACAAAATCCGTTTAAAATATAAAATTTCCACATTTTTTACAAATTGTATAAGTTTTTGGTACAACAAGTTCTATTTCTTGTCACAATAGGAGTCCAATGAACATGGAATTTTTTTATTGAACATGTCTAATTTTATGAATTTCTAATAATTAGATCTTTTTTTTTAAAATTAAAAAAAAAAAACATTTTATATATGATAATTGATTTTGTTCAATTGTCATACAATGTAGTTTACAACTTTATTGATTTTTATTACATTATGAGTTCCCAAATGTAATGATTTGAAGTTGAAAATAAAGACAATCTTTTTTTTAAAAACTTACTAAAAATCTTACTTAAATTCTTAAAGGTCATTATTTAGAAGACTATACTATTAAGACTATACTTAAAACAATCTTTTGTCTTGTAGTGAATTTTTTCATTTTAATGAAATTTGCTATAAATTTAAAAATATATTATTTTATATAGGTGATTGCAAAAAACACTTCTACTATTTTGCATCACACATTGCATGCTAATTTATTTTTTGGCCAAATTTTTTGTGTTTTGACTCCAAATGAGTTAAGAGTTAAAGAGAAGGGTGAATGCAAGAAATACTTGTACTATTTGTTGCGTTTTACTACAGTACTCATGATTTTTTCTGGAATACTATAAAATTAGAAAATTAATTTTTTAATTTAAAAAATATATATGACTTATGTATACACCTTTAAGACAAAGGTGCCCACGGAAGGAATTGTATAGAAAAATTTTCTAAGTAGGAGAACTTAAAAAGTACCAAACCTTAAGAAAATACATGCCTTCATGTTTTAATTTGGGATAAATAGTAAAAATAAGTAAATACAAAAAATAAAAAGTGGGCATTTGCAACAACTCTATGGAGATGGTCATTCACCAAAAGAACCACAAAAATAATATTTTATATGTTTCAAAATTCAAGCAAAAAGAACTCACTTTGTAGACTTCCATACCACATAAATTTAACTATTTTCAAAAATATTTCTTTGGAAAGCTATAAGTCTATTAGGAGACCATCTCATTCAAATTTCATCTCAAAATCATTAAAAAAAGGTACTCAGTACTAAAAACCTCCAAATTGTCATTTGTAATATTTAATCACTAGTACTATTTTAGTATTAAATTATTTTCAAAAATTATGAAAAAATTATGTAAGGTGTATGATAGTTATGAGTACCTTCTTTAAAAATCTTGAATCATTTCGAGCAAAAATGCAAGAGTTATGGCCACAAAATAGATCAACACTTAAGTTGTGACAAAAAATAATACAAGTGTTTCTTGCATTCACCCAGAAGGTATTCATGACTATCATACAAACATACACTTTCTTTAATTCTTTCATAATTTCCAAAAATAGTTTATTGGGTGAATGCAAGAAACACTTGTACTATTTGTTGCGTTTCGTCACACCCTATTTTTTTCTTTTTCTTTTAGCCATAACTTTTGTGTTTTAGCTCCAAATGACTTAAGATTTATAGGGAAGCTACTCATAGCTATTATATATCTAAAATGAATTTTGGAGATCTTTCAAAAATAATAATAATTTTTAAATAGCCCCAAAAATTTCTCACAGTACTTGATTTAAGGGTTTTTAGCACCCCGTTTCTCCAAAAAAACGAATTTTGACCTAAAATTTGGAGAGCATGGTCTCCTAGTAGACTTATACCTATTGTTCAAAGGAATTCTAAAAATACTTATTTTTAAGTGTTGTAGAAGTCCACAAAGAGAGCTTCATTCTGCATTTTTTTCTAAAGGTATAAAACATTATTTTGGTGATTTTTTTGGTTAAATCTCATCACCAAAAAGTTTTTTCAAGTTTTGTATTTTTATGTATTTTTCAAAAAAAGAATACTATTTTTAACAAATTAAAATGTCACAAGTTGTATTTTCTTCACCGAAACTTTGGACATAGAATTCCGGTGAAAACAATACAACTTGTGACATTTTAATTTGTTAAAAATAGTATTCTTTTTTTGAAAAATACATAAAAATACAAAACTTGAAAAACTTTTTGGTGATGAGATTTAACCAAAAAAATCACAAAAGAAAGTTTTATACCTTTGGAAAAAAATGCAAAATGAATCTCTCTTTGTGGACTTCTACAACACTTAAAAATAAGTATCTTTAGAATTCCTTTGGACAGTAGGTATAAGTCTACTAGGAGACCATGCTCTCCAAATTTTAGGTCAAAATTCGTTTTTTTTTAAGAAATGGGGTGCTAAAAACCCTTAAATCAAGTATTATGAGAAATTTTCGGGGCTATTTAAAAATAATAAGTGATTTTTGAAAAATCTCCAAAATTCATTTTAGATATATAATATCCATGAGTAGCTTCCCTATAAATTTTGAGTCATTTGGAGCTAAAACACAAAAGTTATCGCTAAAAGAAAAAGAAAAAAACTAGGGTGTGACAAAAGGCTTTAAGTGTTTCTTGCATTCACCCTATTGTCTAAAAATAGATTCCAACTGAATGTCATAATTGCTAATTTGGAGGTTTTTAGAATTTTAGTACTCTTTAGTATCCAAAAAAACAAATTCTAAGATGAAATTTGTATGAGATGGTCTATTGGTCTTCTAGTAGACTTATAGCTAATGGTTGAAGGAATTAAAAAAAATTTAATTGTATATACATAAGACATATTTTTCACTTTTTTGAAAATTATTTTTCTAATTTTACAATACTCCCCAATCTTGAAGGAAAAAACAAATACTACTCAAAATGCAACACTTAAGGTAGTTTGCTCTAAAAGCGACCACTTAAGCTTACCTAACTCATCATTCCAAGAAGTACATATTTCAAATAACATGGCAGTGGTTCCTAGATAGAGGTCATATTTAAAATGCGGTCGCTTTTAGAGCAGACTACCTTATAGGAGTAATAGCATGATGTTCGTTGCAATGACCCTTTCATGTGTACCGGTATATATGTCAGAAATGCAAATGTCATGGTAACAGTTGAACACCGGATGCAATCTTTAGCTGATGAATTTATCAACTTCGAATATATTCGATTTCAATTTCGACTTCAGAGCCATGACGGTAGCAGAGTGACTGTCCATGTAACAAAAACTAAGAGTTTCTCTCACATGCTGTTAGTCAAAGGGTAACACGAACAGATATACTAGGGCAAACTACAACTCATTTTATTTCTTTCGAAAGCCATCATAGAAAGATACACTATTTTCCCTTGCAAACCAAGGTTTTCATCAGTTGGTGGTACCACCGCAACGTGGAAAATTCCAACTGCTAGCTCCTACCTCCTTCAAATTATCCTCTGAAGCTACAGTAATAGATCGCAGAACGTCCACCACAGGCGCACCCAACTGATTGAGCACTAGGCAAGAGAAATCCATACATCAATACTACTTGATCGTCCCATCAGTAGCATTACAACATTATTAACATTGGCGAACGATCATTCGCCATTGTTTTATTGACAAAAGCAAAACAACACTAAACTTAGTTCCTAGAAGACTCCAGACTCCACCCACCGAGCTGGTGGGTAGCAGTACCGCCTGCCAGGAAGGGATTCGCAAACTCGTAAGTAAGAGCTCCCACTTTGGGGGATCCATGAGCTAGTGGCCTTGAACGCAGCACTTCTTCACGTGGTCGTAGTTCCAGCCGTGCTTGCATTGCTGTCCGCACTTGCCCCAGCTGCATTCACAACGTCATCGCCAGAAACAGTCAATACACAGCACATCTATTTTAGAGGGTCAGATTAACCAGATTCGACGCACAAATTGAACGTACGTTTTGGAAAGCATGAATTGAAAGACGTACTTGCAGGTGGGCTCGCCCCACTTGAGGGTGCAGGGACACTTGTAGCCGCACTTGCCGCAGTTGTAGATGTCGTGGCGCAGGTCCTTCTCGCACCCGTTGTATGGCTTGCCGTCGCAGTCCCCAAACCCGGGCGGGCACTTCGGGGGCTCGCTGCACTTGCCATATTTGCACTTGCCGTACTTGCACTTGATGCCGCACTTGCCGCAGTTGTAGGGGTCGTTGCGCAGGTCCCTCTCGCACCCGTTATGTCTATTGCCGTCGCAGTCCCCGAACCCGGGCGGGCACTTGGGGGGAGGCTCGCTGCACTTGCCGTACTTGCATTCGCCGTACTTGCACACGATGCCGCAGTCGCCGCAGTTGCGGGGATCGTTGTCGATGCAGGTCTCGCAGCCGGGATGATTACCGGGTTTGCAGGTCTTGTAGCCTTTTTTGCAATTCTGCCACGCATCAGCACTCCCTGCAAATCGCAGCATTCAACCCATCAAACGCACAATCATATAGCCGACATGCATGCATATCTCCGTCCATGGCATTAGATGAAATTAAATGCAATGGCACCAGTTGACTCAATCTCGTCAAATCCAGCTCAAAAAGTACAGTGCGAACTATTGATGTAGTCCATGTGGACTGTAACAGCTGAGGAGAGCGAGCTGACGACAATGGAGGTGGGGGCATGCAAGGTGTGTACACGTACCGACGAGGAGCACGAGAGCCAAAGCAACTGCCAGCAGGAGGAGCTGGCTCCCATGTCGAGTGGTCGCCATCGCGGAAGGAAAGGTCTGCTCGGAGTGAGTACTCCGCTTGCTGGTAGCTAGAGCTGGAGAATGGGTCTCGACAGATGGAGAAGATGGAACGCCAAGAGACTGCAGGGTGCAGAGTGAAATTGATGTCGATCGATGAAGTGATGAGTGAGGGGAAGGGAGAGTCCACCTTAAGTAGTGAAGGAAATGACTGCGCTAGCTGCGGTGAAATCGTGGAGTAGACTTCATTCATCGTTGACAAAAATCATCACTCTGACTTTTGGCCTCCAGTGGTGTTTTGCTGGGAAGGACGGCGTTTACCATTGCAGGGAGTCCGGGAGGTCAAGCTGGTGGAGGGTGCCATGCAGGAATCGAGGTGGACATGCAGTGGAACCAGGCAACCAGCAGACCGTTGATATTCCAACATCCAACGTTTCTCAACAGCACTTGAGGATATCAAGCGCTTGTTACTACATACGGAGTATTAGTTTTTTAACAAACGGCGAAACCCCGCAGCAAAGCAATTGAGAGTCAACCGGCCAGATATTGAGTTTGTCAGCGAGATTGGGCAAAGAATGAGGCTTGCAACTTTCAACAGGTTCTGCAAGTTACTTCCTATCATTGCCGCTCAGGCTCTTCCGCGTAACTATGTTGGGTACGATTGCCCATGCCATATATGCCCACTTGAAATGAAACTTACTGGAGTTAAATCCGACTTTTAAAAAGTGACTGCAGTCCATTATTAGTGCATCGATCAGCATACAACTGAATCTTGCCTATTTGAAGGCTCCACAGGGGCAGGGAGAACTGACCCCCTCGCTCGGCCACTGGGTAAAATGCTGTAATTTTTTATTTTTCACACAAATTTTTTTTGCAAATTTTGAATTCATATTTGCGATCAGAGACCCCAAATTAGCTATGGGTGAAGAGAGTAGGGGAGATCAGACCCCAAATTAGCTTAGGGTGAAGAAAGTAGGGGTGATCAGAGCCCAAACTAGGGGACTTTTTGTTTTGATTGCACCTGTGGTAAAACATGGTAAGACCAAGCGAGGGGACCAATCCACCCGGATCCTCCACAGGGTCCAGATTTTCTGTAATGGAAATGTCCACAGCTGACTTCAGTTGCCAAGGAGCAAAATCATCGTCATAGTGGATAAAATGGTCGAATTACAAGAAAGTGACACTTGTCCAGAAGCATGTTTGGGACGCAGATCTATACCGCTCCTAGATTTTGGCGCTTTCAAACTTCAGTTGCCGCAGTAACCAGCGAAGTACAACTAAAGTTCTCAATTATTTCAGATGTGTATCATGATGCAGCTTCCAGTTAATTATTATTTCCAATGACAATCCAGAGAGCGACGAATCAAACTTCATGCTTTTGTGGAAAGTTTCAACTGTTACTTCAAGTGCATGAGTTACGCATGAGTTAAGGCCAGGGTAAATTGACGCCATCATTCTCCCGCAGTTTACTTTTGGAAAAACACTATCTTAAGTTAGTTGGAACTCCGGTCCTGATCTGTCTAGTCTGTGGTCTGTGTTGTGCATGTCGTGTCCCGCCACTCCGCCAGGCCACTTGTGGCTGGCGGTTTGAATTTTACCTCTTTGCAATGAAATATTGAAATTCCATTTCATTTGTGTAAAAGAAAACCAAAAAAATCCATTGGAAATTTTTATTTGCCACCCATATACGAAAAATTTGGAGTTTTTGAATTCATATATGAAAATTGAGGCCCAAAGTTAATTACAAGACGAGAATTGAAAAATACAAATTTTATTTGAAAGCAAAAAGTATGGAGCAATTTTTATGTACATCTATCCTTGGTACGGTTGGAGGAATGAGGGGTCTATTCACTCTAGCCATGGAAGGATGTAGATGATGTTTTGTGAATGGTCAATCCATCTTTGTGCATATTGAACTATTTGAAGAGTAAATGATTTTCATTTGATTCTATAAGTGATTCTATAATTGCAACTTTGTAGAAACTATCTCTGGGTCATTGCAAGAAACACTTGTACTATTTTGTGTCACATGTTGCATGCTGATCTGTTTTTTGGCCATAACTTTTGTGTTTTGGCTCTAAATGACTCAAGATTTATAGAAAAGGTACTCATAACTATCATACACCTTTCTTAAATTTTTCATAATTTTTTCAATTATTTCCCAGTCTCCCTATTTGACAAAATCCTCTTATTATAAGTTTTTCAAATGACTTTTGAATTCCCCATACATTTTACTATTATAATTGATGTAGAGATTTTGCGACAATTTTACTCTTCTCCAAGTCTTCTCATTCTCCTACTACATGGCTAATTTCGTTAAAATGCCATTTTTTAGACCACATAGTCTAAATTGAAAATTGGTGTCTACAACTGGTATACATTCTTAGACATCTAGGGATCATTGTAAGAAACACTGGTCCTATTTCCCATCACATCGTGACTCGTGAGTCACTTTTTCGTTTTCTACTATAACTTTTGAAGCTCAAGTCCAATGAACATGAAATTTTTATTGAAGATGTCTAATTTTATGGGAATTAGATCCCTTATTTTTTAGAAATTAAAATAAATAATTATATATGTAAAAATCATTTTTGTTGAGTTGTCACAAGGTGTGGACGTGTAGTTTATAGTTTTCACTATGTTATGAGTGTGCCCAAATTTAATGATTTGAAGACAAAACTTTCATGGTCTATTTGCATAGGTCTAAAACCTATAAATTTCAAGTGAAATCTAAAAATATGTTATTTTATGTCCTCCACATGAGTACAAATTTTTTCCCATTGCACACAATTTTTGAACATTGATGATGGTTTTAAAATTGTTCTTTTGGTCAAATCTCATCAACATCAACTCTCCTCAAGTGGTCAATTTTTATTTTCTTTTTAAATTGATTTTTCTATTTTTTATAAATTAAAATGTGAAAGTACCAATTTTCATGGGATTTTGTACTTTTCTAGTTTTCCTACTTAGAGACTTTTCCTATGCTTTTCCTTTCTGGGGTACCTTTTTCTTAAAGGTTTATATATGAAACATATTTTTTATTTAAATTTTTTATTTTCAAATTTTAAAGTATTCCCGGAAAGAAAAAGTACTATTAGGCGATTGCACGAAACACTTGTATTATTTGTTGCGTTCTGCAATAGTACTCCTGACTTTTTCTGGAGTACTATTTAATTAAAAAAATAATTTAAAAATTTAAAAAAAATATGACTTATGTATACACCTTTAAGACAAAGGTACCTACAAAAGGAATTGCATAGGAAAATTTTCTAAGTAGGAGAACTGGAAAAGTGCCAAACCTCAAGAAAATACATATCTTCATGTTTTAATTTGAAAAAAATAGTAAAAATAAGTAAATACAAAAAATAAAAAGTGGCCATTTACAAGAACTTTATGGAGATGGTCATTCACTAAAGAACCTACCAAAATAATATTTTATATGTTTCAAAATACAAGGAGAATGAAGCTCTCTTTGTAGACCTCCACATGACATGAAATTAAATATTTTTGAAAATCCTTTTGTGGAAAGCTAGAAGTCTATTAGAAGACCATCTCATCCAAATTTCATCTCAAAATCATTAAAAAAAGGTATTCCATAGTACTAAAAACCTCCAAACTGTCATATGTGACATTCAATCACTAGCACTATTTTTATATCAAAAATTCATGTAAGCTATATGATAGTTATGAGTACCTTCTCTAGAAATCTTGAGTCATTTGGAGCAAAAATGCAAAAGTTGTGGTCAAAAAACAGATCAACATGAGACGTGTGACGGAAAATAGTACAAGTGTTTCATGCGATTGCCCTATTGAAAATGCTAAGCTTTGTTGCATGGTGTTTCTTGCAACAATCCCTAGGACTTATATAGATTTCCAAAATCTATGACAGATTTAGATTTTAGAATGCATGGTTTGAAACATCTTGAATAAGTCTAGATTTCAAAAATCTATGACAGATGTAGATTTCAAACCGTGCGGTTTGAACTGTTAAAAGTGTCAAACTAATGGAATACCGCCATTTTAACAAAATTCACCATCTATGAATTTTTTTGTTAAAATGGAGATATTCAATAAAACCTTTAGCTTCAAAGTCTAGGACTAATATAGATTTCAGATTGCATAGTTTAATTGTTAAAGTGTCAAGTTTGTGAAAATTTGAAAATCTCCCATTTTTAAGAGACATTGATTTATTATAATCTTACAACCTAAAGGTATGTCTACACTTGATGTTGAGGGTGATATTTGCAATAGGAAGCTGGTCCAAGAATAAGTACAAATTTGTTCTTAACTCTCGATAACAACACTCTAACCCCAAGTATGAGAGCATTCCCATGCCTACTCTTCAAATGCCGCACTTCAGACATTTTGGACCATTGATCTTCTTTTGACAAGGAAGATCAGTGGTCCAAAATGTTTAAAGTGTTGCTTTGAAGAGCAGGCATGGGGATGCTCTGAATACAACTTAAGTTACATAAGTAACCAAAAGCCGGTTCCTTTTACGGAGTAGAAAAGTTACGAAAGCACCTCCTCAGGAAGTTATTGCGAGTTGCCACCCCAGGAGAACTGTTGACTTGTGTGACAATTGCCTGTCAGTTCAGTGGAGAACTTGCCCAGGAGTCCACGGGGCTCATCCGAATGCAGCACAGTTCATTGGGCCAGGTGACGGAGCCAACGAGGAGATCTGCAAGGAGGATAACAACGTCGTTTTCGACTGTTCAATTTGACTCGGAACGTGGATGAGGTGCCCATTCAATTATTCAAAAGTTATAATTCTGCAGTTTAGTGCCACCCGTTCAGTTTGCGCCAACTGAAGAATTAGAAAAACGAAACAAAAAGTTGGTTTACTAATGCAGCACTGGTTACTGCGTGTCGGAAGTCGCAGTGCCCATACTCACGGCCATGGCTTCGCAACTTCCTCGTGTCAGACAACTGCAGAGCAGTCCTAATATAGAAAATTCATTTTCGAGTGTGTGTGAAACCGTCGAAGCCTATCGCGTCTCTTCAATCGCACGCCGGCACGGCAGGATATCGATATCACTGTGGGTCTGTGGCGTGTGAATCCTTTGAGTTTTGCTCAAGAGAACTTAAAATTTTACAAATTAATCCTTGAAGGACAGACCGGTGGCCGTGGAAACCATGCATTTTGATACCGTGTGACATCAGTAGTGGTCTAGGCAACCGGCACTTTAAGAAATCATAAAAATTACATGTGACTTCCAAAAAGTCTAATTTTTTTGGACAGTTCATGATTCACTCCCTAATACTAAAAAAATGCTATTATTTGGAAAATGTGCCTCCAACTATGATGAATTGCTTGTATTGACGGTTTTAGGTGATCCCACCTTATTATGTCCGATAACATTGCGAATGCTACTGTATGGCTGTCAAAGTTTACCTACTCCATTCTGTCAGAGGGCATTCACATTCACAGAAACACACGTGAACAACAATGAAAATAGATATCTGTGGACTTTGTACGTAGTTGTATCTTCGAAATTGTCAGATATGAGCTGTGCATCATGCTCCAAGATTTTTTTTCCTTCGACAAGTACCATGCTCATCGATTTGCAATTGCACTCGATCGGACGAGTGTCTCAGACTCGTGCAACATGAGTGAGATAAACTGTAACAGATAATTATTGTAAAAGCATTTGTTGTTGCAGTCCTGGAATAGACTTGAGATTCTAGTACTCAAACCTTAAATTTCGAAAATTTCCCATATCTTGCAATTTTCACCACTTCAATTAACAAGCGAGACCATTCCCGGTTCAGGACTTCTGGAGGTAGGAAATCGAAGGTCGTTTATGCAGGTAGAGCTTGAGTAAGGGATATGTGAGATCTCTGATCGCAAGATTCACGGCCCACAGTGAAAATGAGAAGCGGCTCCTCCTTCCAGGCCATCTGTGGCTGGTCGGTTCGTATTTTAACCCTTTGCAATGAAATTTCGTTTCATTTGCTGAAAACATATAAAAATAAAAATGAGAAGCGGCGCACGGACCTCGGTTGTCTGAATATGCAGAATCTTATCCTAAGTTCTGAACTGCGATTGGCATGCATCACTTCTTGTGTAGACTTTGCTCGACATTGACTCGTTCTCTCCAATACATGTGACGTTTTCACTCAGAGTCCACGGCGCTCTTCTCAACAAGCTGTATTAAAGTAATACGTTTAGAGCCAGAGTACTGTAGTGATCGAGGAGAGGTGTCTTCTGAAGCCCAGCAAGTTGGATGGTTTGCCGAATTGCAGGGGCCATGGACAAAGCCCTCACCGAGGCCCTCACTAAATTTAGACACATGATTTACTTGCACTGTCAAGTTGGCTAGTACGAATGACATCACTTGCAATGTCAGGAATGTACTTCTGCACCTCGAGTGAGAACAGAGCTTCACAACCGTTGAGCAATATTTTGGGCAGCATTATAACAGTATTTCAAAACTCGTATCTCTGCTACAGTACTACGTACCTCAGAGCTACAATGGTCCTAGTTTGTGGAGCTCTGATCACTTGAATGCTACAATTTTGGCTCTCTCAATATATCATTTCAACAAATTTGACCGTATTTCTTCTACAGAGTGCTCCAATTGTAAGGTATCCACACTATTTTCAAACCAGAATTTTTTAATACAATTCCAGAAAATTCCACATCATGGTGTTAGCAAATGAAAGCAAAAGCGAATGTAATTGGTTTGAGAATTTTTAGATTCTATGTGATTTCTCAAAATTGAGGTCATAGAAAGACCAACTTGACACTTGACTAGTATCCTTAATCGGACATCCTTTCAAGTACAAAATGCTTCATCAGCTAGAGTAGAGTTCTTCACAGCCGCTCATTTGACTCAAATCGGTTTAACAGTAATGGATACGATCGTTACTGGCAAACGATCGGTTTAACGGTAATGGATACCTTCCTTGCTGTAAGATGGTAACACTTTCTTCTCGTGGGCGTCCAAATTCCGACCAGATTAAAACTTGCCACAGGGTCGTGTTTGTTTAAGCCATGGAGTTTGTCCATATTAGCAACATGACATAAAATTGCTTTAGAGATGTGCAAAAAAGAAAGAGAGTTGCCTCTTGAATGGCGATTCACGTATACAAACCCACACGTACTCAATCTCCATCTCCAGCCCACAGCAGCGCTCCGGGTATTTTTCGAGTCTTCTCAGCTATAATTTTCCTTCACTTCCCATATAGAACTTTTGAAGTACAGGTTCCAGTTTTTACTCTACATTTTATAGATTTTTTTTACCTGTTTATTTCCGGTGGTTTCAATTTGCAACCGGTTTTTTTTCACAACTCCACCAGTGATTCTCCCCGAATATTGGTCCACAGACATTTAATTCTGCATGACTGGCTGATGGAATGAACCTGACCATATACATACCTACCAGTGAGAAAAAGAGCTGTGATGATACACACCCCGAATAGGAAGTAGCGTATGAAACCTATTTCACCAGGGAGGCACCGACAAGAATTGGCCGAATATGAAAATATATATCCAGCTTTCTTATCCATTTTGACTTTGCCGCCACGGTCAGATTCACGTGATACCAATAGCAGAGGTACTGACCCCGAGGCAAGCAAGTCTCCGGCTGCCTACTCTTAACGAGATATATCGGACAGTCCTCTTTTACGGGTCTCGGCGTCGCCACGGATTCCACGGACCGCAGCCGAATAATAATGCCTAGTTGCTCCTGTTCAGCTGAGGTGGGTCCATCGACCAGCCCCAGAATATAATATGCAAACACTCGACTCATGCGGCTGGGCCTTGTATTGTGTTTCACCCAGCAGAAAAGGTCTCCTTTATTTGTGTCAAAAAAAACAGAAACGTAACACTCGACTCAGTCCGTCCGGACAATTGTGTGTGCACAGAATCACAGATATCGTTTTTAATATTATTAATAATGACCACATTTGTAGCAAGTATTTCTTTAATAATGACCGCAATTGTAGCAAGCCCATGCATGACTCTTGATGACTAGACGGGCTGCCAGCCCCAACAAAGCATCACGGCCCGTGCTCGTAACTACATTTCTAAGGTAATCATATCCCAGTTTGTCAACACAACTCTGGCACTAGAAGCCGTAATATTGTTAACCAGTGAGCCAGGGTCCCCTTTTACATCCTTGAAAACGGACCCCTAGAGTGAGCAAAATTGTGGTATAGAGTGTGGCTCCTCGATCATCCAACCCCAATCTAAGAATTAACTGATAAGTCCCTGCTCTGCATCTAGCAAAGCATATTCTCTTCCCAGCAATGGTGAGGACCACTGCCTGGTAATACAATGTTATGGCATTTTTGTAAATGATCAATTCCGGTGACGAAGGTGGACAACCGAAGGTAGTGCATGAACACTTCGAATTGCACGCCTTTACAGACACATTTGCAACCTGTGTCAATTGATGACTTCTTAGCCAAGTTTCCTATTCAAATGCACATCTCAAATGTGTTTCAATGAATATCTATTTCGTAATTTCGTTAAATTGGCGGAATTACGATCCTTGACGTAGGTCTGAAACGAAAATCTATACCAGTCTTAGCTTTTAGAACTTTGTGCAGATGAATGTCACGTTTTGGGGGGTGGCAGGATCGCTACCTCTAAGTGAACAGAATCGACAAGAGAGCTAAAGCTAAGGGATGATTACTTGACTCCTTCAGGAGTAGGACTGCATTCACTAGACGGCCTGCGCAACCATGGTGCCACAGAAATCTCCAAACCTAGCTGGCAGAATTACCAATTCTTGGCACTTCGATTTAGACTACTTACAGTGGAAACACCCAAAACCGTCCAAATAAGGAATTCAGCATAGTTGGAGGCAGAGTTTTCTAATAATGATATTTCTGTAGTATTAGCGAGTGAAAATCATGAATATTCAAAAAAAAAATTAGATTTTTCGGGCACAGTATGTAATTTCTACAAATTTTCAAAGTGTTGGCTCCCTAGACCTGCGGAACCGTCCTGTAGGTGCCCCAAAAACTGAACCCTGCGAAAATCAGCTCTGAGCCAACCAGATTTTCTTATGTGTCATTCAACTATGTCAGCAAATTACAATCACACATGTGGCAAACACATTAACTACACTCTAGGGACATATTTGGGTGAATCTATGGTCCACTGGAAGGAACACGTGCGGGAATGGGTGTTTTGCCCTTACATTGAAGGATGCGGGAACACCTCTGACGCACTAGCCGGCTTGCAAACAGGAAGAGTTGACACGTATTCATAGAATAAGAATTAAAAAAGAGTCGGCTGGTAATCCTGGTATTCTTGAATAACAAACAAAATTACCTTGCAATACAGAACACTTAAGTTACAAACGGGAATTGAATTGACTCTCAAGTGCGCATGCCTGGCTACAGGCAGTTGAGACGCGTGCAGCAAATGGCAGCAGGTCGGTTGCAAGTCAGAAAACCTCCATGCCACATCATGACAGAGAGAAAACTCTTTAAAAATAAAGTCTCCGTTATCCTTATGTAATGTTCACTTCCAATCTAACCTCGGGAATGAATTTTCAAACAATTTATAAATTATAAATTAACCCCGCGGGAGTAGTCGGTTGCTACAGTAAGTTCCGCATCCAATGATTTCCAGGTCAAGTGCTGCATGGCACTGCCGTGACACCCGCAAAGTAAACACATAATTGAGGTCACTTCACGCAACATGCAAGAGTTTGTGCGAGGCATGTGAATTCCAAAATTTCACCGCTGTGGCGACGGCCATCACCACTGAAGGTGAACTTCCCTCCGTCCCACTCATCAGCATCTCACTGTTTGCAAACCTCAGTTAATAATTATCCGGCCCTGCTAATCGAACTTCGTTTCCAAGTTTCTCACCTAGAGATGGCGACCTCGCAGCAGCAGTGGCAGCATGCATGGGCGCCAGCAGCTCCTCGTGGTGGCAGTGGCTTTGGCTCTCGTCCTCTTCGCTAGTACACAAGCGACGCTCCATGCACCTCCAATACTGTCCGGCCGGATCAGTAGCGTGCAGCAGTACATTCTATGTAGCATGCAAGTACTAAAATACATTACGTGCACCATGTACAGTCCATAATTATATAGCTCAATAGCTGCAATTTCTGCAATTCGAGCTGGGTCGAAAGAATCAAATTCCGGATCGAGTCAGTCCAATTCTTTCGCTCTCACGTCATGAGATGGATTTTGATGTTTGTGTTGAGTTCGTGTAGTCCTAATGGATTGAACATTGTCGTGATTCGCAGGAAGTGTTGATGCGTGTCCAAAGGGTATGCCGCTCGTATTCTCACTATTTAGGGGATGGTCAGGTTCATTCCGTAAAAACTAGTCAGACAAGCCTCATTCATGCAGAATTAGATCGATTGCTGTGGAATGGAGAATTGGAGATGGAGATTGAGTACGTGTGGGGTGGATACTTGGATCGCCATGAGCTTTGTTTGCAAGATTCACACAAGGAACCATCGCCCCATGGAAGCCGACCCACAAAAAAAAAGACAAAATAGAAGAGACATCTTCCCTGATTCATTCTCGCCGTTACGTAGCTTCAGCTTCAGCTTACTGATCGACCTATTTTATCAGGTACGGCATATAAAGTGGGTACACCCAAAAGCGCCACAAATTGATACTGCATCTAGTTATTATTATTAAGTTGTTCAAATTTGCATATTTGCATGGTATTTTCCATTACTCTTTGAGTATGCATAACTTTTAGAGATAAGTTTTTTTAGGCTTGAATTTTCACACATCTATGTTTATAAATGCTTTACAAATTATTCATATTTTATTTTATTTTTAAGAGATTTAGTTCAAAAGTCATAGTGTTCCAATATTAAGGCCAATTTTGAGCCAAAATTGTTAAGTGTTTCTTGCAGCATCTAACATCATGACACGATATTTGCTGAAATTGTGTTCAAAATTGTTGGTTAGAGAAAAGTCTCTTTTAGGTGTGGATACCTCACAATTGGAGCATTCTGCAGAAGAAATATGGTAAAATTTGCTTAAATGGTGTATGTTTGAGAGAGCCAAAATTGTAACATTCAAATGATCAGAGCTCCTTAAACAATGGTGTGGATCTGAGGTAATAGACATACGAATACGAGCTTTAATTTGAAATATAACGTACAGTTGAAATGCTGCCCAAAAATTCACGAATTTGGTTCAAAAGTTGTGAAGCTCTGTTCTCGAGGAGCAGAAGTACAATGCTGACATTGAAATAGCGTCATTCGTACAGTCAACGTGACAGTGCAAGTAAAATCATGTGTCTAAATTTAGTGAGGGCCTCGGTGAGGGCTTTGTCCATGGCCCCTGCAATTCGGCAAACCTTCTAAAACCATCCAACTTGCTGGGCTGAGACCCCACGTTGACAACTCGATCACTACTCTGGCTCTAAACATACTTATTATTACAGTTTATTGAGAAGAGCCCCGTGGACCCTGGACGAAAAAGTTACATGCAATGGAGAGACCAAGTGTATGTCGAGCAAGTCAACACAAGAAGTGCTGCATGCAATCGCAGTTCAGAACTTCGGATGAGATTTGTAAAACTTGTAAGTTCTCTTGAGCAAAACTAGAAGGATCCACGTACGTGCATGCCACAGTGATCTCCCGTGACGACGTGCGATTGATCGCGAGGAGACGCACAACGCGTTGACAATTTCACACACACTCGAGTTCCGTGGTTGACACGATCGAGGTAGCCAGTTGCGAGGCCGGCAGTATGGGCACTCTGACATCAACAACTACTGCATTAGAAAGTCTAATAATTTTGTTTAGTTTTAAAAAAAATTTAGATGGCACAAAGTGAACGGATTGAACAGCAGAATTAGAATTATCGCAAAAGTGAGCTACTCATCCACGTTACCAGCCAACTGTCGAAAACGACGTCACTAATTAATTATCCTGCTTTGTAGTTCTCCTTGTTGGCTACGCAGCCTTGCCCAATCCGTCTGCAGGACTGTGCCGCATTTGGATGAGCCCCGTGGACTCCTGGGCAGGCTCTCCACGTACTGAACAGTCAGTTGTCACTGAAGTCAACAGTTCTCGAGGGGTCCTCCATGCGATTAGTTTCCTTTTCGATCTGATGAGAGTTAACTTATCTAACATCGATCGATCGATTGGATAGACTTGATCTGAAGCTTCTCGATCACCTCTTTCACTCAGAGTCACTAATCCAGCGATCACAGAACTCCTATCGATCTCGCTAGGTGTCAACCGAAACGTGAGCAGCGCAGTCATCGATCGAGTGAGTGCAAATGCCCGCGGGTGTGAAGCACTGGGTAATTAAGTGTAAGCTTTAGCTGCTGACTCGTGGACTCCCAAACTTGAGTTGTTCACCAACACAAATTTGACATCTCATCAAATTCATCGATCGAGTAACAGATGGGTCTGGCCGTGACGCCGGCATAGAGAGCGAATTTTCAACCCAGTGAGCTCCAACCTGAGCCATCAATCTGTGTGCCCCCATGTAGACCTCATCTCTGTATATATCATTTGTCCCTAACTAACTTGACTAGTCATGCACTACTTTAATTTAATAATGGACTGCACTCATTTCTTAAAATTCGGATTTAACTCCAGTAAGTTTAATTTCAAGTGGGTATAGTAGCATGGGCAATCGTACCAAACATAGTTACGCGGACGGGAGAGCCCGAGCGGCAATAGGAAGTAACTTGCAGTACCCGTTGAAAGTTGAAGAGCCATACTCAATATCTGGGGTTTCCCCGTTTGTTAAAAAACTATTACTCCGTATGTAGTAACACGCGCTTGATATCTCAAGTGCTGTTGAGAAACGTTGGATGCTGAGACAATGGGACATCAACGGTCTGCTGGTTGCCTGGTTCCACTGTCCACCTCGATCCCTACATGGCACCTCCACCAGTGTGACCTCCCTGACTCCCTGCAATGGTAAACGCCATCCTTCCCAGCAAAACATCACGGGCGGCCAAAAGTCAGACTCGGAGTGACGATTTTTGTCAACGACGAATGAAGTCTACTCCACGATTTCACCGCAGCTAGCGCAGTCATTTCCTTCACTACTTAAGGTGGACTCTCCCTTCCTCTCACTCATCACTTCATCGATCGACATCGATCTCGCTCTGCAGTCTCTTGGTGTTCCGCCTTCTCTATCTGTCGAGACTCATTTGCTACAGCGAGCGGAGTACTCACTCCGAGCAGACCCTTCCTTCCGCGATGGCGACCACTCGACATGGGAGCCAGCTCCTCCTGCTGACAGTTGCTTTGGCTCTCGTGCTCCTCATCGGTACGTTAATTACACACCATGCATGCCCCCATGCCATCTCCATTGTCGTCAGCTCGCTCTCCTCAGCTGTTACAGTCCACATGGATTACATCATTAGTTCGCACTGTACTTTTTGAGCTGGATTTGACGAGATTGAGTCAACTGGTGCCATTGCATTTCATCTAGTGCCATGGCGGAGATATGCATGCATGTCGGCTATATGATTGTGCGTTTGATCGATGGGTTGAATGCTGCGATTTGCAGGGAGTGCTGATGCGTGGCAGAATTGCAAAAAAGGCTACAAGACCTGCAAACCCGGTAATCATCCCGGCTGCGAGACCTGCATCGACAACGATCCCCGCAACTGCGGCGACTGCGGCATCGTGTGCAAGTACGGCGAATGCAAGTACGGCAAGTGCAGCGAGCCTCCCCCCAAGTGCCCGCCCGGGTTCGGGGACTGCGACGGCAATAGACATAACGGGTGCGAGAGGGACCTGCGCAACGACCCCTACAACTGCGGCAAGTGCGGCATCAAGTGCAAGTACGGCAAGTGCAAATATGGCAAGTGCAGCGAGCCCCCGAAGTGCCCGCCCGGGTTTGGGGACTGCGACGGCAAGCCATACAACGGGTGCGAGAAGGACCTGCGCCACGACATCTACAACTGCGGCAAGTGCGGCTACAAGTGTCCCTGCACCCTCAAGTGGGGCGAGCCCACCTGCAAGTACGTCTTTCAATTCATGCTTTCCAAAACGTACGTTCAATTCGTGCGTCGAGTCTGGTTAATAATCTGACCTTCTGAAATGGGTGTGCAATGTGTTGACTGACTGTTTCTGGCGATGACGTTGTGAATGCAGCTGGGGCAAGTGCGGACAGCAATGCAAGCACGGCTGGAACTACGACCACGTGAAGAAGTGCTGCGTTCAAGGCCACTAAGTTAGCTCATGCATCCCTCAAAGCGAGAACTTACGAGTTTGTGAATCCCTTCCTGGCAGGCGGTGCTGCTACCCACCAGCTCGGTGGGTGGAGTCTGGAGTCTTCTAGGAACTAAGTTTAGTGTTGTTTTGCTTTTGTCAGTAAAATAATGGCGAATTATCGTTCGCCAGTGTTGTGATTGTTCTAGAGCTACTGCTGGGACGATCAAGTAGTATTGATGTATGGATTTCTCTTGCCTAGTGCTCAATCAGTTGGCCGGGTGCGCCTGTGGTGGATGTTCTGTGATCTATTACTGTAGCTTCAGGGGATAATTCGAAGGAGTTAGCGTGAGCTAGCAGTTGGAAATTTCCACGTTGCAATGCTCACGCCAACTGATGAGGACCTTGGTTTGTATGGCAATGATAATAATAAACGAGCTGTAGTTTACCTTATATCTGTTCGTGTTTACCATTGACTAGGCCTAGTTGCCTGTAGGAGCTCTTATTTTGTGTTGTGGAGTGTGGAAAGTCACTCCATTACGGTCATGGCTCGGAAGTCATAACATAAATTTTCTACATTCGAAGTTGAATAATTCATCTGCCAAATATTCTATCCGGTGAACTGTTACTCATCATTAACTACGACATTCGCATTTCTGACATCCGTCACACATGGAAGGTGTATTATGCTATTACCAGTTTACGCCTCACAGGTAGAACTTTATTACATAGTCTCGGGTCTGAAAATTGCCAGTTACTTCTGATGACCCAGTAATGCCAGCCTCATAAAAGTCGGTGCACTTCGGGGGTGCCTTTACCCTCATTCAACAAAATGGTATGAAGTCTATCAATAATCTTTTTGTATAGATCCAAAAATTTACAGTATCACAAGGTCTACATCCTAAATGATGGTTATCTGAATCACTTGGTGAACAAGTACAGAGGTCGACTAAAGCCTTTTGTGCTGTTCGGAACCTCCAGAGAGATCTCATCGCATGACTTGAACCCAATCTGCAATTAAACCATGGACGGATAAGTCAATGAGACTTATCAAATTTATATATATTCTTATCAGCGTCAACAATGCGTAATTTGGATACCATGTGCAAAACTTATGAATATTCAAAGTTTTATTGATAGATGATCTAAAACCTCACTGGAAAAGATATGTAGGTGGTATAACCATTTATTATCTAAAGGTTTGTGGTGGTTATGGTTATCCCTAACTTAAGCAGATTCATCAACTAATCAAAACGTGTGAGCATTCCAGTGTAGAAACTTCCACTGAAGCTGCTGCAGAGACTACCATCTCACCTGTTCTAGGAGAATTCCCTGGAAGTGATCTGGTCGAAGAATCATGGTCCTGAAGTTCTTACGACATACCTAGATTGCAAATAAAACGCTTTCGAGTTAATACAATTCTGACCATGACTGTAATTCAAATCTCTTAAGTAAATACCCAGAAAGTCCACTTTGGAAGCAAATAGTGGATTGTAGTAATTTCTGAAACACATTTATATTGCGCAAAAACAGTCGACATGAAGCATCCTAAATGGTTGATTGCAACTCCTATGGATGAAAGTGACCACTCTTGACCATCTGGGCACCTAGAAGTTGAGAAGGTACATCCAACATGCGGTGAAGTACATTTTCGGTAAACTCTGATGTTACAACATACATACTGCCTCGGACATATAAGAAGACAAATATTTCAAGAATAGTACCTCTGATACTCTGCACTTCCGTTCATACGATGACCATGGTTGAGGCTCCAAGATGAACGCTCCCCCCTATTATTTCACAACCATCTGACGAAGTGAGCAGTGAAATAACATTTAGAGCTGCAATTATGTCAAAGACAAGTCTTGAAAAATTCTTGTGCATGCATCGAACCAGTCCCAAGAAAAAACACAGCTAAGTGGAAGCTGTAATTAAAGAAATGCCGTATGTTACATAATGTTTGGGCATTTCCAATCAAACTTTAGAAAAGACACTTCCATTATCGGAGGGGATTAGAAGTAGAAAAAGTTCAGCCATAGATATAGCTGGCCCGAAGAGTTCACACAGTATGGGGGAGATGAGTAGTGAATCGCAACGTGCAGAATATTCTCTTATGAACGTGACTCGGAAACATTGATGGCTGCGACCACATTCTTTTCACACAATCTTTCTAAGATGACATTAAGAAGGGTAAGAAAGATGAAGGATGATTTCTCACCGGGCGAAGGGCTCGATACGTCTTCATAAAAAAATCGAGAAGGCCTTCATCACCCCAGTTCAAGTGTATCCACTTCACTACACTCAAACTGCAAACAATTCATGACATGTACTCGATTATAGTACCCATTAAATTTCAAGACAATGCAACAAACCAGATCCTGGGATGTAGAGACAACGAAAATTACAAGGCCTCCTATCACATTGCAATACTGAAGATTTATCTTCCTCACGCAACCTTCACCATCTGAGATATACGCTTATAAAAGTATGGAAGCCTCAAGGCCGACAAAAGCTTCAATTAGCAAGTTGACTCCCGCATGCTGTACAGGGCTACTAGCTCCTACTCATCATATTCAGTGACTGCATTCATCCAAGAGGAAGTGTCTTCGAAAGCAATGGGTATTGTCAGTCTCACAAACAAGTTCGATCCCAATAGTACTATTTGCAACAGATGAGCCCTAGATATGCTGGAGAGAACTTTACCAGAGCACAGTATCGACAACGTTCCTGCGCAAATTGCAGTGGAGAACATTTGCATTCTTGAAAATCACTCTCTCGAGAAGATCTCTCCCCTGTAGTCCACCCTCAGTCTCATCGGTGGTTGTGGCCCCTACACTGCTATCTGTAAGGGGAGGCTTCTCATCATCATCATGATAATAATCATAGTCCACTTCGTCCTCATAAACGTAGTCGCCCCATTCATATAAACTGTTCACAGTCTTGCCTCCAGTTAGCCCAGTTTCGAGCTCCAAGTTTTTCCAAGCTTTATGAATCAACCCTGTTCATAGCTAATGTGGGAATTGCGTAAGATTTTCTCAACTCTCAGCTCCAGATTTTGACAGAACCAAGTAAAGCATTAAATAAAGTGGTCTTATTATGATGAAAATTTTCCACAGAGCAGAAGACCAAGTAAGGACCGAGGTAGTGAAGCCTCTCTCATGAGAAACCTTTTGGCGTGGGCAGGCCATGACAGATCATAAGTGGGAGTGTATTCTACTCACAAGGAAATCTTGAGAATCTGGTGAACATGACGAATGTAAAGCAGATAAACAGTGAAAGTCTACCCACGGTTACATTTAGCTAACGAACAAAACTTTAGAAATTCAAGCATAGTTCCAACGATAATCAAAAAAGCTAAATTAAAATGATTCAATTCTAGAAACAGAAACCACTCAAAATAACTGAAATACTATAGAAATTTTGCCAGATCTTTTTATCATCAGAACCCCAAACCCTTAGCCCTGAAACCAAGCACAAAGATACATGATCCGAAGGCAATGAATCTCACCTGGATCGATGTCGATGCCACACATGCTTCGCACACGATATTTTTGAACTGTTGCAAATGCATCCATCAACTTCTTGTGAGTCTCTCATTGGGATATAACTCAGTCACAGCAGCTGCTGAGAGAAGCAAGAAGTGTACTCGTATGTCCTCTATCAAACCCTTAAGGACCAAGAATCCAAAGTTGAAAATGACCAATTCAATTGAAAAATAAAATCCAGACGGAGTCAAATTTTGAACAACAGAATAAGTGAATAACATTGCATGTGTCGATGAAAAAACAAAAGGAAAGAGCATCCCCATATGACGTGCTCACAAAAACATACTGGGACCTCTTGGTTCTTTAAGGTATAATCACTGAAAAGTGCTTTCAAAAACAATGATCCATAGTATCTAGAAACAATGGAACACGCTTTCAAAAACAAGGCCATGGAATACCTAGAGAGATGGTAACGTGGCCTTCGTTGCAACCGACATCGATGACATCCTTGTTCTCAAACCAGGTCTTCTGCATTAAACTCATGCGCGGATCTGATTCGAGAGTGTTACCGACCTGCACAGTAAGGAATGAGTAACTCGCTGTACAAAAGGTAGAGGATACTAAAACCGGATCCCATCTCCCATTGAGTGGCCCCCTCATACCAAACAGCAACTCATCTTTTCCAATACAATTGGTAGGCCTTCACGCAATTAGAGTTTCCAGAGACGAACAAGATCTCTCATAGACAGCCACAACAATCATGCAAATTAGGGTTTAGGGTTTTTAAGTGCACATCTACTTATCCAGTCGTCAACAAAAACAGATGGATCACAACATACATTTCAACTTACGAATTCAACGGAGTGAGAGGCTCCTACCCGGTACCCATAGTAGCGGTTGTAATTGCCGTATTGAAAGATCACTTTCCGTTTCTTCCCATACGATGATTTCTCATTTTGTGGTTGGGCTTGCTTCTTAGACGGCATACTATCAACGACGGGGTCGTCCTCTGCCCCAAACACTTCCTCCATGGCTAATTTAGCACATTTAGTAGTCTGATTTAGCACATCTCCTACGACCTGAATCTTGAGAAGCCAGCAACAACTTTGAAGCAGGTGCTGAACTTGAAAAAAAACAAGAGTTTGAAGAGTTACCACTGTTTCCTCTTATCACTTAAACCCTAAAAACCCTAATTTGCGAATTAAGACAGGGACTTCAAATTCCTAGAATCCCGCGGGGATTTCAAACCCAAAGAGCTCTCGACATCACCAGAACCTCTCACTCCTGGAGCCAACACTCAGAAGACGATAGCGATGGCAGCCACACACGTGACCCCCAAGACGACCCATTGACCAGGACGAACATCCAAACGACCAAGATGAAGACGCAGAGCAGGTTGCAACCGAAGGCTTCCCACAAGGCACGTCCGGGATCTCACACGACAGTGCCAGACGGATGGCAAGCAGAAGGAGACAAGCGGAGGAGCGCGAACTTAATCATGCGACGCATATTGCAGGAAATCGCAGGAGAAGACGAGCAAGGAACAAACTTACCTCCACTCACATGCCGTGGACCTAGAGCTGCAGGCATCTACGCCGACCTCACTGACTAACCCCTCGCAGATCCTTCCAATTCAGGTATCCTCAACCACGCCCGCATGGGCTTCTCTTCAGATTCCCAACACAGGGACTGCGCACATGAGCGTCAGTTAGGGCTGCGTTCGCCCCCTGATGCAAAATTGCGGGCCCCCACACCCGACCCACTCAAACCTGCAGTTGCTGAGGTGGAGCATTATATTTAGAAACCCGTACCTGAAAATAACGTAAGCAATACACTAAAAATGATATTTAGTGTTAGCAACACTATTTACAAACCATGACACTAAATATCATTAACTTTACTAAAGTAAGTAACACTAAATCTCATTTCTAACACTGAAAGTACTCCATAGTAAATCTGAAATTTGAAGAGGTTTGCATTTAGTGTTAGAACATATTAGAAAAATGAATTTGCAAAAGAAAAGATTGAAGAAAAGGAAAATGATGGAAGGAGTAGAAAATGTTGAAAATATTTATAATGAAGGAAGTCTTTGAACATCAAATAAGGAAGAAAAAAAATGAATATATAGATATTAAAAAAATCTAGATTTCATACTTGGACTAGAACTTGTTAGCCTTGGAAGTATGGTTGATGCTTGGCTATAATTTCTTGCAAATGTGGAAAGAGTTGATTGACACTCCAAGTGCCATCAACACCCAAAGCCAAACATGATCTAATCATAGCTTTCCTAGCATATGACATATTATCACAATCTACCTCTCTATTCACATCTTCAATACTATCTATAGCCAGCTATAAAAAAAATATTTTTCCTAGATTTGTAAGTTTTCCTAATCATTGCCCATCAGCTCGAGGGGGATTTTGCCAAGCATTGGCTACAATGAGTTTAGCCTTCTTTGTTTCCCATCTCTTGATCCAGGCGTCCTTTACTTTCGAAATGATAAATGTGTCTATTAGTTGATACAAATGTGTAGAACATGGTGGTAAATACCTAAGATTGACCTGTTTTTCTTCTAAAACAGCCTCTAACCTTGGGGTCATGTTATAGCCAGCACAATTGTCAATCCAAATGACTTTCATTAGGAGGGATTTGAGGGCTGCAAAGGGCCGTTTCGGGACTGTTCCCGAAACAAGGTCTGGGAACGGCTGGCCGCTAGTCAGCATTTTTTTTTTTTTTAAAATTGGGTCCTGAAATATGAAAAAAAATCCAAAAAAAAATTCGGAAAAAAAAGTCGATGACGTGGCAATCGCTCGACCACGTCGGATTCCTACAGAATTGCGTTCCCGCGGCTGTTTTCGCGATTTCAGGCTGTGGGAACTCATAGGCTCCTAGAGCCCTCAAATCCCTCCTAATGTGTGCGGCCATGAATATCAGCTTGGAATGCTCGGGGTTCAATAAAGAGTTTAGCAAAAAGGGCTTGGTCCATCCAGCCTTTAGGTCGAGATCTATAACGTACCCCTAAGGTATTGTCTTCTAGTCCCCGAATAGGGTAATTGCTGTTTGAATTGGTAAAAATCAGAATGGGGGCTTCAATCATTGATCGACACCCCCCAAAGATTCTAATGACCATGGTCATAGAGTCCCCACCAGAAACCACTTCGGCATACTTGACATTTGTATCCCCCCTAAATCTCAATGTTCGACCATTGTCTAAATTTACAACGAAATGAGTTTCATCAATGTTTTCCATGAGACTCTCATCAAAAACACCAATTCGGAACCCTCTTTGCAGCACACCCAGATGGTAAGTTGTTGCCATTTCGATTTCTAATTCCTTCTCAAGACTACAAGTTAAGCGTCCGCGTTGTAACAACAAGACAATGTTGTGCACATGCATAAATTGTTGAACCCAACTCGGGGTGAACTTTGACGTGAACAGGACATTGTCCTTGGGATCACGAGATTGGACTAGCGTCCTTTCCAGCCGTTATGCGTGTATGAGTAAAAACTACCTTTAGACAAGTTTCACCCCTAACAAAAGGGCTTTTGGCCCACTTGACGAACTCCCTTTTTGACCGTCCAATTCTGGATAGATCTATTGGAGATTTCATTCGAGACTCAACTATCTCTATTTATTTGATGGACAGCAAACCGGTGAACTTCTAGTAATGCAAACAAAATCGTTTATTGGAAGATAGGGGCATCTATAACCACCACTTGTTCTGATCTTCTAAAAGTTTGTATTGAAGGTAGTCACACCTTCTTTAGAGCCCCAAACTTCTCCGGAAAATGAGCATGTGACAAATGCGGATTGGCTTCCACTTGTCCGTCATTACAAGAATATTCTATAAAGTCCTCTTTATATCCATTCTTCTACTCAAGAGGTGAATATTGGGTATAAAGAAAGGTTTGTGAATTTATGTTTCACCCTAATTCTCCCCAATTGTTGTACCACTTTTACCTTATGCAGCTTGAAGAGCTCTTTAGGATGCATTAAACTCTCGGACTATTGCAGTTATATTTGAACACATGTACTACCCAACTCTTCATTCTTTAGAGAACTCAAGGTCTATATGGTGAAGAAGTTGTGACGCCCCCTATGATTATTATAGAAGAGCATCCAAGCATTTTTAGAGAGTTCCATCTATTCACTATAATATAAAATGAATGAAGTAGATCCAACTATGTTGAAAAATTCTTTAACCCTGTAAGGACCATGGTTGATTTGGGGTATGGGTGTAGTTCTTCAAGAAAGTGAATTTTGTAGCCACTCTAATTAAAGATGCACTCTTATATCAAACCGTATAAAGTATTGCCATAAGGAAGATTCTTCAACCTAATAAAAAATCAAACTCATTCAACAATACAAATTGCTATAAATAAAATAGAAGGTCCATAAATAAACCTTTTAAGGGCTAGAATTGAATTTTGGGGAGGTGGAACATCTTTAAATATTTTTCAGGCAATTTTTCTCAAGAGGCAAGTAGAATAGGCATCTAACCCAAGTTGTTTCATATTTTTTTGAAGCTTTTTGAAATTAATTACAAATTTTTGAAGTTAAAAAAAAATAGTCATTTGTAGTCATCAAAAGCAATACCCTTCTAAAATGTGTAGATTTGGTACATTGAAGGAAGAAAAATGTACCTCTAAATCATGTTTGCTTTTAGAGCCTTGTTAAAATTTGAGTTGTTTTTGTTAATCCTCACAAATCAATGACTTGAATGACCCTTTAGAATTTGTGCTACATAAATTTCAATGCATAAGTTTATTTTGGGCATTCATGAGATTACAAAGCAACACGTATGCCTTGTCAAGACATCAAGATACAAAAAAATCTCACTAATTGGTTGATGTTTTTTTGTATTTTTGTTGAACACTTCCTATTTAAGATCCAGGCCATTTGAGTTTGCAACCTCGTAGTTAATGCATTAATACTCCAATTCTCTTGAAATTGGTTTTGTTTGAAGTGTATAAAGACACTCTAATTGTGTTACTATTTGAGATTTTTGTGATCAAATGTGTTTTGAACAATATTAGACTGAGAGTGCAAAAATCAACCAAAAAGTGGTCAAGCCGTCCTTAAAGGGTTAAGTATGTGACTTGCTTAATATCAAACAAATACTGCCTCTTCATAGTGCATAATGTAATGTAAAACTATACACCATGAAGTAAAAAAAATTTAATTAAAAATTTTAAAATCCCACCTCCACCCCTTCTTATAATTTTAAGAGGGTGAGGTCAATGTAATCAATATGGAACAAATCTCATATATCATATCTTGTATCTTGTATGCATACACTATGCCATATCCCATATGTTTTATCCATATTTGAACTACCATATGTGTATTTTTGTATTCATATCACCATATCATATCTATATTCATATATGTATTTTGTATCACTCCGACAATTATTGATTTTTCTTGAAGTGGGGGATAGAATTTTTTTTTAAACACATCAAACAACTCCCAATTTTCTAAAAGGGAGGGGGGCCGAGGAAACCCACTAGGCAATAACGGGCAGTTCATCAATGGTAGATAGTTAATGAGTACTCATGATTTTTGTGCAAGATATTAAATTACTTGATGGAGAGATAGAAAGAAAAGGAGAAGTTGTAAAGAAGATGATATTACTTTTGGAATCTTCTCAAATCAAGAGGTCTAAATGAGGACAAATGAGTGAAAATTCTCATTCATTCTTAAATATGCATCCATAAGAAGAACCATAACAAAAAAAAGGTTAAATTTAAAGAATAAATATATAGAAGAATTTGAACAAACAAACTCTATTAATAAAGATGATGTAGATCTAAAAGTTAGATGGATGAATTCATTGTATTGGTCCAAAGAAATAAAGAATGCACCTATTATTTCAATCGTCAAAGTATTTTGGTCACTACCTTGGTAATGGAGGGCAACATCTTTCCAAGGTGAACTTCAGAAGGACATCTTGAATACTACATATCCAATGGATGACAAAGGATTCTTCTAGGTAGGAAAAAAGTGCAAATATTCATCGTGAAAAGAGGAAGTCCCGCCTCGCCATAGTTTGACCTCCAGCAAGTACCCCTGGATGTTTTTTTTACTCAAATGGTTCACATGGTACCAAAAAGGACAATTTCCACAGTACCCTTTTCCTGTTCCAGAGTTGAAAAGAAGAAGAAGATGCATGCATGCACATGGCCCTGCACCGAACATGGTTCTCTCACTGGTGCAAAAACAAATTGGCACGGGCACCTACAACCACATTTTGGCAAAACTCGGAGGGCACCCACCACCATAAAAGAAAATTTAAAATGTACTCTTTGCCTTGCAATGGAATTTCCATTTGTTCAAAAAAAATTAAATTTAAATTATTTTTTTAAAAATCCTCCAAATTGAGAGAAGCCATCACTTGCCTCTGATTGGGGTTGCTCCGGGCACACAATTAGAATCTCAAAGCGGGTAGGGCCCTAATTTAATGAAAGAGATAACATAAAGCGGTCCCCAAGGAATGCGGGAGAATATGAATCTCAGTGGCCGAGTGCCAAGTGGAGTTGTATGAGAGAAAACAGCTCATGGGCTATCACCACCACATCAGTTCCCTTGCTTTCCCTGGTCCAATTGTCCACCAGGCATGCTTGCGCTGGTTTCCAGTTCTCCAGTTCCATGCTCGGAGCAGACACGTGGCAGCATGGAGGCAGGCCACTTGGAGCCTTGGCATTGGATCGAAGCTTTGATGTGCTAACTTGCTCCCGTACATGGAGGTCAGTTTTGGAAGGAAATAACTTGGGAAATTTTGGAAGGTGTTGGAATTTAGAAAATGATTTACAACTATTTTTATAAATTTGAAAAAATGGTTCTTCAGAAAAATTAGAAAAAAAATTAGAAAAAGGAGTGCATTTATGCATGAATAGAAAGAATCAATCCAAAATTAGGAGTGTCCTCATAAAGTGTTGAAAACGAAAAGAAAAACTTCGTATCTACCTACCAAATTGTTGAACTGGAAAAAGTAATATATATTTTGGGCATGAACTTGTGAAAACAGACCTATGCATACAATAACCCTAATGCAAAAATGCTTGCAATGGCAAATTAGGAATGAGATCATCAAAACTAATGATGTCCAATATCTAATTAACTCCGATTATCCCCTATTTCCAATCTACAGGCTATTTTCTTTCCATTAAATTGTAATGCAAGTCCTAGAGCAATTGTGGCGCACTATGATTGATTGCAAGAGTCTCATAAATACAACCAGCCCTAGATTGTAGCTTATATTCACGAGTAGAAAGATCTATATGACCATTATGGGTTGAAGAAAATCTTCTACTAAAAAATTGATGGTTAGAATTGAATCAGATACCTTGAATGCTCAAGGCACCAAAATCTTGTATTTACAAAACTTTGAAGTTAAGTAAAATCTAATCAAGTTTCTATATTTAGTAGTTTCTATTTTTAGAAACTTCTTTTCAAAACCTAGTTTCAACATCAAAAATTTGATTTGAAAATAATTGATTATGAATTTTCAATTCAAGATTTTGGTGCAATGATGTCCATTGCAACCTTCACTCTCTATAGTGTTGGGGGCTCTTGGAAATGAACCTCAAATATACTAGATCTTGGATAGAAAACCACATTAGAAATTCATTTAAAAGAAATTGTAACGTCGATTTTAAGAAGCCATAAATTGATTGGGGTTGTACATGTTAGGCCTCTTAACTTCATATTTTTTTGGTAACCAACGTTTTAGAATTGACATGTGAAGAAGATTGAAAGACTTCAAGTCACTTTTGTAGTTTTAACACCCTCATGATCAAACATTATAATCTTTCAATCCAAAAGTGATATTGTTGTATTTTTTTTTCCTATTTAAGTGATTCCTAACATAGCTAGTGTGAATTTGTATTGTTACATGCAAAAAAAAGTGATAAAGCATGATTATATTGGCCCCTTGGAAAATCTATGTTGAATCAGAATCTGGAATGATAGTTCATGATTTTGAAAGTAGGAATTGCCAACCTTGGTAATAGGGATAGTCACACCTCTTCCTAGAAGCAAAATTTTGTGAAGTTGGAAAATTGGTGAGAGAGAAGAGGAGTCTATGGTAAGCAATTCCACTTGAAGGACATGCGACACCGCTTTTTGCTGCTTGGAGCAGTTCTTACAGAATCAGAGACCTAAAAAACTTGATGGGAGCTAAATCATGCGCAGCCAACCAACATTTGTGTAAGTAACATGATTTTTCATAAAATTTGAACAGTTTTTTAATTTCTTAATAATTAAATCAATCTTATTAGTAAAACAAAACTTTTAATAACAAGTAATATCCTCAGAAACATTTTTAGAAGAGGAATGAGAATTCTTTCCAAGATTTTCCAGTACCCTGTTCCTAAAAGCGCCATCTACAGTGCACATACATTTCCAAAATCAGTCATGTTCACAAGCTGTAGATGGCGCTTTTAGAAACAGACTTTGACCATTAATAACTTCTGCATATAGTATCCAAATCCTGCATTCTTTGGTGCGTTGGAACATGCTTTCACTTGCCAATAAGACTGCACAAAAATCTGAACTAGCTAATAACAGGAACTAGGCACATTATAAATAAGTGGTGCTTTTGGGTGTACCTACCTTAAGTTTTTCACAACTTATTTGAATTTTATTGATCAAGTACTCCTGACTAAAAAACATGACTCCAAATTCTTACAACTTTTATGTTTTATTCTGAAAATAAAAAGTAAAAAGATAAAAATTTAATATGCTTTTCAAATTTTCCATATGCTTTTAAAAACTGTTTTTGATGATTTGGGGGGAATTATACAAAACATAAAATTTATAGTCATGTTTTAACCCTAAAGCGTCTCAATCCTTTTTTGAATTTTTGCACATTTTCGCTTATAGATTTGTAAAGATATATCATTTTTCAGAATTTAATGAATTTGATCATTAAAGAAGATTGTCTTTTCTAGATTCAAGTATTACATTTGACAAATGAGAGGTTAATTAGAAGAATAGGGCCTTGAAGCCCTCTGTTCATCGTCCAGAATATGGACGTCGGCGCGCTTTAGGGTTAATCAACAGCATTTCATTCAACAAGATTATAAAATTTGTCAAATTCTTATTGGGAAAATTCTAAAAAATAACTTTCATTCTACTTTCTAGAAAATCTTGAAAATTTTGGCTTGTATAAAACATCTTTCTTACTAATAAATTTGCTTCAAACTAAAAATAAAAAAATTTAAGTACTTTTAAAACATCAAAATTTATTTTATATAGGTGTATTACTTATATTGCAACATATCCTAATTTTGCTAAATCCTAGAAGGACGCAATGGATGACAAAATCTATATATACATGAGAGAAGTGTAGATGTTCACATCTTTAGAATTTTGTACAAAAAGGGGTGGAAAGTCTTGCACAATAGTTTGACCTCCAACTAGTGTTGATAGGGTGTTTAGAAAAAATGATTCACACAAAACCTAAAAGGTTGATTTTCTATGGTGATTAGCCCACTCTTCTTAAATTAAAATCTAATTCCTCAATCATCTATGGAAATTTTTGTAAATGCTCAAAAAAAAATCAAAGGACATTATATGTTCTTTTTAGCTTTTAGGAATGAAAGCATTAAAAGTGAGGATCTCCATCATTTGTCTATACCTTAAATGAGGTAGTTTGTTTGTTTTGTTTATTAGTGTGAGATTTCTAGAATTGTATTGTACATCCCTCAGTTGCATTTTCAATATTGTCACAAAATATCTCTTTGAGAACAAATGCATAAATTTTGTTTTGTTGCATTCTAACTTACAACAAAAAAATATATTGAATTTCAAAGTTTAAATATGAATAAAAAAATTTAATGCTTTTATATTTATCATATTATATTGTGGCATTGGTAGGCATATGTCATTATTCTAGTCTGTTTTAAGAAAATTAGGTTGTATGTTAAAAATAAATAAATAAATAAAATTAAGTCATTTGTTTTGTTTGTTATGATGAGATCTTCTAGATAATACATCCCTCCCAGGTGCATTCTTGGTACTCTAAGGGAGAAACACCCATTCCCGAACGTATCCCTTGCAACGAACTGTACATTCACCCAATTGCGTCAATAGAGTTCCCTTAATGTGTTCACCACATGCTTGATTCTAATTGGCTATTGCATTTCAAGGACACATATAAATATCTGATTGGCTCACTTCTGATTTCAACAAACTTAGTTTAGGGTATACCTATAGGACGGTTCGAGTGGTCTAGAGAGCCAATACTTTGAAAACTTATAGAAATTACATATTGTATCCGAAAAATCTAATTTCTTTTTAATATTCATGATTTTCACTAGCTAATACCAAAAAAAGTTGCCTCCAACTATGCGAAATTCCTTGTTTGGATGGTTTTGGGTGCTTCCACCATAATGCCAAAAAGTCCCCAACAATGAAGGATGCATAGGCTTTACTTTGCGACATTTGGGCTTGTAGTGTAAAAGTTTTTAGATTCTGAATTTTGCATGATTTAAAAAATTAGAAAATTACTTTCACTTTTATTTTGACTATGACAGAGGGCACAGGGCACAGTCACTGGTTTGTTTTGAAAAACACATAAAATTATTCAGTTTGTGCCTTAAGAAAAAATTTAACCAAAAAGAAAAACTCAAAATAAATATAATAAAATACAAGTTTGATTCGCGTGTGCCCAGTGGACCCCGGCAGGCACTTGATGAGTGAGTGAGTGATTAGGCCTACCTTACCTTAGAACTACTGTTTATTGGTAACTGGCCCTGGCCTGCTGCCGCTGCGTGGTGTACTTACGTCAGACTATAATTTAGTAAGTTTAGTATAATAGTCAGTCCCTGACTCCTGGCTTGGGCCCTGCCCACACTCTTCCGCTGCCATTGGTCCCATTATCCCACTGCTCTCATGACCCACTCACTGACCCAAGGACGGACCGACCGACCGACTGACTCACTCACTCTCCCTGCGGGACTGACAGGGATCAGCTGCGTCCCACCAACCCCGTGCTCTCAAGGTCAGTGGGAGGAGGACAAGGGAGGTGAAACGTGAGGGCATCCCAAAGCCACTCAGGGGGTCCTAATAAATTGAGGATGGAGGTAGATGCACTTGTACAATGTTCACAGGATGAACATGATGCAAATTAGGGGTGCGGTGCAGGGCTTTTCTTTTCATATTCAAAGAAGTGCCATAGTGGCGATATAAAACGTTATAGTACTGCTTCAAACTACAACATTCATCCACTTATTGGATGTATAGTAAGGTTTTCATCCACAATCAGACAATTTCATCTAATATTTTTTTAAATTTCAAAGTTGTCTGGCAATTTCATCCAAGTTTTTTGGCATTTTTTGTAATGTTTTTTAGCTAGATTATATTTTCTAGTGCAATCTGGCACTAGAAAGCCAAAAAAAGAAGCCTTGGTGCGGTGCTCAAAAATCCAACAATTCAGTTGGGACTTTTTTCTTTCAAACAAATGAAACGAAATTTTATTGCTCAATTGGGACTTCTGTTTATTTATCTTTTGTGAGTAGTAAGGTAGATGTACCTATAACCAATAAAATAAGCACATTTGGATATAATCTAGGGTAGTGCAAGGCAAAGCAAATATTTTTCAGAGATGCATTGATAAAAAAACAATGGGGATTGCAAAATTTTTGGTAATTTTGTCTTTTAAATTGAAATTACTATGAATTTTGAAAGGTAAAAGTTCGGCTTCACATATAACCAACATCTAGAATCGTCCAATTTCCATCATTTAAGAATACTTTCCAACTAATTATTTCCTACATTTATGTTCACTTATGTGTCATTAACTTATTGATCCAAGCCCTGAAAAAATACAAAGACGTTTATTCCAAAGAAAAAATGGAAATCCATTCCAATGTTGTTTGGAATAGGGTACTATATTTATTGTTGATGGTGTGTGTATTAGTAATGGGTACATCTACCTTACACAATGTGACGAAAAGAGGCAGTTACTATGATGTGATTAATTTTCCTACCTCCCCTCATCAGAAAACCAGTAGCCGTTGGATTTGAATAAAAAAAAATCCCAACCCCCCTCCAAGAAAAATCAACAACCGTCAGATATTGATACAGATACCACATACTGATACGGATACTGAATACGAAAATTGAATACGGATACAACATATGTATATTGTATATGGATACAGAATACGAATACAGAATACGAATACTAGTACTGAATACAGATATGATGAATACAAATACGGTATATGGGTATACGAATGTATACTGAATCCTTTATCCCGTATCCTTTGTCTCCAACCCCACCCTTTGAGAATTATAAGGGGGGGTGGGGGGAGGGGGGATCTACAAATTAAAAAAAATTAAAAATTAAAAATTTAATATTTATATCAATTTGGGAGGGGAGGGGGCTTGAAAATTTTAATATTCAAAATTTAATGTTTAAATTATTAAATCAGATTGGGAGGGGCTGAGGGGGAGGTGCAAATTTTTTTTTTAATTTTTAATTTTTTTAGTTTTTGAACTCATTGTGACACAGTTTGTCACAATGACAATGAGCTCAAAAGAGGCAGTCACTGCCTACAATTGGCAACAAGATAGAACAATGTATGACTACTTAGCTTTGCAATATGGGTATCTTGTGCAATGTGTTGATTGTTGTGTGTATTTTATACAAAAAGAACTAGTTGAAGTGAATGAAATGCAAGCAGATATTAATGTAATAAGAATTGAAATTAATATGAAATTTTATATCAAACTAAAAAATATAAAACCATTATAATAGAGGTACCTATTACAAATACATGCTCCATCAACAATAAATAGGGTACCCTATTTCCAACCAAGATTGGAATGGATTTCTGTTTTCTCCTTGGAATGTGCATCTTTGTCCTTTTCAAGGTTTGGACCAATAAGTTAATGACACATAAGTGAGCACAAAAAAAGGAAGTAATTAGCAGAAGAATAGTTCTTAAGTGATCAGAATTGAATGACTCTACATGTTGGTCATGGTCAAGATCAACTTTTGCCTTTCAAAATTCATAGTAATTTCAATTCAAGAGATAAAATTACCAATTTTTTTGCAATCTCCATTATTTCTACAAATGCACTTCTAAAATTGTTCGCTTCACCTTGCACTACCCTAAATCATGTTCAAATATGCTTATTTTATCAGTTATGGGTACTTCTATCGTAATAGGTGGAGATCATGACCATCTTAATAAGGTTCAAAATCAGAGACCTACCATCCCAACTCCATTTGATGAATGCAATAAAAGTACAAGGTCAACATTTTAAAAGCACCTCTTATATTGGATGAAAATAAAACTAATTCTGACAAGTATTTACTCACTATTAGCTCACCTAAACCAAAACTTAGTAAACCACTTCTTAATCGACCTTAAACCATGCATGCATGATTCGATGAGAACCTAGTGTTATTATCTAACAACAACATCTACTTACTCACCCAAAGTGCATGACTTATGCACTTTGTGGAATTAGATGAGAGATTAATCCGTTTGGGAGAGTACACGGGATGGTACCATAGATAAAGAAATTGGATGACTAATGGTATTAACTTGATTGACTATAAGGTAAACTACCCCATTACAAGAAGAGTAGAAGCTTGCCCATTGTAAGCAAAATTTAAATGATGGTGGACATTCAAGTTCTCAAATGTATGCCACCATTATAATTTTGCCCATAGTGGACTTGCTCCCATTTTCAGTGTCCATAACTAGCGACTTTACCTTACATCATATTCAAATGCCATATTTGAACTTCACATTCAAGTCATCCCTAAAGAACCACAAGGCTACAAGGTGACTTTTGCAATATTGTTTTTTGCATCCTTAGTAATTAAATGTTTTTTGAGGCATTCCGAAGACTGTGAATCCTCGAACTCTAGGAACATTGCTAAATAAGCAATCTAAGCTAGTAAAGAGCTTGTCACATCAAATAACATTTATTAAATATTTATTACATTATTATTTATTACTTTAAAAAAATGAATTTCTTAAAACTTTTTGATTTTTTTGAAATTTGAATATTCAAACCAACAATGTCTAGTTACAACATAGGGAATAGTTTTAAGGTTAACCCAAAAATAGGCTTCTTGAGGCTTCAAAAAACATCTTATATTTTTTAAGAGGTAAAAAAGAACCATCTAATTCTAGATTATGAGCTGCCAAGAAAAAAGGGTTGTTTTGGTCAAAACTATCTTCTTCTATTGTAGTTGGTTACTTCATTAAATATGTATTTTATAACCCCATTTGTGAGGGAATTCCATTCACTACATCTACAAAGCCTAATTGTGCCTAGACATTAGACTATGTGTTTGCACAATTCCTTTCAAAAATCTACATCTTACAATACCATCAAACTAATATACCATTCAAATTATGGAATCCACGTTTAGTAAAAACAAATTTTCTACCATAATTATGGAACCTAAATGCTAGAAATACACATCCCTTATTTATAACATCCAAGAATTGAGATGGAATACAAAGTCTCTTAGGATGATAAATGTTGGCTTAGAAAGGATAACCTATGCAATATCTTCTCACGTACTCTATAAAAATTTAAATAACATTTTGTATCTAGCCTTGGATAAGCATATAATTTAGTCTCATTTTTTATAGTTATTAACATCAAATTGGATTACATATGATTTTTTTATAGAAAATTCTTTATAAAAATTATAATAATTATAATGATTTTCATTGAAGTGTGTATTTTCTAGGACCTTTCTTGAACATAGAAATCTATCCTCCAAAATACATACTTCAACATTTTAATTTGTAAAAAATAGAAAAAATTATTTTCAAAAAAAATAAAAATTGGCCATTTAGGAAGACTTTTTGGTGATAAAATTTGACCATAAAATGAAGTCAAAACCACTCTTATATTTGGAATTGCACCCACAAGGAAGGCCTATTTGAACAAACATGGAAGATGTAATAGTATATTTTGAGATGCCCTTTGGTCAAAACATGTCTTACTAACAAGGGAAATATACCATAGAGATTTCAATTGAAAATCATTAATTTAAACTATTTAATAGTAAGAAAAAACTCTATGTCAAAGTGTGACAAAATTAACAAAATTGACTTTTAAATATAAAATGATTTCTACAAATTTCTACATAATAAGTGACACAATTTTAATCAAGATATCTAATAATCAATTGTTTAGTTTTGGCATTGATTCATCATTCAAAAGTTATAGAGCTCCAAAATCAAAACACAACCAAACTATGATATGTTTCTTGCAATCACCCAACTATTTAAGAATGGCCTACGCCAAAGATAGTTAAGGAGGTCCAAGCATTCTTAGGGGTTTCAAATTTTTATCATCAATTTATTTGTAATTATTCAAGGATCGTGGTTCTACAATACTAACATGAAAGGATTAATGATTGAATCGACTCCCCTAGCAAATGAGGCATTTAAGGAACTCTAATCTCGTTTCACCAAGGTGTCAATGTTGTTCCATTCTAAAATTAAACAACCTTTGTGGCGGAAAGTAATGCTTTTGATAATGCAAGAAACATTCTGATTATTACAATGCCAATGTGGGGAAGATGGACATCTACACCCTTGTGCTTACCAAAGCTCTAAGATGCAACGAATAGAGCAAAATTATGATATTTATGATAAATAATAGTTGAGCACCATATTGGCTTTCTAGAATAGGTGTGTTTATTTCAAAAGGTTGCCGCATATAGTCTAGGTAATTTTCAACCATAAAAACCTTGAATATTTCTTAATGACTTGGAAACTCAACCAACAAGAAGCTTAATGGTCCAAGCAACTTTCAACATTTAATTTTGGCATCCAACATTGCCCAAGATCATTGTATGGAGATGTAGCTATGTTCTCAACAAGACTCAAAGCCCTTGATGCATCCAAAGAAATTTCACAACCACTATTATGATTGGTAGTAATGCAAGTATATAAACCAGTTTGGATTAATGCACAAATTATGAAAAGCATCAAGTGAGCCACTAGCAAAGATGCAACACTTAAGCCAATATTGGTGTTTTTTTACAAATGATCTTTGGCAAACTCTACCACACATACGTTGACCATTCCAAACCTACAAAATAAGCAATGGGATTGTCTACTTTCAAAATAAAATATTTGTCCTAGATGATAAAAAAAGTGAGATGTTTAATAGTGTGATTTAGATATGACGCGCCGACTATAGGGCATCGAGTTTGAGTAACAACCTTGGATTTTATGGCAAGAACTTTTTATTGGCCTACCCTATGCAACTTATGTCAACATTCAAAAACCACACATCATGCTTAATCTACCAAATAGCTAAAGATTTGACTAGATTATGATGGTTGTTGACAAAAATACAAAGTTAGTACACTTTATTCCAACAAATGAAAGAATCAATTCTTAAAAGATAGACACATTATCTCTACTTCACATATAGAAGCATCATGAGATACATGACAAAATCACCTTTGGTTCATGGCCCTCTTTTTGTCTTGAAATTTATAAAAAGTTTACATGAACTTCTTTGTATTCAACCTTCTTCAACAACAACCTTCCATTGACAATCTGACAACCAAATATAACTTTTGAATCAAGTGTTGGAGTAATGAATTTTTACAAATGTTCACTATTAGACTATTAGACAAGAAGATGATTTGTTAGATCTTCTTCTAGTAGTAGAGTTTGCATACAACAATTCACTTCATTTGGCCTCCAATTTTTCACCATTTTATGCTACTTATAGATATCATCCAATATCATCATTTACAACACCATAAACTTCAATTGTTCTACTAGCAAAAGAGAGAATTTGGCACATACAAGGCATACTTGAAGAATTTAAAACATTGATCAAAATTACAGGAAACTATGTCAAACAAAATTATGATTGAAGTGTACAATTGCAACCTTCTTTTCAAATAGGAGACCAAATACTACTTTGTCACAACATCATTACAACAACACCATTTTAAAAGCCAGCTTTAAAGTTTTTGGGACTAATTTCTATCAATTCTAAATTACTAGACTTGATATTTTGATTTAAATTACCCCAAAGTCTCTATATTAACAAATCTTCTATATATAACTTGTTGAGAAATATTGACAAAACACTATCTTGGATTGTAGACAAAAACCACCACCACCAATTGTAACCTCTAAAAGATATATTAAATAGGATGTCCACAAATTTTGAATTTCCAATTATGCAACCGCTAGAGGAAATTATAATATCTTGTTGCATGTGATGACTACAGATCAAAAGAAAAGTCCTTGGAACTTGCAAAGAATGTGGCGTAACACTCCGAATGCAATTGAAAAATTTCACCAACTCCATTTTAAAGCAAGAGAACAAAATGACCATGTCTTAGGAACAATTCTTGCTTCATATTATGGGGTTATAGAAAATACAAACTCTACACCACAAAAGGGGAAATAATATTATGACTTCATCGTCCCAACTAGATAGGACTCCAAAGTGGAGTGTGATGGTTTGGAAAAGAGAGGCTACAACAAGTAGTTAATCATCAAGTGGTTATTCATAGGCAATTATGGAAGCCACTTTAAAGCCTAGTGAGTGAGGCATTGTTCCTAACACAATATATTCTCAACACAAAGAAAGGTTCTAACTCCAATGCCTCTCATTACTATAATTTGTAATTATAATCTTGAATATTTTTGAATGTTGGACTCTCAAGTTCAAAGCAAAGTATTGATAGTAATTCAAATTTGTTAACCTTGGTCTTGACACCCATGGAACTTGCAATTGACTTCAAGGGTCAAATATCTCTAAATCTTCTACATATTAAAAATTCTTTCAAAATTAACAACATAGCTATTAGATTTTTTGCCTACATCTTATTTTATAAAATGCAAACAAAAAAAAAGCCAATTCAAATACTACCTCCTTTACTTGACTTGCATTAAATAGTCCTTTGTCCAAATAAAAATAAGAAATTGGTGTATTATAAATTACAAGAAGAATCTCCTATGTGTAGTACACATGTCACTCTTGCAAACTTGTTGAAGTCAACAATAGGCTCTTACATACATAGACTCTCATTTACACATGTGAACTATCCTTTAGAAATTAGAGATTCTCTCTCTTTGTTTTATGACCTTTTAATGCTAATTTAGGGGTCCTAATTCCAAAATAAATTAGATATTTTCAAATTTTATCATTAGTGGTAAATAATAAGTTTTTGCAATTTTCACAAAGAAAAAAAGGTTTTCATAACAAACTCTAATTGCATGCATATACAAAATTTGAGAAACTTCTAATGCAATAAAACATAAAAGTATAGTCTCCATCATTCTCTCCTTTTGATTGGAATTATTGAGTGTCCAATTACATTTCTCAGTCTTCTCAATTTTCAAGCTTTCATTTATTCAAAACTTGCTCTATGAGACATTTTACCTCAAGTGTAAAGAAGGCCTTAATTTTAAATAGAAATAAAATAAAATAAATACTTTGTACAACAATATTATGAAAATAATGATGAAACTGAAGTACAAACTCAACCACAAAATAAAATATGTATATTGAAGTTGTTTTTTCCTTCAAGAAAGTTGTGCCCTTGAGATAGCTAACCCGTTTCCAATCACTTAAGCAATTATGCATATTTAGAGTGCAATTTTTTTGAATGCAAAATTTTTCCATTTATAAAAATAGAATTTAGAAGGACAACATATTTTTCTAAAATTTTACTACATAAAATATAAGAACTATAAATTTTCTAATAGAAAATTCTCTTTGACCTATAATGGTGATATAGACCTTTCTATTTGTGATCGTAGGCTAATTGCAAAATCAACCAAGGACTAGTTGCATTTATAAAAGCCTTGCAACCAATCATAACATGTTATTGTTGGTCTAAGTCTCCAAGAGTTGCACTATAATTTCACAAAATGAAAATAGGCTATAGATCGGAAATGGAGGGGGGGTGATTGAAAATAGGTTAGCTACATCAAACAAAGATTCTTTCAAATAAGAAGGTATACTGTAGACTCCCTTTAAAATTCCTTTTAAAATATCATAAAATGATTATTTTAATGTTTTATGTTTTGTGCATCCAACTATTAGATCTTTTTGCTAACTTCTTGAAGTACAGTGGGGGCTCAATCAAAATGGCGTTTTTGAAATCGCAGTGAAGGAAATTTCACTGTAGCTACGATTGTAGCCAACTTTGAGAGACTCCTGAGAGTTCAAAATTGGTATTTTATCATGAATTTTTTACTACAGCATCATCTTTATATTAATAACATGTGTACCAAATTTCAGGTCCAAAAAATTCACCATAAAAAAGTTATTCAAAATCTACCAACATGGGTAGTGTAAGAAACATTTCACTACTTTCAACTTTGACACCCTCCCAAGGATTGGTTTTGTTTTTTTTCCCATGAAATTTTTGTCATGAAAAAATCTCTGTGTTTTTAATATGTATAAAAAATTTCAAATTAAAAAAATAAATCTAAAAAAAGATATTTGAAATCTCCCAATAGGTGTAGTTTTGAGAAAATTTTCACAATTGCCAACTTTTGACACCCTCCTTAGGGTTGAAAAATTGGTTCTTACCATGAGTTTTTTTTTGTGAAGTCATCTCTATGTTGATAACATGTGTTCCAAACTTCAAGTTCAAATAAATTACCAAAAAGAAGATACCCAAAATCTCCCAACATGTATACTTGTGATAAATTTTCACTATTGCCAACTTTGACACCCTCCCAAGGGCTGAAAATTTGTCTATTTAACATGAATTTACACAAATTAATTCAATTTTAACGTCACAAACTAATAAACTTTCTTACACTAATTTTGAAATCACGTAAATTTGTGAAGTGCACTAATACAAAAGCTCACTTGTATCTTTAGATTTATTGTTAGAAAGAAACTTCTTATTAAGATTAAAAATCACATTATTTAATATCATGTGAAAAGCAAACAAGCATTGAAACCTTCATAATTCTTGCAAACTTATCAAATTTTTTAAACAAAGCACCCTATACAAATCCTATCCTTTAGAAGCTATATTAAACCAAACAATAATTTTCAGCAATATAGCAATTTTGGACAACTCACTACAAACAAAATTTTCATTTCCTTTCTTTGAAATTTTCATACAAGATGTTGTCAAGATCTAGCTTTAACTCCTAAATGATGAGCTAGTGGCCGTAGAAATCATGAATTTTGATACCGTGGGAATCATTGGTTCCAAAAAATTCAAAAGCTCTAGTTTGAAGTCAAAGCACTGTACAAGATCTTCCCTTTCCACCCCAAATTCCGAGGATGAATAATTGCATTTCTATCCTATATAGATTTTGTCTTGTTAATAATGGCCTGCATGTCGTTTAGGGGTTAAGGCACAATGGTTTTCATTATTTTCAAGTATATGGTTTTAAAGTTATTGCACTATATGTAGTTTATGTTGCTTTCAAGGTGTTTCAAAAAAATTATTTTATAAGAAATTGAACTTGGTTTCCTAGATTTATATAAATGTAAGAAAATTTGAATCATTCCATTTTAGTTGAAAATTAAGGTGAAAGTCATTAGGAGTTTTAGTTAACAAGCAATTTGAGAATCTGAACTTTAAAATAAACTTTGAAGTCCTTTATTTAATTCAATTTTCAATATTCATGAAAACAAAACAAAAAGATTGGATCTAGATTCTTTACTTCAACATTATAGCCATTGGAGTTGGCATTTTTTAATTCCGTACCTAATTTCTTAATGATTTAGTATTTTGAATTACGATACTCTACTTCATTCACCTTACTACTTTTTTTTTCTTATCATGAATATAAATATATTTTTTGAAAATTTGAAATTTTATTTTCAATTTATATCTTCATTATATTATGGAAAGAAACAAATTGTAGGATCTACACATTTCTGTGTTAAAATTTTGGAAGATGAAACCTAACAATTTGAAAAGAGTTGAAAATTATGTTTTTTGAAATTCAAGCATCATCATCTTCCAATTGATAAGGTTCCATTAGATGAAATTTGAGGCCTCTGGAAGGTTGTTTTAACTCTATTTCCAATATCATTGGCTATTGTTAGGCTAGCATTTATCCAAAAAAACACATTTTTTTGATCCTAAAATGTGAAAAAAATTCCAAATTTTTTTCCATAAATAAATTTAATGACATGGCAGTCTTTCAACTATGTAAGATTCCTACGATTCTGTATTCCTGCAGTAGTTTTTACGTCCCCACAATCTAGGAACTCACAGTCTTTCGAAGGCTTCAAATTTCATCTAGTGTCTTATTTTGAAATTTTAGAAGGGTATATTTTTAATAAGCTAATAAGAGGATCTTACAATTCAATTCATTAAAAAATGAATGTAAATGAGGATTTTAGCCTTGCTATGGATTTGAGTACTTTGAAGCAATTTAGGGCCCGAAAACATTGAATTGCTTTTAAGGTCATCTACTAAAGTTCTTTCATGATTCAAGGCTTGAAATACTTCAAATTACTAGTCTCCGAAGTGAAGCTAAAAATCTTCATCTATATCTATTTGAAAAATGCACATGTCACTACAAGAGAACAATGTCAATTTCAACATTTTTTTGTCAATTTTTCATCAATTCAAAGTTTTTTCTACCAATTTAGATACTAGAAGTAAATTTGGATGTGTCAATTTAGGTACTATTTTTTGTAGTGTGTTGAGTGAAAATTTCAATAAGAAAAAATTCCATTTATAGTGAGCTATCCAAAATTGCTATATTGCCAAAAATAGTGCAATTTGATGCTTTAGAGCTTCTCCCTTTGCAATTGTATAGGAAGCACAATTTGGGTAAATGGCCATATCAAGTTAGAGTCATAGCAAGCATGACAAGGCCTCCAAAATGGCCATCTACAATTACTTGAATTACTCTAGGCCTAACTAGTTCTTCCACTCAAGCTCATGGAATAATATGTTATGACAATTTTTTTTCTACAATGGGTATCTTCCAAATCACCAAATTTTGCTTTTATGCCTATTTACTATTATTAGAATACACACTCAAATATTCATGTTTTCTTGTTGGCACTTGAAAGGAGGTTTGAATGCACCAAAGAACATAACATTATATGCCAAAGTTATAAAGGTAAAAGTTTTTGGGGTAGAGGTTCTAAAATGGTTTCTTCCACGTAGGCATATAATTAATTTTGGAAATGTACATAGCATGATGGTGGTGGTTTTGGATCAGTGACACATTTTAGGGGGCCTTCCTCACCTCTTTTTGTCTTTTATAATTCCTCATCTAAGTTAAGGGCCCCCCCTCAAATGTATCATGGACTCAAAACCGGCATCATCACTTTGTATACATCTCCAAAATCAATTATGTACCTATGTGGAAGAAACCATTTTAGAACCTCTACCCCAAAAAACTTTTACCTTTATAACTTTGGCATATAATCTTATGTTCTTTGGTGCATTGAAACCTCCTTTCAAGTGCCAACAAGAAATTCAATGAAACTTTGACCCATCTAATATTATTCCCTCTTTTCTTCTAAAAAGAACTCCCAAAAACTTCCCCACAAGGATTTAATTGTAGTTTTAGTCTTCATACTACTGATACATGCATTCAAGAACTAGTAACCCACTTTCTAAATCTATGCAAAATCTCTAGCTTAGGTGCCATCATTTAAGCATCTAACATTCATACAAAAGTATTATGTTTGGATATCGTTTATCAATGCTACTAGCTCATCTTTCTTGATGATTTGAAGGTTGGTGGCAAAAATGGGATCCTAGAAATATCTTCTCCCAACCTAAATATTTGCAATATAGAAACATGGCCCGTTTCATGAACAAATCTTCATAGTGCCCAAATGGTCACTAATTCTATTGTCAACATGACTGTCTGAAGAGGCATCAAGTACAAAGTACTTCACATGGGTAAGGGCAAGCCTGCTAGGAGAAGAATGAGGCATCAAGTACAAGGTACTTCACATGGACAAGGGCAAGCTTGCTAGGACAAGAATGATCCTTGATCGCGCACCACTTGCCCCCACAAGGTTAGTCAACACAACCACCGTTTACTCTCAATGGTCAAAATCAATAAGTAGAGTTTTGAAGAGGGGCACAAATTGAACCTCAATTAGTGTTTTTTAGAAGAGATAGAGGGAGAAGTAACTAGGCATAGTACCAAAAAGTGGTGGGTTTTGGGGGGGACCCACCTTAGTCTTCCTTCACGTGATGAATTTTTAGAGTTGATCCCAATGCTACTTCTTAATCGAGGGCAGAGTTCCTTGACGCCTCTCTACAGTACGGTGATGTACAGCAAGTTACCGGGTCTCTTGTTGCTGGCCTCGGTACTTCAGTGGGTTGGGGTGAACTGGCCCCCTTCGCTCCTTCGCTCCACCCCTCCAAGTCAGTAAAAGCCCCTATTTTGCACTTGATTAAGTTACCTTGTACACCCCTTCTACAGAGATCTCTGGGACTCTGATTGCAATTAGGGATTCCAAATTTGCAAATTTGATCATGCTTGAAAAATATAATAAGATTCAGTGTTTTCCCCATGGGCTGAGCAAGGGGGGCCACCCATTCCCCCCAGCCGTTTTGCGAGGCTGCTTTGAATTCATTCTGTCTCTGTGTGTGTGGGGGTGGATTGTGAAAGCTTGGGCAAGAGGAAGTTAACTTAAGGGCAAAACACCCATTCCCGCACCTGTTCCTTGGAATGGACCATAGATTCACCCAATTGTGTCAGTAGACTTTCCTTAATGTGTTAGCCACATGTATGATTGTAATTTGATGACACAACTAAAGGACACATAGGAGAATCTAGTTGGCTGAGTGCTGATTTTTGTAGGGTTCAGTTTTGGGGACACCTACCGGACGGTTTCACAGGTCTAGGGAGCCAACACTTTGACGATTTGTAGAAATTACATACTGTATTGAAATTTTTTTTTTAATTTTTTAATATTCATGATTTTCACTTGCTAATACTAGAAAAATGTCATTTTTTAGAAAACACTGCCTCCAACTATGCTGAATTCCTTATTTGCATGTTTTTGGGTGTTTCCACTGTATGTTCAAGTTTGTAGCTCTCAACAGCATAGCCTGCCGCTGTTGAATTGCCGCTCAGTTTTGTTGATACAGTGTGCCTTCAATTCCAAGGCTTGGTGGATCAGGTTTTCTTTTTCTTCTTTTTCCTCTTTTTTCCCAGATGAAAGGGATTCCCTCGCAAGAAATAAGAAAACCAACCAACCAGTGAGACAGTGAGATAGCAAGCAACCTGGTGGGACAAAGACCCCCAACCCAACCCGGACTGGCTTGGCTTGATGGATCAGTTCTCTTGAATGCTTCCAATCACTCACTCAGTCCAGACTCCAGACTTAAGACAGTCAGTGTGGGCAACTGAAGTCGGGCCCATCCCAGAAGGTAAGCCTAAGCTTCCCATCCATCACCAGTGGATCAGCCGCTCAGCTCAGCTATCTGGGAAAACTGAAGAATGAAAACGACTCCCCCCAGGCAGCCATTGGGGCTCGCTCCCTGTGGCTGGCAGGTACATTGGTCCTAAGAACTGATCCAGGCACCTTTCGGTTGGGAGGGATCAATACCAAGAGACGGATGGATGGGAGCGAATTGCTGGGCCAAGGGAGAACTTACCTTAACTTACAAGTGAGGATGTTTAGTGATTCGGCTTCTCAGGCTGCTGTGTATGTTGCATTTGATGGAAGGGAAATCTGCAGTGCAAATCAAGCTTCGCCCACCTACTGAATGTATTCACAGAAGAAGGGTTTCAGCATGGTTGGCTAATTGGAGTGGAAAAGTTGGGATTGGGTTTTGATAGGAGTTGAGAAGGAATTCTAGATTCTCTAGGAATGTTGGTTTCTTAAAGTCCACAGGAATAAACTTGTGCAAATTTACTAAGTACTGAAAATAGGAATGCCTAGAATCAACCCTAGGCTATCATTTGTAGAGGTTGAAAATTGAGGTAGAGAATGTAGATGGGATAGGTTTGCAAACATGCCACAAGTAGATGTTGTTACCTTAGATGTAATGTTCAACATGGTTCCTATTATTACAATGCTTAGCTTGTAGGGGTTATTATTGTAGGCAATTGGTAGTTGGTTCAATATTTTTGTACCAAGTATTGTTGGACATTGTATAAGCAGCCTATGAATTTTCAATATTTGGGTTACAGGTTGTATTCATAAACAAACTTAGGCTCTCAAATAGGCTATAATTAAGTTACATTGCTGCGACAAAGGTTGTGTGCCAATATTTTGTCAAAAAAATAATAATCTTATAGCTGTAGATGTCATAAAAATCCTAATCCCCTCAACTTGAAGTAGACAAGAGACATGACTTACGCACCCCAAAAATGTCCAAGACACCACAATTGACAAGCTTGGAAGTTAAATAAAATCTAATAAAACTAATATTTTTTGTGCATTGGTTTTTGGTTATGAATGATCCTCTTTTAAGCCTTGTAGTGTCAATTTTTTTTTTAATCACTAAAAATTGCTAAAGAGAACAATTTTTGAGTTTTAGATTTAAAAAAAATCTATATCCAATTATAGGATTTTGCAATATACTAATACAAAAGTGTGTACAAAAAATCTCAAAAAACTTTGACAACATATACTACATGATATTTGTTTAAATTGAAGTGAAAATGTTTTCTTGGCCTTGTGAAAAACTAATTTATAAGACTTTAACTCCCCTAAATATAGAGTTTTTGCATTAAAATTTTTTATCATGAAGAATTTTTAGGAAAAAAATACAAAAAAATAATACGGTTTTCATCCTCTAATCAATTCTTATATAGAAGTAGGTAAGAGGTATAGGAAAAAATTAGATAATGACTAGCCCAAAGTTAAAATGGAATTGAAATACACTAGTTTCATTGGTGAGATTGTTCTAAAAATCTAATTTAACTTAGTAGAACTTCTTTCTTTTAAATATGAATATGGATTAAAAAAATGGATTCAATATTTTTTTTCCTTCAAGAGAATGCTCTTATTGACTACAAAAAAAAGATTCTCCATTACTTTTTTTTCACTTTCTCATTACTTATCCAAATAGAATGAACCAAACCTTTTCAAATAGGTCAAAATATAATCTACAAGATAAATATGTTTTATTTCAAATTTCTTAAATTTCTTTTTGGTTGGCCAATAAGTTCAAATTTGTGCTTAGGATGTCATAGCTTTTTTTTTCCAAGCACCAAAAAACGGTATGTGTTCTTTATCTTAACAAAAATTTCAAAAAAGTATTCAATTTGATCTCTCATTTGTCATATGAGGAGACAATACAAAATGTTGAATCAAATGCTTTTAGATACAACGACCATATAAAACTCTATTAAAATATGATAGATTTGTGTGCATTTTTCTTCATTTTAATAAATCCAATTCTAAATTCATTAATGATTCAAGTTCTTGGTGGAAATAAATAAATGCTTATTTTCTTTATTGTTTTAATGTTTACATATATTTTAATTATTTAAAAAATTATAGTAGAATAGTTATAAGCCAAAATCATAGGTATATTTCTAAGTGATATATAATCCCCAAAATATTGTTGGTGATTCTCACAAAAGTATCCCAAACTAACACTATTTAGTGCATTGAGCATATTAATTGAAGGGTTCAAACATTTAAGAGTTTTGTGTTTTACAAAGAATTTAGTATGAAGATTTATTTGTAGATATAGAAATTGAATAGCTATTATTAGAAGTGTATAGTTTAGTTTTAAGTATTAAGGTTGTTTTGTATATTTTGATTATAGATATTAAAATTGAAAGTTTATTCATCTAAATTTTTATTAAATATATGTGCTACTTTATTCTATTTCTCTTAGATTTGGGTTGTTTTTGATGATTTGAGGCCAAAAACAATCCATAATCATATCATTTAATGTCAAATTTTGACCAATAATATATTTTGGTCAAAACTTTGACAAAAAAAAAATGTACTAGACTATTATGATAATGGATAGACAAAATTTCAGCTAATTTGTTTATATGGATTGCGAGATAATAACATTTAAATTAGAAGAAAAACAGATGTAGATCTTGTCCAATGGGGTTTATTTAGCCTAATTTGACTAATTTATAGACATGGATGCATTATTCAATGTTGAGAATATGAACCAGGGTGAATGCAAGAAACACTTGTACTATTTGTTGCATTTTACCATAGTACTCATGATTTTTTCTAGAGTAGTTTAAAATTAGAAAATTAATTTGAAAAAAATTTGAAAAATATGAATAATGTATATACTTCTAAGATGAAGGTTTTCACCACATGAAATTGATAGAAAAATTGTCTAAGTAGGAGAACTTAAAAAGCGCTAAACCTCAAGAAAATACATACCTTCATGTTTTAATTCAGGAAAAATAGTAAAAATAAGTAAATACAAAAAATAAAAGGTGGACATTTGGAGCAACTCTACGGAGATGGTCATTCACCAAAAAACCACCAAAATAATATTTTATATGTTTCAAAATTCAAGTAGAAAGAAGCTCACTTTGTAGACTTCCACACCACATAAAAATAACTTTTTTCAAAATCCCTCACATGGAGAGATGTAAGTCTACTAGAAGACCATCTCATCCAAATTTCATCTCAAAATCATTAAAAAAAGGTACTCCTTAGTACTAAAAACCTCCAAATTGTCATTTGTGACATTTAATTACTAGTACTATTTTAGTATTAAATTATATCTGGAAATTATGAAAAAAATTAGGTAAGATGTATGATAGTCATGAGTACCTTCTCTAGAAATCTTGAGTCATTTAGAGCAAAAATGCAAAAGTTATGGCCAAAAAACAAATCAATTCTTAGGTTGTGATAGAAAATAGTACAAGTGTTTCTTGCATTCACCCACCACTGTGTAGGTATTTGCATTTTCTACTTGCATCCAAATTTTCAAAGATAATGAAGGTGTTCAACATATCCAAATCATCTTCTATTGTGCAGATGTATCCAAAAAACAAATAATGAATAATATTTCGATTGTTTTGGAGGAACTCATTTTTTAGAATTATCCAAGTCCCATCAATCAACACAAAGCTTTCCATTTCTATATCAAATCCATAAAAAGAATGAAAAGAAGGATTTCATGAATTTACACTAGAATTTGAATTAATGGTGTTAAAACTATTCTAATACTACCATTTTAAATGCATTGAGTGAAAATTAGAAAAAAATAGATTTTTTTTTCATTTACAACTAAACATTATTTCCCAATACTAGTGTTGGAATGTGTGGAAAACAATTTAGTCCATTCATCTTCATAGATTGCAAAATATGAGTGTTTCAAGTTGATGGAAAAAAAATTCAACTTGTCTATTTAACTTCTCCAAGTTGCTTTGAAACTTTTGGACCCCATAACTTTTGATTTGGGCATTTGATAGGAATGAAATTGTATTTTCATAGAGCTCATAGAAGCATGCATCATAGGTAAAAATTTCACACTCATTTGTTAAAAAAAGACTTTGTATGAACTTAGATGATCCTTCAAAAAGCTCCACAAGAGTTTAGTGTCTTGCATAGACTAACATGCATCGGGTGATTTAAAATTTGGATGTTTGGGAGTAAGTTTTAGTTATTAATCCTTTGTTAGAAGTTGAAAGCTATCCTTCAATAATTTATTAGCTATGGTTAAAGAAGAATTTTTTTGTTTGGATAGAAGTTATTGTGAGGGGGTTTGAGTAGAACCGTACTTGAAAATAAAGTCACTTTGACCCGTAAAGGATCAAGGCACATTTCAAACAAAAATCGTGAAAAATTGCCAGTTTCTAGGGCAACAAACAAAATTGAATAAGAATTTATTTTTTCAAGATTCAGCCATACAAATTTGAACTAGCCTACTATAGGAATGTGTGGAAAAAAATTTAGAAACTTTGGCCGCACGGATTAAAAGATTATAACATTCAAAGTTGGAAGAATTTTTTTTTGACCTTGCCTGACAAGGACAACAACGTTTAATTCCTTCTAGAATGAGATTTTTACACTACACGTGGTTTTGTTTTTTTACATTGGCATCTTACATCATGTAAATTACATACCTACCAAATTTTAGAAGTAATGAAGGAGTTTTGCAAAAGTTGCCCAAAGTTGCTTGGGCTACTCAAAAAGTTCAAGACAGCATAACTTTTGATCCAGCACCTGATCAGAAAAAAAATTAGATTTTCATTGAGGGAATTTGTGTTTACACATTGTGTCCAAATTTCAAGAACATCTGACAAAAAATGACTTTGTAGGAACCTACCTGAGATTTCTTGCGTACATTCAATGGTCATGTAGTTCTTTAGGGATTAAAAAATGAAATGAAAAACGAAAAGAGACTATACTACTAAGCTAGTTAGAACTTCTAGTGTAGCAACTTCTTCTTTATTTCTTCTCCAAAATTTACAGCAAAATGATTCCCACTACAACCCATTCATCCACATTCACTACAGAAAAATAGTGAAATTAGATTGCCTTAATATTCAGGTTGCCTTACATGCAGAAATTTACTTTACAAGCTATGAAAGTCCACCAATATTTCTACAAGTATTTCCATTCGTCCACATAGATTTTCATGAGTCTCAATTATAGCAATACCTAATTCAAAAGCAATGCATTCTTGCACAATAACTCTCAATATGTACATGGTGTCAAGTGTTGAGAAATTAGCATTAGGCAACCTAATTTCCACTATTTAGTGTGGAGCATTCTTCATGACGGAGCTTTACCATGGTCTGGCAGGGCAATTGGTCTGATCTCCTGAGTTCCTCCTGTTTTTATTTTGCTCCAGAAAAAGTTTTTCAGCCAATCACGGAGCTTTGTCCAAGTCCCCTGCTGGCTGTAAGTTCCCGAGATTTTATTCCTTGTTGGGCTTCGTTCCCACTTGGGAGAATATTCTCCTTTTCCCAACAAATCCAGGATTCCAATCTATCCTGGAATTTGGGATTTGGGGTCTGGGTTCTCATTTCCAATTGCTCCGTTCCCCGGAATTCCATCGAATCTCCGTCTAAATGGAATCCCTCACTGTGCACAGGAATCGTGCCTGGCTGTTCAATTGCTTGCCATTGACCAAAAGGAATCTTTCATTTGGGATTGATTGAAGATCGAAGACTGGACCACAGTCCGGGAAGAAATTTTAGCTGAACTGGCTAAAATCCGACATTTTCTTGCACCAACCGGTTGCTTGGAGAATACTCTCGGCTAGGCCTTAAGAAAATAAAGAATATTCTCTTTTTTTTCTTCTGAAATGATTGTTTTTTTCCTGAGATTTTGAACTTCATTCGGATATTCTGGATTTCAACTGGCTAACTTGTAACTAAATGCAAGTACTCCCCATTCATTGGACTGGACCCAAATGAAAGGGGTCACGCCGGTTTCCGGTTCTTTGTAATGCACTAGTTTGTCATCTATTATAAAAAAGAAAAAGAAAAAATTACGTTTTATTTGTGTCAAATATATATATAATTCAAAAAAAAAAAAGTGGTTGCTCCGACCATGTAATCTTCTTTTTTTTAAAGAAAGGAAACAAAATTCCCATTTGCAAAAGCTGAAGGGCCATTTTTCTATCAAAAACCACTCAAAACTACCATTTTTGCTGCATTCATCCAAAAGAATTAAAAAAAAGTGTTTTTATAGAATCTAACCACAGGATCTTCTACTTTGTTTGTCTAAGATCATGGGGTAAGAATTTCATCAAGTTTGACTGTATAGATTGGAAGATATGAGCATTCAAAGTTGGAAAACATTTTTTTAAAAACACTATCCTACAATTTTAGATGACTTTGATTGCCATTTGTTGAATTTTTTACACTATGAACTTTGATTTAAAAAAATATTATATTTAAGAATTGAGTTAAAAGTCTAGGAATTTTTTTTTAAATGCTTGATTTTCATTCTTTAAAAAATTATTAAGTAGAGGTAGGTCCAAGATTGAAAGAAAAATTAAATTGTTAATAGCTCTAAGATGGAATTGAAATACAATAATTCCAATGGTGAGATTGTTCTAGGAAGAAAATTAAATTTAACCTTGTCAAGAAATTTTCTTGAAAAAAAGTGAAAATTGCATTCAGAAATGAATCCTACAAGTTATTTTTTCAAGAAGATGCTTAAACTACCTCCAAAACAAGATTGTTCATAACTTTCACATAACTAATCCAAATGGAATGAATCAAAGCTTCACACATAGACAAAAATATGATCTATATGGCAAAAGAAATTTGAAAATTTAATTTCAAGTTTTTGTAGATTTATTTTTCTGCCTGGTGAATTAAAATTTGGGCTTTTTTGTGGTATGACTTTTGCTCTTGGGCACCAATTGAAATAAAAATTATATTCCCATGAAGCTAAATTAATTTTCCTATTGTATGAGAAAGTTTCAAAAAATTTCACTAAAAATTGAGGTTATCAAAACTTGCCTGAATTCCAAACTGTCCCCTGAGGGGATAATGGGCTTTTAGGGGTTAAGGTAACATGTTCATAAATGGACCATCTAAGGGCTAGAATTGAATTTTAGGGAGGTGAAATATATTGAAATATTTTTCAGCAAATTATTCTTGAAGGACAAGTGGACTAAACATCTGACCCAAGTTGTTTCATATTTATCAAGGCTTTGTGGAAATAGTTTTGAAGTTTTGAAGTTGAAATGGCATAGGGCTCTAAAATCGCCCTCCAAGAATGTACACTTTTTGTATTGTACTATAGGCTATGAAAAAGCAACATGTAAAAATAGTGTACCAAAATGAGCCACCAACTCTAAACTACCATCTTCACTCTCCAAAATCAATTATGTATAAATGAAGAAGAAATTGTTTTAAAACCAAACTTTGTTCCTCCATAACTTTTGCATATAATATCCAAATGTCACATTCTTTAGTGTATAGAAACATCTTCTCGAGTGCCAATAAGAAAATATGAAAATTAAACCAATTTATTAATAGTTTCTATGCAGAGTAGCAAAAAGTGGTGGTTTTAAAGGTACCTACTATAACTCCTAAAGGACTAAGTTGCGTTTATTGACAACATAGATTTTTTGGTTAGTTTACTACAAGTAAAATTTTTAATATTTTTCTTTGAAATTTTCACACAACATGTGGACAAAGAATAACTTTAAGGTCCAAGAATTTTTTGAACTTTTGACTACATGGTTCAAAAGTTATTGCATGATGTATTGTTTTTTATTCAACTTGAGTAGTCTGGACAAATATGAAAGAATCAATTTTTTTGGAAACAAAATTTTTTAATTTGTTTTCAAGATTATATATGTAGAAAGCTTTGAACCATTCCATTTCAATTAATGAGATGAAAGTTATGAGGAGTTTTAGTTTGTGGGCAGTTATGAATTATCTACTCCAAAATAAACTAGGAAATCCTATATTTAATCCAATTTTCAATATTTTGAAGAAAAATGAAAACAATGGCTATAGATAGTTTATTACAACATGACAACCATTGGGATTGACATTTTCAACTTCATAGATAAATTCTTAAAATTTTGTATTTTGAATCATTCTCTACTTCTTTCTATTTACTATTTTTTTCTACATGCCGCACAATTCCAAATGATTTGAAAATTTTCAATCATGTAGCCAACTTGCCTTGAAGAATGAATTCAAAAAAGCACTAACATTTTGGACATTTTCTATACAAATGTGAGCTTGTGAAGTGAACTTGCCTAAATTTTTGCAAGGCAAAAAAAAAGATTTTTGTAATTTAAAATGATAATATCTTGCAATCTCCATGATGGAAATTTCTGAAGTTTTTTTTACATCTTTTCAAACAAGTGCACTACAAAATATTATAATTACATATGTCTAATATAATCAAAGAACTTTAGGGGATAATGGTCATAAAACCTTAGCCATTTTTGGACATTCAAAATATAATATAGCTTTATCATCTATTTTTAATCATGATGATTCCCTTCTTCTTCACTTATAGTAAACTTCTGGTATTTTATGTGCATAGAATTAGCCAAATTTTGCAAGAAAGAAAAAATGAAAACTTTGAAGCTTTGCAAGAAGTGTGCAATCCTTGCGAATAGAAAATCAAAGCTATTGGCCAACAAATTTGGGGAGGCAAGTTTCTACTTTTTATAGAATAACTATTTTTGATAGTGAAGTGTAATTTTGGTTTTCTTTTAGCCAAGTAATAAGGCTACTTCCCAAAAATTGTTCCTCCCTAGTCACATAGAAGTCTAAACATTATGGACCTCTATTTGTTTAAAAAAACAAAAACAAACATTATGAAGGTAATTCCAACTTGAAAAGACTTGGAAAGTCAATTTTGATTCTCATACAATATGGAATTTCACTCTTAGTAGAGGTTGCTTTGGACCAACTGGTTCTTCTCCTCCAATTGTAAGGTTGAAAAAACACTTAAGGTAGGTACACCCAAAAGCGCCAGTTTTTCTACTGTGCCTAGTTCCTGTTATTATGTTGTTCAAATTTTTTTACAGTCTTGTTTGTGAGTGAAAGCATGTTCCAACGCACCAAAGAATAGTGGATTTGGATACTGTATGCAAAAGTTATTAACAGTCAAAGTGTATTTCTGAAGCGCCATCTACAGTCTGGGTACATGACTGATTTTGAAAATCTATGCACGTTGTACAGAGTGCTTTAAGGTCAGGTGCCATTTTGGGTGTACCTACCTTAGGCCATGGCCTTCACTACAAATTCAATGTTGAAATGTTGTGAAGGATAAAAGGTGTTCAATGAATGCCTTTTGGAGTTACTATTGAATCAATTTATTCTATAATCTAATAATTTTGAAGTGACTACCAATTTGCCTCGAAGTGCTCTAGGAAGCACACTTCTGAATATAGGAGGATTTGTTGGTGCACTTGATATAAAATTTATATGAATTGAGGTATACAATAGTAACAAAAATTTGTATTTGTACATGCAAAATTGGATCCCATGACCACGGATAAGAATACTGGTACACCATTTCAAAATAAATCTCTATTTCCCACATGTAGGAGTAGTCTTTTTCACCAATTTTTTTTCACTTCTATTTTGAATGTGGATGAAGCTATCCAAATTTGGATGAAAAGTGCGCAAGTAGAATTGGACAGTAATTTTGGGTCCACAAGATGTTGAATTACCATGCTTCACTAAATTTTTTTTCTTGAAGCCCTCATAGAATTCCCAATTTACCCAATTTGCTGTGATCACCATGAGGTGGGCAATTCCCATGCATCCCATGTCCCCAGACGGATGGGCCGGCCCCCAAGCACCCTGTTCAGACAGAAATCCACCAGGTACCACCAAATCAAGCCCCGCGCACGATAATTGGGGGGGGGAAATGATTATTAAGCTTATGGGACATATATTGGGACCCCGCCGAAGGGTTGGCATTGGAATCATGGGTCTGCAGGGCAGGGGTGTCCTGGCCCGACGGACAGTCTGGGAATCCCGGACCAGTTCAAATGGGACTAAGGTATGGGAGGGCAAGGGTGGGCGGGCCCCACGCCATGATCTTGACAATGCTCCTCTGGCAAATGAAAGGAAAGGGCCATCATGCAGCCAAGCCGGCCCAAGTGTCCCTGGCTTGGCTTGGCTTGCTATAACTTACTTTTGGGGTCGCGTCTATAGTAGTGCAACGAGCCCGTTTGCGGAGGCCGTTTTGCCCCCCGTTTTTATCCTGGGGAAAACGCTAGAACGTTTTATTTGCTGCACAAACTAAAATTTACAAATTTTGAGTTCACATTTGCAATCAGAGACCCCAAATTCGTCCAAGGTGATGAATATATCTGCAAAAACACGGCACAAACTAGGGGGCTTCTTTTTTACTTTCACCCTTGCATGGAGCTCCGCAAATGGCTCGTCGCACTACTTTAGACAAAACCTACTTTTGGTCATGGCTCAATGTTTGGCAACCACAGAACACCTTATCCTGTCGGGCTGGTCTTAACCCCTATTACAGGCTGAAACAGAATGTACACAGACCATACAAACAGGATGCAAAAATACATGTGATATTTATGTTTTTGTTGTTGTTTTTGTTTTTTTAAATTTACCTTTTTAATGTTTATGTAACCAAAGAATTGTGAATTTTTTTGTTGTATTCAGCCTTGTAATAAAAGGATACACACAGTGTAGACTACATTGTGGTTCCTACCTGCATTAGGAATTACCTAAGCATTCCTACCATTGAAAAAAACCAAGCAAATATGCAAGCTTGAATCCAAAAGCATGTGGAATGAAATGTAGATAATGAGTAAAAACACAAAAAAAAATTGCTTTGCTAGGGTCTTCCCTTCATTTGATGTACTGTTTCCTTTATCAATGGAAATTGTCCATTTGTTTCAAATAAAAATAAAAATGTAGATAATGTGCACACAACATAGTGAAATTCAATTGCCTTAATTGGCAATTAGGTTACTTTACATTTAGAAAGCTATTTTTGAAGCCATTAGAGTCAACAAATGTTTTTAGAAAGAATTTCATTTGTATAGTAGACATGGAGGGTTATGAGTCTCAGTTACAACAATAGCTAATTCAAAATTAGTACTTTCTTGCACAATGCTTGAAAATATTTATATAGTGTCAAATGTCAAAAAATTAGTGTGGGTCAAGCTAAGTTCACTATTTTGTGTAGGTGCTCATTGCAAATTGTTCAACATTTTGACACCAAAATTGAGGCACAAATATTGAAATGTTTACTTTACAAGTTAACCCTTAGCCCGTAAAGTCCTAAGGGGGGTGCATCTTCAAAATGGGCCTAAACTACAAAGAACTTGGGCAATTTGTTTGCTCATTTTTTTTCTCTTGAGATTAGCCATTGTATGTAGTTGTAGCTTCTTGTAGTTCACATTGAAAGTGACCACCACAAAAAAATTCCAATGACTGACTATACAATTTAGTAGATGTTTAAGTTTGAAGTTTTATTTAGGTCAATGGAAAAAAAGATAGCACACTTTGAAAAAGAAAATCTTATAGTGAAAATACTTTGAAATTATGACATTCATATTCAATGAAACACAAGAGGGTTGAAGATGTATATCTAAAATTTCACAACATTTTTATTAGTCATTTGCAATTTTGTGTAGAGCTTCCAATGCATAGTAGTCATTGAAATGACAATAGTGTTTGTAAGAAAAAAACAAGAATGGACACACTTGTCTTCTCCTTGAGCTCCATGGATGTGCCCTTTTGAAGATGGCAACTATCACATTGCTTGGCTCAATTTTTAGTCCATATACCAAATTGCCCCTCAAAACATAAATTGCCAACTACACTTCACTACTCACAGGACTACTCAACTTCAAAAATATTCCACTATGTAAAGTCAACTTAGGATTATGATGGAACTACTACCATTGGATTCACAACACTGTCTTTTTTCTAAAAATAAATTTAATTAAAAAAATCAAAATTAGAGAAAAGGTAGCTCAAGAAAGAGGAAAGCCCAACAATCTAGATATAATCATGTGGGTCATTAGGGGTAGAAGGCCTTTGTAATCTTGGTTGGTGTTTTGAAAGTCAAAACCCAAATTTTCATATAGTTCTTGATTTTAGATGTATTAGCCTTTAACTAAATTAATGAAGCTTTAGTAATCTATTTTTTAAAATTAAAATTTAAGTTTTAAAATTAAAATTTTCATGGCATTTTGAAGATAGCATTAGTAGAAAAAAAATCCTTTAAATAAATTGCTTTTGAACTTTTTCTATCAAGAACTTTTTCTTGAAATGAATTCAATGAGTATGCAATTACATGATGTTTGTGTCACAATTGTTTACATTTTTCTTGAAAATTTCATACTATTTTGATTATTTTTGTAATTACTATGATTATTATATAGATTTTATTTAAAATAATAATATAAAATTCAATTTCATATTTTTAATTAGACGAAAGATCAAATTTTTGAAATGTGTGTTTAAATGTAGAAATCTAATGAAGTTTCACCAAGCCTGTACATGAAATGTTCTTTAAGGAATAATTCAAGCATTACACTTTATAAAAATAACAGTAACTTACATTTTATTGGGAATTATGAGAAACTTTGAGGTGTTCTAATATGAAAATCTACAATGTTTTCAAATAAAATAGATGTAATGCAAGCTACATTCATTTCATACTATTGGCCATAAGGAGTATGATTATTATCCAACTTTGTTTACATTCAATCAATTCCATTCTAATGTTCATCCAACAATCATCTAAATTAGAATTAGGGACTCTTGTACTCAACCAAACTTTCACATCATTTGAAATAACTTGTATAGTTGAATTTGGATACTTGAAAATTTTATACAATAAGTACACCTAATTGCAACTTCTACCTTGATGCATCACAATTTATATCTATCAAATATCATACGACAAGAATGAGAGCTTTAGATTTAGGTTTTGAGGTAAAAACAAGTTTTTTATTGTGATGCAATTAAGTGGAAGTTGCAACTAGATTTTCATACCATATACAATATTCAAACACTATTCTTGGATTTAGCTAACTTTAGAAGGTACAATTTGCTTATATGTGACCAAACTTCAACCACTCTATTATGTAATCAACATTGTTTGTGAAATTTACTTAATTATAATTTATACTTATTTAAATTCCAAAAGCAAATTTGACTCACAAAGTTGCCAAACAAAATTTGAGTCTTCAAAAAACTTAAGGCATCATGCAAAAGTATTAGAACCATGTAAAAACAAAGACAAGATCTTTTTTTCCTTGAATTGTAGAAAGTGAATATTTTTGAAAGATTAGACCATCCAATTTAGCCCCCAAGCTTTTTTTTTAAGAAAATAAATCGAAAATATTTCTAGGATATTCTTTAGATTGTTTGATTTTTATTGAACATTTGTAGAGTATGCATGTTATTCTAGTTTTAAAATTTAGCAAGTATGTAACTAAAATAGTATAGCATAGATTTGCTAAAAGAAAATGCACATGTTAGTTTTAAAATCTATACCTAAGAAAAATCAAAGGATTCACCTTGCTAGGAAGGTGGAAATATATTATTTCATCTAGGTTCAAATGCTATAATCTTGCAATTTATGTAGTCAAAGTTTCAAATTCATTTTCATATATTTTCTTTGTAGTCCAATGTATTTTGTAAGTTTATTTATTATATATACTATTACACCCTATTGTAAGATTTGCAACATGAAGCTTTGCAAAAGTTTTGCAACAATAACTTTAAAGCGGGAAAGATAAGACCTCAAGAAAAATTCCAAAAAAATTGAAATAGTTTTTTTTCTTGTAGATTATTCTTTTGTCTAAATTGAAATATTTGATTCATTCTATTTGAATTAGTCATTTAAAGCTATAGAACTTCTTGTTTTGTAGGCGGTCATGTAAGCTTCTAGAGACTGACAATAACATGATTGGATTTATTTTTGAATTCAATGTTTTACAATATTCCAAAAGAACTTCTTGAAGGTTCAATATCCTTGCTAGAATAAATCTCAAACTTGGGATTATTGTGTTTCACTTCCATTTTAGAGCTATCAATGATATAATTTGTCCTTCAATCTTGTGCCAACTTAACAATTTTACAAAGAATATAACCCCTAAAAGCCCAAGGGGTTAGGACAAAACACAAATGTATTATAAAATATAAGTGTTACAACTGTTTTGAAGTTAGCATCAAAGAAGATAATGTAAAGCACAAAAAGTAGAAAGTATCCATATGATCAAAATTAAAAAAATATTTATAGATTCTCTTCAAATGAATTTTGAAGATATAACTTCAAAAATTCACCAAAAATACAATTTCTATTTTTATGATTTGAAATTTTTTTTGATTGGTCAAAATTGTGGTTTTTATTGATTTGTTAAGAAATAAAAAATATTTACTAATGAGAGCATCAATACTTCCCCCAAATAGTAAGTTTTTCAACACTAAGCAATTTTAGACACTTTGTGCTATTTCTCCTTTTCTTGCTATAACTTTTGTTTGACCGTATTGATCTTAGTTTTGAATATCAATGTTGAAAGAAAACCCAATTTTTTCAAAACTGAAAAAAAAAATTTGAAAATTTTTTTTCCTGAAAATTCTGCCCAAAGTCAAGCATCGACCAGAAAATGGTCGTTTGAGCACTTAGGGGATAAAGAATGAAAATCAAGAATTTTTCTTGGAATTTTTTTCCAATAATTTGAATTCAAATCTCTAAAATATATATTTTTTAAATCAAATTTTTTAGTACAATAGTATGAAGTTATGGAGATTTAGAGCCAAATAATCAAGTCATGGAATGAGAACCAAAAATCATTTTTCTCACTCTAAATGCAAATTTCTTACAATTTACAAGATGAAAGTTTTTGAAATTTTCTCTTATACATTCTCATACGAGTTTAGTCCAAAATCTCACGGTTCAACATGTAAAAAAATCACTTTGATTTTTTTTTGGTCTTTGCAATAAAATTTGAATTCTTGAGTGGTTTTGATGGAACAAAGCCTTGAAACTTTAGGGGTAAAATTGAAGTCACAACCAAAGGTATGAACCCTCGATATGAAGGAAAAGCTTGAAAGTGGATTATAAAATGTTACCTTTTTGTCGTGAAACAATTGTCTACTTTGAATGTCATATTTTTCTGAGGTTCTTTTGAGTAGGTCAAAATAATAATTTCTTGTGGCTAATTTTATTTAGGTTCTAATAAACACATGCAATGTTCTTCATTGATTTTAGTGACATAAAATTTGGAACCTTTCTTGATTATGTTTTTCACAGTATAATCAATGAAATTGATTCTAAAGGGAGGAAGTAAGGTAGAAGGCTCTTAAATGGAGCGGGTTCTAAAATGGTGCCCTATCTTAAATGTACTCTAGTTGTACATGTTGCTTTTTCATAGCCTTCAGCACTGTACTGACAGTGTACATTGTAGCAAGGGCACCATTTTACAACCTTATGCCCTTTCAACTTCAAAATTTGATAACTAATTCAAAAAAACTCAGAAAAATATGAAACGACTTGGGTTAGATGTCAATCCTACTTGTTTTTCAAGTAAAATTTACCAAATTTTTTTTTATAAAGGTTTTACCTCCCTGAAATTCTGTTTCAGCCCTTAGATGGTCCATTATAGGACCCCTTTCCTTAAAAATTTTGAAGACAGAACAGGCCTCAAGTTTTTCCTGCAGCTCGGGATGCAAGTCAAAACCAGCCCTAGTTTTTCTCTTTGTACACTTCCGTACACTAACTTGGTCAGTGTGAGTAGCTCATCAACATCATCCATCCATGTTGCAGACGTACTCTTTGCTTCTTTTTTTTAAAGAACAATTTGAAAAAACCCAAAATTGGGGCCCCATGTTCTGACTTTCGGTACAAGTTACAAAATATATTTTACCTTACCCTGCTCTTTGTACAATAGGCCCAGGAATTCCTCTCCCCAGTCATCAGTGCACAAGACTGGCAGTGACTGGAGGGAAGAATGGCCCATCACTGTACAAAAACTACACTTTGTACTTCCATCCTAATGGCTTTTTTAAAAGCTTTCTTTTAATGTTTTTTTAAAATGTCTTTTTTGGGTTTTGGAACAGATGAAACGGTCCTCATGGCTCTTGGAATTCAGCTGCTTGGAATTGCAGATTCAGCTTCGCCCCACCACAAACTCCCCATCCCACATGCATGCGTAATTGCCTAGTCGCCCCCCAATTGTGAGTTCTCAGGCTGATCTGCAATCTCACGTACAGTACTGTACTGCACAGCAGCCACTGTACTGTCCTGCCCACCTTAAAAAAAACGAAAAGAATCAAAGAAAATAATGCACCCCAAGGATACCGGGGTACCGTACTTTGCTGTGTGGCCGGAAAGCTCCGTCCGAACGAATTCCCACCTCGAGGGAAACAAAAACAGAAAAAACGAGTGATTCCCAATGAAAGTAAGAAAATCATTCCTCCAGTTTGAGTGGCTTTCGGGCAAACTCCGGCAGTACAAGAAAAGTCTACAGTGGCACTGTAGCCAAGGGAGTCAAGTGACCCCCGCTCCGGCGCGGGTCGGGTCGGGTCGGGTGAGGTCGGGTGAGGTCGGGCCCGTCGTTTCGAGGGGTCGTCTCCCCCGATAAGAAGCCCCCCGATCGGCGTACAACTCGTTTTGGATCTCCTCCTTCTCGCAGCGTCTGCGCAGCTCTCTCTCTCTGCGATTCTGCACTCGCCTGGTCCGCGCCGCTTGTCTAGTAGTTTGTCAGAGATTCCTTCCGTGCACTTTTCCTGGTCCAGGTGCAGTGAGTGAGTACCTTTTCAACTCTTTTCCAGGAGTCTCGAGTAGTTTCGGGGTGGGACTGGATCGTGAATTTGTGTCTGTGGAGCTCCTTCGGAGGACTGATCTTTCGTAAGTTAGTGCCCTGGAGGTCTCCGTCGTGGTGGGTGGAGAGGAGATTGATTGAGAGTGTCTGTTGCGTGTCGTGGAAGTAGGTGTATTTTCAGAGTGTGTCAGTGACTTGCTGACGACGTCAAAGAAGCGCGGGCTGTGAGATTCCGATAGTGACTTGGGGTTGCGACGCCGTCACGTTCGTTGTGTCGAGATGCCTTGCTCATGTGCACCTACCACGCACGCCGGCTCGTTCCGGTGTGGGATGCACCGCTCCCACGCGTGGAACGGCCGGGGCACGATCTACAGGTCGGGCGAAGACTTGGAGCTTTCCACGGAGTCTTTGATCGAGAATTCGCTCTGTGAAGAGATGCAGAGGCAGAGCTTCAAGAAGGCGCCCGCGGGGTCGCTGCCTCCGCTCGCGCGGTCACCAGGCGCCAGTCGAAGTCCGCCGAAGGGTACCAGTCGGTTGCGGCATGTGGTGAGCTCGTCCGACGAGGAGGACGACATCGTTGCGCCTGCCATGCCCGTCGGGTGAGTAGTGTCTCTTGTGTTCTTACACATCTCAACATTTCTGCTCTGGTTTTGGTTCCGGCTTGGAGTGGTTTTTGTCGATTGCTGGCTTATGATTTTACCGGCTATGGAATTCAGAGAACGGATACCAAGCATGAAGATGGCTTCTGGAACGCGCAGCAGCTACTCGGGGGGGCGCGCTGCCATGTTTAGGATGATGAAGTCTGGCCAGTCGCCGTCCAAGATCTACTCGTAACGCTGGCTTCTACCACCTTCTGGTAGTTGTTGGCGCCCGACATGTATGATATCTTGTTCTTCTCCCTCCCTGTATTTAATTTAGAGCCTCATGGATGCCTGACCGGGGCATATGCGTAACCCGTTGTATAGTGTAAGAGTCCTTACTACCACGCCGGTTTGCATACCGGATCTATTTTCTTCCCATTTCTTACTGCACCCCAGGAATTTTTCTGAGAGCTGGTACAAGTGCCGTTTTTTAAATGTAGAACTGAGCAGCCCGATATTGGGCATTTGTGTACAGTCCGTGAGCATGGTTTTGCTCTATAGCATGATATGGTTTTCAGTTGTGTAATGGTGTCTCTTGGATGGCCCTCTATACACATGATTTTTCGACAATATGTGTATGGATTGTCTTGGGTCACTACTACAAGCAACAACAATGATCCATTTAGTGTTTCATGTTTGCAAGGTATTTGTTGTAGGGTCGTGGTATGGTGTACTATTACTGGTGCAAGGTATCGTAGGGTCTGAGTTGCGGACACTTTCGAAGCATATCCATTCCAAAACCCTTTCGTTGTCCATCGGAGCCCATTCACTTTCGAGACTTCCTTGACACCCATCTCCTCCCGATCATTAAGCCTGTTCCGTATCAACATTCATTACTCGAATCGATATCATTGCATGATGCCTCTTCTCATTGCAACATTGCACGTTCAAGGTATTTCGTTACGTAGATTTCTATCCTTGTTTCTTTTGTAGCCCTTTCTCTATTTCCATTGTTCGTTTCGTGTTGTTCCTTTTATAAGTATGTTTCTACCATGTCATGTATATGTTGGTTTGATGCACGTGATGTGATGGGAAATAATGGGATGTAAGGTTCCAATTTCTCAATGTCTCAGATTTCGTGACTGCTTGGTGTTGATTGTGACACAGATCTAATACAAGCACATCTTTCCAAAGACCTAAATCTTGATGGTTTTCTGCTGGGACGTGTTGTGGACAATCGTGCCCTGTTGCGTGGTGGGACTGCCGGGAACTGTGATTTGCTGTGCTACATATGTATCTTGGCAGAATTTTTTTGCCAAACTACGTGTTGAAATTGAAGTAGTGCCTCAGGTATTTCTCTTTCAACTCTCGCCCTCCACCTATGCCGTATGTTGTGTACCTCGGATCTTTCTGCATTTTGGGCAGACCGTCATGGTTCAAGTCCATGCGAGATCTTCATAAGTGACCATGTTTTGAAATTACCGTCCTCCCGCCCTTCACTTGAGTCGAGAGTTGAATTCGATCGAGGAATGGTTGTTAGGTTGTTTGAACTGGTGACACGTAATGAATATTGGAACTCTGAATCTGGCCCACGCATCTGACGAGCTCTGGAAGCTTGTGGTTCTCGGTTGACAGAATCTCCAAATGAGCAGGTGGTCAAGTACGGTTCACTGATTAAAAGCGACTTAAGCTTATCCTCTCCCTCGAACATGGGGTCGGATGGGAAGTGCCCATCAATTATGTTTCCTCGATAGTTACCAACAGCTGCTAACTGCAAAGATTAGAGACAGTCGTGCATGCAAGGCACGCTTGCAAATTTGCTTCTCTCACTCCAGTTAACCATAACAAAACTCGGCTATGATGGATTTCTTCCTGTTAAAAGAAAAGTTTCTGCAATGACAGTCTTCTACTGCCAACATTGGGTTCTTCAGTTCTGTTTAGGATTAGCTCATCAACTTGGGTCAGCTCGCAGAACTTCAGCTTTGATAGCTCGACGGCTTCATATGTTGTTATGGTTATCACTTGATCGGGTTCAATTTAGCATAACGAAACATCTGAAAATCATATCACTAAGCTTAATAAGTTGGGTGAGTCTCCACACAACGAGCGATTAATGAAACAGGTTGGCGCGGGTGCTGATTCAGCAAAGCCTGCGACGTGTCAGTTTGAAGCGCGATGTAATTGCTCAGTTGGAGTGACCGACTCACTCAGATGGAGTGTGTAATAGGTTACCCCAGCAACTTTCGTGCTACAAGCAACAGCTGTTGAAGGCAACTAAGTTATCTTCACTTCTGTGACAAAAAAAAATTAGTTGAACTGTATGTTGGTGGAATATTATCATTTGTAGGTTTTGCCTTCTTCCAACAAGGATACGGTAGACGGTTTATCATTCAGCCCTGGTAGCCTGGGTGGGTTTTTAATGAAGGTATGTCTAAACTGAAACTCAACACGCCTCTCGATTCCGGTACAGGGTTCCTGTTCGGGAGGGAGACGGAATGAAGTAACTTAGATGTTCTCATATGCGCAATCAGAAATGTTTGAATTGGGAGTGTGCCTTGCATTCAGCAATGGCTGAGGTTGTTATCATTGCAGCTTGACGTTGATCTACTTAACGTGTACAAAATCTCCATGGAGCCAACTGCAGGCTTCCGTCCTGCTTTTCATCCAATCATAGTGTATAGTTTCATAACCTAAAAAAATCAGTTGTAATTTCCTAGCTTCTGAAAGATGTTTGCTGAATTTTTGCGTCTTTGACAAAAGTGGAGTATTTTTCCTTTATTCCTTCCACTCTTGAAACCAATTAATCAAAGCCGAATAATCTTTTGTGAATTTTCCTTGCGTATTCCTTATTGTTGTTGTATTTAGAAATAGAGTAATGTAGATGTTACCTCATCATCAGCAAAGAATATGTTGGGGTGATTCGACTGACATGGACATCGGCAGTAGTGGATGCCACTGTACCCTTGGTGGTCGAGACTCTAACTTGACTCTTCCCTTGGCTTTCCTGATTGGTCCTGTTCGGGAGTCGTTGCCTTGAGGCAGTGGGAAACATTTGTGTGATTCCCAGAAGAGCAAGAAGGAAAGGCAAGAAGGACCCTGAAACGCCCCAAACGAGGAGCTTCCCGTTGTGTCAGTCAAGACTCCAGACTGAAGGAAGTGGTTGAGATATGATTCAAATGCACGTGACTGCACACTGACCTGCTTTGCTTGGTGCATGTGGGAAGTGGGAAGAGGGAACTAGGGAAGTGGGGAGGAAGCACGTTGTGAAGCTTAACTTAGTCTGAAGTATCCTACCCCTTCCAATGAATTTCCCGTTTCATTTGTTGCAAATTTTTTTTTTTAAAAAGCGCTTAGTCTGAAGATTCTCATCATTTGCCTCAACTAAACTGACTCTGCAAAGGAGCTTCTGTGCATTAAGTTATCATTCTCGTCCACACAAAGGCAGGAAAGTCATGAAATGTCTTCGGAAAAATGGTCAGCTTGTGCAATTCATGCCAAGTCTGTACCCCTTTTTTTTTGGGCAACACCACCGTTTACCAGCACCTAGAAAAGAGTTCTTCACAACCACTCATTGATTCATTGATTCAAGTAAGGCAGCTGCATCCAGAACCATCACATTTCTAAGTGTGCCTCCTATTTGGGGGGATGGAAAAAGATTCACTTGATGTCTCAAAATTGTCACAAGTGAGTCAGAGCTACCAAATGAATGGGAATTGAAGCATTTTGTGCTTCAAGGGTGGCAGGATACGGGGAGTTTAGTGGCGTGAGTATGTACTTTTTTGCTTTAAACTTTGGAAATGCATAGAATATTGTAAGAGTGTCAATAGAAAAATGTAAAATGATGTGGGTTGGGTTTCTCTCAAGGAGGTTAACTATTTCACATCAAAGTTTCATCATTTTGAACACTCTAGTAATATGGGGCACAAAAACTGATGGCTTTACTGTAGGTGAGTAGTCCTTTTGACAAAGCGTTTATTCAAACTCAACAATCGTTTTTAATTAGAACCATTAGAAGTTGAAGAGTACTTTGAAGCAACTAATGAGACTTGAAGCATTTTGTACTTCAAGGATGCCCAATTAAAGCTACATAGTCTAATATCAATAACAAGTGTTCCTATGACCTCAATTTTGAAAATTTGTAGTATATTCATAGACTCTAAAAATCCTCAAACCAGTAGCTCTCACTTTTTCTTTCATTTGATTACATTGTGATGTGATATTTTTCCCAAATTGTGTTCCGAACTGTTGGTTTCAGAAAAGTGTCTGTTTTAGAATTTAGATGTGGATACTGAGATCTTCAATGCTCTTGGAATCGGAGCTGTCATGAACCTATTCTCTGTTGGTACTCAAATTCAATAAGTACTCCCTCTGTCCCACTAAAAGCTTCCTAATTAGGCTGATTTACAGTCTTTGCAGGAAGAATTTGGGACGCTTTTAGTGGGCGGGACAGAGGGAGTAGTTGATAGAAATTACATATTTTTAATACTGAGTATTTTTAATACGATGCACTGTAATTGTGGAGTACGGAATAGCAGTAACTGACACTCTGGGAGTTTCGAATTGGCGAGCCAAGGTGAAGGACAGGCCCAACTCTCAGCGCATCCTCACAAATTGGGTCTGCCATCACTCTTGTTTGGTGTGTCAGATTTGGCGTGCAAGGGAGTCTTAAGGTAAGTACACCTAAAATTGCACGTTTCTAGAATCACAGACTCCAGGTTTTTTTTTATCAAAAATGTACTCCCATTATTCATGAGAATCTATGACTCCTTTTAGAAACATCTATTTTCAGCATTTTTGAAAATTCATAGTTTATTCATGTGGTGTCCCAAAAATGCATTCTAAGAGAATCTAGAATCCCCTTTTGACTACCAACATGACCCCACCAAAAATTTCCAATATAATAATGGAAAATATGTTGAATTGCTTATTTGTGCAATTTTAGGTATAGTTACCTTAAGGCTTTGTCAGTGGCTTCTTCAATGGAATTGTCAATGGTATTGTTGCAAAGCAATTGAGATACTATCATGTATGAGGTATGATCAATTCTCAAGTGTTCTGCATTGAAATTGTAAAACCACTTATGGAGTGGAGTTATGAACATCCTATAAAAGCATCTCCTTTGCTCTCTCAACAAACAATCCCTATATCACCAGATGGAGGGACATTCCATGAGACTTGCATAGTGATGGGATTTTTTTGAGCAAATTGAACCAATGCAAAATTGGCAATCTAAACATCAATTGGATTTTTTTTGCACTATTTAAAGAAAGAAAAGACTAGATTCTACATTAAAAAAGATTTTTTATGCAAAAAAAGGAAGATTGCTTTCATTGGCACACATTACAGGGTCATTGCAAGAAACACCGGTCCTATTTCATGTCACAATGAGAATCACTTTTTTGTTGTCTACTATAATTTTTGGAGATTAAGTCCAATGAACATGAAATTTTTATTGAATATACCTAACTTGAAGGTTATTAGATCCCTTATTTTTCAAAAAAAAAAAAAAATAATAATATTTAAAAATCATTTCTGTTGAGCATCACAGTTTGTAGTTTACAAAATTCACTACTTTATGAGTGCCCAAATTTAATGATTTATAAACAAAACTTTCATGGTCTATACATATAGGTGTAAAACTTATAATTTTTGAATGAAATCCAAAAATATGTTATTTCATGTCTTCCACATGAGTGCAAATTTTTTTCTGTTGCACACAATTTCTGAACATTGAAGATGGTTCTAAGATTGTTCTTTTGGTGAAATCTCATCAAAATCAACTCTTTAAGAATGGACAATTTTTAGTTTTAAAAAAAATTGATTTTCCTATCTTTTACAAATTAAAATGTAAAAGTACCAATTTTCATGAGATTTTGCACTTTTCTAGTTCCCCTACTTAGAGATTTTTCCTATAATTTTCCTTTCTTGGGTACCTTTTTCTTAAGATATATACATGAAACATATTTTTTTTAATTTTTAAAAATTGTTTTTCTAATTTTAAAGCCCTCCTGAAGGAAAAAAAGAATACTGTGAAAACGCTACACTTTTTGGACGGTGTTTCTTACAATGACCCTACAATACAAAAAAAGATATAAAAATAATGACTATTTTTACAGTGAATCAACTTGTGGATCCTTCACATTTTGCAAATTTGTTGATCCTAAGTAGTTGCATATTGAGGCCATGGAAGTGGAGGGATCCATAATGGTTGCATTGGATTTGATTTTTAATTACAAATGATCATTAGAAGAAATTTGAGGGCATTAGGAGACTGCGGGTTCCCGGATTGCGGGAACGTAGTTTCTGCCCTGTGAACTCGAATCCTACGTGGTCGGGACACTACCACGTAATAAATTTATTTATTTTTCAAAAAATAAAATAAAAATTTGGACTTATTTTCATATTTCAAGATCCAAATTTTTTATTTTATTTTTCGATAAAAGTCGGCCTGACAGGGGACTGCGGCATTGGGAGCCGTTTTGGGAACAGACCCGAAACGGTCCTATAATGCCCTCAAATTTCATCTAATGTGTGCACTTACTATAGTGTTGATATTGTACATATTGAAGGGAGCATTGTAGATGCTCTAAACAATCCATTATGACTCTTCTATGTATTCAATGGTACTTGAGTGTTCACCATTGAAAGATTGAGACATTATCATTAATACAATGATTTTATCAAAAAATGACTAAACTTGGATGTTTTTTGGATGGAACTAGGGCCAAAAGTAGGATGATAGAATTAGACAATGATTGAAAATGGGTCTGGTCTAAATTGATTTGTAATCCAATGCATCCATGATTAGACTTTGCATTATTGTGGGGCTACCATCTTCTCCTAATAGGCTATAAAAATGAGAGAAACTTTGGAGAGCTCATGACTATAGTACCTTTAGAGTAGCTCTAAGAAACCACCATACCAATAGTATAATAATAGGGCAAATAAAAAAGAGGTGTCAAATGCAACCGGTATGTCTTTATTCCCAACCCTATCATTTCCTTCTCAAGTATGGCAAATTGGAAAAATATGAAGAGCTTCTAAATTCACTCATAATGAAAAAATTCATAGTTGTTATACCTTTTCAAACTTTTTTGTATGTGCCAATAAATTAAAATTCTCCTTTTTTCTATAGAGGATCTTTTTTGAATGTAGAATCCTTTTTTTTTATAATTAGGAAAAATCCATTTGAAGTTTAGATTTCCAACTTTGCATTGGAACAAATTTTTTTAAAGTCCCTGGATCAAAGTGAGGTCCACTTCCCTCCAATTCAAAATTATGGTATTGTCTCGATTTCTATTCCTAGACTTTAGAGATCTATATTCTCAACAAATTATAAATTGTCTAACCATGCATTCTTTTTAGCTCAACTTTTGTACTACTTAGAACTATGAGTCCATAAATGCAAGAAGAATTTACATTCTTGATATGAGAATCCTTGAGAGCCATAGCACATGTTCAATTGGCTAAAAAATGACTCATGGATTTAGCTTTCTAGCATGTATTAGGCCTATAATGCTAGCAAAGTGGATGAGAAGTTGTTAGGGTTGTAACTTGGTCTAGCTTTATACTAGTGCAAGCGAAGGTGCAAGACTCAATACAAGTCTTCAATTGAGGATGCCCTCAGCAAGTATAACTTTACTTTTGGAAGAAGTAAAATATAAGTATAAGTGCATCGTAATACCTAATTGAAGCTAGAGTAATTGAAGCCTTGAACAAATAACGGTACGATTTCCTAAATTCTTAAGGGAGAGTATTTGCTTCATTTCATATAATGCAATTGAAACTTAAGTTTACATTGTCATTTGCAAGTGTACCAACAATCGTCAAATTATGATTATAATTTTGTCACAAAAATGACAAGTTTTCTACTTGTAAAAGGAAATTAATCAAACAAACTTTGTACCATTTATAAGAGCCTTTAAATAAATGTTGGTTTAAGGGACAACAATATTTCAAAGTGGAGATTGTTTCAAAGCTATTTAGCTTCTATTGGTTTATTCTTTATCAACAAACTTTATAATAGTCTATAGCAAATGGGTTGAATTGTTATGTAAGAAATGGACATCATGCAAGTACCCCACCTTACTGGTTAAATGTAAATTCTACAATGTTTTATATGGTAGGGATAAGCTATTCTATAAAGTGACTTATAAATTAGATTATATCAAAATAAAATTGCTTACAATTGAATCAAATATAGAAGGGTCATTGCAAGAAACACCAACCTCTTTTGTAACGCTTTGTAAAATTTGTTCTTGTCCAATGCTATAACTTTTGATTGATGAATCCAATGCCCAAACCAAAAAAACTATTTCTAGAGTTTTTGATTGCAATCATATTTTATATTTTTTAGAATTAAAAAATAATAATTTTATATTTAAAAGTTATTTTTGTTAATTTGTCACACTTTCAAGATTAGGGTTTTTTTATACTATTGATTGGTTGAAATTAATGATTTTTGGTTGAAATTTTTGTGGTGTGTTTTTATAGTAGGTAGACATGTCTCTTCCAAAGGGCATCTAAAAAAACCTTATTTTATGACCTCTACATTAGTGCAAACAAACCTCCCTTGCGCGCACACTTCCAAACATTAGAAATGCTTTTGAACTCATTTTCTTAGTCAAACCTCATTGCCAAAAAGTCTTCTCAAATGGAAAATTTTTAGTTTTGTTCAAATTTTTTTTCTTATTTTTTACAATTAAAATGTCAATGTATGTATTTTCTTTACTAGAATTCAATGTTTAAGATGATGTACTAGAAAATACATACATTGACGTTTTAATTTGTAAAAAATAGGAAAAACAATTTTGAACAAAACTAAAAATTTTCCATTTGAGAAGACTTTTTGGTAATGAGGTTTGACTAAGAAAATGAGTTCAAAAGCATTTCTAATGTTTGGAAGTGTGCACGCAAGGGAGGTTTGTTTGCACTAATGTAGAGGTCATAAAATAAGGTTTTTTTAGATGCCCTTTGGTAGAGACATGTCTACCTACTATAAAAATATACCACAGAAATTTCAACCAAAAATCATTAATTTTAACCAATCAATAGTATAAAAACCCCTAATCTTGAAAGTGTGACAAATTAACAAAAATAACTTTTAAATATAAAATGATTTTTTTTAATTCTAAAAAATATAAAATATGATTGCAATCAAAAACTCTAGAAATAGTTTTTTTGGTTTGGGCAATGGATTCATCAATCAAAAGTTATAGCATTGGACAAGAACAAATTTTGCAAAGTGCTACAAAAGTGGTCGGTGTTTCTTGCAATGACCTAGAAATTATGTTCTTAAGAGAGCTTTAACTTATTAAAACAATTTTTACACAAATTTTATTCAATTTAAAAAAAAATTAACCTTCATCCAAAAACTTTAGAGAAAAAATCCCATCTCCAAAGGACTACTAGAAAGCCTTCAAAGAATTCCAAATCTTATATTTTATCTTGCATATTATTATTATTATTATTATTTACCTCTATTGTTGATGTTACATTAGAATGTTGAATGGTTGTCATTGTCTAAAGTGGCTTAAAATCTAAGTACAAAAGGTTTGATTCATTATCAAACATCTTGTAATATGATGCGCCTTGTACTTTGACCAAGTTGTTAGAAAAAAAAGAATCCAAAATATTGTAATTCATTACATTTAGGCTATGGAGAGACTACTGCAAGTTCCCATATAGTAGGAAATAATAACTAGAATATACTTTTAAAAATTTCAAAATGAAAAAAAAATCAGCAAATTACAAGGCCTAAACTATGAAGGAAAATACATAAGAGGATTTTTGGGCCCCCAGGAGACCGTTTCAGGGGTGTTCCCCGAAATTGTTCCCACTGCTGCAGACCAGCACCCTGCTGGTCTGAATTTTTGAATTTTGAAAAAAAAAAATTAAAATTTTTTTTTTTCAAAAAATTTCAGAATGTATTAATGAGAAAAAAAATGATTTAAGAAAATGATTTTTTTTTCAAAAAAATATTTTAAAAGTATTTAATATTTAATTAAAATTAATTTAAAAAAATCATTTTCTGACGTGGCAGTCGCTCGACCACATCAGCATCGCGTTCCCAGAGTTCCCAATGCGTTCCCAGCGTTTGGGAACCCACAGTCTTGTACAGGAGCTGAAAATCCTCTTATGCTATGATAAGAAAAAATATCTGTAAGAAAATGGAGAAAAAAATCCCTTTACTTACAATTGATTGGAACCTTTGGCACATTAGAAATTTGATGTTATTGAGAGATTGCTACATCAAATAATATTTCTAAATTTTTTATTTTATTATTATTTATTATTATTAATTAAAATTTAAAATATATATTATTATTATTATTATTTATAATTTCATAATTTTATAATTATTTCATTATTATTATTTATTATTTATTATTTATTAGTTTAAAAATGTATTATTTATAAATCTAGCCAATGGTATATTGGTTCATAGCTTGGGGAACACTCTAGAAATAGTCTTCATGGTTTGAAAAAACACCTAGTGCTATCATCTACCATTGAGATTTTTTTTTTATAGAAATGTGAAAGCCAATGTTTTCTTTCCAACAATTTGGTGCAAAATTGCACCAAATTTTTTGGCTTGGCACCAAGCCTATAGAGAAAAAATTAGTAAAATTTTGGATGAAATTGCCAATAAACTTCAATTTAAAAAAAAGTACTGGATGAAATTGCTAAAATAATGGATGAAAATAGAATGAGAGATATGTATTATGAGCTAAATAATATGATCTTTCCTATCCAATATATGGATGAATGTTGAGATTTGGAACTTTACAATAAAATGATGTCATTTTCATCATTTAGTAGGTAGCCTAGGTAGCTTATAAAACTTCTTCAAAAATCAATTTTTTAGGAAATTAAAATTTGAAATTAATTACGTAGAATCACATGTACATGGAAAGCTTTGAATCATTCCATTTCAATAAATGTCATGAAAGTTATGAAGAGTTTCAGTTTAGAGTGGTTCGGAAATAGTTATAGAATTTCTACTCTATAAAAAGTTTGAAATCCTTTATTTAATTCAATTTTTAATATTTTTGAAAAAAAACTAAATCATTAGGTGAAGATTATTCATTACAATATTACAAGCATTGGAATTAGCATTTTTCATTTCCATAAATAAATTTTTCACAATTTAGTATTTTTTAATCATTTTCTATTTTTTTTTTCTTCTTATTTTTTTCCTATATGTTGTACAATTTTAATGATTTGAATTTTTTTGAGCAAATATCCAACTTGAATTGAAGAATGAATTCAAAGAGTAACCACCATTTTGAACATTTTTTCATACAAATGTCACCTTGTGAAGTATAGCTACTTGAGTGTTTGTAGGGATAAAGAAAGGATTTTTGTCAATTCAAATGCTAATATTTTGTAATCTATACAGTGAAAGTTTCTAAAAAAAATTTCACATCTTTTCAAACTACCTTACCACAAGATTCTACAATGACATGTGTCAAAAACCAAAAACCTTTAGGGGTTAACCTCCTACTATCCTACTTGTATAAAGAGCTTCTCAAGTTGTCATCTTCAAATACACCAAAGCAACTGGCTTTAATTAGAAGCTAATTACCAAAATCATTAGAGTTTATTAAAGACTTTGAACTCTAGTTGAATAATAATCTCACATGGATCTAGAATTAATTAAATAAATGCTACGTTAGTTGCATCCTAACTATTATATCTTGACTACTTTTGTGAAGATTAGACAAGGTAAGCCCCTACTTAATACCATTCTACAAGGCATGGTTGCTAGTATGTGAGCATAGAAAGTGTGAGCCTATGTGCCTAGAATTCTATACACCTATAGTATAGGTATCTATTTTATAAACCCCTTAATGGTTATAGTATATCTATATTATAAACACCTTTAATGAGTGTATGATACTTACTTATACTTAAGCTCAAGGCTCATAAGCTCACACCTCTATGTTCACATACTAGCATTGTTGTTCTCACATTGCCAAGCATGATGTAGAAATCCTTAAGGATGTCTCTATCTAGTAGCCCTTTGGAGGTTTGATTTTATTCTCTAATTTCTTTTTCTAATTTGAAAACTCTACTCAAAAGTAATAAAATTTAGAGAGCTAGGGTTTGTATAGATGTCTTCTCTCCAACTCTTTGAGCTTTGTAAATTTAGATTGGAGGCTTAAAATTACAAAAGGACTTTCAAACTTAAAATTAATTAGAATTTCTATACTTTTTTAGTTTATCAAATTTTGAAATTGTTTATAGGTAATACATAAATGAGATATGAAAATGTATTAACAATATTTCTACTACATTTAAACCATGAATAGTTGAACATTGACCTTCTTAGTTTCAAATTATCCCATATCCTTTAAGAATTGATTAAAAAAATGAAGTTCATTGCAACATCAACTAGTGTACCCTTACTTTTAATACTTATCCAAAATGTAACTCCATTTCACGACAAAATATTATTACATGGGCATGTCATTAGTCGATATTTGATTCAAAAAGATAAATTTTCATCACAATTTGACTTGAATTTGACCTCATTTTATCCATCCTAGTCATCAACCCTTATATGGCATTTCTTTGCCTAGCATAAAAATCCAAAGGGATTCAAAATCTCCTCAAGACTAGGCATGAATCTTGTTCCTCATTCAAAATTTGCATAGTCAAGTCATGTAAAAATGACCAATTAAAAAAGATTTGACTTTGTAGCCTAAATGTGGTATTTGGCAAGCTTTATTCAAAATGGAAGTGGGTCTTATAGGTTGAAAATTCCAAAAAACTTTAACCACACTTTTTGTCAAAGATTCACTTGAATGAACCTAAGTTGAAGGGCCTTTTCCTGTTATTTAACTACTACAAGAGACATCCACTAGATGAATTGCGAATTTTTTCAAAAGCTCATAGTTGGAGTTACAAAAAACAAATGAAGCATCCAAATATACTACAAAAACAATTTAATCTATTCTTTAATGGTGTGACTAGCATCAATGGCATGGTCAAACAATGCTTCATGTTTATTGTGCAAGGTTTTGAATGAAGTCATGTAGAGATGGGAAAAAAATGAAAACTTGCAAAAATGAGGATTCAATGAATGCATCCTTCTCAAGCCATAAGTTATTTTGTTAAAAATGCATTAAATGTATAGTAGGGTCCAATAATCTTGCAAATTTTTCTCCTCTCCTTTTCTATTGCTTTAAGCACTCTACATGTTCACCACCTAACAACAACCAAGTTACAATACTTCATCCAAATAACTTCACAATCATGTCATGCTACTATTCCTACATCTATATTCATTCCCCATAGACATGTTAGCAAGGTACATTAACACAATTCAACACTAGATTAATTACCAATTCTTATCACTATGTCAAGACCCTTCCATGTCCATGAGCCTTCCTTCTACTTCACCTTCACCTTTCTTCCATCTCCAACTACTCATCTACTACTAAATTAAATCCAATCTCCATTTTCATTTTGTTGTATTTTCTGGAGGGAGGAAATTGGTTCTCAAGTCACTCTTTGACCAATCTTAAACCATATAGTCTCAATCTCCTACACCTTCAATTCCAATTGCATTTTTGATACATTTCAACATTAGATGAAATTCACCTATTAAATAAGGTTGTGAGTTCCTAAACATAGGGGAATTCTAAGAATTGCACTACATTAGTATCTAACATAGTCAGAAGATGGCCATGTCAAATATTTAATATAACAATTTTTTTGATTTTTTTAAATTTCAAAAACTTCATTCCTTTTAGAAAATATTATTTTGATAGTGGTCAACCATTCTTTCATTACATTAGGAGTAGCAAAGGAACAAGCCAAAAATGACCTTCTTTTGCCTCAAATCCCATCTTAATGTTTCTATTTCATGCTTTTACAATAATAATCCATGTCACTACTGTCAACCATTCTAGCATTACTTTATGTCAAGTTTCATGCGTTTTTGGACAACTTGAGATCCAATACAATCAACTTCAAATCTAATTTGCATCTCAAATTCAATTCAAGACTCAATAATGAAATTTGATCAAATTTACTTCAACATGGTATGCCAATTGAGGGTTAAGTACACTAAGGTGGGTACACCTAAATGTGCCACTTATTCATACTATGCCTAGGTCCTGTGAATAGGTTGTTCAAATTTCCATAGTCTTATTGGCAAGTGAAAGCAGGAGAACCAAGAACAATCAGTCGAGGACAAAGCCCTGGAGAAATAGTATGTCATACAACGTACCATGAAGGCAAAGAATGCTAGTTTACACAACAGGCCCACATCGGGGTTTCTTACATGGCCAAGATTTCACCCTGTCCTGCCTTATCCCAAATACTCCCAGCGACTGTTACGGGTTACAAGTTAACCCCTAATCCCACAGGACACCCTTGCTCCTGATTTCTGTTGCAAAATCTTGAGAGAGGAGCCTTCAGCATTATTCCAGCGTATGGATTTCTACCATCAATTGCCATACGTTCGAACGGAGTTCCTTTCTACGTGCAGAATCAAGCACATGCACACATGCACGAAACATGGATCAGTTCTGTTCTACAGAATTCGTAAGATGGGTGAACCAGCACAAAAATTCTTAAAAGAGTGTCGGACTCCCCTGTCTCTGCACCCTAAACTCTATTCAAGCAAAGATGAGCATTCAGCATATGCATGTTCTCCCGTTTGCCGCTTTGGGACTAAAATGTTAGAGAATGACCAACTGAATATGCTAACAACCGAGCATCACCTGACCCTCATCGTGTGGTCACGAGCAGAACAAATCTGTTCGAAGACAAACGCAGAATGCAAATCGAAGACGAACGGATTACATTTCTTGATACCCAACATTGCAGAAGACCCCCATTGATTCTAGCGTTCCAGGTAACCAGAAACTGTGAAACGAAGGCAGTCAGAAGTTGGCCTCACCTGAGACTGAAGCACTTCCAGTATTTCAGCTCGCTTGGGTGTATTTAGAAGCGAGCTTGAATTAATTCGGTGTATTTGCAAGGAGTAGACAACACACCTTGCAAATATACCGTGATAATTGACAGCAATTCAGAAGATTCAATTCGGAAACATGCCATAGAGAACATATTTAGGTCGCAACGAGAGCCGACATATGAGGACGTACACAGAATTTGTGAGTTGCAACATTCTAGTCGCATTGTCTATTTTCAGGAAAAGTACAGTACATTGTAAGCGGGAGAGAATGTCCAAACTACAAGATCACATGTAGATCTGCATTTGACCTCTACGAACACCAACGACTGTTTTTCGTCGTTGGGATCCTCTATTACCCTGCCCTCGACCGCTAGTTCTACCAACGGTACGTTGTAGTCCAATCCTTCTCTGGGAGCATCAATCAAATCACCCAACAGATGAGTAGTGAACTATGAAGGTGGATTCTAGGCCATCAGGGATTTAAGGGGGTGAATCTGGCATATCTACATTTCGACCTGACGGGCGGAAAATAAAGTGAGGATCAACTTCAAGTCACAGGGTGCTCCTCCTAAGGACGGAAACCAGTGCTTCGCATATACCTCCACATGTATCCGTTGACAAAACTGCAGAGGAGTCGACACTGCCGTTCTATCTTTCTCTCAGTGTAGTTAATTTCACAAGTGCTCAGGCATGGCAAGAGGACCGAAATGGCATGGTAGAGATCTTAAGAACCACGAAAGGTTACGAAAATGCTTTAAAGGAATACTGATTCGGACTGCTCATCAGACTCAGATCTCGAATCCTCAAAAACTCGCTTGCGACTGAGAGACAACGGACTACGCAGGGAACTCTTTCTGCCATCGCCGCTTCCAGGTGCATTCTTCAATGGCCTCTTCGAATTTGGAGTTAAAGACGGTGATGGAGACGCTTGCAAACGTGTGCTTCTCCTGGTACTCCGGTTAGGAGTAAGCTTATCAGATTGCAATCTCAGCATAAAACCTTCCAGACCATCATCACTGTCGTCGTCGCTTTGCGGAATCGGCTGCTCCTTCCGGCTTCTACGAGCTCTAGATATCACTACCGGGGCTTGGTTCGGTGTATCGTCATCGGACATTATACGTCGCGGAGCCAGCTTCCCCCGCTTGGACACTTTGGATGGTTCTAACATCCACTCAATAGGCGTTTTGTGCTTCTCTGGCACCGATGCGGTAGACTGCTTTCTCTCACGCTTTTTTTCCCCTGAAGAAAGTACCTCCCGTACTTTCTCTGTTGGAGTTGCACCATCCTCATCGCTCTCCTCCATATTGCGGAGCTTGTTCATGCGACCTTCGATCTTCCCGCTCATGCGCTTGCGCTTCGTAGCAGTCCCACCCATTTTCCAGCTCGCTTCACTCGCCCACTTCAACAACTTTGCATTCACAGGCTCTGGCGGGTCGACTCGAGAGTCATTGAACTTAACATCACAGTAAATCCGTGGACGCGGCAGAAGCCTCCCGTAAAACTTCGCAGGCTTCAATGCCACCATCTTTCCTATACCAGGATAAGTGCTATGCAACCGACCGCTAGACTACGCTTCACCTCACTCCAGCACTCGGAACAGCAATAAAGCTTTAATCCAGCAACGAAATCTCCCTTCCAGTAGAATACCCGAATATACTATGGAACAGAGATCACACGGAAACTAGCGTCGTGTCATGCACTCCTACTCCAAAATAATAGGAGCAATGTGCAGAGGAAAGGCCAGTGCCAAAGGCAAAAGCAACAGCAACGGGAAGAGGAATAGAAAATTGCAACCTCCAAACGGCACGAGTGGCAGTGCTACTTCACCTCTTGAAATGTCGTGACAATGTCGCAAACTCAAAGGCTCACACCAACTCAACGATAGAATCTCTCCCAGAATTTAGCCTCTCTAATACACGTGGGTATTGCGAAAGAGAGATTTCAAAGAGAACCGCACCAAGTTCTAAACTCTTGTCCAACAATATCGTCACGGTGACCAATACAAAAATGCGTGCCCAAAGCGTCTCAATAGCATACACGAAGAAAAACAGTACGTCACTAATAAAAAAGCACCAAAACACTCCCGGAATGTCTCAGGAAATCAAACACCACTGTGCTCTGAATCAGAAATGCAACTCCCACTCTGAATTCCCAAACACAGAGTTTAGGATATATGGGACCATCAGCTCGCAGAGTGAAAGCCTGGAGTAGCACGGCTCTATTGGCAGAAATGGCGCCACAGAGTGGACATCTAGAGAGCTCATAGATGTGCGATATCAGAAAAATTGGCGGGGAACGGTCTTCTTCCCGCGCTTTCTAAACTGGAAGGGCGGGAGAGGAATCACCGGTAACCGCTAGGGAATGGTTTACGAATGCGACGTCGCGGGACAGGGGCCGCTGGTGGTTTCGGGATGGTGACGGATGGGTGACCTGTTAGCCAGGTCATCTCCCGCGAAATATTAATTGAATTTCCCGCGCTTTGGAGACCGTTGGCTACGCTGGGTACATGTACGCAGCGTGCAAATTTAAGAAAATGGATACAGTGGTCGGTACTGAATATTAGCATCTGCTGTAGATTAGAAAATTACACATAATTACTCCTCCTTGGATTATACTATACATCATTGTCCACTTCAAACCCTAAATTTGGAAGAGTTGAATTATTTTTGTGAAACAAGTGTCATATAAACATGAGACAAATGACCATTTCTGAATTGGAAGTTGAGAAACGAAGGTATGCATACCTACAATTATGCATTGTCTTTTGAGTGGATAGTGAAAGTGAGCTACTATGCCACTTCCACCCAAAAGACAGTGTAAGTGTGCCATTTTATTTTTTATTTTTAAACTTTTTTTTAATTTCCCTAGAATCCTCTCCCCCCGGGTTTACAAAAATAAATAAATAAAAATTAAGTAATTAAAATTATTTACCATCCCAATCTTCCCTTTCCATTCCTTCTTTGTAAATTTTAGAACAAGTTTTTCCTACAATCAATATGGGACAATTGTGTCTCCCGTATCCCATTTTTTTTTAACTATATTAGTATCCGTATTCCATACCATATCAATATCCATATCCACTCATTCAGACATATTTTTACAATATCTTTACTATATTCATATTCAGTATCATATATCTATTGTATGCATACAATATCTGTGTCCATATACCCAATTTGGATGGCTTAGATTAAATCTTGGAAAGATCGATGGTATGTAATCTTTTTTTAAATCAATGACATTTGGGAGGGGAGCATTTAAAAAAAAAAATTAACGGCTTGTGATTTTTAGGGGAGACAAGGGACACATTAGGAGGTACTACATCTTTTCAAAGGATAGTAAACTTCTTACAACTTAGCATATTTTGCTAATATTAAACCCAAACTTTACTTATAAATTCTTACTAGCATTTGAAAGAAGATTCCATTACAATTTAGCATCATTATTTAGCACCATATGAATTAGTTATGAAATTTCAAAGTTCAATTTCTAGTTGCACCAAAGATAACACAAAGCTTTCATATACTTGCATGTTGTGATTGTGTACATCTTATGTAATCAATACTTAAAAAAATGTGATACTTTTTGATGTCAATGTAGCATTTCTGATGGTGATGATCATGGGATAACATGCCTTGATGCAACTCAGTGCTTGACTGGAATGACAACGACTTCCCCCACTTTCCATATTCAAGTCTCTTCGATTTATGCAATGCATGAAATCCATTTATGTTAAAAACTTGTGAATTGTATGTTTTTTACACACTTTTTGAAACAATATTTGAATAAACGGTATTCTGAACTTCCTTCTCTCACCGTGGGGTTTTATACTGATTCGCACTCTCACAAGAAACCATAAATCATGTGCGTCAACAGACGAAAATTTAGAATACAACCATAAATTCCCCCCCGCATGAAAATCATGAAGATATGTCACTACTGTAGTAGGGGGGAATCTGAGCGGGCTTGGAGAAGCATATAATTTCAGACTTGTGGTTGAAAACTCTACGACAAGGTTAGTATTCTGAGGAAAAAAGAATCATGTTCTGCCCAATTTGGAAATGCAAATGCAAATTGTGGAGCAAGAATCAAGATATCCGACACCCCTAAAGTTACTACAGGCGGCTCCCATGCCACTCATTCTCCATCATCAGTTTCCTCGCATATTCTGACCACACCATCTCTGATTTTCAGCTTCCACTGGGGAGACAACCCACAAAACATGGTGCTTAAGTTCTCCTACTTTGCCCCTTGGTAGGAGCATTCCACTCAAAGTAGTCACACCTGGCCTCAGGATTTGAAGATGGGCCCTGCATACACATCCACCTCTCAAAAGCTTAGCAACTCTTAACGGAACCATCCACAATCCAACGCACCATCCAAGTGGCTCCAATTGGATAACTGGGGCATTAAGGTTCGTTTGTTACACTCCTCATTCTATCGAGTGTGGCATTTAAAATACAGTTGCCCATTAATTGACAGAATCAATGGATCAGTCCACTTGGAACCAATTGAAAGGATTGCAACAATTGCTAGCCCGCCATCACAGCCGTGGTCCAAATTACATAAAATGAAGAAAGTAAATTGGAAGCTAACAACTAATTTCGTGCCCACACCTGCTACTGGAAAGGTCACGAATGGGGGAGTTGGGCTTTCTAGGTTGGTGACTTCATCCTACTTACTTTGGGAAGGCAGATTAGCACTTCAAACCCCGGACTCAGACCATTACTACATAGTGGCACAGCTAGTTTACTTGGCCAAAACTGCAAACTTACTACTCAAGGCAATTCAATTGTTTTATATTGGCGCCAGGGTCTTTTTTGGCTTTCTGGTGCCAGATTGCACCAGAAAAAAATAATCTGGCTAAAAAATGGCAAAAACTTGTGAGATTTATCGCCAGAAAACTCAAACTAAAATAAATCTTGGATGAAATCGCCAAGTTGTGGATGAAAACATAATTATAGACATGTGATATGTATGAATGTGATATTTTCTATTTAATATGTAGATGAATGTTGAAATTTGGAGCACCACTTTGGAACTTCATAAAAAATGAAAAAAAAGAAGATGGGAGACCGTACCTGAGCTCGAGCACAGCAGTGGAAAGTTCTTCCGAGGTTAGGACCTGCCTTCTTCACTACCCGTACAGCACATGGCTCATTGTGGCCTGAGCACATAGGGACCCTCTTCATGGTCTTCTGAATTCTTTGCCATTCAGCTTTCGCTGCTAAGTTCGTGCTTGTTTCGAAACTACTCTTCTCCAGTTCACTTGTGCTGGTACTCTGAGACCAGTCAACAGGATCCTCCTCATTGATAGCTTGGCTGGTCGACAGTGGCAGGATATTACCACTTGAAAAAATTTGCGAAGCACTAGAATCATCAGCAAGGAATAAAGGAGTACAATGTTGGTCGTCTCCTTGTACTAAACTGGTTTTCACAAGAGTTTCCGAGTCTGAAGGTTCAGAGACTGTGCTCACACCCTCAGTGTTCTCCTTCCCTTTGGCTGCTGCTGGAGGCATGAAGAATGACCGAAGGTTCTTCTGTTTACCCTTTTGGGAATCAATCTTCGTCGTCGTCTTCATCATATTCTTCTTCACAAGAGTAGCTGTAGACGGCGATGTTTTAAGCTTCACTTCCTTCATCTCAGAGCATGACTTGATCTCAGTGAACTCACTCCCGGCAGGTCTTTTCTGTAATAAGGATACTGCACGACCAGCCCAGGTCTCCGTAAGTGCAAATTCAAACTGAGACCATAAGTATTTGAGAAAATTCTGTCAGAAATCTATCTTTTCAATACCAACCAGTCATTTAATGATACGCTCCGTTATCCCATCTTTACTCAAACCTCTCTTAATTGCACTGTGCAGCGGAGGGGCAAAAATGGGCTCCTGTCACATGTGTTCACAACTTGAAATGTGGAAGTTGCCCAATCAGATGTGAACACAACATAATATATCCCCAGGAAATACTAGGAATGTGTACTTACAGAGCCTTGACTGTATTCCCAATTATCAATAGACATTTCTTTCTCATTTTGGACACTGTTTTCATGGTAAATCGGGCAAATCATTCGACTTGCAGTCGGGACTTCCCAGACAGTGCGTCTAAAGGATGAATTCACTTCGAACAGATCTTCAAATTTCAAATTTCTGAAACTGACTATGGCACAGGACGTAATTCATCCACCGCATTAGCTTGAGAATCAAATGGTAGATATCCACTGCGCCAATTCGAAAGCTTACCAATACTTTGCTGCCGACCTCGAAGTTCTGGCATGAAACGAGCTGCAAGGGGGGGCACATCATGTTGGTCTAAAGGTGGTTGTGTTCTCAAATGCACGTAAACAGGAGCATGATCTGAGCCCTCCAATTTTTCATACTTTTCCCCTCCCCTCCTGGGCCAAGTTCCAACATTGTCCAAAATTAAGAGGAATGAAAGCACAGAAATCATAGGCAGAAGAGGGAAGCAAACCATTAATCTATATTGCTTTCACGAGTAACCCTTATGGCCTACATGATCAATATCTTTGGGAGTTGAAACGAATCAAATAAGAACAATATACAAAGGTTGTAAAATACACCATTGGAAACCAGAAAGCATGGCGGGTACTCATGGATGATAGGGATGTTTGTAAGAAATAACTGTAAATAATTTACTCCTTCGAAGTGGACGTTTCATAAATTCTTACATTATTTCGGGTTTCCAAATTAACAATATATGAACATATGCTATTAAGAAACCCCCAATTCGAAATTATCATAGAAAAAAAGTTTTAAAATTAAATTAAATTAAATTAAGAACTTTTATTGGATTACTTAATTCTCGCCACCTCCTTAAGAACAAACCACGCACCAAAAAGTCATTATATAGGAGCTATTTTGAAAATATATAGCCCATCACTTGAAAAAGAAGAGCATTAAGTTGTGCAGACTGCAAATTGTTAAGCGACCATGACAACCAACCACTTGAAACCGGAAGGCATCAACTACGCACCGTGGAAGAGAGTCAGCTTTGAAGCGTTTGAATTGCTGAAGGACGTCACAGTCCTCAACTTCGCAGGCTCCAAAGTGGTGGTTCTCTTCAACCTTCCAATTGTTGTCCTTGAACTCAGCTTTGTGGAAACAAAATCCAGCTGCTAAGATCAAATCAATTCTTGATCCGTAATTGAACTCCTCTGCACCAGAACTTTGGTTCCAGCATGTGTAAGCCCCTTCTCTGCACGCACAAACCATACCCTTACCAATTAGTCAGCAGCCTGTCGTGCAATTTCTTGTTTATACATTAATGGACCATAGATGGAGTCCTTATTCCTCTTTTGAAGTGACCGAGACAGCAAAATGGAGTCTAAACTTCTCAGTGGATAAGGATTGCTGGCCACATATCTCTACATGCGGAATCTCAGTTTTGATATGTACTTGGGCATAGAATAAAGAAGTGACTGCCACGGTTGAGGAAACAACCTATTCGGATGAATTACTCGGAAAACGTCTAAGAAAGGGCCGCCTCCATCTCGTAGCTGAGATCGTAGCCACTGGCGTATTCTGAGGTGTAGGCCAACCAAAGTACGATTCAGTAAGCAACTCACTCACTGTTCATTCTTTGGGTAGAGAAGAACAATTCACCTGAAACGTTGCCTCACAACCACAATCTCCACTTTGTTTTGCCAGGTAACAAATGCTTATAGCACATGAGAAAATCTAGGCAGGACCATACAATAGTCAAGATTGAGAACATACAAGCTCTTATCAAAATCAGGGCCAGGGTTACAGAAATCCACAGGGAAGGGAGATATATTGAAGTCGCCAACAGCTATTACTCTCCGCCCAGCCTTTAACAGTCCCTCCCACCTGCTCTGTACACAGAAATGCAAATGTAATAAAGATCCTGCCACACAATAATTTACAATGAATTCCATACATTTTCAAAATTTCAATAATGGTTACAAAATTGCGGAATGCAAATACGTATTCAGTAGTGCTTTATAAATGAATTTATCAGGAGAAAAGAAAATACCTGTAAAGCTCGATAAAACCTCAGTTTAAAATCGTAGCGTTCTTCATCGTCGCAGCCAACGCAAGGACCATAAAGATTGAAAAGAACTGCATAACACATGATTATCTTCAGGAAAATCTCCAGTGAACAAGAACGTTACTTCCAATATTTCTTTGTATGCTTGGCGCTCTACCGAAGGGACACTCCCAAGGTCTATCAACTGGCAAGTGGCAACTCCAGAAGCTCAACATACCAAAAGAGCCATGGTCGGTAACAAGACAGCGACCCTCCCTATCCAGCTGAAGTAACTCCTGCCTGCTCAAATTCTCCGTCTTCAAAACCTCCTCATAGCACCCAACCCGTGCTTTGCCACCTTCTATTACCCCGAAGCGATTTACATGAAGGAGACCTGACATGAGACATATTAGCTGAGAAAATTCGTAGAATGAAGGAACTCAAAAAGATGACACGCCAACTCTATACAGAGTCCAAGATGTCAGGGACTAAACCCGTAGACCACAGCGTCAAGAGAACTTGGTCAAGAAAACAAGTCCAGAATGACATAAAAATCTACATCCAGCAATGTACAGTAGATAGAGCCACCAGAGAACTGAAACTCCTAAACATAAGGCTGCGGTGTTCTTCCTCTTCTTAATACGCGATCGTGTACCTGTGAAGCCTTCATCTGCAGCTAAAGGCACGGCAGTGCTCGTGCGACAGAAGGTGGCTACTCCTGCAGCATATACAAAATGGGGAGTTCAGCACTTCCACCTACAATTCGCCACCTGTGGAAGGTGTATGAACACACAAACCTAAAGTAATGGAAAAGCTTCTTATACATTCTGGATCATAAGGAGCATCCAAATAGGGTTACATATTCGCCCTTCGCTTTTGTGAATACGAATCCAAAGGAAGCTAAACTCTCACCGGAGTAACCAATCCGTCCCTTTGCCACAGTGCGGGTGCAAGAAAAAAATGACTCGTATCCTTCTGCGACTGCTATGTCAGCCGTCAGCTCTTGCCTAGTTATCTTCGTCTCCTGCATCACTCCAACGCATGATCCATCAGTACTGTTCGTCCCGAAACACTTCATTATCCCTCTACTCTTCGCTTGAAAGGAGCTCCGAAGTTCAGAAGAAATTCTAGAACAAAAATCGTGATATACTAACAATCCGCGAACGCGCAAAACGAAGTTACCCATATTTGTCTAGTACTTAATGAGTAGGAATCGAAGCGCAAGCTTCCAACTCAAATGTAACCCTAAACCCTAAACCACCGTAAGGCTTAAGGTCATAAGCTTGACCTTACAAATCCTTCTGCTTAATAACATAACATCGATATTTCCATCGAATGTTCCGGTGTCCAGCGAAGTTTCAAGAGCACACGGGCGCCCATGGAACATGATTCTTCGAAATCCTCGAAATTCAAACAAATTCTAAGTCATCTCCAAGCCCATGACGTATGCTGAATGGAAGCTCCTCCTTACTGTACGGTGAATGGAGACTATACATTACTCAAAAACTGCACCCTAAGCCATTAAACCAAATTTAGGCTTCTCAGTACGAAGCAGAGTCAATGGCAGCGAAAACAGGGATTCCTTGAGTAAGCCACGACCTGAAGACAGATAATATCGGCGTCGAGCGAGTCGAGGAACGCTAGCAAGTTGCGAGGCGGCACGAGGCGAGCTCGCAGTCCATTTATGTTGTACGTCACGATGCGCATTGTGGATCAATCTCTCCCCTTCCCTTCCCTTCCCTTCTTCCCCACCAAACCCACTACCTAGCTCATGATTTGCTTTCATGCGCGTCCTCCCATGAATTTCCAAAACCTCTCCAAAATCACGAAATCCCCAATGAAACCAAGCCAGGCAGGTGTTGGTCGAATCCCCAACCGGAGCTCCCTCCGCCGAATGTAATCTAAGCAGTACGGAGTTCCCGAGCATTCTTGTTCATGGAGCTGTCGACCCTGCCTCAGCTCGGGCACCATCACCGACGTCAAATCCAATTCTCCTTGGCATTCTCCATTTGAAAACGTCCTATGTGGGTGGGCATCAAATCTTTCTCTTGGATACAGACACGGCTCCCTCGGAAAGAATCGGAAGAGTGATGATGAGTCTCTGTGACGGCGCTACTTCGGAATTAATTGAAGCAATTCCTCCTGGCACCTGCGACAGGCAAATTCCTTCGGCGCCAGTGATGAGCCGGGGCCCGGGGGGAATCGGCAACCGGCGCGAGGACAAATGCAGGGCGTGACGGTGGCGAGTGGCGACGCCTTCTTCTCGGCCCGTGGAAAGGTACACTGGCAACTACATTAATAAGGGGCGGCCTTTAATACCTAAGTCCTTTTTATAAATATTTTTTTATAAATATTGGAATATTGGCTTATATTCTTGTAACAAATATATCACTTAGTTCAATTTCATTGAAAGGGTTGTGAAGGAAGGTTGTGTTTTAAGTATTATTTGGTATAAATGAAAAGTTATTTGGAGGAACATTGCATGGATCTATGGAGGCACTTTGTTCATCATCCAAGTTTTAGATTTCGGACAGTTCGGAGTATTGAGGTGTTAAGAGCATCTATATAAATGTGCGCTAAATTTGATACACTAAAAGTTTACATCTATTTTTGAAGATCCCTCAAAATTCTTGTCTCCTATCCTTGTTCATCAAATGTGCCCAACAAATAATCAATTGATCAAGTACCTAGTGGAATATTGGATAGAACTCACTAAACATAAAGTGAATAGTATTTTTAAGGTCTATTGCTTGAAACGCTAGACTTGAGTGTCATGAAAATGTTATAAGTGGATCACAACATTAATCATCCAAATTTAACAAGTTTCAAAGTTTTTGAAGGTTGTAATATAGATGCTCTAAAAGCTTTGGTAATGAAGTTTTCTTCATAGAAGTACAATGGAGTCCCTAAAATATAAGGAAGCTAGATAAATCATCCAATTTTAGTCATCCATCCATCACTCATCTACAATATTAACTAAGAATAATAAAATTCATCCAAATGTATACTAATGAATTTCATACTTATTAGAGAGTGTTTTGGCAATTTCATTCACTTTTTTTTACTGTGATGGAAGCGACCTTTGAAAGTGAAGTAAGATTTGGGAACATTTGCTAAGAAAAACTTCACTAAGCAAATCATTGTGTTTGATTTGCAAAGAGTAGACAACTTAAGCAACTCACTACTTTAACTTCCAACCAATGTGAAGACTTTGATGTGGAAAAGGAAAATGAATCTCATCAATGATGATGTCTATTACCTAGTTTTAAAGATGAATTGTATTGTAGCATTTGTTGTGGATGCAAAATAATGAAATTATCCTTTGCCAAAAAGAATTGTTTGCATGAACTATAAATTTATTGCTTACTATTCATAAAAACAACAATATCATAGTAGGCTTAACCCTAGGAAGATGTTGAAGTCCAAAAGTAGTTAGTGGATGACTTTAAAGATTAGCTTAAAAATTAAAAATATATACCTATCAATCTAAAAATAAGATAATTTTTAACAAAGTACCCCATTGATAGGTCTCATTCTTTAAGACTTAAAAGATAAACACCACTAGAGATGTTCTAAAAATCTTGATCTAAGTGCAAAGTGATTTGGATAAACCAATCTAGTTACTTAGGACTCCAAGTGAAGTAAAAACTTGCTTTTGAATTTATAAATGTTTAAGTTTGGACACTCTACTCCCCCTATTTTATCTAGATTTTTGAGAAATAGTTACATTTTGGATCAAATATCTTGATTGTAAAACAAGTGTACTACTAATAATGATAGTGTAGCAAACGTGCAAGATATTATAGAATGTCATTGTTGATAAAGTTAGATTGAAGAGGTCCAAGTGTTTTCTTAACTTCTTCTAGCTAATTAAAAGTGTCATATTCCAAATATGAATACAAAATTTTCATCCATTTGAAGTAATGAATTCCATTGTAATTACTAAAGGTCCAAGAGTATGGATTGGTTTCCTTTGCCCTTGCAAAACCTTGTAAATTTGTAAGAGCTAGAAAAAAGTTTATGAATGATTTTGAGCAATAAACATATTAAGAGGACAATGGACTGTAGATTTTCATCTATTTGTATACTTAAAAACTTCCTTAAAATGTATTCATAATGGAAGGAAGAGGGGCCCTTTATTGAGGTATTACTCATTAGTCATGCTTATTCTACAGTTTACATAAGATATTTATGTAAGTTTTCAATGCTCTTTCCATACAAACATACACTAAACAAATGAAAATTTAGGAAGATTTGTATAATTTAAAATTCTTGGGTCAATTTTTGAAACTTGTTTTTTTTAAGATAGGGGAACATATTCACTTTCTAGAATTTTACTTTTTCATATTTTTGATTAAAAAAACTTCAACTGATTAAGATTGTTTGCTAGAACTAATTTCTATTAGAATTGACATATTTTGATTGGATTTTAGAAGTATTAAAAATTAATTTTCATTCCATCTTATACCTACTCCTCCTAAACAAGTTGTTTAAGAAAGAAATTCAAGGTTTTGAAGTTTTTAACCCCTAAAGCCCCAAATTGCGTTTTTTGGCAACATAGCAATTTTGGGTAGCTCACAACAAATAGAGTTTTTATGTTTTTTCTTAGAAATTTTCACAGAACATATGTCCAAGGAGTAGCTTCAAGGCCCAACAATTTTCACAACTTTTCACCACACGGTAAAAAAGTTATGGCATGATATGTTGTTTTGTTTGAACTGTAGGCAGTCTGGGCGGCAAAAATAACTTCTTTAAAATTTATTTTTTCTAAAAATAAAAAATTGAATTTGGTTTATTAGATTTTTATCTATGTGGAAAGCTTTGATTCATTCCATTTTGATAAATGAGTCAAAAGTTATGAGGAATTTTAGTTTGGGGTAGTTTGTGGGTAATTATAGAATCTTTACCCTACAAAAAAGTTTGAAATTTTGTATTTAATTCAATTTTTAATATTTTTGAGAAAAAACTAAAACATTGGGTGAATATTGTTTATTACAATATTTTAACCATTGGGATTGACATTTTTCATTTTTATAAATAAATTGTTTACAATGTAGTATTTCCAAGCATTTTCTACTTCTTTCTACTAACTATTTTTTTCCTATATGTCATACAATTCCTAATGATTTGAAATTTTTTGAGCATATAGCCAACTTGCATTGTAAAATGAATTCAAAGAGTAACCATCATTTTGAGTATTTTTTCATACAAATGTGACCTTGTGAAGAGTAGCTACTCGGATTTTAGCAAGGTTACCCCCTAAAGGTTTTTGACTATGTTTTCACCAAAAATGCTCCAAAACTGCCATTTCTAATACAAGTGCAATTTTTTTTCTTAAAACACATTTTTGACTCATGTAACCGTAGGATCTTGTAGTAAGGTGGTTTGTAAAAATGTGGAAAAATTTTCAGAAATTTCCACCGTGTAGATTGCAAGATATAAGCATTTGAATTGACAAAAATTGTTTTTTTATCCCGGCGAAAATCCGGGCAGCTACACTTCACAAGGTCACATTTGTATGAAAAGAAATTCAAAATGGTGGTTACTCTTTGAATTCATACTTCAATGCAAGTTGGCTACATTCTCAAAAAATTTCAAACCATTTGGAATTCTACAACATATAGGAAAAAATAAGTAAGTAGAAAGAAGTAAAAAATGAGCCAAAATACTAAATTGTGAACATTTTATTCATGGAATTGAAAATTTTCAATCCCAATGGTTCAAATGTTGTAATAATCAATCTACACCTTGTGTTTTTATTTTTTTCCAAAAATATGAAAAATTGAATTAAATGAGGAATTTCAAACTTTTTTTGTACTGTAGAGATTCTGTAACTAGCTGCAAACTACCCCAAACTCAAAATCTTCATAACTTTTGACTCATTGATCGGAATGGATTGATTCAAAGCTTCCCATGTCTATATAAATCTAAAGAACCAATTTGAACTTTCACTTTTTCAAAAAAAGTTTTTTTGAAGAAGTTTTTTCAGCTGCCCGGGATGCCCGCCGAGTAAAGAAAACAACATATCTTGCCATAACTTTTTAACCGTGAGGTCAAAAGTTATGAAAATTGTCGGGCCTTAAAGCTACTCCTTTGGCACACATTGTATCAAAATTTCAAAGAAAAAAAAACCCTCCATCCGTAGTGAGCTGCCCAAAAAATTTATAATCTCAAAAAACGTTGTTCAGGGCTTTAGGGGTTAAAAAAAGGATTTTTGCTAGTTCAAATATTAATATCTTGCAATCTACATGGTGAAAATTTCTGAAAATTTTTCTACATCTTTTCAAACCACCTAAGTACAAGATCCTATGGTTAAATATGTCCAAAAAAAAATTTCAAAAAAAATGCACTTGTATTAGAAATCACAGTTTTGGAGTGATTTTGGTGGAAACATAGTAAAAAACCTTTAGGGGTTAAAATTATTTTTAAGATTTGAATTCAATTCTCAAATCTAAAATATTTGAAGATCAATGGCACTAAAATTTTTAGTCAAGGGGATTTTGAGTCTTATAACATGGTATAGCAAGATGCTAGGAATAAAGTTTATTTTTTCTTTAAAGGCTAGTATATTGCAATCTATGAAATCAAAGTCTTGAAATTTGTTCATAGGGCAATTCTCATACTACTTTGGTAAAAGACAATATTCTTTGTACATTCAACAAAGCAATTTTTCCATTTTTGTACATTGCACTAGAAATAACAATTTTGAAGGGGAAAAAGAAAGTCATGGAAGTAGGACAACATACCCTACTTCAATTAAGGGGGAAATATACCTCATCCAATCTCAATCTTCCATTAAAGAGGTCTTTATTTCATATTCTCACATACACTAAGCATAATTAAACTCGAGTTGTTGTAAGCCACTCAATACAATTCAAGCATAGTCAATTAGACAAAAATGTACATAAAATAATGACATTTGAACAAATTAATTAGATTCAAATTATTTTCACTTGCATCAAGATCATCTCCATACTACTAATTGCCATTAGCATAGCTTTTTGAAAAGACACAAAAACAATAAGAAATACACAAGAAACAACATGACAAATTCTATGAGATTGAAGACCTATATTTCTAAAGCAAATTTATAATAAAATAATATGAAACCATTACTCCTAATAGTATAGAGTTGATGTCATCTTCCTTTCTTTATTTACTCTCTTCCATAGTAATGATATGTCTCTTCACAAATCTACTTTCTTTTTATTATTTAATCCCCATATCCTATTTGTTCTAATCAATTAGACATAAAGTTTTCACACCAAATTCAATTTTTGGTTACTAAAAAAGAATTCTCACACTACACCTTCTTAAAGTAATGAAAACTTCAATTTTTTTGTAAAATATTGAAATGATAGTGTATTTTGTAGAAAAAATAAAGAAAAATCATGTGAATTTAAAAATTTTTACTATAGACTTCAAATATAGTAAAAATTATAATATTATAAAAAAAGATTCTACATCATTCTATAATTAGAAAATCAATGTACCATAGTGATAGGCCCCAATCAAATGTTCAACTTTAACTACAATTCAATTGTTGAGATCAAATTATTCCAAAAAATTATTTTCACAAGTGAAATTTAGATCTACAATAAAGAACTAAAAGTTACCAAATAGAAGATAATATGTGGTATAGACATTAAATTCATACAAAAATATGCAAATTCCCCATGATAATCTATTTTAGTGTACAGTGGGGTACCAATCAAAATGTCGTTTTCGAATTTGCAATGAATTTTTTTTTAGTATTGCCAACTTTGAAAGTCTCCAGAGAGCTCAAAAATTGGTATTTTACCACGAAATTTTTACTACATCATTATATTTAAATTGATTATACGTATGCCAAATTTCAAGGCCAAAAGATTCACCAAAAAAAAGTTATTCAGAATCTACCAACATGGGTAGTGGTGAGAAACATTTCACTACTTTCAACTTTGACACCTTCCTAAGGATTGAGTTTTTTTTCTTTTGCCATAGAATTTTTCTCATGAAACAATCTCTATGTTTTTAATATGCATAAAAAATTTCAAGTTAAAAAAAGTTTTTTTTAAGAAGATATTTGAAATCTCCCAAGAGGTGTAGTTTTGAGAAAATTTTCACAATTGCCAACTTTGACACCCTCCCAAGGGCTGAAAAATTGGTTTCTTACCATGAAATTCTTTCTGTGAAGTCATCTCTATGTCAATAATATGCTGTCCAAATTTCAAGTTCAAATGAATTACCAAAAAAAAGATATACAAAATCTCCCAACATGTGTAGTCATGAGAAAATTTTCACAATTGCCAACTTTGACACCCTCCCAAGGGCTGAAAATTTGTCTATTTAACATGAAATTTTTTGAATAAGATCAACTTTATGTTCATAATATATGTTTCAAATTTCAAGTTCAAAACACTTATTTAAAAAAAGATATTCAAAATCTCTCAACATGTGTAGTTGTGAGGTTGAGTTTTTACATTTGTGTCAAACTTTGCTCCACAAAATAACACTATACTAAGGGCTCAAAAACTCCTCCTCAAAACTACACATGTTGGGAGATTTTGTATATCTTTTTTTTGGTAATTCATTTGAACTTGAAATTTGGACAGCATATTATTGACATAGAGATGACTTCACAGAAAGAATTTCATGGTAAGAAACCAATTTTTCAGCCCTTGGGAGGGTGTCAAAGTTGGCAATTGTGAAAATTTTCTCAAAACTACACCTCTTGGGAGATTTCAAATATCTTCTTAAAAAAAACTTTTTTTAACTTGAAATTTTTTATGCGTATTAAAAACATAGAGATTGTTTCATGACAAAAATTTCATGGCAAAAGAAAAAAAACTCAATCCTTAGGAAGGTGTCAAAGTTGAAAGTAGTGAAATGTTTCTCACTACTACCCATGTTGGTAGATTTTGAATAACTTTTTTTCGGTGAATCTTTTGGCCTTGAAATTTTGCATACATATAATTAACTTAAAGATGATGCTGTAGTAAAAATTTCGTGATAAAATACCAATTTTTGAGCTCTCTGGAGGCTTCCAAAGTTGGTAGTATTGAAATTTTTCTTACTGCGAATTTACCCCATTGTACAACAAACAACAAGAAGAAAGAGCAAGTAGATCACCACAAAATAAATTGGATGAAAATTTGATTCTCTAGATGGCTTTGAATGTCATCCAAAAGTAGTATTTTAGCTTCTTAGATGTTGTGAGGTTAAACATTTAACCCACAAACAACACAACCATATTTTGGTCAATGAATGACAAAGAATCTTCATACATAGGACAAAAGTGCAACTTTTATTCTCCAAAATCTTTTGTTAATAGTTGGTTTAAAAGTTCCAAAAGCACTCATTGGAAGTCAAAATACTGTACAAGACATCCAAAAGGGATGATTTCTATGGCTACTATCTTATCCTTTGAAGGATCAAATGAACATCTTGGAATCAAAAAAGCAAACAAAATCAGCAATTCACATAGATCATCAAGAACACATGTAATTGATATCCCATTCAACATTTTACAGTAAACCAATATCCAAGCAAACAAATTTGATGCTTCAGATTTTGGCCAGATCCATCGACTGGAAATTGAGCATTGAGAAAGGCATTTCTACAACTAGAATTGAGTAAAGGTTTGCTCCACTACTCACCTATTCTATCCTTATGTTACATTATGTACTTCCTTTCAAGATATTTCTTTCAACATCAGGATGCCACTTCAGAGTGCATGAATGGCCTCCCTACACACTTCGAGCAACTCTGCTCAATACGCAAATTAACAGTCAATTACTGTACAAAATACTAACGGCCAAGAAGACTAAATAGCTCGCAATTAAGATTCATATTCTTAAAATGTCACTATTGGGCTTTTGTATCCAACTCCCCAAAGCAGTCATAGTTGTTGGTACAAAAAAAACTTGATTAAGCATTGACTTGGCAATTTACTCTCGTCTTCATAACCTTCGGAACTCAATATCTGAGTTTCAAATTCCCCCAAGTCTGAGAAGATAGAGCTAGTGCAGAGCTGCAGAGCAAAAAGTGCACTGGAACCGATAAGAATAGAATCAAACATAATCTTCAACTCTTCCCACCCATTCCTATTTGTCTAGAAAAGTTAGAATGTAGTTTCAAAAGATTCTTACATGCGCTTATAGCAAGGTATCAAGAAGCCTATGACTGGAATGATTTGGACTTGAATGGTCGGAACTGGAGCAGATTATCAGATAAAAAAAACTAGGGCTTTCAAAGGGAAACGTAACCAGTCTGTGAACTGCCTACCTGGTATTTACTCCTCATCAGGAGTATATCCATTGATGCTGACTCACCTTCGCAAGCTACAAGTTTTGGCTGCACCACTGTATCAAGTTATTCTTTTTGAAATACGCACAGCACATATCGCTACTAGCTCATTCTTCACAAATCTTTCTCAATTGATTCATGATTGCGTCAGGCCAACGAGAGATATAAATGGGAACGAATCAAACGGTATCACATCCACAGTTTAAAACCTGTATAAGTACAACATGGATCTCATAGTACTTACAGTTACATGCTCTATTTTACACGAGGTCGACCATTGGAAATTCAATGCCATCTCCAGAATTTGATCCGACTAATCCTTCCAACTGCTTTGCAGAGGCGTCCCTACTGAACGTTCAATCACCTGGCAGAGTTTAAATGAGCCCCCAAAGCTAATATATATATCTTAACCACAGAGATTTTAGAATCATTAATCACAGAAAGGTTTAGGCAAGCTATGCAAAATATCCACATACCTAATCAGAAAAAAATACGTTCAAATGAATAGAAAGGAAATAAGACAATGAAACGAGAAGCACCTATACAGAAGAGTCCTTGGAATGAATTCCTGCACATGCAACCAGTATGAAGAAGCTCAGCATCACATGAAGTCCTATACCATAGGAATCTAAGAGCCTATACATCTGAGCAGGAAACTGAGTTATCGTGAGCAGCAGAACAAAGGATTGAATCGGGAAATACACAAGATGCACTTAATTCGAATCACCAATAATTGCAGTTGTTAGAGTCCATACGATCGTTAAAATTATGTTTCAGAACTACTAACATTACTGCTAAAGAACTCGGGCTGATACCAAGTGACAGTGAGTTAGCTTCAGTTTACTCTTGGCCCCTCTATTGTCCGAAATGCACGAGGTTCCTCTCAATTTTCTATTCCTTCGGCTATATTGAAACTTCAACCAGTAAACAAAAGGCAAGGCTAGTGAAGAAATAGCTTGAGAATTTGTTGCTTCTGCGAGCAATGATAACCCTTGCTGATCAATCCTTTGAAAAGGTCGGAGGAGCACGAACTTAGACGCAACATTGTGTTTTTTGTGTTTTTGACATAGAAGGTCCATAAATTGAGGTACAAACTAGGAACAGAAGTTTGTCCTCATGCTAAGCCGGATCCAATCTGGATCATTATTGCACATACCGCATGTCCAAGAAGCTTCAAAATGGTCACATATTCTAGAAGGAGGTGTGGTATTTGAGCATGGTAAAGTTTAGGTCCTAATATGACATTCAAATGAAAGTTGCTAATCGTTTAATTACAAATCCAATGGTGTATGCATTACCATACTTTAGTACATATATCATATTCTAGGTGTCAATAGGGAACCACACATAACGGTTCCCTGCAGGCCTTACGGTTAACCCGACTCCGGGCTTGACCTTCGCTTTACAGCGCACTTCTGAAGCATAAACCCACGTTGGAAGGTCGAACTTCCAAAAAACTAGGCTTGAGCAGAAAATAAAGCTCACCTGGAAGAATCCCTTCAACCCGGTGGTTATGCTCCACATTTGCAGCTCTCGAGGTTCATCCTCGACCTCATCCTGCACATTTAACTGAGGTGAGACAAACTCACAGATTAACGAGATGAAAAAGTGGACCTGAGAACAAAACAGTGAGATCAGAGGGAACGAAGACTCCTCATAAGCTGCCGGGTCCTTTCAAGAGCCTCCTCGTAATTCAATGTGAAGCGGTGATGCAACAATGATAAAAATATCTTAGTCACCAACAGGTAGTTCTACTGTGGGTACTGTCATTATCAATAGCGGCAAAGAATGAAAAGATTGGTTTGGTTTTGGGTGAAGACATACATAGTAAGATAGGCTAGATTTATGATCGCAACAGCTGTCTTCACCTAATATTTAAACTGACTAATAAGTCATGAAAATTCCAAAACAATGACTACTACCTCTTTGGCCTTCATCTTGTCGCCTTCATCCCTAGATTGCTGTTGACGAAGGTACTGAGACCATACTTCCTGCTTATTTTTCAAGGCTGCGATCTGTTCCCACTCACAACAAAATAGAACTCAACGCCACTGAAGCACGAAGTAAGCCCGAAAGAAGACGTGCAGCTGAGATTCGCATTCTCGTGACGCCTTGGCGAGAGAATTTTGTGGGTTCACATCGTACCTGAACCTTGAGCTGTTTCAATTTCTGCAAACGAGCCTCTTGAAACTTCAGTGCAGTCTTATCCGAGCCATGCGCAAGAATTTCAAGCTCCATCACTAATTTTTCCTTTTCTTCCTGCAAAATTGAAGGTTGCAACAAAGACAGAAAATGAATGTTAGTGTTACTTTTCTCACCAATTTAACTTCCTGCCACAGTTCATAAACATACACACATTAATTCATTTCCCATATTTATTGCCGCCTCCGTGCTATATTTAGCCAACTTCAAAGTTATTGTTGTAAGCTAGCAGAATCAGAAAAAAAACAGTACTACCTGCAGATGCTTATTTTCCTCTTCTAGCTCTACCAATTTTTTTTCGAAGTGGTGCTTCAGGACTTTTGAATCAGGTCGTACAAATAACTTGATCTCCGCCTGAAACATAATGACAATGAAAACGCTGAAGAAGGATGAAGAGTTCACATACTTTTCAAAAAATGCTATTGTAATGAAATCAGCTCTTCATTAGTCAGAAGTGCCCTCTACGAATAGTTCGATCATTTTCAAAACAGAATCCAAACACGCAAGAGTAGCTCTTAAATAAGTGCACTCTCTAGCATATTCACTATATGCGAAGGTATCCTAAAGTGCAGGGAGTAATTCCGAGTTGAACAAACAAAGGCATCTTATCCTCTCAAAAGGAAATTTCATCACCTCTTTTCTCTCAAGGCATTTATCAATTTCCCATAAATCTTTGTCAAGGTTCTCTTGCATCAATGGATGTTTAGATTCTTTCAGCAAAAATTCAGTATCAATCTCTCCAGAGAATTCACCTGCACATTCCCATCTTTTAGAACACTCCAGTTTACGTTAAACAAAGTGCAAGGAAAGAAACCCAACGAAAATAACTATACCAATAATATAAAGCGCTGTGAGTACAGAACCTTGAAGATCACGCGATCAAAGCAAAAACATTCGTAAACGATATCTTTGATAGATGACCAGAGAATCACAACGCATACCAGGGCGTAGATAAATATCCCCGTCAATGCCCGCAACACCAAAGCCTGCCCCAGCTGTGCTCTCCCCCCTGCTCCGAGATGAGGAAGAAGAGGGAGGTCTTGAGGGAGTATAGGATGGGACTCTAGCACGTTGCAGTTCTTGTAGTTCAGATTCTAACTCTTGAATCCTGATCACGTACTCTTTTAGCATATTGTCCGTCTGCATCACCAAATTACACCCAACTGCTGAGGGACAAAAGACTACCGTATACATTTTTGAAGCATTGAAATTGATTTAAATTACAGTAAGAGCCTAGCACTGCCCACAACCAAATGTAGCTTCAATGAAAGCTGGAGTACCTGCACATCAGGTTCTTGATCGAGCTCCTCAAAAGTTTTTCCTGATCTAAGTTGATCAAGCTTGATTCTAAGCTTGTCACGTTCCACCTGTACAGCAAAATGTCAACCGAACTGCTTCAATGCTGATGTATTCAAGAAACCTTTAGAAGCAGAAACTCTAAAAATTTCCTCCAACTTGCTACTAAAGAGATGACGAGGCAACAAATAGCTTACTTGTGATTCTAGAGCACATTGAGAAAGTGCATCAATACGATCACGAGCCTCTTCCAACTCACGCCGCAGGTCCATGTTGCTAGCTTCAAGCCAGGCCACCTTTTGCTTCAGCATCTGTACAATTTGGAACCATTTCATCAGCACCAATTCTTAATCAGTAAAAGTAGATATAGAGGAGATTCTGATACCATGAAGAAAACCAAACAGAAAGCTCTAAATCTTAGGGAAGGCAACTGTTAATATGCACATAAGGACCTGAACTTCGGTATTTGAAGGTCCTCCCGCCCTTGCACATAGAAGTTCTGCTTGCATAAGCTCGAGTTGCTGTCTCATTCGCAGCATTTCCGCTGCAAGTGGATCTCGATTGACCTGATAAAACAAAACTTGTCTTATGCGTCAGAATATCCTCACAAACTCACTCCTAATCGATGAGGTCATTTGCTAAATAGGGAATAACAGATTATCGGCATGAAAGAATTCACATCTCAAATAATCGCAAAGGCTTCAAAGATTATGAAAGTCACTCGACAACGAGGTACTCACTGTCGGCTTATTCTGAATGTTCCGAGCTCTATTTGCATACTTGAGGGTATTGATGGACTCTTCAGCATTTACATCTGCGGGCTCACACAAGCTGCAAGACACAAGTACGAGTAGGAATTGGTTGGAGGCATTATAATTCAACATAGACATTGATAAAAACCTAACAAGATATACATCACAATACTCACCAATCATAACTGTTCTGCTATTTCCTCCGAGAGAATCCTGCAACCAACAGAAAACTTTTAGAAATCTTTAGCGAGAAAGTATGCGTAAGTAGGATTTCAGTCCAATCTATCCAACGAATTAGAAGTCCCGAACAGGAACCACGAAGAGAACTGAATAAGGTCTTATGACTCACAAAAAACAGTCAGCATCCCAATCAGAAATTAGTACACTCTCACCTGTAGTAATCGTGTTAACTTGCTGTCCCGGTAAGGAACATGCCCTCCTTCCCTGCGCTTTTTTTCATCACCCAACGCACTGATAACATTTCCAAGTGCTAGAAGGCCTCTGTTTATGTGCACACCTGAATAAATTTTGAATTTCATACATATACAGATACATAAGAATTTGTACACATAAATTCTTACCGCATAAACTCGAGGAGGAACTTCTATGTTCACACTCATAACCTGGTCTCTAGATTACAATATACCTCATTTAGCAGTCCTTCCTCACATCGTACTCACGGCAAGCAATCACAAAAAGAGAATTCAAATCTATTTGCACCGCAAGAAAAAAAATGAATGTCGGATACAGTAATGTCTGCAAACCTTCTTTGAATCGAAGACCATCAGTTCCCGTTCGCTTTGCCCTTTCCGAGCCAGCTAAATCTACAAGATGCAACTTCGCACACAAATAGTCTTCATTAAAGTCCTCAGCTGAAGGGTTTCCACCGTCAGGAAGTGGGTCCCATTTCCGGCGCTGCTCAAGTGTAATAGTGAATATTGCATGTGATCGACTGCACATCACGCGCAAAGACAACAATTAGCAACGTAACCCCAGATGTAGTCGTGCAATTCAATCCGCTCGTCTCAGCTGTACCAGACAGGTGATATCCATTCCTCAACGTCAAGTCTAAAGGACAAGTTTCCAATATTTATAAAGAAAGCACCCAAATAAACAACATCCTGAGGTTTGAGACGAACTTCTAGTTACAAACACTCTGAAGTTGGAATGAGCACTGTAACACGACGAAAGAAGAGTCTCTAACATCAACAACCAGCTATGATCGAAAGATAAAATATTTCTCTTGATTAAAAATGAAATCTAGAGAGTTGGCGTGAACTGTTAACAGGGTAACATGGCGACGAGAACTGACACTCTGTATCTTAAATAATTGGAAAGTTCTGTTCACAAAGAACTCAAGAGCAGACCTGGAGTGGGAGTTCATGTTCGTGCTTCCGGTTGCACGACTCAGAGAGCCATGGTCTAAGTAGGCTGTCATATCCTCCAAACTTTTCACGTCAGCCTCTGTCACACCCATCAAGGTAATTCCTCCAGCAGTAGTCTCACGAATTTGAATGAGTGGCTTGCCAACAGCTAATGCCTTCAATCCTCCTCCAAATATATACTCTGTTGATGGAGGATTCGGGTCCAACAGATCATGAATTTCCTCCTTAAGTATCTACACAAAAAACAAGATCCAGCTTTAAACAGAACCGGGAACAGAACGTATGGAATTACTTATGTGGTCATGAAATTGCAGCTGGGAAATATTATTTGTGAACAAATTGTCTAGAGGATAAAAGCTGTAAATTCCATTTTAAAGGGAACCTCATATGTCATTAAGAGAATAACTCAAACACAACGTGGAACTATCTGGTAAAAGACTCAGGCCGATTGACAACAAATTTTGACTAAGAGGCAAGTCAAAAAATTAGAGTATGAAGCCAGGTCAAACAAATGATTCTTGTCATGCCAGACTTGGCATCTTCGTTGACACAACTGCGAGCTGATAGAAGTACAAACCGAGGTACACGACATTGATTGAGACCCGAAAATGCTCTATAACCTCAGGTTTGAAGAAGAAACATACCTCAATGAATGAAACTCGCAGCTGAAAATCAGCCTTATGTTTAAGCGTTTCGATTCTCTTAAAAATCGTCTGCATGACTTGTGGTATGACTCCTTCAGTGCTGCCCCCAATTGTATAGCCAGTTCCCATGGTGTATGTTTTCCCAGATCCAGTCTGAAAAGAGAAAAATGCCGACTTCACAAAATATAGGCAACCAGTAAACAATACATGACAGAATATCGATATATTTCAAGTTAATTGAGTTCTTGTGATAAATCCAACTTGTCCTTATCGCATGGTATAAGTAATTTCGCAACCTGCCGGAGAGAAGTTAAGTTCGGACCGGACTTCACTTAAATGAAGTACTAGCAAGTATCAACGCACCTGTCCATATGCCAAGACAGTGGCATTGTATCCGTGGAATAAACCTTCGACCAGTGGTTTCACACATTTATTGAAAATTGCTGGCAATGGTGTCGCAGCTCTGCCGAAAATGTAGTCAAACGTGAAAGAGTGATTGCCAATTTGAACCTGTTACACGAGCACCGAAGCATAAGAAACCCCTGTTTTCTGGTGAATCATAGTAAGAATAACAACCCAGTTCCCGTAATTTTGAGTGTGGGAATACTTAGAACCCTCAGAAGTACTGCAGTTTTCAGCTTAAGCTACATAGAAATCTGTCTACCTGAGGTTCGCCAGGAATCACTGTTATACAATCCTTGCATCCTTGAACCTGCTCCAACGCAATGAGAGGCCTTATGTTTAAAGCAACCTGTACAGCTTGAGTTACTTCACTCTCCTTCAAATCGCTTTCCTCTTCGAATGGCTCACTTTCGTAACCAATTCCGTTCTCCATCACCATAGCTGTGTCCAGGTCACAGCTCGGGCTTTAAAGGAGAATAGCCGTCCGTAACTCGACACAAGAAGCAGGCGGCATTGAACACGATGAGAGCGATTGATGAACTGCTGGCGATCTCGAATGTGTCACTGTAATATTCAATTAACCGTAATTTGACAGTAATGTAGGAAGATGAGATTGAGCGGCCCATGCTGCTGTTTCATAAGACGAATTCTACTTGCTGCAGCATTCTGATCGTCGTCTCCTCCCAGTGCTCGTGAAACACATTCATGAATATGATCCTCTTCTACTCCGCCGATATTTTCGGCTTGATCCCTGTGTCCCAAACGTTGACAACACTGCATAAGTTCTCGTTCGAACGCAACAAAAATTCCTGATCACATTCCAAATTGATAGCGCCCCGCTAAAACAAGGAAAGAAATCATATGAATGTCGCATACAATTCAAAAAGAGTAAGAGTAGCAGTCCGAAAACAAATCCAGCTTAAAATCACAAGTACCTGAATTGCTAGTAGTTTTCTCAGCGAAACTCTCCTGAGAAGAGAAACTAAAGACGACGAGAAAACTCATGATCCAGTGCCCACGGATTCTCGGCGATCCATGTTGCCAGGTCTGAACAAAATTGCGAACGCAAATTCCAAACTCCGAATAAAGTAGGATATTGACTACCTTAGAAGCAGCTACTTGCATCCAATCTCCCGAATTCAACTCCTCTCTCCAGAAACTCTCCAAAAACGTCTAAAACCTAACATTAATCGATACTCACAAGTTCAATTACCAATCCAAAAACTGGAACTAAGCGCTCCCATGATCTCCTCCAAAATTCAAAATTCTTCCAGCAACTCCAAATCGCATACAAAGATATACACCTACCCCTTCTCCATCACCACAACCGATCCTAAACTGACGACCAAACCACTGAGCAGTAACCAACACTAGCCAGTGGTGCTACAAACCTAAAATAACCAGCTTCGAAATCTCCACAACCAATCTACATTCATCCATCCATCACTCGTCCTAATCATAACGCTCATCTCAGAACAAATCAAGCGAACCCAAGCTCCGAAAACGGCCCGAGTCAAAACAGAGGATCGCCATGAAACAGAGGATCGCCTCAGAAACCACCAACGAGCACAAGAATCCAAACCAAAATCCTCCGCGAGAAGGGCAAACGACGGCCAATGTAGAAGGAGATACTAAAGAGTACGTGCAGCGGCGATACCTACAAGAAAACCCGGTCCGAAAGCATCGCCTCCTCGCGGAGCATCAACAACACACGCACAGATGCAAGTCATGACCATGCAGGGCTTTAGTGAAACGGAGAGACGACGAAGACCGGGTCGGGTCGGGTCGCCCGGGATTTCGTGGGCTAGACCCCACAACAGGCCTCTGCCATGTCATGGGGGTAATGTGATGCGATGCCATGCCATAGCATACTTTTCTTTTTAATTTTTTTTAATTTTTTTTATTACAAACAAATGAACTGTTTCACTAAGAACACTCCTCCTATTAACCCATACCTCTTTAATGTCACAGCCCCCGGTCATTAAGGTGCACCAATAATTGGCCACTAATTGCAACTAAGTATGTACTAGTACAAATCTATGTTGTAAATTCATAACATTGTTTTATGCAATTTTCAAAGTAACTTGGTATGAATACTTAACCCTTGAAGGATGGACCAGTGGCCATGAAAATCATGGACTTTGATATCGTGTGACATCACCTACTTTGAAAGAGGCAGATATACTCATTGGAAGTCAAAGTATTGTAGAAGATCTTCCCTTTCCACCCCCAATACTAATGATGAAAAGTTGCATTTTTGTCCTGGAAGGAAAGACTCTTTGTCATTCAAAGGACACCAAATGTCCATAGTAGCATTCAAGGGTTTAGGAATGAAGTCAACACAAGTCACTAAAATAGTGGGTTTAAAAAATATATGTAATACAATTCTCAAAGTTGTTTTATATAATTTACAGTACAATGGTCCTATCAATTGTAGTATCTATATTAACTTTAATACCATGTATTGACCTCTAGAGTTCATAGGTAACAAAATAGATTTTGGTTAGGCTTGCAAAACCTCATTTTTGAGGTGATTTTTTTATACTTATTTTTAAGATAAGAAAATACATTAGCTTTCAAGGAATATAAATTTTGCTTTGATTGGTGGCCAAAAACAATTAAAGTAAAGAACTATTACTCCACACAATTAAATGAATATGGGGAAACTAGATAGCAAAAAAAAATCTACAAAAACTTGAAACAACTTTTAAGACTACAGATTATATACAACTTTTTGAGTATATATATTATGTATACACAAAGCTTTCTGTACATAAAAATTTGTGATGTGAAAGTTATAAAGTTGATCTAGTTTTGCAAGCAAGTGAAGCAACCATAGACACTTCTTGAAAAAACATCACATTGGATTTGTTTCTTTAACAAACTTTTCACATTTATTCAAAAAGAAATTTCAATAGGACTTAGTTAGCCTATTAAAATAATAATACCATTGGAATTAGTGATTTTCCATTCCATCTTCACGTTATTAGTGATTTAGATTTTCTTATGATCTTGTACCTCATGAATGGTTGTGCTTCCACCTTGCTTTAAACTATTCAAGATTCCTTCATCTACTTGCAATGCATGTATTTAGAGAAACTATTTTCATTGTGCTCAATATAATCATTTTGTGTACAAGTCTAGGATAGAGTTTTGTTTTGTATCCATGTGGATTGTAAAGAAAATCAAGATCAATCTATCATTACTACAATTGTTTTCAATGAGTTTTGTTATGAACAATAGATATGTTATCTCCAATGCTATTAACACATTAAGGACTGGGTTTGATTTTGGAGATGGGCAAAACCTTTTTAAGTCCAAAGTAAAACATGGATAAAAATACCAAATTGTGATGTATTACAAAGATCTATCTATAATAATAAAATTTGTCTATATACTTGGGCCTCTATAATAAATTTTATGACCATTAAAGGTTTTCTCATTAAAAGATTTTTGCATTTTCAGCTTATATTTCATTAGTTTTTTCAACCCTAAACTACATGCTAGCGAAGATTGTTGTAATTCTTGTTCCAATGCATTCAATTTGCCATTTTTCACAGTCCACACCTCATCTCCTTTTGTTTGTATCAAAATTCATTTTAAAACTTTGGCTACCAATGAAAAAGTATCAATATCAACCAAAAAGTGGTTGACGGGTCCTTCCTAGGTTAATCTAGAAATAAGACAGTTTCCTAGACTTTTTGACTTGCATTTGTACTAGTAATAGTTACTAGTATGGAATAAAAAATTATGGAATTTTATTGCTACATGACAAGATATTTCAACACACTTTAGTATATATGAATTGCACATTATTTGAATAAGTTATTAATTTCCAAAATCTTAATTATAAAGTTAAAATAAATCAATTCTAGGATCTCATGTTTAAATAGTGTACATTTTGAAAATTAATATCTACATTCTATGCAAGAGTCTAGATGATAGAATTTTTGGTCAATTGTTATTTAAGGTGTATTTAATATCTCTGGAATTTGGTAATAATTTTTTGCAATATGGTCTCATGTAATTTAAAGTAATATTTTGTTCATGATGCTTAAATGATCAAAAAAAATTAGCATCTATTCAACCAATCATACATTAAAAGACCAAGAAAATCACAAATTCTTCACATTCTCATTGGTCATGTTGTAATTATTCCTAACTCTTGACCAAAACACCACTCAATCTTATATTATTTCTTTGTCTAGGTGTGAAGGATAAAGTGGCTATTCATAAACAAAATTCAATGTCAATTTTTATAGAACATTGATAATGACACAAAAAAATTATACCATTTTGGAAGAGTCTTTTCAATGTATATAGGAATTTGAGTAAATCATGTAAGAAGATTTAAATATTATATAAGAATCCATTAGTAGAAAAAAAAATTATGCCATATGTTTTTAACAACACAATTTAAAAGTTCTTTGTACTAACTTTTGGAATTAAAATTGAAACTTTTTGTTTTAAGTTTGAATACATAGGAGTTTTAAATGTATTTACTAGCAACTGCAAGCATGAGAATCATGTTATAGAACACCTTTCATATATGTTGAAATCTTTACCTAAGTATGTACCCAATGATTTGTTCTATATTCATATGTTCAACATAAAAGGTAATTTTATTAAAATCTCATATAATGTGCATGTACAGTGGGGTACCAATCAAAATGTCGTTTTCGAATTCGCAGTGAGAAAATTTTTGGTATTGCCAACTTTGAAAGCCTCCCGAGAGCTCAAAAATTGGTATTTTATCACGAAATTTTTACTACAACATCATCTTTAAGTTAATTATATGTATGCCAAATTTCAAGGCCAAAAGATTCACTGAAAAAAAGTTATTCAAAATCTACCAACATGGGTAGTGATGAGAAACATTTCACCACTTTCAACTTTGACACCTTCCTAAGGATTGAGTTTTTTTTCTTTTGCCATGAAATTTTTCTCATGAAACAATCTCTATGTATTTAACATGCATAAAAAATTTCAAGGTAAAAAAAGTTTTTTTAAGAAGATATTTGAAATCTCCCAATAGGTGTAGTTTTGAGAAAATTTTCACAATTGCCAACTTTGACACCCTCCCAAGGGCTGAAAATTTGTCTATTTAACATGAATTTTTTTGAATAAGATCAACTTTATGTTGATAATATATGTTCCAAATTTCAAGTTCAAAACACTTATCCAAAAAAAGATATTCAAAATCTCTCAACATGTGTAGTTGTGAGGTTGAGTTTTTACATTTGTGTCAAACTTTGCTCCAAAAAATAACACTATACTAAGGGCTCAAAAACTCCTCCTCACAACTACACATGTTGGGAAATTTTGTATATCTTTTTTTTGGTAATTCATTTGAACTTGAAATTTGGAGCACATATTATCGACATAGAGATGACTTCACAAAAAGAAATTCATGGTAAGAAACCAATTTTCCAGCCCTTGGGAGGGTGTCAAAGTTGGCAATTGTGAAAATTTTCTCAAAACTACACCTCTTGGGAGATTTCAAATATCTTCTTAAAAAAAACTTTTTTTACCTTGAAATTTTTAATGCATATTAAATACATAGATATTGTTTCATGACAAAAATTTCATGGCAAAAGAAAAAAAACTCAATCCTTAGGAAGGTGTCAAAGTTGAAAGTAGTGAAATGTTTCTCACTACTACCCATGTTGGTAGATTTTGAATAACTTCTTTTCGGTGAATCTTTTGGCCTTGAAATTTTGCATACATATAATTAACTTAAAGATGATGCTATAGTAAAATTTTCGTGGTAAAATACCAATTTTTGAGCTCTCAGGAGGCTTTCAAAGTTGGCAGTACTGAAATTTTTCTCACTGCAAATTCGAAAACGACATTTTGATTGATACCCCATTGTACAACATGGAAGATGAAAAGAGTTCAAAGAACCACAATACTCTTTTAAATGGTTTATATAATTTATAGCCACTCAAAGACTAGCTGCAACTTGACTCCAACCAAGATGTGGATAGTGCTTGGAACCCTTTCATGATATATAGTAGAGGTACCCATAATTGATAAAGTAAGCATATTTGAACATGATTTAGGATAGTGCAAGGCAAAGCAAATATTTTGAGAGGTGTATTGATAGAAATAATAGGGATTGCAAAAAAGAAATTGGTAATTTTATGTCTTAAATTGAAATTACTATGAATTTTAAAAGGCAATAGTTGGACTTGCCCATTCCAATCTTAGTTAGAAATAGGGTACTATATTTCTTGTTGATAAGTCGTGGGTTAATAATAGGTACTTCTACTACATGATTTTAAAAATTGAATGCAAATCCAAGATACAAAAAACATCCCAAAATCTTCTAACTAAATGAGAGTATTAACCCCTTAAGGCCCATTGTTTCTTTGGGGGACAAAATGGATTTTGGGCAAGTTCTTATGACCTGAATTTTTGGTGAAGCTTTTTGAAACTTTCTCATAAGATAGAGAAATGAATTAGCTTCTTAGGAATATATTTTTTTATTTCAATTGGTACCTGGGAGCAAAAGTTATAATTCAAGAAGTCCAAAATTAAACTCGGTGAACAACATTGTTTTTTTTGCAAAAATTGAAAATTAAAATTGATTTTTTTCTTCCTAAAAATCTTTTTTTCCTACATTTGAAGCTTTGATTCATTCTATTCGGACTAGTAATGAGAAAGTTATAGACAATATTGTTTCTTAGGCAATTTTAGCATCTTTTTGAAAAAATAATTTGATTGCTCATATCTTTCAATCTATATGGTCAAACTTCATGAAATTTTTATAACATGATCTCAAACAAGTTAAATACAAGATCCTATGATTAGATTCTCAAAAACATGTTTTTCTTGTTTTCATCAATGGACACAATAGAAATGGCAATTTTGAGTGTTTTTGACATAGAAATGGCCTCAATTCTTTAGGGCTTATGGGGACCAAAGAATTAGAGGGATTTATTTTGGAAAACTATAGATGTACAACCCCTCTACACTTCACTAACTATTGATGTACAACAAAGATAGATATTTACATAGTGTGAAATGTCAATTAATTAGTATGGGTCCCTTTAAAAAAACCTATCATACGTTTAGGTTTGATTCAGCAAGTTGTTGTTGAAATAATTTAATTTTCACATTTCAACAATTTGGCAACCTATTTGAATTTTCCTCATTTTCTCTTATATCTAGATTTAGTTGAAATTCTCTCAAATTTTCCCTTCAAATTTTTCAGATTTTTCAGAAATAGTTGTAGAACTTTTTTAAATTTCAAAATTTGCCTAGTTATTTACAAAACTGACCTACGCGTACGTTACGAAACTGACCTACACCTACGGTATTTAGTATTCAGTGTAGATTGGTTCCCAAATCAAAATCTAACAAAACGAAAATGAAAATAGAAATGGTTCAATTAAAAAGAAAACAAACTGGCACCTATTGAGAAGCAGTGAGAATTACAGTGTTTGTCAGTCATGAATACCTTGTGCGAAAATTAATGAGAAGCATGACTGGGCCACTGTAAGTATACTGTCAGTATTGCGAGTCCCATCTCTACCTACCTTGAGTTACTTACTGTAACTACTGTAACTTCTTGTTTCATATCCTTCTTATATAAATAATTTAACTCTGACGCGTCTCAATCCTTTTTTGAATTTTTGCGCATTTTCACTTACAGCTTTGTACAGATATATCATTTACCAGAATTTAATGAATTTGGTCATCAAGGAAGATTGTCTTTTCTAGATTCAAGTATTACATTTGATAAATGAGAAGTTAATTGGATGAAACAATGCCCTGAAAATATGAAAATATGGACATAACATTCAGTTGCCCATGGAAGGACTGCCTTCCCCTTGGTGAAGTCCCCATCACCTAATTTCATCTAACATTTCTTGGAGTTGCAACTTTAGTTATTGAATGGTGTCAAATACCATTGGTGTTGGATGGAATAGTGTGGGATATTCCACACCATTTCATCCACTGGGAGGCAGTGTGACAGGCTACTACTGAATGTTATAGATGTCAGAGTGTTTCACGGTTAAGAAACAACCATCATGGTCAAAATTAGGAGTTTGCCCACTTTCCATACTAAAGTTTTGAAAAAAATCTCATATAAAGACAAGTGTGGGAAACCACAAGTGCAATTCAATTTATATTTTTTCAACAAAGTATGAGTTCATTATGAAATTTTTTTAGTGAATTGTCCATCAAGATTTAAAGAATCTCTATACTACCAATCACCCCAAACCAACAAAAAACTATATCCATGGTGCTCCTCTTACTAACCTAAAGTAGTCACATTATTCTCTATAATGGCCACAACATCAAAGCCTAATAAACCACTTCTTGCAAAGAATGACATTCATCCGCTAGTAGTTCTTACTATGGAAGTCACTAATCAACGTACCATCATCACCTAAAAGACAATGCTTGTGGCCCAAATTTCATTAATTGAAAAGACCAAGTAATAGGATCATTCTCTGGGTATCATGATGGGTCTTTTGGCCCTAATGTGCTATTCTACAAGGTCTGCAATTATTACTAACCTCCGAACTCCCTCAGGCTAGATGACCATATTTTTCAAACTTCTGCAACTGCAAAGAGTTCCTACCAAACACAAGTACTGAAATACTATGCCAACAGATTTCACAGACTGAAACTAGGTGCACAAACTAGCAAACAAAGGTTACAGCAACGAACCTTAAACTCAAAAAAACGAGAAGAGAGAAATCTTTATTTACAAAGCTTACAGCAAAGTTTTTGCAAGAATTGGTACGGACGTATGGTATCGAAATGCAACTAGGCAAACATTATACCGGTGAGGGCAGACAAATGGAATGATAACTCTGCAGGCAGGCACACTACCTTATTAACTACCATACTAATGATTCAGCTTGGTACACCAGAGCCAACATAAAGCAGACAGACAGTGTCTGAGAAATGACGACGACGACAGGCTTGCAGACAGGATCCATCGTTCAAATCTTATGCTGTAAATCACTTGTTTGAAATCATTACATGCTAACAATTTTGGATGAGCATCGATCAGATGCTTGCGTGACAGATTTTCGAGGTCGCTCCAGGAACTAGTATGTACGAGGGGTACCTCTAAGCGAATCCAACATCTGTGTTTCTGTTTCTGCATGCCTCTTCAACTAAGTTAGGAATAACGGAGGAAATCTAATCAACTCCCATCTCATGCTGAGGCATTCTTGTAGGGCAGAGAGGGTTTGCCCACTTGACATATCTCACGTTGGTATCCAGCTTCAGGACAAACAGGTATCCATAAGGATCTCCACAGGCTAGTATGTCACAAGACATCGTGAGGGTAAAACACACCCATCACCACTCACATAAACTTTTCACAACGCTAATTCTAAAATTCTATTTCTCCTTTTTTTGGGGGGGTAGTCTGAGTCTGGCGGTGACATCGGTTTCAATGTCAGTCGCACTGTTCAGAAATAAATTTTGAGCAAAAATAAAGTCTTGTAGCTTGACTACATACCTTGGCGACTCCGAACAATCAAGGCGTCAAATCCAAATCTTGGGTAGACAAATCTAAATTCAATACTTCGCAGTCTGCTCCGATGCTAGTTGGATCGGTCGAGAAGGCTCAGTCGAAAATATTTGTTCTTGCCCTGGGTCTTGGGGTGAAAGGAACGTTTCAATTGAAATTTGACACAAAAAAGGATCAAATTCAGGATGGGAACAGGTTGAGTACACTCTGCTTATAAACATGCAACTTGCGTGGTGAATGCCACCCTGGCTTTGAGGCGAGAAACCGCAATTTCAACGATTGCCACATATTTACCTAAATTTCCAGCATAACTGAGTCCGGATCATCAGTCCCCACACTTACAGTCGAACGGGATGATGGTCCAACAACTTGTTGACGGCCACAGCATCAAAATTGAGACTTGTCCAGATCATCAAAGAATGGGTGGTGCAAAGCAGCCTTGGCTGAGACGCGCTTCGCGGGGTCGAATATCAACATTCTCTGCATTTCACGGACAAGACATCATCGTGATGGCCATAGCAAAGCCAGACCTGTACGATCCTCAAAAACATACAAAGCATGCTGCTAAAGAGCCGGATCAATTATACCCCCATATGAAAGGATGAGGAGGATCACTACTTACAGAAAGAAGGTCAAGTGCATCAGGCCCCATATCGGGCACAGCTCGTGACAGATTTTGAGCTAGCCACTGCGGGTACTCGTGCCAATCTCGAAGCTTATTCACTCCCGGCCACGATTCTTCCGTGGGCGTACCAAGCAATCTGCATCAATACAAGAGTGAGAAACTAGTCCAATTGAGAAGCAATGTCATCTTGGGAGATAAGAATATGTCTTTGATACAGATTTTACGGCGAAAACTGAGTTTCTGAAGGGCTTATGATTAGTCTGGTCCAAACTATAATTGAAAAATTGATGAACCAGATTCTCCAAATTCATTTTCTTAATTAAAGTTGATGGTTGTACTTATTGGAAGGCAAACCTGAATATATGGAGGAGCTGCTGCAATTCTGAGTCTCCTGGAAACAAAGGAGTCTTGCGAGATAATTCAGCTGCGAGTAACAATAAACTTTTTGAGAAATGAAAAATACTTTACTTTGTTATCAGGTGAGGACTCTTTCTGTGGTGTTAAATCAGCATGAAAGAACAATGAAAGGATACACACCGAATATGCACCCCACAGACCACATATCTACGGATGTAGAATAATGACTAGCCCCCAACAAAACTTCCGGGGCTCGATACCATAAAGTGACAATCTGCACAACACCAAACAAAGAGATGGAATTACTTCAATTCGCTGAATTTTGGGAACCTTGACTTCTGCGTCAGTTAGTAAGCATCCATAGAAACACATGCGAATAAATGAAAAGAGATATAGGATAGTCATAAACCTCATGAGTGTAGCTCTTTAGAGGAACTGTGAACGCTCTACCCAGACCCAAATCAGCAATTTTCAGCAAACCTTTCTCCTTGTCCACTAGCAAGTTCTGGGGCTTTAAGTCCCTGACAATAACACCAGTATCAGCAATTTAGCTGTTGATCACTAAAGAAATTAGCTGTTAATGTCACAAGGTGAGTTACAGAAAGTACTTAAGTTTGATATGAGTTACCGATGCATGACACCATGGCCATGGCAATGCGCAACACCTTTCAGAAGCTGATACATGAAGCTCTGCATTTGTAGAAAATCCGATTAAATGAGAAAAATATCCAAGCTGTGAAGGCCATGCCAGGCTGGAGATTTAGGTTTCAAAATTTTCAGTACGGGTGTCACTAATCAGAGTAGAGAATCAACCAATCGTGATATCCGTATCAAAATGTGAGCAAGGGTTCTACAACGTCAATCCTCTGCCATCTCATTAACTTGGTGCCCAATCCTCTAACAGGAAGCTATCCATGTTCTCCAGATCATGTAGATTTACAATCGAATCAGGAGAGTTTTAGCAAAATTTGTTGACCCAGGTTAAGAGAATCACATCGTTAACAGTATAATCACGGCATACCTGAATAGTCTTTGCCGGTATGGGGTTGGCATTGCCTCGCCCATGCGAGTCAATGTACTTCTTCAGATCACTATCGAGGTACTCAAAGACCAAGTACAGTTGGGGTTTCCCATTCTCATCCACACTTTCCACGCAAAGCAACCTGCATTACAACTCGAAGTTTTAAGCGAGGAGTTAGGAAAAATAAATGGTTGTAGGTGGGAACATTCCAATCAGAAGCGGACCCAACAGCAACCCTATTCCGGTAAACACTATTCGAAATGACTGTTCCTTGGCCTACGACGACATCGCTCATAGCAGTTCCTGGAGTATACTTCCAGTTGCGCGATAGCATTGGTAATAAGTGGCAAAAGCTTCGGAAGAATGTATCCACGTAGTGCGGCTTTCAATTGAGATGATTTCACATGTGCTAGTATGTTATAGATACATGGCAGTCAGTACTGAGTACTTGATTGCCGTTAGGGTAATTCAGATGAGCACATGGTTCTGTGTGAATTGTTGTCTTTTCAGATACCTGACAATGTAGATGCTATGTGAAAGCATTTGCAGGAGCGAAACCTCCCGAAGAGCAGTTGAAGGGACGCCCTCGTCCTCCAATTCCAACCTGGTTTTCTTCAACGCAACAAGGCGACCTGTCCTCTTGTCTCTTGCTTTGTACACTTTCCCGTAAGTCCCCTCCCCGATCTTCTCTAGCTTCTCATATCCGTCCATTGCTGTAGTTCAGTACCCACTGGAGGGGCGGGATGACAGGCACTTCTTCTCTCTTGATGTCTCAAGAGTTGAAAAACTGTATCCGTAGTATTTTAGGGTAAGAGCAAGCCTAAACGAGACTTACGCTCCTCCTCGCCATCAGTGTGATCAGTCGCTTGTAATGCAGATTAGGAAGGAGAGCTCAGTGCCGTAGCTAAGAGAATGATCCACCAACGCACATTGTACACCACCAGCATTGACAATTACATGCGCATCTCACGTCCTGTTGATGCCCCAAGAACTGGAGAACTTCGAGCAGCAGATGAAAGTCATAACATGTAGACTGAGACCAATGTGGAATCCAGTACCGTTATATTTGAAAGGTGTTTCAGTCGATGAAAGTTATCGAAAGATCAGATCAAGAAAATCCGAAACAGAGAGTGTCCTTCAGAGCCAGAGCGTTAGGTCAAGGCTATTGTTTATAAAGGTATCAACAGGAGAGCCGTTAACTGATTTTTTTCAGAGCGCAACAACAACAGACATCGTCCTTATCAAAGACGGCCTTCAGGATGAGAAGGCAGTCAAGCTGGCGACGCTCGATAAGGGCTCCCCTATATCAGATACCCCCTACTACACTTACAGCGAAAAAACAGACCCCGCAGTGAGAGAGACACGGTGCCCAAAACTGCATCACGAAATCTTTCCAGCTCCTGCAAAGAAGCTCCGACGAATACAATAGCATATTCGTGGACCACAGAACCAGGAAGGCGGAACTCCAGAGAAAATTTTCAAAAAAGGATGACACAAAATTCAAATTACGGAAGGCAAATACTGCAAAAACGGAATAGGTAATCGGACTCGTGGCGACAAGCAAACTGTAAAACAAACCACAAGTCTCATAAGCTGAAATCTGGACGAAAATTTTTTGATCGCCTTTCAATCTTTTGACAGCAATGCGACCCGACAGCAACGAGAAAACACAAAGACCATCACAGAGAACTTTTGAATACTGAAGAGCTCCACTGTGAAGCTGAAAGAACGAACACTGCGACGTCGCCTCAAGCGAGGTCAAAACGAACTCGTGATAATGCCTTGCAGATACTCGCAAGAGGCGAATAATACTCTACAACATGAACCGAAAAGATTGCTACGTTACAAAAAAGGCTATCTATCTATAACAATGGGCAAGAAGACAAACAGCCTCAGTGACATGGAAGCCGGCATGATAACAAAAGAGAGAGAATTCGAATATGATCTTGACATACATTATAATGAGAAAACGGAGCTCTTACATCTTCTGTCACACGAATTCAAACCCCGGAAAGAATGCTCAAGAGCGCGATTGCTACAAGACTACTACCGACAAGAAAAACAAATGCTCACGCAACAAGGAGACCCTGCAAAACACTGCCAAATGACCTCAAACGAAGCGCAGCACGATATAACTTATTGTCACAGAAGACCACGACTCCACGTACAATCGAGCCGAGGCTCCCAAACACTGAACCCGAAGCCGAACCCGAACATATGAGGAGAGAAAATTCTCTACTCTAAGTGGACTGCTACTACAGTTCAGCTCGCTTGCGAATCCCAATACAAAGTCAGGTGAGCAAGAAGAAACAGAAATGGGGATTGCATCCCATGGAGCGCCCCCTGCACTGACAATTTGCCTGCCAACGCTTATGATCAACGATGACGACGACGGTGACGACGACGAGGACGAGGACGAGCCCTGCCTCGGGTGGGGGTGTCGTCCATTCTGCCAAGCTGTCGCGAATTCAAACTGGCGAAAGCCGAGGCGAGGAAGAGCAGCGATTTGCGCAGCGCTGCTCTAGGATCTAGGCAAAGGGTACATTGGGGAGGCTCACATGTCTTTCTCCAGCGAGAAACCTGGTGCGCCTCCAGAGGCTTTCCGGGGCTGGGGAACTGGGGACTGGTGTATCTACGTCGTTCCTAGACTTCATTCACCCTGGCTTTCCCTTTCCTGTTTGAATCGCGGCGGCCTCACAGGACCGGACTGCACCACCGGGTGTCTGTGTCGGTTGATGCCCGCCGGTTCTTATTTTCAAATTCCCTGATGCCCGCTGTTCTGGTTGTTTCTGGGGGCACGGAACTGGGGGTGATGGACACGTTTCTTCATGAAGGGGGCTGTGAAGGACAGTTTGTTCAATGATATCAGATTCAAAGTTTGGCACTTCAACCAGAGGTCAATTATGATTCAAGTCTCACGGAGTTTCTTTAGGTGGGTGAAATTCCCTTTTTACCCTTATTTATGCTCTCAAGGGTACATTTACACCGAGGCCTAACAACAGGTGCAGCATAAATTTTAAACTTCAAGGATCAAAAGTGGAGATTAAGTTAACCTCTTGAACAACCAGGCGTTCAAATTTCAAACAATGGATGAACACAAACACATCCCAAGCATGCAACAAAACTACATTTTTTTTCATCTATCAATCTATTAGAGGATTCTTGAGTTAGTTCTTTTTAGCTTTCAGTGTGCTATACAGCTTTGAAGATTTTGCTTTGCAAATTATTCTATACTTTAAAGGGTAGTGGCAAGTCTAGCATTAGAAAGTAACTTCTTCCAATTCAAAGAATGACCAGCTTCAAAAATGACTAGAATAAAAAAGGTAATATGATGAAAATCTTCAAAAATTACTATGATTAGAATTTAACATCTTGAATTTTGAGTTGAAAAAAATCTTGTTGAAATCACAAATTCTCAATGTGTAATTTAATTTAGAAGAAATTTTCATTTTCAAGACTTCAAATGTCATGGAAAAATATTGGTTTGTGTACTTGTTGATATAATTTCATGGATACAATCTATGGATGATATTTCACAACTATTGTTTGAAAGCCATCATCAAATTATTTTACTAAATTGTATTTTATAATAAATTTTTACAAGTTTGGAAATTTGGACTATTCCATGAACCTTTAGGGGTTGAAGTATAACCTATTTGATGCAAAATACTCTTCCCAAAATTAAGAATTTGTCTATTCAAAAGAGGGAGATATAAAATTAACAAATCCATAATGGGCCCAAATCCAATTAGAATCTATAATCTGAAGAACCGAGTTTGCTCTCATGCATTCTAGTGTAATAAAAGTGCATTCAATGTGGAATTTGGGATCCAAAGGTTTTGAATTAAGTTGAAAAGTCACCAATTAATGGATTTAATAAACAACACTCTGCAGCTCTATGTATGGCTAAAGATTCCTTCACTACTCTATAATTTGAAGAGTATTTAGAATTGGGATAACTATAGTACAGATAAGGAAACTTTCCTTTCAAAATCAACTATGGAAAGCTCTTTATTTTTTATTTAACTCCCTATAATGTTTTTTTTGGTTTTTAGGTATGAATTGACGATAATATAGGTGTAATATTCATTGTTTTTCAAATTAATGTGAAAGTATCTTGGATAGATAAGGTAACTACATGTCAAGCCAACTTTGCAATGGCTTTATGGTATGATGTACAGTTCAATCAAAAAACATAAAGAACAATCTTTGTGGATTAGTGAACACTTGTCAAGCAAAATGCAAATGGAAGTGGTTATGTCAGTTAGCTTCAAAGGCAAGATGAATTAGCTTTGCAAGATGAATTTTTTTACAAATTATAATATATAAATAGGGAGGTGTCACCCTCAATGTCTTTTAAGCTTCAAGAATCATACTTATTACAATGTTTATATAGACAATGATTTGAAAATTGACAAATTGTAGGACCATTCATGAAGTTTTAGAGAGGCTACAATAAAAATGTTTATTTTTATCAACAACCATAGCATTTTGACATGCAAGAAGATGTATGCTACAAATACTGAAACCACTATAATTGTTTTGTCATCCTAATGTTTGTTCAACTTGGAACCACATGAATGTTTAGAGTTTCACGTATGCTTTTATATCCTTTTCCATTAAAAATCTAAAATTTGATAAAATTACACATGAACTTTTATTTCCTAAAAATTTTGAGAATTTTCTTTTTAATATTAACTTTTATATAAGAACATTTGAAGTTTGAACATGTTTAAATTTGAATAATTTTAGTTATTTATCATAGTTACAATAGTACTTAAGGATTGCCAATCCTTGATAGTTTTGATAATGCAATGCAAATTGTATTGGTTTGATTGTTTGAGATTATACTACTTTATAATATTATTATTTATTGACTATCAAAAGATTGGTAAGCATATTATTGGACAAATTTTCCAACATCATTTTAAAGTTTGTGAATTGACTTTGTAGATTAAATATAGTTTATTTTAAAAAAATCTATATAATCAATGGTTTAATTTGTTATTGAAAATGTGGGAATTTAAATGATCTAGAAGGTTCTTTTAATTATACAAAGTAATAAATTAATGTCAATTAATATTTGTTGCAAAAACCTAATAGCATAAGTATGCAAGTAGAAATGAAGAATGTTTTAATTTATTTTCAAGCCACAATGATTTTTATTCCTTTAGCTCTTTCAAATTTGATTTTTAAAAAAAAATTAATATCATTATATTTAATACTGTATTTATGTATTGATTGATTTCTTGTATGTTTTAATTATGAAAAACATTCATTTGATCTTTCAATATTGTTTTGGAGGAAAATAAAAATTGAGGAAACTTTTCAAAAATGATACTAAATGAAAATTGTAACAAGTGAAATATGAATGAAAATAATCTCTATTCTTTCATATTTTTTCATCAAGGATCAATGTTGTTTGAAAATAAGTGGTTGTAATAAATCACTTCAAAATAGAAATTTGATTGAAAACCTCCATTGTTGTATACTTTGGATATACTACAAATTTGAGGTGAATGTTTCAGATTTCAAAATGGAATGCAAGTTAAGCTCAATAAATTTCAATCATTTTTTTAATGTATCTTATATTTTTCTCGATTTCAAGCTTATAATTTTCTTGAATAATTTTCAAAATGTCAAAATTTGTTGTTGATTTTTTCAAATATGAATTTTTTTTGTGAAGCCTATTATAACATTCTGTGAATGTCATTTAGAAGAGTGTTAGAAACTAATTTACTCAAAGATTTAGACACTGTGATGCTCAAGAAATAGGTTTGAGTATATATATAGAGGTTGACTTTCATAACTTTGGTTACACAAATAATTTTGTATATCGCAACCTAGATTATAACATTTTATTGTAAATTACAAAAAATCATGAATTTATCATTTCATCCATCAAGACAAAATTTATATGATAAAAAATATATACTTTTTAAATAATAAAAGTCTTGTGTAATTAGCTTGTAATGATATGGTATATAACAAATGGATGTTAAGAATTTAGGATTGCAATATATCAAAGCAAGCACACTTTTACAAAACATGAAATGATTTTTTTTAATATAAATTTCATTATTTAAGAGTTTATGATTGTATAATTTACTACTTGTACAAAACTATGTGTACAATTACAAATTGTATTGTATTTCATTAATTAAGCATTCTATGAAAACATATTTCTCTCATTTGCATTAGATAGATTTTGGATTCAACTACAACCTTTGCATTTGAGAATTCCAAGGAAAATTCCAAGATTATCAATTGGTTATAATTTGTATAGAAATTGACAATTTTAAAGAATATTTATTATATTATTTCCTTAATGTATTTTGAAGATGTAGAGCAAGTTGGACAAAAACTAATTTGAAAATAGATGCTAGACTTTTTAATATTTATCTATTATTTTTTTGTAGATAACAATTAAAGAATATTTATATTTTTAATAGATAATAAACAGTCCTTTTCTTAAAGTACATGTATTCAATAGAAGTGTGTGTATTTCCACCCGACTTATTTTTGTTGGTTTTCATTTTGGTTCAATATATTTACTTGACAATGATGGATATTTATAGATCAATAAATTCTTTTTCAACAATTGGAAATCTAGATAAATGCTTTTTTGTATGCTTCTAGAAAGAAAAGTAGTTGACATACTTCATATATTCAACATTAGTATCCCTCATCCCTTAAAATCCAAGGGATTCATACAAGATACACATGTGTTGTAAAATATAAATTCTATAATTTCTTTGAAGCTTGCATCAAAGAAGATACTATAACTATAAAGCAAAATAAAATAAAAAGTATTTACGTGGTCAAATTTATAAAACTATTTTTAGATTCACTTTGAATGAATTTTGAAGATACAACTTCAAAAATTCATCTAAATTATAATTTTAGTTTGTAGCATTTGAATTGTTGTTTTAATTTTCAAAATTTTGGTTCTCATTTATTTCTAAAAACTACATAAGATTTAGTATTGAAAATATCAATTTTTTTCCAAGTATTAATTTTTCAATACTAAGCAAATTCTAAGTTTTTTGTGTTATTTATCTTATAATTATTATTTGACCATAGTAATCTTTAGTTTTGAATATGAATATTGAAAGACAACGCAACCTTTAAAAACTCATTTTTTGTTTTGATTTGAAAATTTTGTGTGAAGTCTTGTAAGGACCAATAAACGGTTGTTTAAGTGCTTAGAGGTTAAATACTTAATTTACATTATCCCAAAACTAGAGCCACCAAATAATGTATTTTGTATTTTTAAGAGGAATAATAGTATACCTTCAATATCACTTTTCTTTTTGTAAACTTTAATATGAGGCTTGCAATGATTGAATTATTAATTTATACAAATATAGAAGGGATATGTTAGACTTCATTTTTTTAAATAGTTGTTAAATCATTATAAATAAAATAGAATTTAACCTTCTTGGTATGACACATGACAATATAGATGATGATTTATCATTTCAAAAAATGAAGATAAAACTATTTGCTCTTGTGATCAATCTATATTGGGCATTTTAACATAATGTTTTCCAAATATTTTGTGAATGAGAGGAAAATATTACTTTGTATCAGTTTAAACAATTGTTTTCTATAAAAATGATTTGGGAAGTCTCTATAAAATACACTCTATAAAATAAAGTGTATTTGCTAAGGCATTGGGCACATTTTGATAGACATTAAATAATGTAATACAACCATGCCTAAAAGCAAATTTAATTAGGAATGCATATCCTTGTCACAATTATGCTATCTTCACAATAAATTTGATTGAAGGCAATAATGATTCCACCTTAACCTCCAAAGCAAAGAGTCCATAATCATATAGTCAAATTTAAAAGTCCTTCATTCAATTTTAATTATTTCTTTGCTATTTAAAAATGAAATTACTTTATTTTCTTTTTTAAAGATAAAAGGTATATATTTCTATTGTTTTTTATAATTTTCAAAAAACCATGTTTAAAATTTGAATCATTATTAAATTTTTAAAGGAAAAAAATCATATTAAATACAAATTATGTTTAAAAAATCTATTTAAAAAAAATAGAAGTAAATTATTGTATTGTAAATAAGTTTTAAATTTTATTCTCTATTTAGATACATGATTATAATAGATCCTCAACTTCAAATTTTACTAAAATGCTTATATTAAGGAATTTTTTCCAAAATTTCTAAATGAAAAGATTTATTTACTTTTTTTGTAAGCAAAAACAAATCATTTTGAATGGAAAAATCAAATATTAAAGAAAAAAAGCTCAAATCCTTAGAATACAGTAGATAATGTACCATTTTCTTGATAAATTACCTTGTTTAAAGTAGAAAATCCACTCAAATGCCTTGAACTTAACTCAAAGATACGGATTCATGTTGCATACAAAATATTAGATGAAAAACATATATTCTTGAATATGCACAAATACTAGTTGAGCATCTAAAGGACAAAAAATGTCTTCTACACCCTTTCTTAGTATCTACAATGAGGCAGTAATTACCTCTTTTGAGCTCATTGTCATTGTCATTGTGACAAACTGTCACAATGACAATGAGTTCAAAAACTATAAAAATTTAAAAATTTAATTATTTTGCCCCCCCCTTCCAATCTAATTTAAATATTAAATTTTTTATTTAAACTTTGGAAATCCACCTCCCCCCACCTCCTCTTATAATTCTCACAGGGTGGGCTTGGATATAATGGATATGGAATAAGTGGTATAATAACTGTATATCGTATCCATATTTAGTATCAATGTTCATATATGTATCAATATCTAGTATAGGTATATGTATTCAATATTAGTATTTATATTTGATATTAATATCCGTATTCAATATTCATATCCGATATCATATCTGTATCTGACTCTCCAACATGTGTTGATTTTTGTTGGAGGGGGGTTGGGATTTAAAAAAATTCAAATCCAACAGTTGTCGATTTTTCTGATGAGGGGGTTCAGGAAAATTAATCAAACAGGTTGATTGCCTCTTTTTGGTACATTATTAAAAGGAGGTTTTCACTATGGAAGCAACTTTGGTTTTGAAAATTTAAACTATATTTCATCAATCAAACATCCATCAAATTGTGCTCATGAAAATGATGGGAGTTCTTTAAGGTGAAAACACCTAAAATTGCATATGTATTCTTTAGCATACATATTAAAACTGCTTGAATTTAACAATAGACTATTACTGTAGCTGTCATTTGATGATTGAAGTGAGTAAAGGGATATCTAAGGCCATGCATAGGTCACAATGGGGACATGTCATAATCATTACTGAATAAATTTGCTGTGATTATGACTAAATGAGGGACAACTAAGTAGTTGTCACTATATTATTAAAGTATCTAAATCAGGATGAATTGCTAATGCATACTAACTCCAATTATTTGAAGACATGCACGGTTTAAAGTCTCCAATATGTCCCTTTTTGGCTTTGTCAAGAAAATAAGTGTTGGTGAATGGAGACAATAGTAGGCAAGTTTAAGGTGGATTTCATTGGTCTACCACTTTTCACTTTGAAAAATTATAAAATTTACATGGGTGATATAATATTATATATGTAATTAATTTTTTTGAAATTCATAATTTCTATTGGCTAATATGAGAAAGCTACCCCCTTGCTAAAGATAGCTTGGAACTATGTTGATTTTCATTTTTTGAGTGTGTTATGTAATTATCCCTTTCCCCAGCCAAGAGGTGTGCACGATGGCAAGGGTGAATCCCCCCTTCATCCCCTTGCGGTTTACCCTCTGAAAATCCTTATTTGCCACCTATGGTAAAATATGAAAATTTTGAATACAAATACTGAATCAGAGACCCCAAATTAGCTAAGGTAGGATGCTCTAAAAGCGACTATGCCATAGTGGTAGATTTTGGTTTCTGCAAAGTACTAGTGCTATGTATTTCAGCAGGTGGTTGCTTTTAGAGTACACTGTGTTTGAATTTTGAAAATTCATAACTAATTCTATACAAGTCCAAAAAAGATGAAACAACTTAGGTAAAATGCCAATTCCATTTTCCTTCGTATGAAAATTTACCGAAAATTGATTGAAGGAATTCAGCTTCCCCGAAAAGGCAATCAGCTCCTAAGTGGTCACTTTTAGAGCAGTCTACCTTAGAAGAGGAGTAGAAATACAAAATTAATCAAGCTCAAAGTAGAGGGCAATTTTTTACATTTCCTTGGTTGGGGGAATGAGGGGGGCAATTCACCTCTCACCCACTCCAGGCCGTGTGATGCAGGACTGCTTTAATATTATATTGTTCCAGTTTTCCTGTTCCTCCACCCAGAATGTTTTTAATAAAAAACAAGCAAAAGTACGTCTTGGATGGCTCTGTACTGTACTATACAAAGGATTATTATTTCTTTTGTCTAGCCAGCCTAATAAGATAAACCACTGGAGGCTTCCTTGTACTCTTTTTTGAGAAAATATGACTATCTATTTTAAATTGAAGAAATTTGAAGTCAAAACAAAACTATATACAATCAATCCTCTTGCGATAGAATAATTCTATTTGTGATCAATTGAAGTAAAGTAGGTAGATTCATATGATTTTTTTTTTTTTTTAAACAAATGGACCAAATTCCATAGATTCATATGTTTTACTCCACACTCGAACAGATGCTCCCACAGCAACTCCAATTTGGATTTGGGGTGGAAAGTGTGGGTAAGCTAGTCTGCCTTAGTTAGGGGTTAATCAAAACTCCTTGAAACTATTTTCAGTATATTTCTGTAGGAAGAAAAATGGAATTGGCATCCAATCCAAGTGGTTTCATATTTTTTGGACTTTTTAAATTAAAATTTTTAAACACATGGACAATTTCCATTGCAAGGAAAAAAAAAGTGCATAGAACTAGAGGGACACTCTGGGAGACATTTTTATTTGGACCTCTGTCGAAGTCATTTCATAACAAATTTTTTTAAGTTGAAATGCAGAGGTCATTGAAGGTGATTATTTCTTGAAAATGCACACTCCAAGTACATTGAAGAAAGCAAAATCATTAGGGGAGATTTGAAGCCTCCAGAGGGTTGTTTGAGGGTTGTTCTTGAAATTGTTCCCAAAAATGCTAGTTCACTATTAGGCCAACATTTACCAAAAATAAAAAAATAAAATTTGGGGGGTCTTGAAATGTGAAAAAAAGTAAAAAGAAAGTTGATGACGTGGCAATCTCTCGACCACATTAGATTCTTGTTCCCATGGTAGTTTATGCGTTTCTACAATCCAGGAACTTGTAGTCTTCTGCAACCCTCAAATCTCCCCTAATGGTACCTTTGTATTAGTGGTTGCTTTTAGAGCACACACCCTTTACCTTATGTTAAGCATGCACTGAAAAATGGGATAAATACTGGCCAACTCAGTTATGAAGTGTACCACTCCAATCAAGGACAATAAAAGTGCAAACTTCATGTACTGTTTCCCCTATCAATAATTATCAATAAAAATGGTCCCAAAAAGAAAGAAAAGAAGTGCCAACTCCAGACCCAAGTTAAGTTAATATTCAATCATGGATGGCTAACTTACTCTGGCCCGAATTGAAGCGTGGATCGAGCTCCACAGACGGAATGGCAGCAATGGATCAAACCCATTCAATTCAATTCAATTCAATTCCAGGTGGGAGAGTCTCTGTTCTATTATGAAGCACTGAAGAGCTTCCGTCGACCTAGAATGATTTCAAGTTGGAGCTCGGCCTGAATTATGAAGAGCCTGGCTGTTGAACCCCTGCGCTGAATGATATTGTATTCTATGCGTTCACATTCAATAAGGCGTTCCGTTATGTTCAAATCCAACTGAAAGGCCAGCTTACGTTACGTTCCGTCCAGCGTAAGTTAAGTTACCCCCTTCTCCGTCGCTCAGTCCTGAATTGAAATCCCGTCCTGACATTGAATTGGAGACGGATTGCTGCGATATTCAAACTGTTGCATCCAAGCAAGCGGATTGCAGACGTCTCATTAATTAAAAGGTGGCAGGCTGGGTCTCGCAATGAAGAAACGGAACAGACAGGCCCCCTTCTGCACCCGAGCCAGAGGCACGCAGGCAATGGACTGATGGGAGTGGGCGGGCAGGCAGACAGACAGAGGTGTAAGAATAATGGTAAGCAGCTTATTGCGAACTGAGAGAGAATTGAACCTGAGCCAGGGTCCAGGGAGGGAGGGAGTCCCCACGATCATCACGGAATTCAAGTGAGAGATTTGAGAGGAACTGTTGTTTGAAATTGAGGACGTGGTTTGGTTTGCAATTTCAAAAAATGGGGACTTACCATCACTCCAGGAAGGTAAGGTAGTCCAGACCCTGCCGTGCCTGCCTGTCTGCGTGCCTGCGTGCCTGCATGCCCTGAAGTTCAGTTCACTTAATTATTAAGTTAAGCTTATTACTGGAAGTGAGAGCCTTGAGAAGTGAGAGCCTGGCCTGGGGAAATGGGGAGAGGAAAGGAGAAGGAAAAAAGCATAAAAATAGAAAGGGGGGAACATTATTCTACTTGGCATTTGGCAAGCTCCAGGACCCTCGCAGCCAGAGTGGCAAGGCTTTCTTGGAGAGGGGGCCAAGGTCAAATTTAGCCTTGAATCCGCTTCTGATTCCTTTTCCCCACACATGCGTGGGCAGCTGACCCTGGCGGCCCTTGAGGAGAGACGGAGAGCAGAACCCATTCAGTTATCTGCGTGCCTTTAGAGCTGGACAACACCAAGAAAAAAGGGATCCCCACATTTCAAAAAACCTCCAATTCAAAAAGTTTCCCTTGCAGCGGAATTTTCAAAACCCGTCCGCCGTTGCAGGGCGGACGCTACGGTGGCAAGGCTGATTATGTACTACCGTACCCTGTCTGTTTTTTGTTTTTTTTGAAACAAATGGAATCCATTGCACCCTATCTGTCTTTCCATTGCCCACAGACTCAACTAATTTCGATGGGCGTAGTCACGGAAAACCAGGGTCTATTTGGGTGGATTTCAAAATCTCCAATCCACCCCAGATTTTCATTCAAAGTTGACGAAGAGGCCCAGAAGTCAAGCCATGAGTCCGGCTGGAGACTAGGCTGCAGGTGCAAGGCTGCTGCGTTCAGTTCATTTTTAGGTTTCAAAGCTATAGTTGATTAAAGCTCCAGATCGACGTTGCGGAGTCCATTCGCACATTCCCCCCTTTCAACTGAATTAGGCAGGCACTCAGAGACGGAGGTTCAAATTAATTGGTTAATTAATTTTTAACTCAGAAATGAGAAATTAAGATGAGTGCAACTGAAGTGAGCATTCACAGAAATGATGAGTGGGGTCGGGATGATGAGACGGAAGACGAATTGAAACTGGTGATGAACCAGGCTGCTCCAGTCACCGACCCATCTTGCTCTTCTGTCTGCCACTCTGCTGAGTTCCACTTTCAGGTTTCATTAAGCTGAACTTACAAGACCTGATCAAGGAGGCCCAGTACTAACTTACTCACTAAGTTAGTTCGTATTGACAACTGACGTCCACGGTAATGCACGACGTGTACTGAGCATTCCTGCAACCTGACATGCCAGGGAGCCAATTGTTCGTGCGAATAGAATTAAAGAATGGCAGGCGAGGACGGACTGTGTGGATCGACAATGACAAGGGAAAGAGATATTGGTTATCACGCATCGGTTTCTCACAGAAGACGAAACTATGAAGCGAAAATGATGGACTGTGCCAGTATGATAATAATAATTTCATCATTAAATAATATCATCAAAATAATAAAGACGCATTACATCAGTTGGTATGGGGAGGAAACGAGATACACAGGTGCCTGCACATCTCAGAGAACGTAAATGAAAATGCGATATGGACGAAAGCGACCGAAGAGCCCCAACATGTTGAGACATTCAGGAGCGAGAAAAAATTTGCTCATCTAGGACATTCAACAGGAAGTGAAGTAATAAACTCTGGTTTGCAAGCTAAGAGCTACAACGCCACTCCATCAGAGGGTTAGGAATGATTCATTTGGAACATTTAGTGGGTGGTCTAAAGGATGTCTGGAAACTAGTTACTACGATCCTATTCAAACCTTTGGAGGTTGTGATGCGTAAGTTCTGGCCTGGGCGTGAAGGTGAGACGATTCAGGATACATCACGAACGGGGTACGTTTTGTGAATCCTGCTGGCCCTGTTTCAAACACTGTTGTCAAAATGGATAACATCAGAAATCAACAGAACAGTCAAAGCAGAGTATCTCCGAGAAGATCCAACAAGATGATGAGACCGACCTTGTGAAACGTCCTCGTAGTCTTCTGAAAATCTTTGAAGCCCATTGATAAATGAAAGGAAGGCGCAACAAGATTGAATTATTCCATCGCAAGGACACGAAACAATCATCACGAGTCATATCCACTGTTCATCCGTAACATTGCAAGGTGATCTCTGAATGGACTAAATATACAAGACATGAACCCTAAAAGACGAATCCCGTTGCCTTTACTCCAACAGAATTTATGCATACGAAATAAATCCGAGTAGCAGTTCCCAATTTTGCAATGCAAAGCTCACATATACTGTCAATGCGTCTGAAACCCGACCAGCCTGCAATTTAAAAAAGAAATCATCATCCGAGCAAGAGTGCGAAGACTCTTGAGTTCAAGGCGATGAATTTCAATTTCATTTCAAGTAAATGACCCATTCCTGCGACGGCGATATCACTCGACCTTAGATTTGGCATGTGGAAAACCCCTAGCAAGCTCCCAAGTGCAGAGATTTCCGACACATTAATTAGAATGATTGCTATCACAGCTAAAATATGCAAAGAATACAAAAGTGGATAGTTGTACAAGAAAACGAAACCTCAAAATGCACAGAATGTGACATTGTCTAGAACTTTTAACTACAACCTGAATTCAAGGTGCGGACTGAACACCATACGATATTGCCACAGAGCGGCACAAGAAAAGAAAACACTATGCATGTATAGGATAGTAATCCGAGTCGCATAACAACCTTGTGGCCCCAAAAAATTAGGTCACAGTCCCTACACAAAACAAGTTCTGACATTGCAAACATTGTGGCCTAAAGGCAAACAAATTACAAGACAAAGATCACTGAAGCCCTAGAATGCAAGCAGCAGTATAAACATATCCCATCAGCTGGCGAAGCAATCCAAAGAACCGGATCAGCAGCAGCAGCATACCCTCATTAAGGTAGAAAACCCATTCACTATGCAAGTGCCATGTAAACACACGTATGACTTATAAGAAATGAGATACTTCTAGGTTCTATTGATTATTTCATGAGATACATCCTAGACGCAATACTTGAAGTTCTCGGGTAGTCTAAGATCGTAATTGGGACCTCACTATTAGGTCAAATTTCAAAAACTCATAGCTTATTCAAACAGTATCCAGACAATTCATCCAGTAGCGCCTTAAAGTCCTCTCACGACCACAAAAGAAAATTTCATTCTCACAATAACGACCACTGAACTAAAAGCCTAAAACCCGTGTCTCCTTTCTTATTGCGCCCCTGGTCACATCTCTACCGACGACCCCTCAATCCGCATTGCACATCAGATCGCCTTTGTGTCTAGCACACCCCAAATGAGAAAAAATATGAGAACAGAAAGCATCGGCAGAAAGCGAGCCCACCCAAGTAGTCGAGCAGCCCTAATCCCCAACGAAAGAATCCGAATGACGAAGACACAAATTTCCTGGTGATGGCAATGTGCGATATGAGATGTGCGATGAGAACGCGAGCTCGATAATCAACACCCTTCAAACGAACTGAAGAGTGAGCGAAGTCCGCATCAAAGTTTGAACGATGATGCCTTTTCGAAGCTTCAATAATTTCTGCAATTTTCACACTCAATGTCATCGGCAACGGAAATTTCCGGCACACGAAGTCGGAAATTTCAGGAGCTGCACCACGGAATGTATCGAGTAATCGAGTCGTGCAAATGCAACTACACTTTGACGTCCATTGCCAGATTGCCTGCAACCGAAACCCAGTCAAGTAGAAAGAAGCATCAGCATTGACTTGCTATTGAAGCCCGTGCCTGAGGCAGCCACGCGTCAGTCAGGTATAGCCTTCCCCAATCCCCATTGTGGAGGCAAGGGATAAACAGACCTGGCTCTAAATGCGTCCTCTACCGCACAGGTACATTTCTCAATGCATTGCTTTCTTAATGCACCATCAGTGTAAAAGAGGTTTTACATTAAAAAAGGTGCACGCTTCAGAAAAAAGAAAGAAAAAAAGGTGCATGCTTGTTGTGACAACTAATTTTCAATTTCGAAAATTTGTAATTAAGGTAGGAGCACTTATTGGCGTCAATGTGTCTAATGGAATCAGTTTCTATGTAAGGCATTGATTCTAGAACATAAAAGTAGGTCAACTTTAGATAGCTTATCATTTAATTAAAAAGAAAAGCTATCTATAATCTACCTATATTTTTAAAAAAATTCTTTATCTTTTTTGTGACACAAATGATGCCTACATTTAAATTTTGAAATGACTATCATGTGTACACATTGATGCCATTAGGTACAATGACAATGATACTATTGAGTGTTCTTACTTTAACCTTCAACTACTGTTGACACCATTTTGTGGCGTTTGGATGCCAATCTACGGTTTTTAAAAGAAATGAGAAGTAGTTTTTTTGTTTGTTGACCTTTCATGTTGAGTTATGAAGAGTATCTAATTAAGTTCTTAGTCTAGTTAGTGTTTGTTTTCATGTAATTGAGAAGTAAGTAAAAAAACAAATGGCAAAATTTGTTATTTTAGTGTATTTTGAGAAGTTTCTGCTTCTTGATCTAAATCTGAAATTTCTCTACAAAAATGATATTTTTTAAGTTTCATCCCAACTAATGAAATGAAGGTCACCTATTCTAATATGTACTCCAATTGGAATTTTGGAAAAATTTGTAATATTGAATATTTTATTGTAGTTTGAACTTTGGGTGTATTTTCAATGTTCATTGCATTTCAATTATAGAATGATACAAAAATTGAGTTTGCACTGTGATATTTTTGAGTGTAATGTACACACATGGTGAAATTTTGAAACAAGTTTCTATTTGATGTGATTTTTCTTAACTTTTTCTTCAAAAATTCTCATAAATATCAATTTTCCTCAAAAAATCTAAAATTTATGGGAAGTAAATAAGACATGTAATTTCATCTCTGAAAAATAAAAATAAATTTTTCATAAATAAAATTTTCAAAATGGCAACAAGCTAAGTAATTAGCAACAAGGCTTGAAATCAATGGTTATAAGGATTAATTCATCAAAGGTCCAAAAAAATATGAAATGAACTTGATAGAAAAAGACACATTGTATCCTCTTAGTCCTTGAGGGGTTCACTTGGCAATAATCTATGAAAATTATATTGAAGACTCTCCAAAAATAAAGGAAGTGAAATGATCCAAAGAACTAGAAGAAGGCTATGGGTAGAAATCCTAACTTTGTTGTGCACAATCTTGGGGGATTTTCTTCCCCTTACATTTGATAACCACGTGCACTAGGGGGTTATTTAATGTGGGGGTATTCATGTGTTTTCAAGCATTTTTCCTCCCTATTGGTAGAAGAAAAAGCTATTGGGGAGTATTTTGGAACTCCCTAATTTTTTTTTAAGTTGTAGAAGTACAACATACAAAATAGAAGACTCAAATGCCATGTTCTTCTTGGATGTCTGGCAATCATAGAATTTTGAAAAAACAAATTGTTTTCTATGCCCATTTTGCACACAAGATTGAAGCACTTGCATTCAAGAAATTCACAAACATGTGGACATATTCATGCAATGCACTACCACAAAATCAAATTTACACACTTCTACTAATCCAATACTAAAACACATAACCGCATCAAACCACCTCAAGGGATGCAATTGCTAAAGGAGAAAAAGTAGACAAATGTTTGTAGTCATAAAGCATTCATGCAACAAACCCTAGTAGACAAAGAATGAACATGCCCAATCAATTACACAAACAAATCTTGAATACAAAACATAGCCCAAGAATGATTAAAACCTCAGTTTTGGTTTTCGTGAACCAACATCTTATGAAAAGGTTATTAGACTAGAAAAATAAGCAGTCTACATCTAGCTTAGCATCTACTTAAGTATCACAAAATCACTTTTCAAAAGTAAGTTATTTAATTTAATTGACAGGCTCAAAATACTAAATATTAAATTGAAACAAGTAAAAATCCAAACTCCAAAACACCCTTGTCTTCAAACAATAGAATGTTAGCTCATTCAGCTAGTTCACTCAACCACCTCACTGAGCTAGTTGTGATTTGGATTTCCCTCTAGTATTTGAAAATAGATGGCAAAGTTTACATTTTTTTCTTCAAATCTCATTAGACTTTAATTATCCTATTTGATCCTACTACATACAGAAGTTTAGAAGAATCCTAAATTTTACACTCTATTTTTTTCTACTACATCCAAAAAAAGATCAATTAATTAACACCCTACTTTATTTATAATAGACTAAAGCACATATTATCAACCCTATAGTAAATCTAAAAAAGTTATAAAATTTTTCTTTTGCAAATTAAATTGAGCCTATTTTATATCTCACGTGGTTTTCTACATTCACGCTAGTCACTTCCCTGAGTGTACAATATTATAGATGAAATGCAATTTGCATATTAATTTTCATCTCTCAATGCAATTAGCTAATGTAAATGTCAATATGTTGCATGAAATACTTGAAGAAATTTTTAAAAAGTCAACATTCTATTAGTCTTTGAATAATACAACATATACAAATAAGAGATTTTTGAATAATCAGATCGATTTTTTTAAAGAACTAATACGAGAATATAAAAAAATTTGGATGGAGGAAGAAAAAGATTGATTGTCTATTTGGAACAAGTTTGCATTTATTCACTCAAAACCTAAATGCCTAATCATTTATTGGCTAACAAGACATATAAAGGTTTAAATTTATATGTCATAGATTTTAATAAGACTCTTGAATTAAAGGGAGAGAATAATATTAATAGTGGTTAAAAGTGTAGGCAAGGACAAGACCTTCAATAAAATAGAGTATATTTTGTCGAACTAAACCTCCATGATGGATTTCATTTTTTGAAGTTTAATTGAAGTTATTAACATGTTATGATATATGATCCATTTAAAACATTTGAACCAAAGTTAAAATACTTTATAACTATTTTTCAATCAATCAATTTAAAATATGAATGAATAGTATTCCAAAAGCTTTTTGTTTGTATGTAAATACTCAAAATTGCCATTCCTATTGCAAAGAGTAAAAAAAAATTTGAAAATTGTTTCTTTTGCACATCTAAGCATAGGATCTTACATCCAACTAGTATGAAAATGTGTGGGATAAATTTCAAAAAATTTAATTGCAGAAATTGCAAAATACATGCACTTGAAGTGGAAAAAACAAATTTTTTTAATACTATAGAAATAGATTAGTTGACTTTGAACCTTCTTAACTTAAATTTTTTGCACTAAAGAGTTTTGAGGTTTAAATCTTTATTGTAGGGAATTGGGTTGAGAGTCTAGGAAAAAATTGAAGAATTTTAAAAAAAAATTCATTCTTTGAAAAATTATTAAGAAGAATTATTGAAGAAGTAGATACAAGAAAAAAGAAAAGTCTAAATCGTTTATAACTTTCACATCACTCGTCCAAATGAAATGAACAAAAGTTTTCCATATAGACAAAAATTTAATCCACAAAAAATAAAAATAAAAGATTAAAAGATTAAAATTTTGAAATTTTGAAATTTTGTTTTCTTGTCAAGTCTCCCTAATTTTGAGCACAATTTTTGTTTTTGGACATAACTTTTATTTTTGGGCATTGATTGAGAAAAATTATATTCTTATGAGAATAATCATATTTTCTATCTTCAAAAAAAGTTTCAAAACATCATAACAAAAATTGAGACCATAGGTACCTATCTAAAATCCAAATTGTTTTGTAAAGGGACAAATGGTCTTTTAGGGGTTAAAAAGGAGGAAATGAAAACAAGTAATAAATATATAAAGAATAGAAGTAATAACACTTCATAATCAAGAACTTTTTAATGAGACATTGGGTATAAATTGCAAGAAAAATTCATAGTTCTTTTTTCTTTATGATTCTTTTTCTTTTTGTAGTATCATGTACAAGGAAATTGTAAAAAAGTATTCTAATTGAAAAATACTTAGAAGATTAATTCAAAACTTACTGATGATCAAGTTTAGTGGTCCAAAAGCTATGAGATGATGAGGTTTGGGTCAATATTGGGCATTAGTATATACACATATCACATTATGTTGTAAATTACATTGTAAATTATATTGTGTATGATATCTCTATGCATGGGACATAGACATGCACCAAACAATTTGTTCTTTTAGGGTGATATTAATATCTTATATTCAAAACCTTTTGTAATGTCATTATGATGCCTTTTGGAACTTTTACTTGATTGAATATGATTCCCGATATGATTGAGCAAGGTCTAATTATTGAATTATATACTAAATTATCACAAATGAGCTATTATGCCAAACTCTACAAGAGTGCTTATTATGAAGTTCACTCAAAAAATGTAGAAAAAAAGGGATTTTTATTCCAAATCACCCTTCTCCTTTCCATCCTTATTAGCTATGTAGTAATGAAGTGACATGAGATAGTTATGTCCAAGAATACAAAAGCAAACTATTGCTTGTCATAAAGTTACATCCCTTGTCATTTTCATTACTCCGTATGTTGATTATCTTTTAGAGGTTCTACTTGAGTACTTTTACAATATGGATTTTATTACAATATAAACAACTTAAAATGCTCACATACATAATTGCCATCACTTCCACTATGAAATAGGCATGATTCCAATTAGCCACCATAAATTATGACATTCATCTACATAAAATCCTAAATTGGAAATTTTTTTTTGACTTTGACCTTTATCAACCCTAACTATTTTCAATACTTTGTAGTTAATTATTCAATCAAAATGTAAGAACCATCACCTTTTCTTAATTTATTGGACAATAAATCTTGAAACAAAAATAAGTATCAGATATATATGCACCTATAATCATCATTGTCCAAAATGTGATACTTACAATTGGTGCCTAGAGTAGAATATTGAAACTCAGATATTGAGGATACAAGATGTATACATTTAAAATATGAGTGCATGTTTAAAAGAACTTCATATTGATTTTGGATACACCCCCACCAGTGCACCTACTACTTCAAAATTTCATAACTTACTGAAGTGGTGTCCAAATAATGTACTCTAAAGTGTATTGGAGGATCATTCTAAGAGATTAAAGATCGACTACAAAGCGCATTGTTTTATCCAATATTCATTTTTTCCTTTGGGAGTACTATACAATTACTAAAATAATTTTTTTTAAAAGTAAAAAATATGTTTCATGTATAAACCTTTAAGAAGAAGGTACCTGAAGAAGGAAAAGTGTAGAAAAATTCTTTAAGTAGGAAATCTAGAAAAGTGCAAAATTATATGAAGATAGTAACTTTCACTATAGTTTCACATTTTAATTTGTGAAAATAGGAAAAATAATTTTTAAGGAAACTAAAAATTGACTATTGTAGAAGATTTCATAGTAAAGATATTTACCAAAAGAATGATCTTGAAAACATTTTCAATGTTCAAAATTGTGTGTGCAAAGGAGCTCTATTTGCATGAATATAAAGGATATAAAATAATATTTTTTTAAATAAATTTTGGTAGACGTATGTCCACCTAATGTGGGAATAGATCCTAGAAATCTCAGCTTTAGATCATTAATTCTAGGTACTCCCCAATGGGGTCATTACACGAAAAACTTGTACTATTTGTTGCGTTTCGTCATGCCCTAGTTTTTTGATTTTTTTTTGGGCCATAACTTTTGTGTTTTAGGTTCAAATGACTCAAAATTTATAGGGAAGCTACTCATAGCTATTATGTATCTAAAATGAATTTTAGAGATTTTTCAAAAATAATTCATTATTTTTAAATAGCCCCAAAAATTTCTCATAGTACTTGATTTAAGGGTTTTTAGCACCCCATATTTCCAAAAAAATGAATTTTGACCTAAAATTTGGAGAGGATGGTCTCTTAATAGACCTATAGCTAATGTCCAAAGGAATTCTAAAAATATTTATTTTTATGTGTTGTAGAAGTTCACAAAAAGAGCTTCATTCTACATTTTTTTCCAAAGGTATAAAACATTATTTTGGTGAGTTTTTTGGTCAAATCTCATCACCAAAAAGTTTTTAACTGTTAATCCATTAGCATACTCTGTATATCAACTCCTGTAGCCATTAATTCGAGCTCGTTGAGAATTTGACTATAGCTTGGAGAGAAAATGAAGGCTCTAAGATTGACATTCTAGCTATCCGCTTGACTGGACCTAGCTGGCCACGAACATATCCACCGGATGGCTCACTGGTTGCCTTCGGTAACCTTCCACTCCCGGCTGGCAGGAAACTCATACTCAACAATATGAAGTTGCATGTACTCAATCCGTATTGATTATGTTGTAACTAGACTCGATACTTCATGGTGTTAATGCAATTTCTTTAATTTGCTAGTGTGCTGAGTATGCTAATGGGTTAACACTCAGTCTTGCTAGCCCGCTCGCTAGCTCCGATTCATGTCCTGTAAGTAGTAATGCACATCGATCTGATCTTTCGACTGAATTCAACTTTACGTTTCCTAGAGTGTCCTCGATCGGAATTGAAACTTCGTGAGATAGTCTAAGTCGATCAGTTACTAGTTGCTCCTAAACTTTGCGAGATTTGTTGGCTCTCAGGACCGGCTGTGGGCAGATCGACTGAAGCTATTGTGAGGAAGTTTGAGTAGTCTGTACCTTACTCAAGAACCGATCTAGCCACTTTAAAGAACACGAAAATGAAAGCCTACACGGTCAGAGCGTCTCGCAGCGTAGCTGCTTGCAATTGTTTCGTAAGCGATTAGCATGTAATTCTGTGCTAAGTATTATCAAGTAGGTGTGCACGGATTGCACATGTACCATTTGCACCATCACGGGCTCTCTTATGGCAGGGTTTCGCAGTGGTCAAGGTTGTCATGTCTGCAAGCGAGTGTCGGCCAATCTCGCCGGCAATGGAAGTAGAAGGACTATCTCGAACGTATCCCACAGGTGTCAAGTAGTTGTTGCTATTTCAGAATGGGTTCTAGCAATGAGCTCCACTTCGATCGGTCGTCCGCCTGGTACGTTACGTTGTGTTCACTCCAATACAGTATCTTGTTGACAGGAACTTGGACGCACAGCGTCCTTCGGAGCACTGCGATGTACTCAAGGACATTATCCTTGATTTGATCCTTCACAAAATTTCAAGAGTTTGCCTGGGGATTTTACTCTAGGGATGGGGAAGTCAGAGATAAAATTACACGGCAAACACAGAATTAGTCAGCAAATTTTCCTGCTGGAAGCACTGTCCAGACCGGAAATGGCAATTTGGGTGGACTTGCTTCTCCAATGAAATTTAGAATAATTTAAAATTTGTTCCTTAACTATTGCAGTTGAAATTTTGGGGTCCACAGCAGCTCGGGATTCGTAGTTGTTGTCTTACTGAGTGGGTCAAGGTACATCTTGTCGGTGGCGCTCCTCGGGGGCACACTTTCACTGCCATAGCCGATTTTACATTTCCAGTGCAAAATGGAAGCATGTTTTTATGGTCATAGTTGTGAATAGGGCAATGTTTCAAAGTGCCAAAACTGTAATACTCAAGAATTTGCACCGAGCTTTGAAAACTAATTAGCACTCGCGTAGTTTTGAGGTTCCGTCTGGGCAACTGAAAAGACGCCAAGTACTTGAAATTTCTCTGTCATTGACGAACACGAAGATTGATTAGTTTGGGTAATATACGTGATTACTCTTTTGACCCATCTGCTGCGAAAAGTCTATGATTTTCTGTTATATCCATAGCCAACCGGTCACTCATTGATTTATGTGCTCTGGTTATCTCATCTACTTCTAACATAATATTTGATCGATTTTTTTCCTACAGCTTCAAATTAAGCTTGAATTTGTAATTGATTGGGGCATTTCGATCGTTCCCTTAGATTTTGCAACCTGACACTGCACATTGAGATCGATGTCGACTGCTGAACCGCTGCAGGACGAAGTGCGTCTGAATGAATCATGTGTTTGGAGCAAAGTTCCCGTGGAGATCACGGCTCGTGTCCTGTCTCGGTTGCTAGTGCCCGACCTTTGCGTATGCCGATCAGTTTGCAAGGCATGGAACGAGCTGCTTCGGCAACCAGATTTCCTCACTCTGTCATAGAAAGGACGCCGCATACTTGTTCGCTACGGGCCATTTGAGCAACAGGGATTCATCTTGGGTTCACGATGCATACAGGAGAACCCCTTGTTTCTTCGACCTGGAGAATCAGCGCTGGTTTTCTATCCCTGTTGATGCAACTGGCACTCAACATGTAAGACCTCTCAAGATTTGTATGAAACAAGTTACAACAATTTTCACTTCTATGAGTTCTATCTCGTCTTCTCTCATTCAAGAATAGCTATGTATGTTTGATTCTTTGCTATGATAACCAAACTGGTAACTGTCCATTCTAACATGGACTTAGGTATACCATGAAGTGGCGTTAAGGAACTGGAGTGAACGAGTTTTTAAATTAGTGAAGAGGTTACCGATATGCTTGGACAATGAACACATTTAATGAATCTTGTGCACGATTTCTGGTGCCTTAACCTTTGTAGAAACCTATACTCGTGACCCGTTCACAGCCTCACTCACTTGCCTGCGTGGCCCTGGCATGGTCAGAATGTTGCTCAACTTCTGGCTATGGTCGACGGCCTGATTTGCGAGTTGTCTGTTGCCAAGAATGAGTTCCAATTGGTCCTGCTAGACCCCGTTGCAAAAGACGAGGCTGGAGCTTCCATCCATATTTGCAGGGGATGACGGTCCCCTCTTTCACCTCTCCTACGACGCTCCTCCTGCAATTGTGACGGTTGTTGAGGACGATGACTGCACCTTTTAGGTGTTTCTTATCAGTAGTCGTGCACTGGGTGCCCACACCGGCTTTTTTCCTCTACGAATCCAAGACCAATGCATGGAAGGACCTGGGAATCCCAGTGCAGGAGCTGGGAAGGCGTAGTCAAACAGAATCCACTTGCTTTCAACAGGTGAGACCTTGCTGATTAAAACGGACGACGCATTTGACTTGTCATGCTGACAGAGGAAGAATTATGCTTGATTTTTACATTGGAATCTTGGTATTTCATTCGAATTCCAAACTGGATGATTTACGTGTACAACATGATTTAGCAAACACAAACTGAATTTAACATCAATTTCATTCTAAGGGCCCGATTAAGAGCGCCACAATTACGACATTCCGTAAACCCTGAAAACTAGGATTGTTAACGATTGACGTTTCCAAGCTAGTGTCCGTCTGGAATGAGTGCCAACATGTCTAGCTTCAAATTTATCACCAATCAGTGTAACAAAACTGGCATTCTTCCTTAACTGGTGGAAAGTTTATAGAGTGTATGTTTCGACAATCAACAAAGACGCATGTTCCTCATGCCCAATTTGCAAATGATACTTTTTACTGTAACTTGCGACTTCATCTCACTTCAATTGCTTGTGTATCCGTAGCAACAGTTCCAGTTCCAGTGTCTGATAAACCACGCGAAACGGCCGCCGTCTACTTCCGAGGCAACTTTCTACATCCTTGCCAGAAAGACCGTCCTCCTACTGCGCTACAACCTGCAATTCCCACTGGGAGCTTTCAGGGCATTAGGGTGGGCTAACCTGGAAAGAGTTAGCCCCCCTTTTAGGCCCACCTTAGCATTGATGTCTGAGGTGGGGGGAGCAAAACTTACCCCCTCCATTAGGCCCGTTTTTGTACGCGTTAGGTTAGGCTAATGTCTTGCCATTGGTAGTGATATGGATGGATTTTGGATGGATTTTGGATGAATTTATGCCAATTGTGGATGGAAATTGTGAACATATTGAATGAATTCGTTATGTATTTGGATAAATACCATTCTTTATTCAACTGAAATTTGAAAAGGATGGATGCTTTTGTGGTCAAACTTGGATGAAATTCAATCATGATTGGATGTATTTTGTTGTACAATTGCATATTTGTCAACCACAATGGAAACTTGTAGATGAATCACAATTATAGATGAAAAAGTGGATGAAACTGGGAAACTAGATGCATAAAACATGTACTGCTTATAGCATTGTTTATTGAGGAAATGGTAGCTTCAGAGTACACTTTCTTACTAAAAATTCTTCCCCTACTTCTACACTTGCACTCAACAAACTATTGACCTGCAACCACAAAGCATTTTGTTGTCAACAACTTTTATACATCAATTATGAATCATTGATAGCAATGAACACACATGCATGACAATTAACTACATGAAAAATTCCAGTTGCAATATGCCCACATTGCCAATGCTCAAGGTAGTGCATCTTCAAAACAGATACTAGAGAATGGAGATCAAAAAACAAAATCCTTGCAACAAATACTTTTTCAAACAAGATTTTCCTTGAGCAAACTATTTGGTGAAGCAATCTTTCCTTAAATTGAAATGAGAAGTTCAATAAACTTGTGAGCCTTTAAAGTTTTAAAATTCCCACAAGATTAACTTCTTTCAAACAACGAAGGTAAAAAGGCATACCATTCCAGATGTCTATCATCACAAAGAATTTGTTGTTCATAATCCTCAATGGCCCTTTCATTCTCGATAATCTGAATACATACAAGGTGAGTTATTTATAAATTCATAACTAATTCTACAAAGCTCCAAAAAAATATGAAACGACTTGGGTTCCATGCCTATTCAAGTTGTCTTTCAAGAAACATTCACTGAAAAATATTTCAAGATTTTTGACCTGCTCAAAACTCTGTTCCAGCCCTTAGATGGTCGATTTATGGACCTCGTCCCTTATTAAAATCTCTGAATGGAACCTTGTCAATTCTAAGACACCACACCCTCCCACGTCACCAACTGCCCTCACGCATATATATTTACTCAAAGGATACCCTATTTGATTCACGATGCTTTTAGTGATAAAGTAATGTTAGTACAATAGAACACTACATCAATATTGAGATCACGGTACGTCAATGCTGATTAGATGTTTAGTAAATATTTGTTGTATAGTATAGGGTTATTACTAGTTAAGTGATTTCTTAAAATCTCAGATTGCGGGATTGCAAAATTCCAGGACTTGTGAGCATATCTCACACATTCTACGGGTCTACAGTTCCTTGTGGGAAGACCTGATCTCCACGAACTTGAATATCAAACTTTGAGAATGGGAGAAGCGGTGACTTACGCATATTGTAACTTGCCATCCCGAACCAGTCCAAGAAGCTTGTTGATCATTACCGTAAAGTCCTCATTAGAATGTTTTGATTTCCACTTCCCCAGCCAGAACCCACTATTGCACCTGATGAAATGTAGGCTACAGTGTGAGCATGGAAGGCACAGGGTTTCAGGCTAGAAGGAGAACACTAGTATCATTGGTCACGCTTTCAAAGAATGTCACATGATTAACCAAGTCGAATTTACACATATATAGATATTCATTTGGTCATCAAATCGGAAACGAATGACGCTTATCTAAACTATTTCAACTCAATACTATGAATGAGCTCACCTTGAAAATTAAAGGGCCAGTAGCAACGGTGACGGGCTTCTTAGAAATTCCACCGTATGTTACCAAATTACCCCCATCCTTGAGATTCAAAGCATAAACAGAGAAATGAACACCTCCATAGTCGAGTAAAAATCTGGATCAACTGAATTCAAAATTCTGTGACATCACTTGAGGTTGAAAATTCAAGTCTTGGAAGTCAATAAATTAATAAGTGTTAATTTTGGTTACTTTAAGTTAAAAGAAGAAAGTACAACATCAAGTGGAGTTAATGTGATATGTGTTCCAAAGCTGCAATACGGTCGAAACAGACGACCATCCATTTGCTAGAGCCTTCGGAAGCTTAGAAACATTAGTGAGTCACTATCACCCCATCTAATAGCAATCTCCTAAATATCCTAAAGATTCCACTGATTGGCAAGAAAATGAAAACAATATGAACTCGTGACTCCTAGACTAGTGAACTTACCCCAATAGCTTTAAAACAGCAGTTGTAGCAGAATCGCCTACACAATTGAGACCTAGGTTTGCTTCCGCTCCAAGCTCCTTCTGTACAATGTCCAAACACAAATTGAATGGAATTTACAAAGTATGAAATATGTTCGTTGCCGCGCTCATCAACAAATAGGAAGCTGGTGACAACCATAAAGCCATGATCTCTATTGGGTGATTAAACTATGTACATAAAATCCTCATTATACCAGGAAGATATAGAATTTTCCAACTCAAAAATTAACCTAACCTCCGATGAAACGTTCTAAATTGCGAGCACATAGTAGAGAACAAAAGAATACCAAGAACGTTTTCTTGTCCAGCTTGCCCAACTCTTCCTCAGTGAGCACGTGCTCGGCACCAAGGCTCAGCAGTCTCTCTTTCACTTCACCCACTCCTGGTCTGATTATAACAAGCATGACATCAACAAGACGTACGTGTGTCTAGCTCCAGATAGCAATTATTATGAAGAAAAACCAACGAAAAAAAACAATCCAAGGAAATAGTGACCTTCTCAAACCTTACCAGATGTTTAATGAAGTAGAGTGCAAGCATTAGAAACCATGCACATTAGGACATCAGCAAGACTCACAAAGCACATTACCGTACGCTTCATTGTGTTAAACATACCTATGTCGATCAAGATTTACAGTATGTACATTACAAGTTGCGCTAGTTGAATCACACATTGGCCCACCATACTAGTTGCCCCATTCTGGACAACAACATCCCCTGGCAACGATAGTCCACCCATCAAACAATCAACATCATCCAATTCACTCAAGTCAACGGGAAAAGCCTTGTTTGTAGCAACATAATTACTGTTTTGGAAGATTGAATCTTCAGATATTGACAAAAAAATTGAAGGATTGAGTCGCCATGGTAGACTTAGCTAAGGGATTGCCTTAAACAACCACAAACTTATCTAGAATAAGAGAACGTTTGCTTATAAATAATAAATACAACAAATAAACACATACTTCCTTCATACTCAACATGTTCAGTAGCTACCTCACCTTCACAACTTCAAAAAATTGAGGCTTGTATCTGCAAGATCAAATAAACAAATCATCACTTTTAAGTAAGAAGACATGCTGTCCTTCAATCAATATATCATACAAACTCAACAATGTCCATAAATCATGTTAAGCAACAACTGCAAAATGTGATCTTTAATTCCAATCCAACACTTAAACAAATACATAGAGACTTAAGGCTCAACCACGTGTAGTACACAATATGATTATAATGAGTATAATAATTCATGGATATTAAATCAGCATGCCTATTCTTTGGAGACCACAACCGTTGAATTTTAAAGTGTTGTTGCATGTGTCATTGAAGACTGTATGCGATAGTACTTCGCCACCTCTGTCACTTGCTTCTCCTTTGACCATTTACGATAGCCTACTCCAAATGGTTTTGGCTTCACTCTTACGTTTACATCTTCAATGACCTTTCTTAAGTATTTCTTCATAACATCAACTGTAGGTAATGAAAGTACCAATAGCAGATAGGATTCATCGTCTTCTATGGTTCGTGTCGGCTCTATTTCAGGCACCTCAACTGCACCTTCTTCACATACTGTTCTTTCCGATGTCTCATTGCCTTCGATTCTATCCATTAAAAAAGAATCCCTATTTTCTTCTCCAGGAACATTGACGTCATCCTGAACTTGTCTCGCAGAGCCTTCGGTCCCAATCAATTTATCTGCAATTCTTTTTTTTCTTCTCAAGTACCTTAAATGGTGTTTAAAAAATTTATAGATCCCTCTTTCATCCCATTTATGTTTTTTATTCCCCAATTTCACTTCTTGTAGTGTTCGACAATTTTCTTTTATAACTTGTCTCAAACTATCCTGCACTCCTAGTTCGTCTAAGCTAAAGATTCCTTCAAGCAATTTCCCAGCTTCTTGTGCAAGCTTTACACATTTTTTAACTTGCTCATAATTATCTAACATTATTCTGTGTTGAATGCCCATTTTTGCAGCCAACAAAGCTCTCTTCCCATACAGCTTATTCTCATTCCGACAAACGGGAGGAGCAAAAACCTGACAGTAGGAAAGTGTATTTACAGTTCTATCCTTGAGTGCAACTCGGGCAGGAGGACCTCTCATGCTACCTTCATCTTCTATCACCAGTTGCTCTTCCCCAACTTTGTCTTCCAATCTCTTTTCACCACAAGTGCCACAGAACTGCAAAATTTCTCTCGGAAATTGCTTTCCGCAAACATTGCAACATTGTGCAAGCACCATAGTGCTAGTCAGTCTGCGACCACAACAAAAATTTCATCAAAATACACTCCTCATGAGTTCACAAACACATAAAAACTTGTCTGTTCAACGTGGAAGATATCCAAACCTTCACTTCGGCAGTTGGAACGGCAACTGTTCACCGCAAAGGTGGTTCAATGCGGAATGAAATATATAGTAAGACCTGCATTCCACAACTCACATTAGTTACCTGCAAGTGAACTAGAGATCACGTGCTTCACATTGTACCGTCTTTGAAATTAAGGATATTAAAAGACAATTCATCTAATCCACCTTCAATTTTCCGAATGCAAAACTTGGAAACATATAATTCACATGGTACCGCCAGAATCAGTGAAGAGCATTACATAAGATGGTCAGAAAGTAAATATAACTGAGAAGAAAAAAAGACCTCATATGACCTACTGGAAAGGGCTAATAAAAAAACATGAGGGCCGCTCAATCCTTCATAAGGATGGGACTTCATACATAGGCAAGAAAAATCATTCTCCTACCTTAGAATACTGCTTCATTAGATACCCCATGGAAGTCCAAATTCAGGAGAATTAAGCGAGGGATTAAAATCAAGGTGCCTAACATTTCCTAGCTACCTTGAACATGATCAAATGGACCATTAACGAAGGCTATTTGGGGACTAAAGAGACCAAAAGCTCACACCAAGCCAGTTTCATCAAACAACACTCCTCGCTCTCATCTCTCTTGTAGGAGTAACTGTATTTTAAAAGAAACACTAATTAGGATGAAGAGTGTACCAACTGCGAAGAGCCAGGTCCATGGAGTTTTTATCCACACTCTTTCAATTCAAGCGGCAACAACTAATAGAAACCCTAATGTACTCACGTTTTGGCATTTCTGTTGTCTAAGAAAGCGTAGAATTTTTAGAAATGAGTAAACATACCTTGATACTAGTGACCAAATTTCAAAAGACACTTCATCATTCTAGAAATCAACAATAGTATCTTCTACAGCACAAACACTCCATACACACAAATCGCTTTTTAGCAGAGGTAGCAGCTGCGAGATAATCAAGACGAACTAAAACCCATGCAACATCTGTTCAATGAGACAAATCAAAGCAACTCCTAGCGTAACAATGTAGCACAGTATGAGTTAGCAAACCCATGTGCCATTGTGAAAAGGAGCTTCATTCGCAGGCTTCATTCACTTCTCAAGAAAGCCAGCTCCCGAGTTCGCTCCCCGCCCACAACGAAACCCTCAACCCTCGACCTAGAGCAGCCTAGACCAGACCACACCGACCATGTTTCATTTCACAATTCTGAAAGCCTGACGGCGACCTTATGTCCAATTCAGCCAAATTACAAAAATACAAATCAACGTTGAACCCATCTCTCGCATATCCATCACCTAAAAATTTGGAACTGCTACCAACAATTACAAAATCAAATAAAACAAGAACTCACACACTGTATTGCGCGACGTCGTCGTTGAAAATGTTGCTCAAATCCTTCTACACAAAGAGCGAGGAGGTAAGTGGAACTCAAAAAAAACGCAGACTTTGTAGCCGCGGAAGAAATGATGCAACTGTTCGTGGAGGTGTGGAGCCACTTGGCATGCGGGAAATGTAGGTCCCGTCCCTGGAACGACGGGATTTTTTAGGAGGCCTGTTAACATTACGGTGCCATGTGAATTGGTGAATATTAGTTAACCATTAAATCCTCATATTTTGCAATACTATTAAGTAATAAAAACTTAAATAGTTTTTATTTCTAATATTTTGCATTTATAGGAAAAAAATTGAAATTTATTTTTAGGATTTGAAAAATAATTGCTTTCAATTTCTATATTCACTATTTTGTGCAAGAGTGTCCATTGCAATCTTGACTTTCCGTAATAGTGAAGGCTTCTAAAAAAATGAGTCTTTCAATACAAGAAGACATTGGTCAAAAATCACATTAGTAAACTATTCAAAACAATTGGTGCATGCATTTTCAAAAGCCATCATATGATTTCAAAAGTGCATTTTAAGTAGGCCCTTTCAATTTCTTATTTTTTTGTTGAACCAATTCCTAAATTGAACATGTACAAAAAGGATAGGAAGATTTCAAATCTTTGAATCATTATTAACACCTTCATGATCAAACATTATAACCTTTCAATCAATAAGTGATATTGTTTTTTTTTCTTCTCAATGTGATCTTTAGTATGCGAAATTAGAATTCATATAGTTACTATTAAACCCCCAATAAGAATTCAACTTTTTGAAATACTAGGAATTTCTTTAATTTAAATCACATCCCTAGAAGCTACAAAAATATCTTGGGCATTTACAAGTACATAATTTCGCTAAGTGCGTTCTTCTTCCTCCACATTTTATTCCATATTTTTAGAAGCTTTGCAACGTAGAGTCTTACATAATCAACATTCACTTCTTAGATAGTCTCCTAAAATTCAATCATTAATTCCACAAAATAAATAAATAAATAATTGGTGGATTTTCCATGCCACCCCAAAGGGACCGAGGCCCTATTTCTTTGAAATAACATTGAACACTACTATTTCTGTAGCAAAGAATAAAAAAACCTAGAAACTGTTTTTGTTTCAAATCAAAAAAAAAATCTTATACGCATCTAGTGTAAGAGTGTGTGGAAAAATTTCAAAATTTCAAAATTTCATATTGCACTAATTGCAAGATCTCTACATTTAAAGTGAAAAAAAACAAGTGTTTAAGCACATTGCGGAAATTGATTATATGACTTTGAACTACCTTACCTTTATTTTTTTACACAATAGAATTTTCAACTATAAATTTTTGTGGTGTAAAATTCAGTTGAAAGTCTATGGGTAAAAAAAGTACAAAATAACTTAATTTATATTCTTTTCATTCATTAAAAAATTGTTTTATACAAACACGTATGAGATTGACGGAAAAGATATATAATTAATATCTCCAAGATGGAATTATATGCACTAATCTCAATGGTAGAACTATTTTACAGAAAAAAAACTAAAAAAAAACTGTGTGGAAATTTTGAACCTTGAATTATAAAAATTGCTTTCAAAATTGAATCCTACAAGACTAATCATTTTTTCAAGAAGATGATTTTATTGCCCGAAAATAAAATTGTCCATAATTCTCTTATAAAAGATCCAAATGAAACAAAGAAAAGCTTTGCATGTAGACAAAAATATAATTTATGCAAAGATATTTTGTTTCCTTAAAAACTAAAATGTTGAAATTTCTTTTGTCTTGCACGGTCTCCTCTGTTTTGAACTTATTTTGGTATAACTTTTGTTCTTGAGTTTTAAACGAAGGTGCTAAAATTGTCCCTTTCACGGTTAATTCATATATTTGAAGGGTTTGTATTGCTTACAACATTATCCAATGAATTTTTGTTGCAAGACAAATAGAAGTTGTGCACCTACTCCATTATCATTCATACTAGTGTGCCCTATAGAATTGCTACAATTATAAATTTAAAAAATAAATTTAAAATGACTTAAAAAGAAGTAAAAAATTCACAACTTTGACATTGTATGTCCAAGTGCCATAAAACAAAGCTCCTACATACCTCCTCACCAAGGGCTTTCCAATGGTACCAAGAATGTGACATGGGGACATGTAGTTCTAGATTTGTCAATATAACAAATAGACAAACTTACAAAACAAATAGCCTAATTTTAGGTATCAAATCTTTTGAACATCTATATAACATTTGAAGCTTCAATGTCATAAATGTGATATGGAATGTATAACTCTTTTCTCAAAGGGTTACAATTGTTTTTCACTTGTAACAATATGTTTTACATACTTTATGTGTTACTCTACTTATTTTTAGTCATAGTACAATCTTTATTCTACTATCAATATGGGGGCCAATTTCAAAAAATATGGTGTGCCAATATTGAATCATATCTTTTGCAATGAAGCAACTTTATTTGTTGAAAAGGAAAACCACAATCTTAATCCTTAAAGGATGGAGCTATAACCACCGGTTAGAAGCCTCCTTGTTTGTCACTCAGTTTGTTACCATTTCGGAAGTACATATGTATGAAAATTTTTATTTTTATTTGTCAGAGATAGAAGTACATATCTTCTCTGTTTCACAAAAAATTTAGATTTTTTTGAGGAAAATTTATTTTCTGATAATTTTTTAAGAGAAAGTGAAGAAAAAATCATATCAATTACAAAATTATCTCAAAAAATCTAAAAATTTCAGGACGTGTGTACATTAGGGTGACAAACATCATGGTGTAAACTCAACTTCCGTGTACTTCTATAATTAGAATTAAATAGACATTAAAAATGCAGATAAAGTTCAAGATGCAATAAAATATACAATTTTATGAATTATTCAAAAGTTCCAATTGGAGAAGAAACTAGAGTAGAGGGTCTTCATTTCATTAGTTGGGCTGAAATTCAAAAAATGTCGTTTTCAAGGAGAAATTTAGATTTACTCAATTTCTCAAAATACATACTAAATTGCCATCCGTTTTTCTTAATTACTTCTCAACTACATGGAAAAAAATATCAATAAGACTAAAAACTCAGTTGGACACTCTTTGTAACTCAACATAAAAGGTCATTAAAAAAAGGTGGATGAAAAAACTATTGTTTAGGTCTTCTTATGACCCTCTGAAGTCATCCAAAAGCTATGAAATGGCTCCCCAGGCACTACGGGGTTAAATATACTCTACTTTTGTTCAAACATAATGTATGATAGGTTTAGGATTTTTCTTTGTCTCGATCAATTTAAGTTGAAAATCAATTTCAAATTCATTGATAGGAAGTGACACGTTTTGCCATTGTTTTCACAACTACCATTCTTTATGATCTTTAAATCTATTGAAGTGTAATTTGTTACAGTTTTAATGAATAACAAGAACTGTTGTAAAGAATATGAAAAGCACACTTTGTAAGCTTTTACTTATTTTACAATAATAATTATTGCTATGTAATGTTCTATCTAAGATACATCCTAAACCAAATTTATACAACTTCAACTTTTATGCTTCATATTTTACTATCAATTTCTCTACTTGTTCAAGGTTAAAATAGTTATACTTGTTTCTTCAAAAACATTGAAATAATGCATTTTCATTTGGATGAATGCCATTCAAAGATGCAATTACTAGAACTAAAAACTTCCATTTTTGAAAGATCTCTTGTTGATAAAATTGTTCTCCCTCTATTCCAAAGTGATCTTTCTATTGTCCCCAAATGATTTTTCTATTTCCCCAAAATGATTTTTCTATTGTAGAAAGAAGGTAATTGGAAGGCACTTTCCTACCTATTGTAGCAATTATAGTTGTGAAATCCATAAAAATAGGGAGCATTTATATTTCTATGCCAATTGAGTCTTTTATTTTGCAACCTTTTCAATAAACAATCCTAAGTATTTGGGTTGAATGGATTTATTGCTCTAATGGAAGGGAGGGTGAATTAATAAGTCAAATCAACAGTATGCAACTCACTTCTACAACTTCCACCTCTTGAATCTACAATTTGCTTCAATTTTGAAGGCTAGCTTCTACATTTTGGATATACTATACAATGAACAAGTGAATGAGCACACAATGAGTAATTGAGTGGCCATTGGTGCTCTTTAGAAATGGTTCAAAAATCAAAAGTTTAAATATTCTAAAACTACATTTTGAAAAGGGTTCCAAAACCTCAAAGTTTCAAGATGTGCACTACACTTTACTAACAACTTGAAATGGGTTTTAAAAATGTTGTTATCAGCCATAATTCCAAACATTTTGTCCAACAAGGTCACTGTAAAGAACACACCTCATTCTCAATATTGTTTTGGCTAAATTTTCACTTTAGTCTCAAAATACTAGGAGATTTTCATAGAAGAACAATCTCAACCATTGATTGGAAAAAATGATGGCTAAAAGTAGTGTTGCAAGAACTATAGACTACTTGCAAGTAATAAAGCAATACTACGAGAAAAAAAGACAAATTGTCACAAAATTTAGAAACACTCATGTATAAATTAATAATAAATAGAAAATCATGAAATAAAAAACTAAAAACTGACCATTTGTAAGTACTTGATGGTGATCAAATTTATCCAAAAACATGAAGTTGATACCATCTTCAATGATTAGAAGTGCTCTTCCTAGAGAACCCTATTTGAATGGACTTGGAGGACATAAAATAATATATTTATAAAAAAAATCCTTGGTAGGCTTATGCCTACTTAGTGTAGGAATAGACCACTAAAATTTGAACTCTAGATAATTCAATTTGGGCACACCAAATGTCATGAAAATCCCTAAACCTGAGAGTTTGACAAATTATGAAGCTTCAATTATAACTTCAAAATAAAAAATTTGTTTGAAGAATGGGTATAAATACCATTAAATTAGATAGATTCATTAATTATTTCATATTTTTAGGGCTTTGGATTCAAAAGTTAATGGAAAAACCAACAACGTCACTTCATTTGAAAGAGTAAGTAGGACATGTGTATCTAACTTGTAATGATCTAAGTGAACAAGGATATTATTTTAAAATGGAATGTGTACTTGAGTTAGTTTTAAGAAAAAATTTAATCTTCATTAAAATAAAATATTTCAAATATTGAAATGGATAGTTTATTAGAACCACTCCTCTAATAAAATTCAATTTTAGGTTTAAATGTTACTAAGGTATATAAATCTCAAATGTTCAATCTCGTGGTATATGTCTTGTTTGGCCATATAGATTGCAAGATTATAATGATTTAGTGTTGTAAAAGCATATTGAAATTTTCCTAACAACACATTTGGAGGGAAAATTTGATTTCTAAACCTACTCAAGTGAAAAAACTTTGAACTACATAGTACTTCAAAATCAACATACAAACACATTGGTGAAAGAAAATGTCATTCAATTGATTCATTGTCTTCACAAAATGGCTTTGAATAGTTTGAAATGTCAAAAATGATTTTTTTTAAAAGGTGAAAAAAAAACATCTATGGTTGAATTTCCTTCTACTAAAATGCTTCAAATACATTGGTGAAAAAAATGGCATTCAATTGTGTTGTCTTTGTGAAATGACCTTTGAAATGTCTAAAAATAGCAAAAAGAAATTGGTGCAAAAGATACATACATTGTTGAACTTACTTCTACTAAAATAATTCTTAGTCTTATAACTTCTTGAATTGTTATGTAACTTTAATCACAAAAACTAGATTCTAGGAAACTTTTCTAAATTTTTTATTGGAAACAAACATTGTGACTATGAAGAAGAAAAAGGCCACCAAAGTTCAATGTTATTAAAAAATGTCTACATTTTGAACTTTGAATTGCTCCCAAACATTCAAAACAAGTTGGATTGATATTAAAACTTTATCACAATAACTAGACTTCAAATGAAACAAAATCCATTAAATTTTATTGAAAAAAAACATTGAATGAAGGAGAAGCAAGTGCTCAAAGTTACAACCATCATAATGCAATTCCTAAGGGAAATCACTTCTTACCATAAAAAGCATTCACTTGGATTAAGAGGGTATTTGATGTGGGGCTATTTACCATAATTATTGTGTTTAAGATGACGATACTTTTACATTAAAAAACTAGAAAGGTCATATTTACAATACCTTAAGAATTTTTTTAATTCATTCTTGTGGTTTATTTAATGGAGTTATCTTATATATAACATATAAGAGTTCAATTTGTTCTTGCCCTTGTTCTTTTTTCACAAATTTTTCCTTCTTTCTACTACATACATGTGTAAGAAATGCTCCATGAAACCAACTATAATGAATTCAATTCAAGTGTCACAAACTCAAGTAGCAACTTTTTGCAACAAGTTTACAATTGAACACTTCTACTATGAGGAAATGTAGTCCAAGGTGACAAGTTTATGACAAAGAATTATTCAAAATGACAACAACCATTTTTTCACATCTTCATCTTGTCAATTTGTGAGAACTTGTCAATTTTTTGTCAACTTGTTGTCAAAAGCTTAATACTATCTATGGATGACATGAAGAAAAACAAATGATTGCAAAGATAGTTAGTATGCCTAAACTCCAAAGATCCATTGAATAGTTATCAAGGGTATCTTTATCCATTTGGCATTAATATCTTAACTTAAAGATCTCTATAGAGAAGTTAAGCTCTCCATATATAGATGAGGTAGTAAGAGGTAGAACACCCCATATGGGATATGTAGTTCAGAAGTTGTAGGAGCTCAACAGTTCGTAGTTAAGTTTCAAATAGACAATGTGCTAAATTAAAACTTCAAACCTCATTTAGGCATAGTACAATATCTTCTTACCAAAAACTTTGAACCAAAAAAAGGTAGGAAATCAAATCAAGTTTCACCTCTAAAAAACCCGTTTGACATTTCAATATTTCAATCAAAATTTATGGACAAATTTTAGAGACAAAGTTTTAAATTGTCAGAAAAAAATTTTTGGTCACTTATTGACTAGCTACTACAAAATCTCTAAAGATTGAAGCAATAGGAGAGAAAACCCGGACCTACATACTTGCCGATAGACTTAGCACCCTACAAGACACTACTTGCATTGGCTATATTTCCCAATTTTATTCCCACATTCGCTATCATCTACCAAGGTTTCCCTTCATGGCATCATTCAAGTCTTCTAAAAGGGCCCGTAAAAAATTTATATGGATGTTATCTATCAAGGCTAATTTATTTATAAAAATTTCTACTATGTGATGTGTTCATACATAATGAAAGAACAATGTTTGAACTCTCCAATGCTTACTCATAGTGGTTAATCCCTAAAGACCAAACTCAATTTTTTGGCAACATAGCAATTTGAGGCAACTCATGATGAATGGAGTTTGTTTGTTTTTTCTTTGAATTTTTAATTCAACATGTGCCCAAAGTGTAGCTTGAATCCTTGAAGGACTAACATGCTTCAAACAGTGGAGGTTTTCAATGAATTCTAGGACTTTCATATTATTGTGAGATCTGCTGTGAATAAATTTTTTAATTTTAACCGTACAAAAATATAGATTACTTTATCTAATGTGCATATAATGGATTTTAGGAAATTTGGACCATTAGATCTTTAGATTATAACAATTTTGGATGATTAACTTCATAGGCCTAAACTGCAGGTTTTGGAGAAAGACCACGAGAAAAGAATTAATGAAAAGATGAATAAATATTTTTTAACCCGTCCAAAAAAATTATTTCAAATCTATAACAAATTATTATTTTTTTATTTGAAAATTTGAAGAAAAAAATCTCTCAAATTTGTACATATTTCAAGCATGAAGACCAAGAAGTCAATTAAAAAGGAACTGGATCTTACAAAATTATTAAAAATTTATACATGGATAAATTTTTGAAATTTTAAAACTTGTATTATTATCATATTTATTGGAATATATTTTAAAAATTTGAAATCATTTTAATTATTTTGTGTCATTAATTACACATCATTGAACCTTTCATTCAATTTTTTTTTAAAACAACAATTTTTAAAAAAAATTCAAATTATTTTGATGTGTGTGGATTATAGCATAAAATTTTGTAAGAATTTTTTTTTTCCATATCTACTATTTGTTTCATGAAAAAACATTATACTTGCTCTCTTTTCCTACTAGACTACATTCTCAACTACAATTCGTAAATTAATTTGTAACTACTTTTGATATTTAGAATTAAAGAATCGAAAAATGCAAAAAATATGTAAACTTTTTTTTGGACAAGATCGTAGTTCCCCGAATATTGAGATTTGTTTCACCCTTCCAAGAAATTGCCATTGAAAACTTTGGAGAAGACACATTATATCCTCTTAGTCCTTGGGGTAAATGACCAACAATTTTCATAACATTTGACTACATGATTAAAAAAACGGTATTGCATGATAAGTGCTTTTCTTTGATCTTAGGAAAAATGGGGCAGTTCAAAAAAATTATGTAAAATTCACTTTTTGAATAAACAAAAAAAATTAGTTAAATAAATTTACATCTTTGTGAAAAGCTTGGACTCATTCCATTTTCATTACTTAGATGAAAGTATTTTAACTAATTTTAGTTTGGAGTAGTTTGCGGTTAGTTATGAAATCTCTATTTAAAAATATTTATTTTCTAGTTTTACTTGAATTTTTACTTTTTTAAATTCCTTGAAACATTAGGTGATGATTTTTCATTTGAATATTATAACCATTGTGATTGGCATTTTTCATTTGCATAAATAAATTGTTTACAATTTAGTACTTTGAATTATTTTCTACTTCTTCCTACAAACTATTTTGATCACAATGTTGGAGCACTCTAGGAGAAAACATAGTCAAGAACCTTGAAGATGTTGAATTAAAAATGCAGTGAAAATTGCAAGATGTAGACATCATTGCGCAGCAACAATCATTCTTTAATTCTTTCATAAACCCCTAAAGGACCAAGGCCATTTTTTGTCAAAAAACTCTCAAAACTGCCATTTCTATTGCATTCATCCAAAGAAACAAAAAATACATTTTCTAAAGAATCTAACCAGTGCATCTTATACTCAACTTCACTAAAATCATGTGGTAAAGATTTCATGAAGTTTGGCGGTATAGATTGGAAGATATAAGCATTCAAAGTTGGAAATACGAGTTCTTTGAATAGTGGTGTGTATTTTCAGATGACTTTGACCGCCTTTTGTAAAAAAATTTGCAGTATAGAATTGAAATTTATAATTATTTTTGTTGAATAAATGTGTTGAGAGTCTATGAAAAGAATTTCATACCAAAAACACTTGATTTTCATTCTTTAAAAAATTGTTACGTAGATGTAGGTCCGAGAGTGGAAGAAAAACTAAGTCGTTTGTGATTCTAAGATGGGACTGAAATACAATAATCCCAACGGTGAGATTTTTTTAGCAAGTGAACATAACCTTGTTCAACAATATTTTTTGATAAATTGTAAAAATTGCATTTAGAACTAAATCCTATTAGTTATTTTTTGAAGAAGATGTTTAGATTGTCCAAAAAACAAGATTGTCCATAATTCTCATGATAAGTCCAAATAGAGTGAATCACAACTTCAAATGTAGGCAAGAATATATTATTCTAGAAAAAAAAACTTGAAAAATTTAATTTTGACTTTTTGTAAAAAAACATTTATCTACCAAATGAAATTTTAAGATTTTTGTGGTACAACTTTTGCACCCAATTACCAATTGAAATAAAAGTTACATTCCCACAAAGCTAATCAGTCTTCTTTACATTGTGCAAAATTTTCAAAAATTTTCACCAAAAATTGAAGTCATAGCAACCAGCCTAAAATCCATTTTGTCCCCCCAGGGGACAATGGTCCTTTAGGAGTTAATTCATTCATATGAGGAAAACATGATACAATATACAAAATAAATATTTTTAAGAGTGAATTGCACAATCTTTGAAGAGAATTATTTTGGATTTATGGCAAGTATCATCAATAATTACTTACTTGTAAGGAAGGTTTCAATATACTTTCTACAAAAAATTTCTTATTTGACAAAAGTAAAAGAATATAATTTCTTTCACTTTATTCTAAACTGAAGAATATAAGAACACAAGTCAAAATAAAAGTGTTGTCTTCCTTTTACTTTATGAGAATATATAAGAACATCTATATAAAATAAGGAATATTATAAAAAAATCTATTTACATTTCCACATATATGAAGTTTACATTTATATAAAACTTTGTTTATTTAAAAATTTAAGTATTTTATATAAGATATAAGTATTGAAATACAAGAACATAATTACTACTATGTTGCATACATTCTATTATTCAAAAATAGACATAACAATAAGTTGTGCTAAATTCTTTGAACCTAAAAATGAGGCGCAGAGGTGGAAAAAACCTCCCTGTACGGCCCAAATTTTGTAGTTGTTTTGAATGCAAAACGAACACCCGCTGTGGAAAATATGTGGACAAGCGGACATACAATGCACACAAACGCCGCGAACAAGAGAGGGAAATTCAATTACAAAGAGAACAAGAATTACTTGGCGTTCAAGGAGCAAAAGTTGCAGATGTATCAACTCCAGAAGCTGTCAATGTTGAAACGGATGAACCCCCATTTGAACCAGCTCCAATGGCACCAGAAGCAACTTTATCTCCACCTGAATCACATGAAGTGCCATTTGATCAAACAATGCAACACCCACAGGAACACGTGGATGTAGAAGAATCACAAGAATTAGATGCACTACATGAATTTAAGATGACAATGAAGCATGTATTGATTAAAGTACAAGCGGAATGGGACAACAAGAAAATGTCAATCGAGTTACAAGATTACATGCTTGATCAAATGTTTTCAGGATTGGAAATACCGGTAGAGCCAGGGAAAGAAAAATTAGGCGATGTATTGAGGAACATGCCAAGGGATTGGAAAGGAGACTTGGAAGGTCCATCGACTACACCATCGTCTTTCAGAAGGCTTCTTACTATGTACAAGTAGTGAAGCATGGTTGAGCCACAAAGGTAGAGAATGTGTTTGGGTACAGAAGAATATGCTCACGAGCCAATTTTTTACGAGCCACACTGAGTGCATATTTCTCCATGAATCCTATATAATCGCTTGAACTTGGTAGGACCACTACACTCACATTGCGTAGCACCACTGATTACAAGAGTGTCATCTTCACTAGGTACCAAAAGAATTGGCTTAGGAGAATTGGCTCAACCATGCTTCACTACTTGTACATAGTAAGAAGCCTTCTGAAAGACGATGGTGTAGTCGATGGACCTTCCAAGTCTCCTTTCCAATCCCTTGGCATGTTCCTCAATACATCGCCTAATTTTTCTTTCCCTGGCTCTACCGGTATTTCCAATCCTGAAAACATTTGATCAAGCATGTAATCTTGTAACTCGATTGACATTTTCTTGTTGTCCCATTCCGCTTGTACTTTAATCAATACATGCTTCATTGTCATCTTAAATTCATGTAGTGCATCTAATTCTTGTGATTCTTCTACATCCACGTGTTCCTGTGGGTGTTGCATTGTTTGATCAAATGGCACTTCATGTGATTCAGGTGGAGATAAAGTTGCTTCTGGTGCCATTGGAGCTGGTTCAAATGGGGGTTCATCCGTTTCAACATTGACAGCTTCTGGAGTTGATACATCTGCAACTTTTGCTCCTTGAACGCCAAGTAATTCTTGTTCTCTTTGTAATTGAATTTCCCTCTCTTGTTCGCGGCGTTTGTGTGCATTGTATGTCCGCTTGTCCACATATTTTCCACAGCGGGTGTTCGTTTTGCATTCAAAACAACTACAAAATTTGGGCCGTACAGGGAGGTTTTTTCCACCTCTGCGCCTCATTTTTAGGTTCAAAGAATTTAGCACAACTTATTGTTATGTCTATTTTTGAATAATAGAATGTATGCAACATAGTAGTAATTATGTTCTTGTATTTCAATACTTATATCTTATATAAAATACTTAAATTTTTAAATAAACAAAGTTTTATATAAATGTAAACTTCATATATGTGGAAATGTAAATAGATTTTTTTATAATATTCCTTATTTTATATAGATGTTCTTATATATTCTCATAAAGTAAAAGGAAGACAACACTTTTATTTTGACTTGTGTTCTTATATTCTTCAGTTTAGAATAAAGTGAAAGAAATTATATTCTTTTACTTTTGTCAAATAAGAAATTTTTTGTAGAAAGTATATTGAAACCTTCCTTACAAGTAAGTAATTATTGATGATACTTGCCATAAATCCAAAATAATTCTCTTCAAAGATTGTGCAATTCACTCTTAAAAATATTTATTTTGTATATTGTATCATGTTTTCCTCATATGAATGAATTAACTCCTAAAGGACCATTGTCCCCTGGGGGGACAAAATGGATTTTAGGCTGGTTGCTATGACTTCAATTTTTGGTGAAAATTTTTGAAAATTTTGCACAATGTAAAGAAGACTGATTAGCTTTGTGGGAATGTAACTTTTATTTCAATTGGTAATTGGGTGCAAAAGTTGTACCACAAAAATCTTAAAATTTCATTTGGTAGATAAATGTTTTTTTACAAAAAGTCAAAATTAAATTTTTCAAGTTTTTTTTTCTAGAATAATATATTCTTGCCTACATTTGAAGTTGTGATTCACTCTATTTGGACTTATCATGAGAATTATGGACAATCTTGTTTTTTGGACAATCTAAACATCTTCTTCAAAAAATAACTAATAGGATTTAGTTCTAAATGCAATTTTTACAATTTATCAAAAAATATTGTTGAACAAGGTTATGTTCACTTGCTAAAAAAATCTCACCGTTGGGATTATTGTATTTCAGTCCCATCTTAGAATCACAAACGACTTAGTTTTTCTTCCACTCTCGGACCTACATCTACGTAACAATTTTTTAAAGAATGAAAATCAAGTGTTTTTGGTATGAAATTCTTTTCATAGACTCTCAACACATTTATTCAACAAAAATAATTATAAATTTCAATTCTATACTGCAAATTTTTTTACAAAAGGCGGTCAAAGTCATCTGAAAATACACACCACTATTCAAAGAACTCGTATTTCCAACTTTGAATGCTTATATCTTCCAATCTATACCGCCAAACTTCATGAAATCTTTACCACATGATTTTAGTGAAGTTGAGTATAAGATGCACTGGTTAGATTCTTTAGAAAATGTATTTTTTGTTTCTTTGGATGAATGCAATAGAAATGGCAGTTTTGAGAGTTTTTTGACAAAAAATGGCCTTGGTCCTTTAGGGGTTTATGAAAGAATTAAAGAATGATTGTTGCTGCGCAATGATGTCTACATCTTGCAATTTTCACTGCATTTTTAATTCAACATCTTCAAGGTTCTTGACTATGTTTTCTCCTAGAGTGCTCCAACATTGTGATCAAAATAGTTTGTAGGAAGAAGTAGAAAATAATTCAAAGTACTAAATTGTAAACA